>JAWWMO010000001.1:46242931-46267955 GCA_035047845.1 Dendrocincla fuliginosa
GGCCCCCCCGCCCTCACGCAGGCGGCGCCGCCGCGGGGGCGGCGAGGAGCCCTCAGCCCCGCGGGGCACACGCTGCCCCCGCGGTTTGTGTGTGTGTGTGTGTGTGGGGGGGTATTTTCCTTTCTTTTCTTTATTATTTTTATTGAGGTGTCTGTGTGGAACGGGCGGTTTGCAAGGTATTTGATAGCCGAGGCGCATAAAGCGTCGCCGGTGGTGACAAAAGGGCATCTTTCATCGCCGCTGCCTCTCGAAGTGTCTGGTAAATCGGGGATTACAAAACAAACAAACAAAGAAATGGAAGGTTAAGGATGTAGCACTTAACTCTTACGGCGCGTCAGCTTTCTGTGCGAAACATTTGCAGCCGTGGCAATTGAGCTGCCAAGGAGGGGCAAAGAGGGGTGGGATTGAATAGGGAAAAGGAAAATAGCCAAAAAGGTGCCTCTCGGTCTTTACAGATACTAGTCTTAACCAGGCATAGCTGGCCACATCTTAAAGGGCTCCCTTCTCTACCAGGGGAGCTTCGAGGTGGGGTGGTTTAAATGAAGCCCAATCTTCCATGAGATGAGGATATATTGGGGTTTGGGAAGAGCAGCTGCATAAGAAATGGTCCCCACTCCGCTGAAGGTGTGTGAAAAACAGCCCTAAATCTATAGCTAAACCACTCTGTCATACAGACTTGGCTAGCGGACACGGGGGAATTTGGGTGTTATTTCAAAGGTCATAAATAGTGCTAAACCACCGAATCTCGATGCACTTTGGTGTCCTCACATATAATATGGAAACTGATGCTTTCCGGCTACAACTTCACAAAATATTGCAAAAAGAATTTTTGTTGTCAAATCACTTTGTGTTTTGTAAACACAAAGTGGTCCAGAAATGCACTGAGTGCATCATAGCCCACCTGAAGATGTTTGCTTTGGGACAGGAGTGCTGCAGACAGACATTTCTTGCCTGTGAGAATCTTTTACTCATGTGGATTTTATCACTCTGGGGGAGGGCTGGCCCAAGAGCTTTTGTGAATGAAATCACCCAGTAAGGGCAATGCCGAATGCTGGCATTCCTGCATGCCTTTCCCATTTTAAGCCCATGACTTGGAGATGGTTATTGTCATGAACATCATTTTCTCCATCAGCTTACTCCTACTCCCCACAAATTACTTTCTGTTGTGATAAGTATCATTGCACCAGTAGGAATTGCCTGGAGAACAGAACATCAGTTCACATATGTTCCTAGCTAGTAGACAAACTAAAGTGAAGTTCATTTGGGTTCGAACTGTCAGATCAAAGTCGAAGAAAGTGCTCCAAAAAAAAAAAAAAAGGACCAAAAAAGAATGGCAACTCATGGTTTCATTTGTGCTTTTTTAACCAGACATTAGCCCTGAGGTGAACTGCGTTTAGAGGACATAAAAAATATTGCCGACTCTTAAGTTGTCAGACCTGTCAGCCTGCAAGCCAATGTAGCAGTTAAGTGCACATGTTCCTTCACATGCCCTGTATACTTGTTTTCACCTCTGCACTCTCAGTGTTCTCGAAGAGTGCTCCAGCTAGCACACCATCTGCCTTGCATCTATGCAGGGTCAGTCACTCACAGAGACATGACTACTTGAGTGCTTCAAAGAGATTTAATTACCCAACCCACACTTACCTCAACAAGCCTGAGATGTATCCCCATGGAAAGCAGCTCCCTGGGCATTAATGACCAGGCATTTCAGTAAAGCTTAATGGCATGGAAAAAGAAAAACACGTCTTTGCCCCTGCATAGACTGAGAGCCTCAGGGGACCTACCTTGCAATATCTGTCTCAAGTCACAAGTTGATATAATCATACACTTGAGTCTAACAGGAAGCTGAAGGGAGAAAGTGGACTGCAAAAGTACCCAAGGAGACCAAATGTGCAGGATAATCTCGGCACCTTAGAAAGAACCTGGGTCCTGCTTAGCAGGCTTAGGAGCGGGGCCCACAGGAAAATGACATGTGCAGTTCAGAGGTGAACTCATGTTGGTTGTGTTTCTGAAAGCTCACATTCATCAATAACCAGCTGACAAGCTACAGGTCAGCCCTAAGCTTGGAGAAAAGAAACCAATCGTTCCCCGTGCAGGACTCACCTTTGTCATTTTGTTATGCAATGCCTGTCTTTGTCGTAGTGCTGATGTGCACTAAATTGTATATTATTGGACCATGAGTCATGGCAGTATTATTCCCTGGGGTATGTCATAATGGCTCCATGGTTTGAATGATGTACCAAAAAAAAAGGAGTTGGTATTTTTCAAATTACAATGTGCTCACTTTTCTAGTATTTATAGCAATGTACTTTCAAAGAGCTCAGTATGCATAATAATTATTTCAATGTAATAAATAAAGCAAAGGCAGGAAGAGTGGTCCTGTAGTTAATGTGCCAGACTGGGAGACAGGATATTTTTATGCTATTTATGACTGTGCCAGATACCGTCTGGGACCTTAGAGAGATTATCAAGCCCAAATTTCCAAAAGATGCATTCTCTGCTCCAATTACTAATATTATGCACAGTTTGGTTCTGAAAAAATAAAAAAAACCCACACCTTTCTCAGAATTTATTAGTATAGTGGAAAACTTAGCAGTCTAATCAAAGAACTATTAGGTAAGAGCTAATTATTACAGAAAAGACAATGAAAAAAATTAAATAATGCTACTACTACTACTCAAACAAAAAATAATCAGAAATAATAATGCAGTTCAGTTTTTTGTAGACACACTCTTACTATCTGTCCTTTTTTTGGTGTGGTGCTTACCCTCCCAATGCCTCTCTGGGGCCTGGGGTCAACAGTGCCAGCCTTCGTCCAGCAGTGGGTATTGGGGCTCTTGCTCGTCATCAGTGTGTTCCCAACAAGGTCTTTGCTGAGATTTTATGTGTTTTTTAAAATGCCTTTACATCTTGCTCTTTTTTGTTTGTCTACAGCTCCACTTTACATCCAGTTGTATTATATGTGATGCCATTTATGTATTTTACATACTTTTGCTTTGTGTAATCCCTAAACTATCTTTGTCAAGTTCTCAAGTCTGCACTACTTTATCTGACTACTGGAGAGCTCTTTATAGCCCCAAGTTCTCCAGTGCCAAGGCTGTCACCAAGGCAAGTCACAGTTGCACCATACAAAGTTAAGCAAAACAGTTAGACATAGCTACCTACTCATAAGAGTTATTGCTGTTGCAGCTAAATAAAGTAAAAGAAAGCCACATACAAGTCAATAAAAGCTCATAAAAAAATGAGATTCAATCCTGCAAAGGTAGCACAAAGCCTGTGGCATCCTGCCAGCAAAGGTGGTGTTAGGCTACAGGATGAAAGTAATAGCATGCAAGTTCTGTTTTTCTAACTCTGCTTACGTTTAAAAGAAAGAAAGAAAACCAACATAATAGACTCTCTTGATCTTAAACCAAACCTTTGTGCTGTGGTGCTCTGCCCTTGTTTACATGCATAGGACCAGAAGGAGCATGATGAAGATAATATGCTGAGATACATGGGAGGTATCTGTCACTCATCATATATCTTACAGAGCAGAAGGGGTTTGGCTTAACAGTACACTCCTCTTACAGTTAACCATAATCCACAGATTTAACCTGAAAGTGCAAGAAGATATGATGAATTGCATATTCAATAGGTGTGTGGGAAAGGGATAGCAGGGTAGGGGAAGGTAAACCATTACCTGTCAGTGCCGTGGGGGAAAAAAGATCAAAAACATGGACATGTAGTCATCTTCATTTCTCAAGTGCCATTCAAAGCTCATTCAAGGCTATACATTTCTTTCTTCTTATTTCCAGTGGAAATTTTCCATCCAGTATAATCATCCATCAAAAATAATCAGCATCAGGCACACCGAGGTTTTCCAGATGACTTTTGAATAATGACACATGTAAATAAAATTACATTGAGTAGAATAATCACATTGATATGTTGAAAACTGAAATTCATACTCACCTTTTAGCAGGACGTGATTGGTGATTTGCCTGAAAAATGCTGAAAAACTTAAAAATACTGAGCCCATTCTATGTTAACACTAGCAAAAGTAGTTAAACTAAATAAAAATAATGTATTTTTTCTAGTATACTCAAGACTCAGAACTTCTTCATATCCACAAGTCAGTTCAAGAAACAAACATCAGCATTATTACTTTACCAGAATAACTCCAAGTTTTTATGGGTTTAAAGATAAACTCAAAATGCAGTAAGCTAAACTTATAATTTTTATTAATTTATAAACTTATAAATTTTTATTTCATTTTAGTGGTATCAAGAGAAAAAATTAATTGCTGGCAATTGATGGAAAACTGTGTGTAGAACAACCCTTACAAATGCTTTGCACAGAAAGGACATACAGTACAGTAGACTCAAGTTCAGGCATTCCAGCTTATACAGCACCAAGTTAGTAATAGCTAGTAATGAAGAAAAAACCAAAACCTTCCTAAACAAAGAAGAAAAATACTGAAGAAATTAAAGGCTTAATGAAGAAATCATAGAACTGTGAAATTGCTTGGGTTGAAGGGGATCTCATCTAGTTCCAGCCGCTCTATGATGGACAGGGACACTTTCCACTAGACCAGATTGCACAGAGCCCCTTCCAATCTGGCCTTGAACACTTTCAGGGATGGGGTATTCACACTTTCTCTAAGTAACCTGTTCCAGTGCCTCACCTCCTTCACAGTAAAGAATGTCTTTCTAATATCTAATCTAAGCCTGTCCTTTGTCAGTTTAGAGCCATTACGCCTTGTCCTTTCACTACATGTGCCTATAAAAGGTCCCTCCTCAGCTCTCTGGTCAACTTCCTTCAGGTACTGGAAGGTGCTATAAGGTCTCCCCAGAGCCTTCTCTTCTCTAGGCTGAAAAACCCCAGCTCTCTCTGCCTGTCTTCATAGGAAATATTTAAGATTGATTTCCTGAATGTAAATAGTTCCCAAAATGCATAAGGTGCATTTTCATTATTTTGATTCACTTCCCTCTCCCACAGGTAGGTTGCTGGCTAATGGAAGTCCAATATTCTCGGCTTTATAATCAATGAGATTGGTGCAAAGGGAATCCAAGGCAGGCATATGATACTGCCATACTGATTTGGTGGGACTCACTTTGTACAGCTGTAAACAAATGCAGAAAAGCAAGAGCTGGTCCCAAGCAGATGTGCTCAGAAAGACTGAAAAGAAGCTTAAACGAACTGACCCGCTGGTTAAGATTAAACCATATTCTGCAGCACATGTGTAAATATTCAAAAATACTCTATTATGGCCAGGCCACCATTTGATTGGAAATAAGAGAGTTCAGTATCTAATATATCTGGGACTTACATGCTATTTAAAATATTTTGATACCAGAAAAAATTAAAAAAGGAAGTATCATGTACAACAAAGAATAATAAGAAAAAAAATACAAACCTCCACTGAAATATAATCTAGTATAGCAGGGAGTTTTATATATATATATATATAAAAAGCAGATGACCTGAAGGAACCTAACAAGGAAGTTGGAGATGGACTTTTCACAAGTGCATATAGTGAAAGGACAAGGGGGAATGGATTCAAACTAAAAGAGCATGGTTTAAAATAGATGTTAGACAGGAGTTCTTTGCTGTGAAGGTGGAGAGGCACTGGAACAGGTTGCCTAGAGAGTGGATGCTCCATTCCTGAAGGTGTTCAAGGCCAGGCTGGATGGGGCTCTGAGCACCCTGGTCTAGTGGAAGGTGTCCCTGTCCACGGCAGGGGGGCTGGAACTAGATGGTCTTTAAGGTCCCTTCCAAACAAAACCATTCTATGATGCTGTGCACTCTGGGGACCAGCACTCACCACTGTGCTTGTTTGCAGTGCTTTGCCAGAACTAGGATAAAAGGCTCGTTGCTCTCTGCCCTGCTGCTTTTCAGGAGACATGTCCGACTCATCCCTGCAGACTGAGGTTTCTTCCTTTGCTGGGAGCCATTCCCGCAGGCTGCAGTCCTGCTTCTTTGGGAGGCCCTCTCCAGCACCTTGGAGAGCGCCCGGCGAGGTGCCCCTCCGTGCGCTGAGCAGGAGGCTTTGCTCGGGGTTATTGGAATCCAAGTCAATTACTTTTATTTCAGAGTTATGTAGTAGTTTAGCTTGGCTCCTCTGCAAACCCAAATGCTGGCTGAGCAAGCTCCTCCTCCCTCCCCTCCTGAAAGGGAAGAAAAGTAACAAAAGAAAATTGTAGAAAAAATATAAATATATATATATATATTCACATATATTTACATTTATATACAATTAAACCCTGTGTACATACAGAACAAGAATCCCAAACAATCTCAACCAATCCCAAAAGGGAAAAAGGGGTAAGGGAAAAAGGGAGAAAGGACAAAACAGAAAAGGTCAAACCAAAACAGATATACAAATTCGAAAACTTAGGAATTAACTCAGTAAAATAACTAACGCACTAAAATCTCACCAAATTCCCTTAGGAAAAGTAAGATTCTTCACCTCCTGTGTGGCCAGGCCAACAGTTCCCAGATAGGCCTCAGCTCACACAGATGAGAGAGAGGCCAGCATGCTGAGACCTGCTGACTCTGAGTACCTGAAACAAAGAAAGCAAGGGAACCTCCCTTCCCGACTTTTATATCTCTGCTTACATAAAACAATGGGATGGAATTCTTCCTTAGTTATGACCTGGTTGCCAGGAAAGGCCTAAACCAAACAACTACAAGTTAGCATTCACTTAGCTGTTCACTGCACTAGTATTTCCATGCTCAGGGGGAACAAGGGGCACTGGTGCAGTGTCCAAGGAGCTGCTGCCCTGTCCTCCGTCCCAGGCAGTGCTGGCCTTGCAGGTTATGAAGGAAAACCTGTTTTTCCCAAATCCTGCTTTTTTTCCCCTTCCCTGCCTGGAGCTGGGACTCAGCAGGATTCCCAGGCACATGGTGCTCACCATTCCCCCAGTGCATAGAGAGAAGTTGGCTTTAGTCGCATCCCCCCACCTCAGGCCACACTGTGATCTGAGAGATGCTCATAAAGCCTCGGCCGTGACCAACTGCACCTGGACTGAGCCCCTCTTGAGCTCATCAGAAACCCTGTCTGTTCTGAGGAACTAGTGTTTTCTAATGAGCGCCTGTTTTTTAACAAACAGCCTGGGAAACTTATTTTTCTTGCCTGAATAACAACACAAGTGGAATAATATTTCTGTTGCCAAACATTCAAAGAAAGTTACTGACTCGAATTGTGGCCAGTCTGAAAAGTTACTGTGACTAAAGCCCACTCTCTAACAACCCTATAAACAGCGGTCCAAAGTGAGATCCCTTTGAGCTCTCGGTACCCAGAAGGCAAGGGGCTAATGTGTATGTCTCAGACAGTGATAACCAGATGGTTGTGGAGCAAACCAAGGACTGTTAGTAATAACAGGCAAGAATTGTTGGTAATAACCAAGGACTACTGATATTAACATGCCATGAGAACGAAAGTTTTGGTTGGAGAAGGGGTGCTGGGTGGATGTAGGGCAGTACTTTTCTATGAGAAAGAACCACAACATAGTACTGCACAAGCACAGGAATTATTGGCAGGAACTGCACATGGACTGTAAGGTGGGATTGGGACTATCAGAGACACCCACATTTCCAGAAAGGCATAAAAGGACAGACAGCACATGATAACTATTTAGCATAGAAAATGAGAAACCTTCCATAAAAAGGTACGCCCCCCACGCCCCCAGCCTGGGCAAGTGCCCCCAGACCCTGGACATCTCATCAGCTGGACTGCCAAAGCTAGACTGCCATTTATAGGCTGAACCAATGCTGAAACCAGGATCAACATCCTCTCAGCTCGGTCAGTGCTGAAACAAGAATCAGCATCCCATCAGCTGGATCAACACTGGAGTGAGGGTGATGATACCTTTTTATGTCTCTTTTCCTCTCTTAATTCATCTTTCCCTTTTTAATTAACTTCTGTAACTTTTTTGCTTCCACCCTAGCTGTTTACCCAAAACCCACTGCCATATGGTTAATTTCTCCTTTCCCTTTTACTCCACCCCTTTATCCAGAACCACGGCCATGTGCCTATATAGTACATCAGGGACTAACATACCAATTTCCATGACAACTGTGTAACCTACTAATAAAACTCTGATTGTTTGCCGACCCTCTGGCTTTAGTCGTTCCTTTCGACCCGTGAGTATTTTCGAATGTGAAGGGCTTCGTTCCCCTTAAGGGAGGGTCGTCACGCAGTGCCCTGTTGCGGGCCACCTTCCCGTCCGTGCTCCAGGACCCAGCACCGAGCTCCTTGTTGACTGGCGCCCTCTCCTGCTGTGCGACATGCTTTCCTCTGGGAAGCCGGGAGTTTCATCCGAATCCAAGGGACCCAGGCAGCGCACGGGGATGTGCCATGGGCTGCAGCGGGACCCTGCGCTGGGGCTCCGGACAGGCTTTTGCCCGGAGAGTGCTTCTGTTCAAAACAGTGTGTTTTCACTGTTTCACCATTCAAATGGTTCTGCCTTCCCCAATTCTACCACCATCAAAGTAAGAATGAATCTCATCACGGTACTTTCTGGGGGGTTGGGGTTGCAATACTCTCAGGGGCATCTCACAGCCTAGATCATATAGGGAGGAGGGAAAGGAGCTATAACTTGGTTCATGTGGTGAAGAGCACAGCACAGCATGGATGCAGGGGAGTAATGAGTGAAATCATCTGGGAGGCCAGAATCATCTTTTGAGATTCATGTCCAAGGGAAAAGAAATTAAAAATCAGACTCTGTGAACTTGGAGATGCCTTAAAAAAGGGGGGAAAGGAGGGGAGGAGTGCTAAATTTCACGGACCTTTTGATGAAATAACCCTGAACTTGGGTTTTAACTTCAATTCCATGTGGAACAAAAAATATCAAGGACAGCAAACTAAGAGAAAGGAATTTTAATATTCTAAACAGGAAAAAGGTATCATCTGACCCCATTACTGGAAGTAGTGTTTTATGTGATGCTAAAGTAGCTCAACAGAAGGACCTGAATTCAGACATGCCACAATTCTGATGTAAACATTATACTACGATGCTTATATTTTTTTCCTTATAAATACATTTTTTCCTATAAAGTTCAATGTATTGCATGTATGTGTGTGTGTATATGGAGACAAACTACTGTGCTAGGCAAGGAATATGAGTCCTTACTCACTACATGTACATGTATTAAAGTTAACTGCTACACATATGCAGACTAACTACACACTAACTGTATGCTCATACACATATTGGCAATTCCTGTTCTTTCAGTGTTTAGATGCACCCTGTCCATATTGAAGAAATGGAATAAACTGCACGCAAAACATGTTTAAGATCCAGTGAAGGGAATAGTACCAGCAGCCAAAGTGCTCTATTCATGCATTACTCACTCAGATAAGGGCAAGACCTCTGTATTAAAATAGCAACACGGTATGCTTTCTTGGGCATGCCTGAAGGTAAAGGAGGAACCATTACTAATGTAGCTCTAATGTGTGCAGACTGCAAAAATAGCTCACAGGCTCTGTAAGGTATGTCAAATGCTCAGCACAGCAGATCCAATGCTGCGTAAGGAAATGCATTACAATGGAACTGGACTAGATGAAGGCTTAATAATATAAATGAGATGGAAAGGTTCAACATAAAATTCAAGGGCTTTTCTTGGAAATAGAAGCAATATACTAAATCTGACCCACTTTACTCAGGACAAGAACACCAACTGTGGGTTATAAATGCCTGAAGTTAGGCCCTTATAAAGGACTGCTTAAAATAATGGGACAAAGTGATCCCACATATCCTATAATAGCTGTTCAACCTGTAGAAGAAAACCAAAGCTGTGTTTGTTTTTATTTTATTGTGTATATGTTTCATTTTTGCAGTTCAGGCAATTTACATTGCACTAAAGATAAATTTAGTGCTGGGATAAACACCTTCTGGAGTAAGTGTGAACACCAAGGAGGAACTAGCATTGAGCTGGTATATGGTGAACCTGCTCCAGGTCTTGTTAAGACTGGTCAAAGTCCAGTGTAAGTATGGGAAAAAATGGAAATAGGAGAAATTTTGCTTTGAGATACCTTGTGCATCCAAAAAGTGGACTAACCCATTCCTGCTGTAAACATGAGAAGGCTGAGGGAAGTCTGCAGGATGCTGGACAGTACTTGCCTGTTGGTGATGGTTTGTGTGTGCAGGCTGAAATCAGATTATCTGCACAGCATCTCAGGAGAGCCAATTATATTTTTAATTTTTCAAGACTCATCTCTGAATGCTGCATCATCACCGTGGCCATGTCTTTTGTTCCAAATGCTGCTCTGGTCAAAGCTGGGTATGCACAGCTCCATAGATAAAATCACAGTATATGAGTGAATGAGTGAGTCCTGAGCTTTCTGCCATTCCCCCCCTCTCTCCCTTGAAATCCTGCAGACTGCACTGATGTGTATGGTCAGTACATTCAAAAGGAGAGTCAGGTCTCAAAGCCTCTTCAGGGACTCATAAATCCTACAACCCTAAATCAACTTTATGTCTCAGTGTCTTTTTTCAAGGGCATATATTGAAAGAAATACTCCTTAAATTTTGATGGGATGAGGAGACTGGCAAGAATACTTACTATCATTTGTGAAATGAAAATCCAGAAGTCTTCTAGACTGTTTGTCTGAAGAAGATCCCATCCACCTCTTTTTCCTGATCAGGTGGTCTACAGCAGACAGCTACCACAACACTGACCGTGTTGTTCTGCCCACCACTCATGACCTGTACGCTCTGAGATGGCTCCTCATCCACCCCGACACAGATCTCATGCATTCCTGCTGCCCTCACACACTAAGGACAGGTTCTTCCCATCACTGTCCTGGGCTGTCCTTCCTGAAGAGCCTGTATCCATCCACTGCAGCCCTCCAGTTGTGTGAGCTATCCCACCAGGTCTCTGTGACCACGATGAGATCATGGCCTCGTAACTGCACACAGACATCTGATTCCCCCTGCTGTCTGCACTGGTCTACAGGCATTTGAGATGCCGATTTCCTAGAGAAGCAAGACGTGCCTCCACCATACTGGCCTGTAGGACCTTCCTTATTTGGGTGAACACACCTGGAATGACCCCACTTCAACTCTCTTCTGTTGATTAACAGGTTTCTCCTGCCCACATCACCCTACACACTCTGCTTCCCAGCTTGTTCCACCGCTCCCTCACTTGGTTGCAGGATGCCCTGTGCCTCCCCACATCATTCCTAGTTGGCCTGCCAGTCAGGTTGGTTTCCTTACTAGGTTGGTTGGGCTCCGATCAGTCACCTAGTAGTTACTATATGACTGCACAGGGTTACTTCAGCAGGAGCTTGACATGGGGAAACGCATCTGCTTTTAAAAGCAGAATAGTTATTTCCCATCAAGGCAAAGGCATGAAGGACATAACCCACTGTAATTTACTGTTTCCTTTAGTATTTCCAAATTTGCACATTGCTACTTGTTGTGTCAATAACTCCAGAAAACTGTCCCCTCTCTCACACATGCCTCTGTTTCCTTTCTTTATAGATTTATTTTCCGCATTAATTAACAGTTGGTCTTATATTACTAGAACTAGGCTGTGCATCTCTGCTTGGCTGTACAAATTTAGCCATTTTTATGCCAGATCTAAGCCAGACCTTACTGTCATTTATACTAATGTAATTTAACCAGGTCTGTGGCTTAACAAGATGCTTGATGCCAAAACCAGCCTGATAATCTATCCTGCATGTTCCAGTCAAACTATCATATTTCATGTTCCATTTTCCATTTAGCTATTGTTTTTAGATGAAAAGGCCACATTTATGATTCAGGTGTGTATCAGACAACAAACCCCACAGTAACTAATTCCCTCCTTGTATTTTCTACAGATCTAAAAGCAAGAACAGAATGACCTTTTGACACTGAGTCAGGACAAGAGAGGTTACGCAACCTATCTTGGTGATGTTCTGCATAAGTCATAACTTCTTGCATGATTTTCTTTCATTCGTACTGGAGTGTCTGACAAACTTTTTGGGTCACAGCACTATGAATGTATGTTGGACATCTTGCTTTTCTCAGTTCTCTGCTCCTGCTTTTCTGGTTTATGGTGAAGTATAAAGCAAACATCAGTATTATGGTACACATATGCCACAGACCCATTGAAGCACAAACTCGAGATGATGCTGTTGTATTAGTTTTGGAGCTATTCTGGGACACTCAGTGCTCAATAAACTGTGAAAGTGAGACTCTGAAAAACAGGAGAAGTGATGCCACCGTTATCCCAAATTTCTCTCCCTTTCTAGTCATGATTCACATGAACTTTTCAGCAGTGCCTCAGGAAAGTACTTTGTGGAAATAGTCTGCTCCTAAGATGAAGGAATGGAAATGGTTATAGGTGTACAAAAAAAATGTAATGAATAGGGAAGGGAAGGAAAAGGAAGTTGGAAAGACTGAAGAATGGGATGAAATTAAAACACTTCTGCCCATTTTCCAGTTATTTGGCAATACAGGAATCCATTTCTATGTCATATATTATTAAAGAAGAGACTATTACAGAGACATAGAGGGCCATAATATCAGCTAGAAAGTCACTGACTGCATCACACATGCAAAAAATGGAAAAACCTATTAACCCAGCCCAGTATTTCTTTCTATCTTTGCCAGAGCCCTGTCCAAGGCAGCCCTCTGGGTCATTTTCCACATTAAGGCTCTCTAGAGGCTCTGGGTTAGTGCTACCAGTTGAACTGAATTTAATATTTCATTTTAAATAAATTATTTTTCAAACTTCTACCCAAATTTCTATTTATTTTCCTAAATTACTTTTCTCAATGTCACCAAATAAAAGTAATTTGTCACTTCTTCCAGAGAAGCAGCCAGCCTGATGCCAGTACTGATATCTGTGCACCCTGAAGCAGGAGCTGACCAATACAAAATGTCTATTGCACATTTCCTTTAGCCTTTAGCCTGTTCATCTCTAGCATTTCTTTACTTTTAGCTTTCTTTCATGCCATACCAATTACATTTATGTAAGCTACATTCTATTAAATATCTGCATACAAGACAGCCCGATGGAGAAATAAATGCTTATTAAGAAAAAAGACACAAAAGAAGTAAAATTTCTGAGTACAAAGCAGATCCTTCTCACAAAAGTAGTAATCAGCAACTAACTACCAGGAAAAATCAGCATCACGAGGTAACTCATGAAGAAGATATATTCTTTAAAGACAGGAATTTAGAAGCATAGAGAAAATAACTCCAAAGCATAGAATAAGAGACAAGGAAAGATTTCCTAGCAGGTAAGTGAACCTGACCCACTTGGTGCTCTGAGAGAAACTATATTTGCAGGGAGAGGCACTAGAAAGCTGACCTCAGGTGCCATACACAAGCTTCATTCTCACATACCCCAGTTTTGCCATACTCAACTTCCCAAGTTATTCTCAGGTGTTTAATATCCCTGTCTAAACTGAAACCAGGCACTAATTTGCATTGGGTTTCTAGGCAAGATGAGAAGATAAAGCCCAAAAGCTGGACCAACCAGGCAGCCAACTTGGCCTAGCACCTGGTGCTAGCTTCTCTGACCCCTCCATCAATGTCAGAGATCAAACACTTTACCTTCACTCTTAGGACGCCTGTCGTACATGTGCTCCCCATTGCTAATTCCTTCAACAGAACAGAAGTCTCTGGGACTCTCCTGAGAACATCCCAACACAGTTGTGCAGGTGTCAGCCTGCTTGGCCTCTCACTCACACTGGTTTTGCACCCAAACTTGGGCTTCAAAGTTGCTGAAAACAATCCTTCTCCTTCACTCTCCTGCCCGATTCTCCCCATGGAGTTGCTCCCAGCTGCCTTAGGAAGGCCCTTCAAACTCCACTGTGTCAGCAGTTTTTCACGGCCCCTCGTTTCTCATGATCTTCCTGCCTATCACATGAATAGGGTGGCAGGTTTGATCCAGGCTAGGCCACCTTCTCAACACAACAGGGAATAGCCAGAACTCAGGCAGCTTTGTCCTGCAGGGCAGGTAAGCTGATATGTGGTAATATAATTTCCAATATACTTTTTTATAGCAGTAAGAGCTAACTTCATATTAATTGACAGACAGGAATTGCACAGATGACCAAATCATCACACACAGTTTCAATCAAAATCCCAAGAGGTGCAGGGTCATTCCAACAGGTGAAGCCCTCGTGCAACAGCTGATGCTGGACATGGCTCAAGGTGAGTGTGTGGACCTACCACCACATATAGATACACATGAGATACATCAAGACAATAACTATAGGAGAGACCAATTTTATTTTTGATCTTTCTTGTACAGAGTATGGTGTTAGGATTGCACAGCCTAGCTTTAGCAGTTTTTCTCTGATAAACCTAGCTGGGAAGTACTCAATTCTTGCTGCCCTCTGTACAAGCCAGCTATCCAGGAGTATGTGGGATGTGTTCATGAAATGGACCTCAGCACAGGTGATGAATATAGTCCCACAGCAGTTAAGTGTTACTTTAAAAAGGGAGAAAAACATGGCTAATGGGAGCTGTTAGAACAAGCCAAGAATTTCCCTGGAAGAAAAGCTCTAATTGGAAGCTGTAAGTCAAGTAAACATAATTAAAATATCCACAAGAAAATGTAGATTATGCCAAAATTTCAAGAGGAAGGAACACAGCAGATTATTGGATAATTTGCATCTTAATGAGAGGAAAAAAACTGAAGAATTACAAGGAGAGGGAAGAAAAAAAAGAACATAAACCTGTGGCATTCCAAAATCTGAACACTAGGCTTTGGTATTCTTTTTCATGGAAAAGGACTAAATAAAAATCAGCTACAAATATTGAAATCTCTGGACTCCAATAGCATGTCAAGAGCTGAAATTTTCAAACCCATATCTTGGATAGTACAGGAAATGTTTACCTTCAGTCAAAGTAACAAATGGGAATCTAAAACTTACGTATTTAACCAATTTTCTGGACATTTGTACCTCTAATACATTTGTTTACAAAAGTGCTTTAAAAACAAACCTATCCTGTGCCACTTAGAATATTAACTGTTTAAATGTACTCAAAAATTGATTGATACTGCAAAAATGAAGCTCCTAATAACAAAGCGAGTGATCTGTGTTACTCCTAGCACTTGCTTTAGTGTCTGACTGCAGGTTATTCCAGATAGCAGACTGCAACAAACCCTGCATCTTGCTCTTGATGATGAATGCAATGCACAAATATATGTTGATTCCTTTCTAATATTAAAGACAAACCTGGGTAGACCAAGTGTCTTATCACTGTGCTAATTTACTCAGAAATTTGCTTTTAATGACAAGTAGTAACATAATTAAGCTGTCATGTCAAGGAGGATACAGGTGGCACCTTTACTGGACATTCATGAAGAGTAAGCAACTATTACCACTCTCCCCAGCCTTTTTATATAAAAAGAATAGAACATGTTATTAGCTCACCTAATCAGATACAACTGAGAGACAACTAAAGAAATTCAATAAACAAGCTTCATTCTGTCAGTGCTTTACTTACACTTCAAATTCTTCTCAACAAGTATCAGCTTAAGGACAATTAATGTATTTATTTTCTGAAATTCTTCAGATTTACCTCTAGTCCCTGTGTATTAAAAAAGAAGTCTCACAAATTTACTGATTAAATAGCTAGAAATAAATGGTTAAACCTCAATTTAGAAGACATTGCTACTGAAAATACCTGTGCTATGTGACATACTCATAAGTGATCAGAAAGAAGAAATGTGATGAAATCTTCCAAATGCTACAGAATTACTGGGATATTAAACACTAGCTAGGACAAATAACAGGGGCCAAGGTGCCATCAACACGATTGCCCGGGAAAGCTGAGGAATAATTTACATGCTCCTCCAATGGAAGGGAAAAAACAAATTTGACAACTCAAGTGGGGCAGGACAGGAATATAGCATGAGAGTCTTCATGTTTCCTACCCCATAGCCTATGATTTCTACAGGAAGCTTGCACTGTACTTTTGGATGCTCCCCCTGTAACAGCTCAGTTAAACATACCCTGTCATAGAGGATCTTGTCTTGAACCATGTATGCAATTGTGCTCTTACAATTACACAGCAAAATCCCCACAGAATGAAAGAAGGCACAGCACTGGTGAAGCTGTTGTAAGGATTCAAGTTAAAATTGACCTTGAAGGATTCGGCCAGCAAGGCAATAGTGAGCCAAAAGCAGGTTTCTGCAAACGTGTCTCTCGAATGAGGCAGCTTTCAAACATAAGGGCAAGCTATAAGGAGACAAGCAAGCAGCAGAAAGCATCCACATCTTTACATAACGTCAACATTAGGAGCTAACAGAAGTAACTGAAAAAAAATTGTCAAAAAAAGTAAAAGCTAGCTCTGATTATCACATTTACATCTGCTTACTCTTTACTGTAGCTAAGGAAGCATTCAAGGAGGGGGTCAGTGCTGTTAACAGTAATTAACAGCCCAAATCACATCAGAAGACATCCTAATCATATCCTTAAACTCACCTAAATCTCATAAGAGTTTCTTAGAACTACTCTTACGAATAAAAAGAAGCCCTTCTGTGGAACTTCTAACACAAGTTTTTTCACTTGCTAAATCAAGTCAGACATCCAATAGCTCAACACAGGATTTTATACCTACTCTTCAAGGATGTCATGAGCAGATGTTTTAACTGAAGCACCTGACACAGAAGCCCATCTGTCAAGGCCACCATCTGCAGAAGAGAAAGTCAGTAGGAGTTGTTCACTTTAAGTATTCTTTTTACTGCTCAGAATATACACACATGAGAATATTGCACAATTCTATCTTTCTCTAGGGATCGAGATGCACATTGCTCAGAATAAGTGCTTTGTGACATTCAGCCTCTTCCAGAAACCCCAAGAGTGCTTTGTTCAGGGGTTTTTATGTACCATAACAGCTAACAGGCACTGTGGAAGCACAAGAACAGAGCTGGGGAATACCAGGGAAAGAATAAAGTGAAAACTGAGACTGAATATCAAGAAAAATAAATCTTCTTCCCAATCCACAGGATATGGCTCAATAGTAATTCACACAAAGCCTCTATTTTTTACTTCGCAACTTTATTTCAGTGTAAGTTATCAGTATAAAGTTTAGTATCTAATTATACAGATACTGGGGACTTTTAGGGAAGCTTATTTTGTCCTTTTTAGTGTCTTTTGCCATTTGGTCCTCAGGCATGTTTCAAGAGGACATATATGTGTACCTTTAATTTCTGTACAAAAACACTTCAAGTCGTTCTTTTGTTCTTCTGAGTACAATGCCCAAAACATGCATATTGTAGACAATAGAATAGTCAAGGAAATATTGCCCCTCTTTAAACTAAGGCAGTTAAACCCCCAAGAATATCAATTCAGTAATTTAGAAGAGTAAAAAGGCTTCCTCAATGCTCATTTATTCATTGAGCAAATAAGTAAAACACAGACTCCTGGAATTATCAGATTTGATTGCTGTCATTATTGAAAAGAGAGATTGTCAAAGACAGCATTTAATTATGTACATTTTATAATGCCACTAACCCCTCAATTTTTGAATAAGAACTCGTCAGCATTAAGAACTGTGTAAACCTACATGCAAAAAACGCAATAGAATTTTTTAAATAGAACCAAATTGGCAAGTTTTTGGAAAGGATATTTCCATGTTTAAAAAAAAAGTCTATTAAAATAAGCACTTCAAGTAACTTAAATATCTTTAGCAAACATGTCCAGCAAGAAACTTTGCATAAAAGAAATTGTTCTTAGAACAAAAGCTAACAAATGGCTATTTAGCCACTAATTTTTCAACACAGTGGTGGGTCTGTGTGAAACAATTTGTAATCTAAATAAAGCCAGTTCATTACAATGTTAAAAAACATACGTTAAGCAGGACTGATTAACTATTGCATTTCTGTATTTACAAAAGTGCTTAGCATAACAAAATTACCTAAAAAAATATAAACTTCACCAATATCATTTGGTTCTATGTGTACTCCTAGACCTGCAGTTGGAAAAAATAGTATTTACATTGCTAGATTTAAACAAGTTTTCTGTCACTTTTAAAGAAATTGAACAGAAATCCCCCCACAAATGGACCCCTTTGTAAGTCAATTCATCTGACTCATTACAAATAGAGTAGAAGCAAATTCTTGAGAAGTGAGCAGTATGAATAATTCTAGCCATTGTCTGTGGCATTAGACCCCAAAACAGGCTGCCGACAAATTGGGCATGTGGAATTTTCAGAAAGCCAGCGATCAATACAATGAATATGAAACTCATGCATACAAGGTAACTGCCTTAGTTTATTCCCTGTTGCATATTCATTAATGCAAACACTACACGTTTTACTTCTTTCATTTTCAGTGTGAATATCCCCATAGTTCCGTGTAGAAAGATTGTCAATCTGCTCTTTGGTTAAACCTCTTAGACGATCATCATCATCCTCTTCATTCAGCAAGAAAAAATGGGCAAGTCGAAGTATGGGCAGTGTTCCATTTTCCACCAGGTTGTTTGCATCTTGAGACTGCCTGTTATCTTGGCTCTCATTGCGGCGCCCATAGCGTTGAGCATCATCCCTCTGTCCATTCCTTTCCCTGCTGCCTTCTACTGCATGTCCATTTCCAGATGAAACCTCACTTGGATCACTGCTGTTTGCTGAACTTGAGTTATTCTGCGCATCAGATAAGGGATGACCACCTCTCTGCACTTCTGAGCTGGATTCAGTTTCCATTAAAGAACTCAGTTCTCCAAAGCCTGTCATAATTTGTCTAAGAATTGATCGAAGAGCCACTGATGAAGGCTCACCAAGCCCAGCTTCTGAAATCCGACGAAGAGGTACCCGTATAGTGCTAACGTAGGTTCGAATGCCCGCACGTTCTGACCGTGATATCGTACGCCGAAATCCCCCACTGTCACTTTCAAAGGTAACAGTGTTTTCTGACATTCCTACTCTAGAACGAGTTCTACTGGCAATACTGTCCCGGTCTCTGTTTTCTCCAGGACGAATTCTTCTCACCTGAAGATCTAGTGTAATTGTTGGATGCCTTCTGACAGCAGCTACTGGCCTACTAGATTGCTCCTCTTCCAAAGTTACTCCCAAGGATGGGGCTGCACTGGGAGGTTGAGGAGCCTGAGTGTTGCCTCTTGCTTGCTCTTCAGCAGGCTGTGGAGACGTCTGAGCTGTTTGTCTTCTACTTCTGTTGACCTGCTGTGCATTTCTATCCTGCCTCTGGCCACGGTCTTCAGAGCGAGCAGCATCATCTTGCCTTTGCAGGGGAGAGCGGCTTCGACTACTTAAGGTAGACCTCAGCCGCAGAATTTCTAGTCTTTGGTTTGCATTCATCCGAGCGTTCGTTCTAGCTCTACCTCTTCTGACTCTTGTGGAAGTAACTCTTCCTGGCATTTCTCTTCGTTCACCAGCAGCCGCAGAATTATTGCGTGTAGTATTATTTGTTTGGGAAAGGCCTGTCAACTCCCTTGTTCTACTCCTGAGTCTACCTGAGACTGCATGAGAGACTATTTCAGACCTCAGTGCCATGGCATGTCTTAAAAACCTGGTCCTTGCAGCTTCATTGTTTGCCTCCCTTGCAGCCATACTCCTTGTTCGTGGGGTTACTGACCCAGCAACTAGTTGTCGTCTTCTTTCCAAATACAGTCTGGTAGCGTCTATATCAACATACTCCTCACCAGCAGTTTCCAAACTGTTATGATCGTGATTTATATTGATTTCAAGACTAAAACGAAACTCCCCACTGTTTGGATTTGTTCGACTCACGGCTCTCCAGGTTTGGTTCCCGCTCTGTCCACTGCGAGTGGCATTTCCTGTGCGACGAAATGTGTTAAGCCATTCAAACAAGGAGTCGCCATTTGAGTTTTCTCCAAGAACATCAGAATCTGAGAGAAACAAAGAATTGCAAACATTCATACAACTGCATGCACAGCATACAACGATGCACTCCAAATCCTCTATGCTTGCTGTGCTCGGACTTCAGAAACAATACAGTAGGAGGATACCTCCCTTGCTATGCTGATGTATGAAAATATGCAGTATGTAAAAACACCAGCAAAACTCACCAGTTCAACCTAGAATTTTTGTCTCACCAGCAAACACACTGAGAAATTAATATGCCCAGATGGCCTCTTCTGAGCAAGTGTTCAGATTCAGGTGGTCCAAAGCTAATTGTATTTGTCCAGTATCAGTCCCTTCCTTTAGCTATAAATTTGGGGGTATTCTAGTCAGCTCATTTTGATACAGCAAATAAAAGCCTAATAGACTTTTGATTCTTTTGGAAAACAATTTTAAAAATTGTTTTCCATAAGCACTGGAATAAATGAACACAGAATCACTAGGGCTGGAAGGGACCTCTGGAGATCAACTAGTCCAACTCTGCTGCCAAGGCAGGGTCACTTAGAGCAGGTGACAATGTAACTCATCCAGGTGGGATGCATGGTTTCAACAGACATTCTCCTTTTGTGCAAATATACTATTTTCCTACTATAAATCAGTTTTTATCAAGTATTTCAAGTTTGTTTTCATATCATTAGGAAATCTCAAGATCTTATTTTTTAACAATCCACAGAGGCACCATGGCATAAAACAAGACTTGAGATGAGTCTCTCTCAAATATCTGTACAGAGCAGCATTTATGCATCATCTGTATGAAAGAATGTTTACCTCCAACAGTTCTACCTTCACCTTCTCTGTTATCCAGATCAGACTGTGATGCCAGACGCTCCTTAGCCCCCTCCAAGCGTTGCTGCAACTCTTCTGCTGTTATTTCCCCTGAAATGATTTAGATTTTGATAATGCTGTTAGATAAGACACTATAAGTGCCTCAACACAGCCATGCAGAACTAACATTTTCTGTCTTGAATGAAAATCTTCAGAACCCAGATAAAACTGATGAAACTAAGAAAGAAAACAGCACTAGTGTAAGATTATAATGCAGGTACACAGGTAACAGAGGATGCAAGTACTGGGGTGGAAGAAAAAAAGATGCTGAATGCTTCAAGAGTATGCCAGCTTCCAGTAACTATTTAGAGGCCCCCAAAATAGCCACATATCAGCAGATACTCTTTAACGTACCAAATGTTATTTATTTGGGTTTGGATATTATCTGTGTCCAAAGATGCTGCATTTGAAAGTGTTATACTTTTGTTCTGTGTGGAGGTTCTTTCCTCTATACAAAGCCACAGAAGTCAGGCTACTTGAGTCCTACTACCACATGTGGTGCCTGACAGCAGGAGTGTTACTTCTCATTTTATCTTTTCTGTGAAGGTATCCACATCTTACCAGGAGTGCCAAGCAGGTTGCGGTCTCTCATTAACCTGTAGTCTTCTTCGTTGAGTTCATTAATGAACTGGTAATAAGCTTCCTCCCTACCGAGGCGCTCCAGCTGTCGCTGTCTCTCATCTTCACCGTGACTACGCTCTCGTGAAGACGCCTGCTCGTTGCCATTTCCTGCGTGGCGTCGAGAGCGATCCATGATGATAATGCCAAGCTGTCCTGAACAATACCAGAAGGTTAGACTGCACAGTAATTACACTAAGAATTTACCTAATTTACAGTAAAGAGTTCCCTCTTTTCATTTTCAATGAAATTAGTTTGTTAATAGCTAAAGATGATTAAGGTGAACCAAGCATCATGTTATTTGCCAAGCCAACAGTGTAGTTTATTATGCAAATATTTGACTTCCAGTTTGCTGAAAAATAGCTTCAAGCCCCCTTTCCTCACTGAAAGGGCATATTGGTGGGTATGGCAACTTTCACATAAAAAAACGACATTTTTTTTTCAGCTAGGTAAGGATATTTCACAAAGTTAAAGGAATAACATAACATCTATGTCCCTTCTTCCATGTAAAATACAACAGTAGTGTGCAGAATTTTAAAAGACGAAGTATAATTGAAAACATGGTTCTCTAAATATTGGAGGGCAATTATCCAGTGTAGACTTCTGACAATCACAAGTGAGGTAAGACTACATATTTCATAGGGATTTCTGAAGGGTATTTCCATTGGAATACCCCTTGCATAGGACAAAGCCTACAGATTTATTTTTGGTGGGATGACTCTTTTGACATTCTTACATCATTTGTGTATTTTCCTTGTACTCTCTAATCCAAGGATTAGCTACTGAAAGGATACCCATGTCCAGAAAATGAGTGTAGAAGAAAAAGTGCTGTATTTTACCCACAGTTCCTCATCACTTTCTGAACATTAAACCAGTGGGACCACACTGTTAGAAGGCAAGAATAATCCCCAAGTGTTAGAAAGAGGCATCTCCATTGATTTCTTCTGTGCCATTACCACCTGTCTGATGTGGCCCAGTATTGAATCCTATCAGCACCTTAGACGACCCCTTTTCTATTTCTAATGAAAAGCTGTTCTTCAACACTCAATTTGAAAGAAGAAAAAGCTCCCTGTTTACCAAAAGGCATCTGCAACAGCTGCTGAGCCAGACACCTGACAAAGAGATCACTTCTCCAAAGAAGAGATCACCAGCCAAAAAATCCCAACTACAGGGCACCATTCTGCTTGAACGTGGGTAAATTCATTAGGTAAATACCTTTATTTGTTTGGTTGGGTTTTTTGCGAATTCACACACATATAAAAGTCACTTCAAGTTTAAATTACAGGAAAAACACAGAACAGAATTCTCAGCACACTCCTTATCAGTAATTAGTCTTCACAGGACAGGCGATAAGACAACAAACAGACCAAACGAACTCACTATTAGAAATACAGAGCAATTCTTTACCAATGCTGCAAACAGATACAAAGACTCAGAAAATGTATTTACCAACAGCATAAGTTGGCATACATTTAGTGTACCTTTCTTAGGTTCTTTGTGACATCCATTCTGATGTATCCTTGGTCTCATTATTTTCCACCCCATATGTTACTTCCCCCTGCTGCCCCTGCCCAGCTAACTGCACTTCTGAACAGCTCCACCTAATCAATCGTTCCACTCATCTTCCTCCTGTGTCTAACACTGCATTTTGATGAGTTAAAACTTTCTTCCCACCTCTTTAACTCACTCAACTTAAAAGAAATAAAAATTAAAGCTGAGTATCTCCTCTTCAAGACACCTTCCATTCCCATCGTATTTGTGGGGTTTTAAAGATCACAGGTTTTAAAATCACAGCTACCCTCTTGGCTCAGCCTCACAAGCTGTAGTTAACTGCTGGCTTCAATTTCCCACAAGGGCTATGTTCAAATCAGGTCACTTCTCACATCACACTTCTAAATAGAAATTTCTCAGCCAGATCTTCCTCTCGATACCCCAGGTTCCTCAAAACAAAAGCAGTTCCCACCCAAGCCCCGAGCCCCTGTTACCTTGAGGACACCCATCACTTGACTATTATCATGATAATGCCAAATCCACAAGCACTAAATACTGAAATGCCTCTGTCCTAGATGACTTACAACCTGAGGCAGGTGAAGCACAGAGGGGTAAGAGGACAAATAAAATTCATTCAGTTTCACATGATATTGCTATTCAGACAAAAACCTTAAAACAAATAACATGTCAACAATGACCATACCAAGTCAAGCGACTTCTGGGTTACATCACGATGCTGCTAAACAGAGAAAAATTATATATGCATTTTTAAGATGACAGATCCATCATACGTAGTCCCCTTCCATCTAAATTTCAAGTGTTGTTCAAAAGACTTCTCAGTTACCGTCCACAGAAAATCTGGAAATCTCTGATTTTGTGGGTGGCAGGAAAAAAATTACTCCTTTGTTGACAACTGTATGGTAGGATGATTAGTCACACTCTTTAAATGACTCACTTAGAAACAGTTAAGAAGTGTGAAGTACTCAGTTGTCCCATCTGTCTAACATAACTGCAGGGATGACAACTACTATCCTTATTTATCAAAGGCCACCAAAACTAAGTACTTTGGCACTTAAAGTGTTTTAGTTGTGAAAGTTAAAGGGTATTATCTGCATCAAAAATGAGGCACTTGGTCACTAAAATATTTCAGAGCATTGAAAAGTTGAAGGGTATTAACTAAAAAACTGAAATCGAAATCCAGTTATGACTCAGGATTACTCTTCCTTTGCAAAGAGACAGGGCCCACGTGCCAACAGTTTACATCTTCTAGAATTTCGGACCTAAGATTCCTTTAGTTAATTCATGGCCTACTCTGGCCCATTCCTCAAAGTTTACACTTATTTTTATGCATGCAATATACACCTTACGATTTTAGGTTGGGGCCTGTTTCCATGAATTCCTACTCACCCTGTTCAATTAGGTACTCGTTTTCTGAAAGACTACCACCTGACTGCAAGGCGCACTACGGAGTTTAGCCGAGGAAGCCTCCCTGAGCCAGAGGGCTACTTAGCATGTCTGTCACACCGCAGCCTCCAGGCAGGATGATCTCACCGAGGTCGATTGTGAGGGGAAAATAAAAAAAAAAGAAAACCAAAGGCAGAAGCCCCCATGCACAGAGCCTGGGGAAGGAGGGGAGGAAGGAGAGAGAAAGGGAGAGTCAGAGGGTAATGAAGGAACAGCCCGCGGGACGCACAGGGCCTGTGACCGGCCGCGGGTCCCCCCCCCTCCGCCCCGGGCCGGCAGCAGGGCCTGCAGGCAGCAGGGCCGCGCCGGGCGCTCTGTGCGGGGCCCCGGGCAGGGCAAGGCAGGGGAGGGCAGGACAGGGGAGAACAGGGCAGGGCCCCCGTCGTGCGGGACCCCCGGGCCGAGCCCGGCGCGGCCGCACCGCCTGTTGCGGGGAGGGGGGTGCGGGGGCGGGCCGGCGCCGTGATTGACACGGCTCCCGCCCAATCAGCGCCGCGGCCCGCGCCGGCCGGCCAATGGCGGCAGGGCCTGCCCGCGCGTGCCCTCCCGCCCCTCCGCCCCGCGCCCCCAGACCCGGCCCGGCACCGACCGACCGACCGACCCGGCCCGGCCCGGCAGCGCCCGCGGACCCCGCCGCCCTGCCCACCGCGGTAAAACCGGGCAAGCGCCTGCCGCCTGCCCCGGCTGGGGAGAGAGCCCTGCTGAGATCGCAGCCGAGGAGACCCGAAAGCCCGTCCCTGCCTGCTGCCAGCAGCGGCGCCGACCGGCCCGGCTCGACCCGCTCCCCGGCCCTCCTGGCGCAGCAGAGGCCGCCTCCG
>JAWWMO010000001.1:46282254-46340434 GCA_035047845.1 Dendrocincla fuliginosa
AAAACAAAAACAGAAAGAAAAAGGAGGGGTAGCATCTCCCTTGCTTTTAGAGACAAGTGTGATGAGGCTCTAACACATTTCATGCTTCTGCAGGACCTTCACTGGCCTTGCGGATTCTAAAAGAATAACCGGTAGCGGATGAGTATCCGGATCTATTTCCTAGCCTATTTGCTCATTTTAAGCAAAATTATTTGTGGTTTCTGCATGTCATGGTGGTTCTGTGGAAAATGCAGCATTCAAATATTTCTCCAAAAACATAAAAAATCTCTTAAAATTAAGATTCTTTTTTTTTTCTTATGCTTATAGCTACACATACTAATAATTCCAGTGTTTCTAAAACTGTTAAAACACAAATAATTGTGTCTCCCTCCATAAGGAGATCTGATGTACTAGCTGCTTTTGAGATACTGGGAAATTGATGATGGACTTGCAGCCTTGTTGTCTTAAATTTACACAGACTGTGCTAGTCCTGGTTGCAGCTTTTTGTATCTTGCACAGTAGTAATGTGAGTGATGGCATTTATGAAACGTGATTTATTTGTTCTCCTCCCCAAGGGTGTTTACTTTATTGTGGAATTATCCACTGTCTAAATGCAAATTCAGATTGGAAGTATGCTTGCAGCTAGGGCTGTCTCCTAGGATGAGATAAGTAATGTGTTGTGCAGAAGTAATCATCTGCAAGTCTTCTTCCAGGCTGCTGCTGTGAAGAATGTTCGATTTCTTCAGCTCAAATGATTTCAGGTTGGAATGTTTTACTTTCGGGCATGTGTTTGAGGAAGAGGAACTGCCAGATCTTAAACATTTGAAATACGGCAAAACCGCCTATGCTGAAGGGATCCATTCAGAATTCTCATTTTGAATCTGAGTAAGAATATGAAGGTTGCTTAATCACTATGTAACTGGCTCTTTTTTTTTATGCTTTTTTTATAAATACTGCCAAAGCCGGCCAGTTTGTAATGTAAAATACTTAAGAGGTCTGTTTGTGATTTCATGTAGACGATGATAATCAGTTCAACCTCATCTGTTACTTTAAGTCTTGGAAAAGTTCCGTAAGCTTCAATACAGCTAAAATGTATCTAAGCTTGGCAAAGTAAAGTAGTGAATCTGAGGTGGGAGCATCAAGATAGGCAATTTTGCTGCTAATGAAAGGCTTTCTTGCTTTCTGGTAGTGTTCCCCTGTAAAGCAGTCTTGAGTTTAGAGAAACTCGTCTTGTGTGAATGTATGGGAATAAAGTTTCTGTTCCAGGCATCATTCC
The DNA here is from genome assembly GCA_035047845.1 of Dendrocincla fuliginosa. Lineage (NCBI taxonomy): Eukaryota > Metazoa > Chordata > Aves > Passeriformes > Dendrocolaptidae > Dendrocincla > Dendrocincla fuliginosa. The sequence goes on from JAWWMO010000001.1 coordinate 46,283,510, forward strand.
ACTGGTGCTCTAACCCTCATGCTCCTCTCCCCCCGCTGCCCCCAATCTTTTCTTTGGGAGCTTGGCAAGTAATGCTGCGTGTTGCTGCTACATGCGGGCTGATAACCATTCAGGAGGGTTTTGTGTTCTGGCAGGCTAGCCTGCTGTTCTCTCTTGTCTCCTCCTAGGCTCAACAAATGGTTTCTGGGACCTTGTCAAGCCCCATAATAGCACATTTGGGATTACAGCGTAGCTTTATTCATAGTTACAATTTTTTGTTAGGTATGAGGCTACTTGTGAATGAGTTGTTAACTTTTGTGTATTGTTGGCTTCCCATCTGAGAAATAGCTGAATTTGGAAATCACTACATGATCTTTAAGGCCCCTTCCAACCCAAACCATTCTATGATTTTATGAATAAATGTATTGAATTTTGCACAGAAGCATGTGAAGTCCTTAGGAAATCCATATGAAGTAGCTTATGTAAGAAAGGTACTGCATAGATAATTTAATATTCTGCCTTTTTTTTAAACGGAGAATGCTACTGATGTTGTCCTGTTGCATGTTAATATACTAATAGACTGACTTAAGTGTAGTAACATTGGGATGCCAAAGAGTCCTTGTGAAATTATATGTAATAGTCAAGTAAAAAGAAAGTACTATTGAGGCAACAGTTTCTATTCAACTGCATCTTAACTACCTCGAGTGTTAAGTGGTAGTATGGCAAAGCATATTGTGCAGTTAGTTCAGAATTTGCAGGAAAAGAACTATATAAGTCAGGGTTAAAGCTGCAGATACTTCATTTTAAAGGACAAAATGTTCGAGAGAACATAGTGATTTTCTCAACTACAGATGATAGCCTAAACATCCAAAATTAAAATTATGCTTGAAAAAATTCACATGTTTTGTGAACAGGGAAGAACACAACTAAAGGTCATTGAAACAATCTGCCTGTTTTTCTGGGAAAGCTCTGTGCTGTGTGCTTGTAACACCTTGCATACAAGATGTTGACATTTGAATAAAGGACACTTGAGAGTTGCTCTAAAAAAGAAGACTCAATTTATTACTGTCTGTGTGAATAATACGTGCAGCTGAGAACTTGGCGTACAAAAGGATCTGAATTGCAGCAAACCCTTGATTCCACTTCGTGTTTCTGGCCATGATGTGTTTTCTGTGAGAGGCATAGCCTCACCCTGTGAGAAGGGAGCTCTAGCTGCAGGTGTACTTCCAATTACAGCTTGCATTCAGATAATGGATAATCCCACAATGAAGCCTTGAAAAGTCAGGTTTCATCAATGCTGTTGTTCTCACAGAGCTACTGTGCCAAGGTATGGAGCTTAACAAAAGCTACTGGAGCAAGCTTTACCTGGGTGGACTTCAACACAGCAAGGCAGCAAATTTGTCCCTGAGTGTAATTTGAATCTTATCTAACTTTTTGGACTTGAGCAGCTTGGCATTCAAAATCTCTCATTTCTTTTTGGGTGAATGTCAATCCTGTTTAAGCAGGGTTGAACAAAACAACCCTTCACAAGTAAATGTGCTAACAGTGCCATTCACTGTTATGTTAGTTTGATTTTATAAAAGCTCAACTGGAAGCTTATGTGACTCTGCCAGATGAGTGTCAGATACCAAAAAGACTCAAAAAAAAAGAGTAGCTATTGCAACATGGAAAGCTCTATGGGTAGAATGTAAGGGCGGAAAAATATCATTAGGACTGCATTTACATGTGCCTGTGCTGTGTCAGATCAGCAGATCAGCGAGGCTACAAAGCAGAAAATACATCAATGAATGGCTCGTTAGCCTCATTTCATTTAGGCGGGTGCTTTCTGTCAGGGAGGGATGCCAAAGACAAAACTTAGACAAAACTTTGTGGTAGTGAGTAGTTACTTAGTGAAACAGCTAGTCAGGGCATGCACACAGGGAGTATCGCCTTGGGACTTGGCCTGCCGTAGGATGAAAGAGCAGGTTCAAATGGGTATTCCTGAGGGCTGTCTGTTACAAACACAGTTTGTTCTTTGCTCCTGAAGGATGCTGAATCTATACAAGCTCTAAAAATCTGCTTGAATTACTGTTTCAGTTAAAAATGAAATAAGGAGGGTGGTAATGAGATGAGAGGGCCTCTTAAAGTTAAAAGAGACCTGAGAAGGTGAAATGTTGCAAGCAGCCTGGGAATAATTTTTGAAGTTTTGCTGGGCTCTCAGTGAGTGAGAGTGAGTGAGTACGCACTGTAAACACATCAGTTAAAAAGTCTGACATGCTGAAATAGTACAATAAAGGAAGCCCTTGGGAGTGAGGCTGTGTTTCTTTGAAAAATTAAGTCTTCTATGTATGATGAATAAAGAAATAGAAGGTAAATGATTATAGGCTAAGTGTAAAACTAGTATGAGAGCCTTCTTGGCAACCTCCTCTCCCCCCCAGCCCTCAAAGACACAGGCACAAGCTCCCTCCATCTTGAGAAAGTACTTTGAAAAGGGCATGAAATTAATCTTTTTTTTCCTTCCATCTTTTCTGATGCATCAATCCTACAGTGCTATCTGTAGAATGAAGGCATCACTGAGTGAAAAAAGGAGTGTTTATAGAAGATGAAATGACAGCAAGAGAAAAATTGTTGTTTTGCCTGTGCATTATGAAAGAACTTAAAGGACTGGAGGTGAAGGCATTCATTGGGGGGATCTATCTCAAACTGCAGTGTTTGGGAATGGGGCTATTTGAACAAACTGAAGAGCACTCAGTTGTCAAGGTGACATGTGCTTACACATCTGAAGGAGCAAATTTCTACCCAGAAAGTATAACCCAGTGCTTTAAATTGTCCCAAGTATGAAAGACTTGAAAGGCACAGTGGTGAGACCAGCCTTTAAAATGACTTTCTGGAAGAGTGAAAACTGGTAAGGTGAACAAAGAGCAGAGATAGTGGACACATGAAAGACGCTCAGATGAAGAGACAACAGCCTTACAAAACACATTCAGCACTTTTAAGTCTTTTAAAATCCAGTGATGAAGGTTAAGGTGATGCAGTTCATGTAGTATAGCTAGATTGTCAAAAGACATTGTGTGAAGTTCCCTACAGAAGACTTAAGCTGAGCTTGGAGAAAGTCCTTCTCTGGTTGGAGAAGCTAGAGATGTGAATTAACAGTGAGAGGTCATTAGTGGTATCTCTCAGGAATCTGTACTGCTTACAAGTTTTGTTTGGAAATCACTTGTCATAAATAGTTGGGAAGCAGCTTTGCTGATGAGAGAGTGCTGCTTGGAATGATGAAGGCAAGGACTGATTGTGATATTAAGGGCCATGCCTTCACAAAGTCCTTCTCCAATAATATATGGTACTCCATGTGGAGTGATGTGTTTGAGAAACACACGTAGTCTCTGAGTTTATTATTATTTAAGAAAAAGATTGTGAGGTTCATGACAGTTTTGTAAAAGTCCCAGTTCAGTGCAACAATTGCTAAAAGCAGAGAGAACCACAAGACTTATTAGCAATGGAGTGGAGCACAAAGCATGGTGTCACTGTTGCTGTAAATTTTATTTTCAGTACTGTAGGTGCTTTTAATCCCTTCATCCCAGACAGGGTATAATAGACCTAAGGAGTACCAACAACAATACGCAGAAATGTGGAGTGGTGTCTGTATGAAAACTCCAGTTATTCCCTTAGACAAGGACTCTTTCTGTCTGTGACAGTTAAGGACAGGGAAAGCCTCTAAAATAATGAGTGTCATTGAGAAGGTAGGAAACAGTTCTTCAGTGACTAGATAGATTTATGAAAGAAAAATCCATTAAGGGCTCTTAAATAAGAAAATACAGTCTATGAACCTGTAGCTCCTATGGTAGTAAGTTTGTGAGTGTTAGGCAAAGTTCTCATCACAGAAGGTTTTTAAGGTAACAAATATGTAGCCTCCTCCATGTAAACCAAATAATTTCACAGATTTGACTACTGAAGAAAAATGGACCATAAAGAGAAATTAATCAATGAAATCATGGTTTTCTGCAGTTTAGTCCAGTGCTTTAGCCCAACTTCATGTTTGCTTTTCAAAACAGATGGTTTGAAATGCTGTGCTGTCTTTATGCAACTTGTTTCTGAAGTGGTACAAATAGTGAGGTGACTTAGAACAATCTGGGAAATGGAGGAAACTGCAGATGAAATACTCCAATCTTTTTCTTTAGAGAGTGTTTGTGTAGGCACCTCCTGTTTTGCTTCCTGCAAAAGTACTGCTAAGAGTGCCGTGACCTTTAATAAAGCAGCATGGAGCTTTGAGTCCAGAGTAGAGACTGCCCATCAACTAGTCTCATGGGAACAATCTTCATAATTGCGTGGGTTTAAAACTTAGGTTTTAGACTGGCTTTCAAATTACAGTTTTGTGGGAGAAGGGAGGAAAAGACAATCAAATCCCAGGGACTCTCTCCTTTGCAGACCTTTTGTGCTGGAGTTAATTGCAGAGCTAGCAGCAAGATTGGCTTGATCTTTTAATTTTGTTTTTATGTTTGTTTGAGTTTTGGGTTTTTTTGTTTATTGTGGGGATTTTTCCTGTTTTTTGTTTTTTGTTTTTTTTTTTTTTTATTTTAAACTATGGCCAGCTGCACTCCCTGTGGTTTCACCATCACTAGAAGGCAGAGGGTGAAGTGAGTGGTATCTTGCTTTTTCTTCTCCATCTCTGTCTCTCTCCTCTACTCGTTCCTTTGTTGCCTTTTGCTCTTACCACATGGTTTATTAGTGCTGGTTTTGATACTCATTATGCCCTGCATTAAACTAACAGGTTGACTGAAGTCCATTAGTCAACCTAGTTAACATGAGTTAACTTCTTTTTTGTAAGTGGGTGACTTTTTGGAAAGCGCAGGAGGTGAATCATGTCATGGAGCGTGGCACAGATCAGAGCTGGCATAAGGGAGGGGATTTTCTGGCTAGGAGTACCAAGGCAGAGATGTCAGGGAAAGGCTTTCCTTTTGACAGCAACAAATTCTTAGATCAGAACCACCACATGTACTGTGCATCACTGAATTTACTTGGTTACTTTGAACTTCTTGCCAAACTACATGTTGTAGTGAAAAGTGTTAATTTAAAAAAAAAAAAAAAAAGAAAAAAATCTAAGAACAAAAGGAGAAAACTGAATCAGTAATTGACATTCACCACATCAGCTGTCTCAGAAGCCCTAGTGTTTATTGGCTTGCTGTTGATGGTTTTTCCTCCAGCTGTGGAAATTACCTTTTCTTTACCCACTGAAAGCTCTGATTTCTGAAGGATTTATTTTGAAGTAGAAAATATTCTCAGCATAAGCCTTGCTATCTGATAAGAATAACAATGCTGTTCTGGCCCAGCAATTTGCCATGTCTTTTAAGTATTTTGGGAATGGAAAAGGTATGGATGCCTTAGCTAGACCCTTAATAAATTCAGTTCTGTTAGTGCATTTTTCCTCTGCAATAACTTCTTTGTGTTAGTATTTTGGTGAGTAGTACAGGTTTGTATTTTCACAAGACATACTGTAAAATTACATCCTGTCCATGAAACAGGCTTCAGCCACAAACTCTGTGTGCACATTATGCTCTTCTATCCTTTTGTAAAGTTTTTTTTTTTAAAAGCACACAGTGTCCAAAAATTGCTTATTAAACTGTTAGCAAGACTTTGTCATTCTGAAGCATTTCTTGTCTTTCAGGTTAATTTTTATGGGGGGAAGGGAGTCTAATAGCAGCAGGTAAAAGCATGAACTGGCTTTTTTTACCTGCTTCTGATTATGCTGTCTTTTGCTTCTCTGCTTTTTCTGTGCATCATGTACATGCCTTGAAAAGGGAAAAAAACCCCAACTTTAACCCTGCAAATTTATTTCAAAGTTGTCTTAGAGATAAGTCTTTAAATTTTTTCTTTTGCTAGGTTGTTTAGTATTTACATTTTAGTATGATCCTTGTATTAGACCTTCTTTCAGTTATATTTTAATTCATTTAGAACTTAATGACAAACTTGGAAGCTATTTGCTGCCTAGCATTAAGACAGTAATATATTTTGTTACCTCTCTGGAAGACAATGAGGGAAAGGAGAGAACAGCAGGATAATTAAAATTAAATCTGAAGTTTCTGCAACATGGCAAGTTTAGCAGGGATGCTTTATTGTTTGGAGGTTCCATCCAGCTCTAGCTGATTCTAGGTAGTCAATCACTACTTATTTTTAACATGTTTCCATGCATTTTTTATACTTATTTCATGTGTCTCATCTTTGAAGTTGGGGAAATAAATAGCATTTATTACCGTGGAAATATGGAAGAGGTCTGAAATCTGCCCTTTGGGAGTCAGCACCATTGAGACTGACACCGTGAAGCATGCAGTGATGCTGGCAGCTGCATTAGAATGGGTGGGAGATGCTCTCTTAGTGGCAAGCACAAAGATATAGCAAGTCACACTACTTTAAGAACTGAAATTTCTCCTTATCTGCAGATCAGCTAGTACCAGCTGCACTTTATTCTCTTCACTCCTTCCTGGAAAGAGGTGTACCTTTATTCTTACTGCCTCTTTGCTGGTAACTGTAGAGAAGAGGAGTTGTAAACTACTGTTTTAGCTGAAATGCTTGACAAAGTAGTTCATACTCACAGATTTTCGGAGTGGATTGTATTATTCATGATCCTTTCTCATATATTAATACATAAGAGGCTTTCATGACAGAATCTGGGATTTTATCTGATTTTTGGCAGATTTCTTCCTTGAAAGGAACAAGCTAGAATTTATGATGGGATAAACTTTAATCTGGTTGTAAATACATTTAAATACTCTGGGCTTGAATAAATCTGTAAATTTGAACTTTTAAAAATAGTCATGCTTTGGTTCTGTAGCACACAGTTTATAATACCAAAGATAAAGTGTTAACCTATTTTCTGTAGGTTTAATGCATATTTTTCAAAATATGTTAAGTTCAGTCAAATGAAGAAGCAGTAATATTTTTCTGGTTTTGTTTCATCCAACTTATTTTAGCCAGTATAACTGAAATGGGGTCACAAAACAAAACCCACAACTGGTCCTTGGAAAATTAAGTGGTTTTTAGAATAATCAAGTTTTGTATAGTATGCATAGAGCTTCAGTGAAACTAAACTAACTTTCAAATTCCCCTCAAACAGCTATAAGTGAAGAACATAATTCTATTTTGTATTGTGTCCATATTTTTAAAAAGTCTGCTGCTTTAGCTGTAGTGAGTTTTTTCAGTGATAAGAATTACTTCGGCAGGGACCGTCACACGTAGCTGCAGTTCTGTGGCAAAGGTGAGGGTATTGCATCAAGCTGACATGGAAAGAAAGTGCTGGTTAGAACAACTTCATCTTAAATGTGAATGAATACTGCTATGCTTTGCTATGCCTGCTTTCTGCCTTTTGATACCACCAGTGCTCATCTGAGCAGTCAGCAGGCCACCTCAGCTTACTAATGGGGCAGAAAATGTACCAAAGGGGAAGTTGGAAATGTTTTTCCTCTCCCTGAAAAAGCTCATTTCCATGTGAAAATGAGTGCTGGTGCTCTAGTGCAAAGGAGCAGGAGTGTGTGTGTGAATGAAGATGGGGTTCTTTCAGCCAAAAACCAAAGCAAGCCACTGTGCAAAACTTCATTGGTAGTTTTCAGTTCTTTTTATCAACATAATTGCAAAACATTTAAATGTATGAAACCCAGAAGTTTTTGAAAAAAGGAAATTACGAAAAGTTGAAGTGGTTTTCACGTCGTCACTGTTAGCTCAGATTTTTTTGAGGGAATGATTTATAAGGTTTTGGTCTTTATTTCAGATTTACCTGGAGGTACAGGATCATTGATGAGATGTACTGTGTGTGTTAATTAGTTTGACAAAAAGTTTTGACCTAAATGTGCTTTCTGGGAAGTCGGGTGGTTATAATGCAATTCCTCAGCCTTTTTAGCAAGTTGTTAGTACCAGTTTGTTTTCCTATACAAGTTGTTTTCTGCTGATGCACATAATTTCTGCTATTTGACAGTATCTGTCCTCGCAGAGCAGAACTGTTACATCTCATTCTGTAGAGTTATACCTGTTCAGCTGTGTTCTTTGAAATGTATGCAATGAAACTGAAACTGCAGGGTTACGTGCATTTGAATGTTTTTACAATTTGAAACTTTTTTCAGTCTCAGCCAGTTGCACTGTGACAATAAACCCTAGTAAATGGAATACTTACTGCATTCTTCAGATTTAGTGGCAGTATATCTTGGATGTGCTTGTTGGGGTTTAACCCCAGCAGCTCAGCCCCACACAGCCCCTCGCTGTCCAGGCTCTCGAATTTGGCTTGAGTGTGCAGTGAGATCATGCCACAAGATTTACTGAGGTGCAGGTAACATCCAGTGCTTTTTCACTGTCCATAGAGCTAGTCCTCTCATTGTATGGGATACTCAGTTTGATTAGACACGACTTATCTCTGGAAAATCCTTACCAGACATTCTCAGTCATTTATTTTCCTTCATGGTTCTGAAAATAGCTTCCCAGGAGGGTTTGTGCATAACCTTTTCCTGGACGGAGGTTAGGCTGATTGGCCTATAATATCACTGAACATTTTTTTCCTCCTCAGAGAGGGTCCTGATACTTGCCCTTTTCTAATCATCAGGAATCTGCCACTGAACACTGTGACCTTTTGCAGATGACAGAGTGGCTTTGCAGTGACATTTGCCAGCTCCGTTAAGCACCCTTGAATGCAGCCCCTCTGGTCACGTGGATTCGTGTCTGTCCAGTTTGTTCATGTCCCTAATTTGATTTTCCTCTACTTCCTTTCACCAGGACTTTGCCACTGGCCTTGGGAATATGTAGTTGTGAAAGTGTAATGTGATGTGAAAGCCAATGCCAAGGAATCATTGAAAACCTTAGCCTCTCTTCTGTCCTTTGTCACTTGGTTCTCCAATGCACTTGTTTTCCGGGTTGTCAATTAATAGGTACAAAATGCAAAATAAATAGAACTCCTGGTATAAATATTTTATTCTGGCAAAATTATTTGGTGCCATGAATGTGGCGTTGGCAGAGAAAACAGATAATTCTGTTCTTGCAAGTCATCATTTGAATGAGTACCAGTCTGCCCTCATCTTGCTGCACTTTCTAGAAAATGATGTGTTGTTTTGGTGGGTATCTAAATGTTTGTTGTGGTTGTAACATCAGCATTTAGTATAAATGTATAAAACTTTTTTAGCTTCAAAAACTGCATTTGTGTATTCATATGCTTCCCAAGAACTGAATTACTGCTTCCTGTAGTCTTCACTCTCTGTCTTGTATGTCTAAGGTGACTTCCATTTATTCAAAAACAATACCAAAAAATACCACTGCTGGGGGACAGGCAGGGGATGATGCCACAAAGTGAATCTGCCAAGACTCCTAAATGTTGTAGTTTGCCATTGTGTTTGATTTTCATATTTTAACCTAGACAAATAAACCCCCCCACATGTGTTGTTGGTAGGCTTGTCTTTTCATTATCAGTTTTCTTATTTTTTAGGGATTAAGAAATGCAAACGAGATTTCTCAGAGTTTTCTGTAGAAGAGATGCTGCAGTTCCCTGTGATACTCGAAAACTCTAAGCCTGTTTCCTTCAAATGTTTTAACTGCAGTCAAGTTTGTCAAGGCTTTAGTACTTTATTATGCTATATTTGTTACTTAATTGAATGCTAAACTCTTCTAATGATGTCCTTGAAGGTTATTTTATAGTGCTGTGTCCATGCATTTCTACAAAATTTATGATATATGAGATGAAATAACTATTTTTCTTTAATCTGCCTTCTATGTCATAGGTCTTTTTTCCGTATATGGGCTATTTTCTCACACTTGCTGAACATATTTATGCTTAAAGTATCCTTCTAAATAAAGGGTTGAAATACCAGGCGTTTTAATACTAAAGCTTTGCAACATGTGCACATTCAGCAGGTGTCTCTTCTTGTTACTTTTAATAGTTATTTTTTCCAGAGACTGAATGTTTGTTATGGTGCTGTTGTACTTCTAAATTCAGTAGAACTTAAAAGAAAATGTTTGGAAGCAACATTATAATGAAAACTTAGTTCTCTTAAAGATGACAATTTTTGGGTTAAGTTTATTCAATCTATAAGACCAACACCTACTCTTCTATGGTAATTGTGGAGGTAGGTTTTTTGTTGTTGTCACCAGAGTCCACTGGAAGTGATGTTGGCAGCTAACCATTACTTCCAGTTTATGCCTGTGATGTTAAGAGTTGTCCCTCTGAGGATTTTCCACAAGGTTACATGGTTTGTGTGTGACTGTAATAAACTTTGCTGGTGCCAGCAGCTGTGTACAAGGGGAGTTTGCTTATTCTTGCTGCTCTCACAGCTGCATGCTACTAGTGGGGAGCATTACTGTGTTGAAGAGACCAGCCTGGTTGAGTGCAGGAGAGAAGAATAAATTGGTATGGAAATAAGTTTCCAGGTTGATCAGCTTCTTGTACTGATACGAGTGTGTACTGATAGGAGGAACAGCTGAAGTTGCTTAACTTTTAATTCCAGACAGCAGAGAAAGCAAACAGATTTTCCCAACATGACCTCTCTGTTAGAAGGAAGAAGTTGTGTTGAATTATGAATCTTAGAGGGCCCTTAAAAATGCAAGCTGCTACTAAGTGGCCTGTTTTGTTACTCACAGTTGGCTGTGGAAGTTGTTTATAACCAGGGCTTTTTTTCCCCTTTTTTTTTTAATTGCTTGCTTTTTTCTGTTTGTTTTTTTTTGTTTGTTTGTTTGTTCTGTCTTTCTTCATCAAACATCTCTGTTGTCAAGCATCTCTTTACCTTCAGAGAAGGAGCTTGCCCTTATTCAAAATCCTGGGGAAGCCGTTTGGGCTTCTGTGATGATTCTAAACAGACTATTGGCAAAGTATTTTTATAAGTTTTGTAAAATGAGCTTGCTCATTGTATTTGGCTTCTTTTGGCTTCCTAGCACTTTTGTAAACTCTTAACACTCTCTTTAAAAGCCATGCCCCCAGTTCCATTGGCTCCCAAAGAATTACACTAAGTTTGATGAAGAAAATCTCACTTAGCTCAAAGGTAGAAGAAGCATTTTCCTACTTTTGTAAATAGAGAAGCTGGTACTAGTGGTGTAATGGGTAACCATGGTGTGTTAGCAGCCTCAGTAGAACAGATGTTAGAGAGGGTTGGAACTGTGTGAGCACAATTCAGAGAATTTAAGTCTTGGAAGCCTTTGGGGTTTTTTTTGACATTCTGGAGTAGAGTGTAATATGGTGTTAAAAATGGCCTTTATCCCTAAACTGTAATTTATTTTCCTTCTTTTCACCATGCTCAGATTTCCTCTAGACTGCTTGGATAGGTGGAGGGCAGAGCAGAAGCCACGTGCTCTGGGTTCCCACATGCAGCACCTGGGCAGAGGAAAGGAGCAAGCAGTTCATTCCCCACAGCCCCGAGTCACTGCGGGCAAAGCAAAGTTGGGCATTGGAGCTCTGGATCTCAGCTCTTTAACAGGCTTTTAATGTGAGAAGAATAATTTTCAGAGACTTTCTACTCATCCATTGCTTTGAGAAGACCAAATGCTGTGTTTTTAAGCCAGCCTGTCACATTTCAGCATTAAAGCACTGACTGTGAAAGAGTTAACAAACACGGCTGAAAGTGTGTTCTTCCAGTTTTGTTCTAGGAAACAGCTGAGGTATTTTTTCGAAAGATTTCCAGAGAAGGTCTGCCATCTGGTATGGAAAATTTTAGTCCAGATTTAATTTGGCAAAAATTTGACCAATTAAAAATAGTTGTACTATCTTAAATGCATAGCAGGCTTTACTGTAGACAGTGCTACCAGCAATGCTTTTAATATCACCAGTTACATGGTAGTACTCCTTGTTATACTGAGTTGTCCTTCAAATACCTTGAAATCTAAGCAGATAAGCTACAGGGCAATGAGAATAACCTTTAGTTTGACCAGTGTTGCTCCCTAGTCTGTCAAGGGTGATACGTGTAACCAGCAGCAGTTGTGTGATAGCACTGCTCGTGAAGTAGAGATCTCGGCAAACACGCCAAAACTAGGTAGATGAGCACATAGGGCAATGAGAATAACCTCTAGTCCAATTCATTTTGCTTCATGTTTCTGTCCAGTAACAGCTGCAAGCCATTGCTATCCAAGGCAGATAGAGGATAAAACAATTTTTAGCTGAGAAAAATTTTCTGTCTCTTTTCCTATCAGCAGTGTAGAAAATATACGTGCAGATTTGGGTTATGTTCAGTAGTTGCTCATGGAGTTGTCCATAACTCCCTTATCCACTGAAAATTTGTATACTTTGATCTTAAATCTGTTTATGCTTTTGATCCCTATCATATTCTGGCATCAGGAGTTGCAAAGTTCAGTTATGTGCTTAATACCATAATGGCTTCTTGTTTTTGGACTTCATGCAACTTGTTTTCATCTAAGGTGAGAACTAAGGGATGGCTATAACACCTTGTTTTGGCCACGTGTGGATTTGTGCTCAGCATTGACTCTCTTCCAGGCTGGCAAATTTCAGGTTTTATTATATGGAAGCTTTTTGATGCCTTCTGTCGTTGTCTTACTTACTCTTTTTTCCTGTTTGTGTCAGCTCCAGTATATTTTCTTGTCTTTTATCTTACTGCATCCATGTAATTGGCCTCTTGCTGAGATCTGCTTTTGTCCATTCGCTGTTTTGTTCTTTCTTGTAATGACCTGTGCTCAGATTTTGCCCATTAATTTTCCACTTCTTCTCTCTTCCCTAGGTAGAGATGAATAGGGGAAGGCATGTGTTTTGGGTGGGCAGAAAGCAATTCAAAGCCTTGCAAGTAGTTGATGAGAGTGGGAGGAAACAAGTGTATATGTTTTCAATGCTTAGCTACAGTTTGGTTTTATTTGCCTTTAGGATGTTTGAGTTGCATTTTTTTAGGGTGGCTCTTCACAGCTGTGAAAGCTGGATTCATTAAAAATTAATAAAGTTTCCTGTGTAACCTAGAGATTTGAGACTATACTAGTTTTCCAAATATTGAAGGCAATGCTATTAAGTGTTATGCCCCCCAGGGGTGCTGTGGATGCCAGCCCACAAGTGGGAAGGGCAAGCACTCCATGTCTTAGAAGTTTTGAGTCTTTGAGGCTGAAAATGAGCAAGAGTTCAAATATCTTCTTTTGCTGCAGTGTATCTTGATTTTGCTGTGGTGTTTTGCTGTTGGAGTTACTAATAGGCTTACATTTTAAATAAGTGACTGTAAGGTACATACTGGTTCAAGTACAAGGAGATGATGGAGGTTTGTTTATGTGTTATATGTGTTTCAAACTAAGCAGGCATTTTATAGAATCATAGAATGGTTTGGGTTGGAAGGGACCTTCAAGGTCTTCTGGTTCCGGACCCCCTCCTGTGGGTGAGGACACCTTCCACTGGACTCGACTTCTGGATTCTTCAGATTGCATAAGCGTTTGGTGGGGTTTTTTAATCAATCTTGGTAGTTTCATTGGTTTGTAGGAACAAAATTTTAAGGCACGTTTTGGTAGAAGAAAAATAATGTAAGAAGTTTTAATGTGACATTAGTTCTGGGCTATTCAAGAATTCATTAAAATGTGGGGAAATTCACTGTGTCCCAGAGTAATACATTTATGTGTGATACAACCCTAGCTAGCCTTATGTCTAGTGTGTGCTACTTGTTTGCTTTGTTTTCTTTTTAATAAGGAAGGAAGGGAAGAAATGTTAATCATTGTATTTAAAAAAAGTTTTAAAATCATCTCAGTGTAGTGAGAGCAAACATATTTTAGCTTTATCAAGATCGTGTGATTAGCTTAAGGTTTAGTTTGATATTCAGACATTAAACTAGTAAAGAATAGAAAGAAAGTAGGATGCGGAATTTGTATTAATTAAAAACTATCCTCTGAATGGTGTTGAAGAGCTCACTTATAATTCATGGTGCAATTAAAAAAAAGTCCCCAGAACCAACCTTCTTTTTCTCTTTCACAGGAAAGATGACAAAGATTACGCTTTAAAGCAGATAGAAGGTACTGGAATTTCTATGTCTGCATGCAGAGAAATAGCAGTAAGTAACAGTTCTTTCTACTAGCCAACAGACTTACTGAAAGTATTGATTTGAGTGCATGCTGGATTTTGTTTGCTGAATCATGTTATTCTAATATGGGTGCTATGACTTTATCATAGAGGTATAAAGTAAGTACAAACGTCATGGAAGGTTTTATGTACCTGTTATGCTTGCTGTCTAAAAGGGACAGGGCTTTTAAGTTACAGTTTACTGCCTGCCTGGGGGCAAATCATATTTAAATGCAGTGATTTAAAAACATGATTGGAATTAGTGACTCAAATTACACATTTTATCTGCCTCTGCATTAGTACTTCAGTTCTTTTCCCAAAGAAATTAGTGTTTATTGGCTTACAATGATTAAAACCTTTTAACTTCTATTTAAGCGAAGACTTTAAACTAAACCGAAGTTGCCTTCAGAGGCTGTGATACAGCTGTGAATGTTATTCAAACATTTTATTCAATTTTCCAGGTTTGCATTTGTATATTTCATATTGTTTGAAACTGGTGAATAGTGTGGTCTAATTATGGTTTGTGACAAGCTTGCAATGAAATACTGTAAAACTGGTATTCTGAAGTTGAACTGGTTCATGTTCTTATGTTTTACTGCCGCTTGGGTTTATTGTTCTTGAAATGTTTCAAGTGAAATTGCTTACTTAAAGGAAATGCACATAAGTTAAGGGTGTGTGTGGGTAGGGAATAGTTTATTTTCAGTCCATATTCCTCAAAAGTGTAAAACTTTACCCTGATTTCATTTTCATTGACTGAAGTTAGTATCAGGCTTTCCCACTTTGTCAAATTCCACTTGGCTTCATGATGTCAAAAACATTAGTCTTTGAACTGAGTGAGGTGGAAAAAGTGAAGCACAAAGAATATTCTTCAGGAGATGATGCTCTGTCTTGTCCAGGGATGAAAGCTGAACCTTCTGCTGTTGTATGCATTCACTCTGAACTGAAGGAGTAGAAAACAGAGTCCTACATTTTGCTGATTTCAGCCATTTTCGCAGAAATTTTCCAAATACTGTGGCTCTGACTGAATGCCTTTGGGAAATGTCAGCTACCATTTCAGAGGGATTTGGGATGAGTTTTTGTCTTTCTGCAGTGATTTATCTAAAAAGATTTGAAGAGTTTGTTCTGCTTGGATTTGGCAGGAGAAGCCTAGCTGATGTTAGGGAGGTTATTACCCTAACTCACTTTATGTGTATTAAGAGAATTACTAACTTGGCTGACAGTCAGGAAGAATTTGGTCTCATTGTGTTGCTTGAGGAGTGTTTTGTGCTGATTCCTTTTGGGCAGCAAGGTCCCCAGGATCAATGGAAAAGGAGCAAGCAGCACGAAGGCTTTCACTTTGAACTGCTTCAGCCCTTTGAAGAGAACAGCAATACAACACAGGACCCATGTGGGAGAGAGTTAGTGAGGGAAGGAGGGAAACGTACTGAAGTTACCAAAGATGCCAAGAAAGCAGGTATTGAGAGCAAAGAGGGGACTGGAGCCCAAAAGTTGGTGTAGTGTTAGAAAGAGAAATTTGAAGCAGAGTTTATTGAGCTGGTGTTGACTTTGTTTCTGGTTGTGCATCCGGGCTTGCAAATCCTAATACAGTGGTTGAATTTTCCTGCAGTTGAATTAGTAATTCAACCTTGAACTTCTAGGGTTTGAATCTCTTTTTCTTGCTATTCTTTTGATGTTGCTGTTTGGAGTGAACAGGAGAATTCCCCTGCACCACCACCCCGAACGGTGTTTTTCGTGGTGTTCTGTTAAACAGATTTTTTTTTTCCCCCCACTCCTTCTATCAATTAATATTGTAAAAGGAGCAAAATGAACCATATATGGAGATGGATGAAATTGAGAATAATCATACTTTATTCATGAAAATGCTACAGAGTTAATATTTTACCCTAACATGTCATCTGTTTGTCTAAGCAATAAAATTATTTGTGTCATAAAAGTGCCAAGACTGCATGTTAGACTGTTACAGTGATTTCTGGATTACCCAAATTAATGCATTTTACGAGCACAATGGTATTAAGAGAAACTAGGATGATTGAGTTTACATATGAGCTATACACATTTCAGTTTCTCTGGAGAGCTGAAACTTGTATATTTTACTCTGTGATAATCAGGGAAGAGTGTAGTTTGGTATAAATCCCAGTGAAACTCTAGTTTTTGCAGCTCTGCCTGTCTTGTTTAGGCAGCTTCAGTTTTGGAGTGTTGACTAACTTTTATGTTCAAAAATGCCTGTAACTTCCTCTTTCAAGACATCAATTTGATATAGACCCCTGAGGTGCAGAGTAGTGTAAGATCTTCAGAAAAAGAAAGTAATTATTGAAATTCATCAGTTACAGGGAAAGGTTTGAACTAGGTCAGAGATCTGAGTTTAAACAGCTGACTGGGTAATGGGGTGAGCTCAGTCTATATATGTATGTGAAAGGCTTCCTATGTTTCTGTACTTCCTGCAGCACGAGAACTTAGACCTAATGTTCAAGAACCTAGCTAGTCTCTTACTCGATTGAAATAAGAGGTTGGGGTTTTCTTTTTTTCAATAGTTTTATGTAAATTGTTTTGTTTATGTAGTGGAATTGGCAGTTAATCTGGTAATTGAATCAGTATGTTTAATATCAAGATAGGGAAGAATATAACTCTTCTATTATCTTCCCCCCATTCATCCACCACGATAAACATTCGTGAATCCGTCCTCTTTTAGAACCTTAACTGAATGTTTGGTTGCTCATCTCTCATTCTCTGCAGGTCTGTGTGCTGCCTGTGATACTGGGTATCTGTTTTGTGATCTGCAGTTTCACTTCTGAGGATTTAAGCAGGCACTAAAAACTGCATGCTCAGCATGCCAAGAGTTGAATTTGTGTTAGATGGGAGAGCAGAGGTATTAAAATGGTGAGAAGATATGTATAAAAATATGCAAAATGTACAAGCCCAAATGATTGATTCCTCGTCTCCTGATTCAATCACGTGGAAGAAAGTCATTAAAGCCTATCCACCTGGAATGGCGCAGCAAATGGTATTTCACAGTTCGCAAAGCAAGAGAATTCTTCAAGGCTGTAGGAAGTTGGAGTAGGCTTTAAACAGAGCTTCAGGATTTTGGCTTGGGCAGTTTCCTATCGAGGGGTCTTAGGTTTTGAAGCAACCAAGTGACTTGGTGACATTTTTTGTGTTGATTAGCATTTTTCATTCTGTTTTAGCAGATTTGTAAGTACTTTGCTTGTATAGGCTTCCATTAGCTAGTTAGGAGTTGGGGTTTTGGTTTTTTTTTGATAATTGCAGGAGGGTTGTTTGTTTTTTCTTTTTACAGGTCTGCCATGTAGATTTGTTTATTGGTGCCTGGTCTAGTTGATCAATATGCCTGAAAAGTTGTTTTGTATGGAACAATACTATATAGTCTTTTGATATGATAGCATTAATTTCTGACTTGGCTCTGAAGAGGAAGTGCTAGGTGTGGTAGCAGGCACTTTCAGTGATGGAGATGCTGAATGTGACAAAGCAGATCCAAAGTGGACAGTGCTGTGTTCTGACTGTCTCTTGTCTGTGTGAAGTCTTTCAAACACCGTATCCAGCTTGTGCAAGTTAGAACAGCCTTGAGGCTGCCAGGGCTGGGACAGAAAACTACAGAACAATAAGCAGCTGGCTTCTCTGATCATTCCACTCTTTAGGTCTGCCTTGGAGGCATTCGTAGGATTTTATGGTTTCCTGTTGCAACAAATTCATAACCACAAAAGGTGACGTCCTGTGTGTTGGATCTGGTGATAGTGTGACTGTAGACTGTTCATCTTCACTGAACGGAAAATGAGCATTTCTTTAGTTTTCTGTTGAGTGAGCAAGCTGAGTTGAACCATCCTTTGGCTGCACTGTTGCTTAACTCCAGGGAAAAGGAGCGCCTCTGCATCTGCTCCATCACCTTGTCTTTCAGCCTTTGGGCTAGAAGGTGGCAGAGGTAGCAGCAGAGCTAGAGCAGCAGACTGTGCCCTATAGCAGATGAGAAGGGAGCTGCTGTAGATGAATGGTCTTGCCTGAGCTTACCTTTGGCAGAAGAAGGCTACTCTAGAGGTGAACTGATCCTCCCCACACACTGGGGCTTCTGTGCCCTGGGTGACATGATTATCAAGCCTCTGTGCCAGTGGAAGGG
Source organism: Dendrocincla fuliginosa (assembly GCA_035047845.1). Lineage (NCBI taxonomy): Eukaryota > Metazoa > Chordata > Aves > Passeriformes > Dendrocolaptidae > Dendrocincla > Dendrocincla fuliginosa. Next base: position 46,301,578 of record JAWWMO010000001.1, read on the forward strand.
CTGGGAAGAAGGGTGTAAGGGGTCTTTGAGAACCAGTCCGAGGGTGGCCAAACATTCTGCAGTCTCTATAGCAGCCAGAGGCAGAAGCTGAAACTGGGTGACTCCAGGATTCACTCAACACCTTCCCCTGGTAAGGACCAAATAACTGTCCCAGGGAGCTTGCCTGAAGAGATCCTGTACTAGCTATGTTATAAGGGGCAATAGTTTGGTGAAGGTTCCTTAACGTGGGGGCTGTCGAGTCCCTTTCATGCTCACAGGGAAAGCAGTTTCCCACACGACCAAGCACAGGACTCATTTAGATGAGTGCATGTCCTTCACATGTCAGAAGGCAAGTAGTGGGTGGTTTCTTGGCAATCTTCCCATGTGGTGAAAGGTGACAAGGTCTCGAGGAAGACAAATGTTGGATTTGACCCTTTTTATAATATTTTATGATTTTTGAATGCTTTAATAGTAGTATCATACTGGTTTATATATGTATGATTTTTATATATGTTTTACATAGGTAAGAGTTTGATATAAATTTACGCTGTGATTAAGTACTTTATCAAACTATGTTACTGGGCTGCAAAGAGTATTCCTAAGAGATTTTGTATAAAGGCGGTGTTCGCTACTTTTAGTTCTGTGGCAGTGGGACAAAGATATTAAGATGTTGTGATTAAATATTGGAATTGGAATCCTTAGGAGTCATAATGTGTTCTGTGAACAGCAGAATTTGACCAAGCCTGACGTCCAGTGTCTGTCTTGTCTGGGTTCTTCATCCACCTCCTTACTTTCAGAGGAATTTTAAAAACACTTCTTCTAATACTTTGAATTGACTTACCTGTGAGATCATGTAGGACTCTTTTGTTTTGGAAATTGTGAAAGTTAGAAACAAATACGGGTTTTTTTTCCTCTTGACGTTTTGTGTTGTCAGGCTTCTTTTTCACATATTTAGAATTTCAAGAAAAAAAAAATCAAAAGAATAAAATATACAACCATGTGAAATTGTTGCTTTGTCTGAAGAACTGGAGCTGCAAAAAATGTATTGTCAGCTTCATAATAAATTCTTAGAGTGAGCAGTATTATAACTTTGTTACATTGCCTTTGTAAGCTTTCATTTGAACTCTTCTGAAAGGAAAACAGCATGTACTTTCAGCAGGTATTCTTTTTTTAGTCCTGTGGAATATCTGACTCATGAGAATATGAAACTGTAAAATTTTATTTATATTAAAGCAAACAGATCTTGAATCTGCTGGATAGCAGCTAAGCCAACTTGGGATTTAAGAACCTGTGTAATAAAATTCAGTGTTTAGTTTAAATAACAAGTTAAAAGTACTTGAGTAGAGCTCCAGTGTTTGTTAGGAAACCAAGAATAATTATTTGAATTTTTTTTTAGAATTTTTTTGTGGCTTATTGGTGACATCTGTGGAGTCATCATATTCTGCTCCTGCTCTTGTAGATGAGCAGAGTGTACCTCCACAAATTTAGCAAACTACAAGTTAAACTTGTAAGGAAAGGAACAATCTCTGAAGGCACTTCCTGAGTCTCATTGTAATAATGACTCTATAAACATTATTCAGCCTTTCAGCCAAAATTAATCATGACTAATTCATACCCATTTGTACTTACATTAATATTACCAGTTTGTTAGAATAGGTATTCTCTTCTGCTTTCATTTTAAAGAGAGATACACAGAGAAATAGAATGCTTGTTCTCTGGCTTTATTTTGGCTTGGCTTGGTGGTTTCCTTTGAGCAGTAGGCTCTCTTCCTCTGAGTATAGGCTTGGGCATTCTTTGCCCTATTGCAGTTTCTGCAACCAACTGCAATCTGCTTTCTGTTCCAAGTCCCACTTTGCCCATTTTTCCATCTTAAGGCTGTGGTGTGACTATTGATGTATGGTGTTTGTTGCTGGATCCCCTGGTGAAACTGATGTGAACCTTTCTGAAGAATGAGATGATGATTAGGGTTGGAATTTGTGCCATCAAACTACCAAGATAAAACAATAGTGAATTTTGTTTAGATGAATGTTTGGTTGATAGTGCAGATGAATTTGTGTGTGTAGCCAACTTTCTGACTGTCCTCAGCTTTGGGAGAAACATGTTTGCATAGCATTCAGATGAAGGCAGTGTGGGCAAGGAGCTGCTTTTTCTAAACTAGTTGATGTCCTGAGCAGGACATCAGAGAAACTCCTTCTGAGCCAGGTCACTTGGCCAGTTAACAAACAGTCACTCTAACAAATGACTCCATTAGAGAATGTGCTCAATTATAGAATTATAGAATCATTTAGGTTTGTAAAGACCTGCATCATCAAATCCAACCATTAACCCAGCACTGTCAAGTTTACCACTAAACCTTGTCTGTCAGTGCCACATCTGCATGTCTTTTAAATACCTCCAAGGATGGTGACACAACTACTTCCCTGGGCAGCCTGTTCACTGCTTGGCAAGCCTTTTTGTGGAGAAATTTTTCCTGATAACTAATCTAAACCTCCCGGTGCAACTTGAATTATAGAAGTAAGCAAGGTAATATTTCAGCACTATTCAGGTTAAACATTCCCTGCAGACCACAAAGATTAACAGGCATCAAGAGCAGGGGAGGAATGGCATTTGCACTGTAGCTAGAAAACCTCACTTAAGTGAAGAATGCATCATCTTGGCTTGTGGGAAGTGCTGTAGTGATGGAGAGCTTTATGGGAAATGTGAGAATATCACCAGAGGAAGGAGTTCGGAAAGAATTGTGCTGAGTTCAGCTCATATTTGATGTGAAAGATAATTGTTGTTAGTGCAAGAAAAGATTGGCCTTAGTCATGCAGCAGTTTGGCAGGCTCTGTTAATGCTGCTGTTGATTATTTAGTAACATCCTGGCTTACTCCACTTTGTCCTTGTTCGTGAAGCAATTTAGCAATTTTATGCATCGTTGGGACAGTTTCATTTACTGTCCCTCAGCTGCCCTCTGGCTGTGGAATGACTACTTCTGCATTTCGAGAGGGAGGTGGAGGGACCTCAGCGTGAGCCCAGGACTTGCACGAAGGGATGCTGTTTCCCTTGCTGGATCTTGAACAATATGAGAGCAAGGACAAGACCAGTCAGGGACAAATGGGTTTCTAACAGTCAAGTCAAACCAGATGTATTGGCATCTTCATCATTTGCTGATTTCTATTTCTTTAAAGGTCTTCTGGGTCTTCCTTCTTTATGAAAGGGTACCCACGCTAATTAATATAAAGAAAACCTTTCTGGTTGAGGGAATAGATTTGAGTCATTGTGATATGCAAATGAAAAGGAAGGCAATTTACCAAGAGCCAAACCACATAGTTTTTGTCTGCTTTCTCTTTGTGTTCTATAGAACTGATCTAGGACAGACAGAAGCAATTAGGTATCAAAGTCATTAGGCCAAAAAATAACTTTTATCATTTGCAGGCATCATACTGATAGTCTGACCATGTTTCTTGCAGTCTACTGTGAGCTATCTTTGTTTGAACTCTGTCAGCTGCTGGACACAAGTCATCTGGTGGGAGAGGCATGTGGCATATGGGCTAGAGAGGCCTGGTTTGTGGAGAATGAGGTTGCTGAAAATGCTTGTTACAGACCATGTGATGTGTTATGATCTGCATGAGCTCTTTCTGCGCTTCAGACAGTGTTTGCATTTGTCATTGTGAGCTTTTCAACCTTTCCAAGACCGTGATTCAGGAATCATCTGTCACCACTGCAGCAATCATTTCCTTATTCTGATGGTTGTGCTAATGTATGTTAGTCATCCTATTCACTGGGGTGCTTGTAACTGTCTGGCTTTGACCAAACCCATCAGGTTTTTGAAGCAGACTGAAAGAATTTGTAGTTAATGGCTATTCTGCACAAAAGACAAAGGCAGAAACCAGCAATAATGATAAATTGAGTACACAGATGCACAAACAGTAACAGCTGCCATCAGTGACAGTAACAAAAGCCAGAACTCTTAAGACACTGGTGATGAGCTGCAGAAGGAACTTCTCAGCTGTGTCCTTGAGGAGGGCCAGACCGGGTTTTGTAACTGATGAGAAGGAAGGAAGGTTGCTATGGATCTTACAGGAGAATAGACGTTTTATTAGGTATTTGGGAGAAATGCTGGGATATTGAGAGGAAAGATAAAAGGCAGGGAAGGCAGTGATCAAGGTAGACTGGGGAGGAAAAAGGAAAGGAATGCTGTGAATCTCCACATCTGCAGGATTAACTACCTCTAGCACAAATGAGAATTATATCTATGTTGCCTCACTATACAGAAGGGAGCCTTTCTGCTGCAGTACTCAGAAGTTTATCATCTTTGTGTGATGTTCTGGACCAGCTTTGGTGGTAGATTCTCTGAGTATTCTCCAAGCTGCGTTATGTTTGATGTGAAGAGATTGGGTTTTTTAGGTAAGTGATAGCTGCCACCTGGAGAATAAGGAGTAGAACAGACTTAAAATGGGACAGGAAGGGTCCAGAGGGAAAATAGCATTATTTTCGAGAGCTCTGACTAGTATCTGCATCTTTCATCAAGGAATAGTGTTTTGTGTCTGGTACAGATATTTGTCAGGCCACAGGAAATCTGATAGCATTTTGGTATGGATGCACAGTTGCCGAACTGTCATGCAGTCTTCAGGTACAGTAAATTCATCAAGAAGTTTAGCATGAATTTAAGATGTGAATTTATGCTGATTAAACAAAAATTTCATGTGTTTTAAGGACCTGGCACAGTGTATCCTTAAACCCTGTAACCCCATTCACCATTGAGAGGCTGGTGCTGTACTGGGTCTGTCTGGCATGCAGTTAAATCTCCATAGCAGCCTGTAGGGTGCACCGTTTTGGGTTTGTGACTAAAAGAGTGTTGGTAACCCATCAGTGTTTTGGCTATGGCTGACAGTGTTCAGGCTTTCTCTGTTTCCCACTCTGCGCCTCCTCCCTTGGGAGAGGTAGCCTTTGCTTGGAGACTGGCTAGGCATCAGTCTTCTTATGGGAAGTTATGACTGATTGCCTTTGAATTGCTTCTGTTGTTGTTTTGTTGTGGGTTTGGTGTTTCCTCTTCACGTATTAAACTGTTTTATCCTCACTCACAAATTTGCTTGCTATTTTTTTTGTTCTTCCACTCACACCTGACTGAGAGGGTTGGGAAAGTGGCTATGTGGGGCTTAGCTGCTGGCTGTGGTTAACTTGCCACAGGCAGTTCCCACCTGTAATTGATAAAAAATTGCAAATAAGCACTTTTTGGGTTTTCCCATGCTGATCTTATGCTTTGTAGGAATTATAGGCATTTAAAGAATTCTGTACTTCTTGTGGATCCTGCCTTAGCCTTGATCTAATGCTTTGGGAAATCTTAAGAGTTTTACCATGCTGAAACTACTGCCTTCTGCATTGATTTGTATTGTTGCTTTGTCTCCTCAACTCTGTCTCCCTGTTTGATCTCATACTTGAGATAGTATCTCTGTGGGCTGTAGGTCCTGTTGCTCCAGAAATGCCACACTGAAGACCGGGCAGTGAGTAGGGATGGGAGTTTATCTCAAATGAAATAGAAAAGAAGGAAACAAACATGCAGATATCTACTTCCATTTTACTGTCTCAGTAGCTGCAAAAAAGTTACCATATATGATAAAGGTATCAGTAGAAAGGAATGAAATCTTCTGTTTCTTGTATTATGTAGAGGGAACATTTTATTGAAAATATGCAGTCTCAGAAGTAAAATTGTGTTCAAATTGTAGTTTAAATTTCCATTGCTTAAAAACCCCCAAAACTCTACCATCCCTTTTATTAAAAATGTCATAATTTCTGGCAGACTGAGCTGGCAAGAATTCATCTAGTCATCCACACTTGACCATAGTTTGCTTAGATAAAGTTTTTTGTTCCTTCTTAGGAATGGAGTGAGTACAATATGATTGTAATATAGCTGGTAATATAGAGCTCAAATAGACTTGTGCTGTGTGCATTCAGTTGTGTTGTGTCTCATCCATGCTTTCCTTTTGGTGGCATTAAAGCTTTAGTTTCTGAAGCAGCTGAGCAGGCTTAATGGCTCACTGCTGCTGAAAGAAGTTCTTCTAGCTTTGTCCCTTCACTGGGGCTGTCTCTGCTGTTAGTGCTCTGAGTCATTTCAGCTCAAGAGCTCAGCAGCAGGTTATTGCCTTTTTGTGTCTGGAGTAGTTTTCTCTTGCGCTGGGAGCTGTTTTATGGGTGGGTTCTGTGAGTGCACTGACTGGTGTAATCTGTGTTGTGGGAGGGAGTTGGACCTTCTTCTGTAGGGAGCGGTGACCTTGTGTATCAGCTGACTCCACCTTACAAACCACATCTTCATTTAGCTGACTGCATTGACAGGCTCTAACTGAGTCATCCCATTCAGTCTCAAATGACTGCAACCACAATGCAACGTTTTCAGGTAATTGGGAGTCAGGAGAAAATTGGATACCCCAAATGGCACTGTTGAAGATTACAGCCTATGGGAAAAGGCAGATACTAGAGCTGGCTGTTTGTGGAATTGTCTTGAGCCTGGATAATAGTGAGGTTTACACAGACTTCAACTTTTAGGAAATGAGTAGAAAGTGAATGCCCTGAGGGGGTTATGACCTGCTTTCAGCTTTGATTTGAAGCTAATGACTGGTTCTTTCATGATAAAATATGTGGTTTCCTGTGACTTGCAAATCTCAACTTTTGTTGTTTGTGTTGTAGAATATGTAGCAAAGACTATTGAAGTGTTCATGTTAGCAGCCCTTTCACAGCTCCGGATGTGTGGATCTCACTGCTGTGGACTTTGTTTTTTTGCAGTTGCTGCGGGAGCTCAAGCATCCAAATGTCATTTCTCTGCAAAAGGTGTTTCTTTCTCATGCCGACAGGAAGGTGTGGCTTCTCTTTGACTACGCTGAGCATGACCTCTGGGTAAGGTAAATTGTTTGGAGGTACCAGGCTTAGAGTTTTAGCTGCAGCAAAGGGGCAAGGTCAGGGAAGACACATGATTTCAAGCACAGTATAGCCTCTCACTCCATGTTTGTTAGGAGCAGTTTCCATAATAAAGGAAACGCAATGGGAAATGTTGAATAAACACACTACACAGTTAACCTGTGATCTCTTTAAGAAGGTAAAAATCTGCAATCAGCTTTCAGTGGCTAGAAATCTAGTTAAATAAAAAAAATATAGGTATAACCCTCTATTACAGTTAAAGTAAGGTGCAGGAAAACATAATTGGTTATGCAGGTGAGTTATCTTTGAAAAATGACAAACTTTCTGAATAGACAGGTTAGAGTTTTAGTTACATTGACTGTCATCTGTGAATACATGAAGTGAGAGTAGTGAAACTATATAATGGAAATTTAGTTCATACATTTCAATGGGAAAAATTTTTACTTAACTCCTCTGCAGAAATTCTATGTATTTGTGAGGAAAGCTGTTTATTCCTAATTGCAATATGCAGCATTAAAATACAAACATGTTGGATTCAAAGTATATTTGTTTTAAGATATATGCCATTTTTCTTTATTGACTCAATATATGTAAGCTTAATATCCAATTGGAATGCTTAGAAAAATAAAGTAACATCATAAAAAAAATAAAAATACCATGCAGCATTGACTTCCCTGGAAAAAGGTGTGTGTGCCTCAAATTTATTGACATAGATTTTGAGCATTGCTCTCAGTAATACAAATACTGTAATACTAACATTAAAGGATACTAAGATTCAGATCAAAGGCTGCAGTGGAAGCAATTTGGAATGAGATGGACATTTTTATGTATGTGTTCATGTAAGAATTTAACAGTATTAATCATGAGTTGTTTTTTTTTCCTCAGCATGTAGCTTAGCACAAGTCAGAGTAAAACTAGTTTCTTTGGAAAATGGTTTTCCTTGTAGCTGGGAATAATTCGGTAGCATTTGCCTGTAAACCACTGTGTCAGTTTTTCTTCTGCTAAGCAAAATCCAAGATGTTTTCTCACTGAAAAGTCTTGAAAGTTCTGGTACTTGGTATTGAGATTTTTGTTACCAAAATAAAATTAGAGATGAAGTTACCAAACAGCTGAAATGTTGAGACATTCTAAGGACTTAGGAAAAAAGCCCACAACATCTTGAGGAAATGGAGTAAAGTTGGTGGGGTTTTGTTTGTTTGTTGTTTGTTTGGGGTTTTTTTAATGGATGAAAAACAAGCACATTGTGGGGTTTTTTTCACTGCTCCCCTATATTTATGATATGCTAAGCTACAAAAGACCTGTCCTTGTTTGTATTTATACATTCCCACATTACTTCATACTTAACCTAAATCACTGCAGAAGTATTTCTGTTACATACAAACCAGTGTTTCATTAACTTAGGAATGACCTTTATGCTTACATGCACATACCTGTATGAACTCCAAACCTCCCCAGCAATACGAGCTCCTGGTTGCTCACTGTATGTGGATGTGAGAGGCTTATATGCAGTGGCCGGGCTGGCTCTGTGCCCCAGAGAGCCAGCTATGGACCGAGTCCTCCAGCGCTGTGCATATTTAGCACAACAGGTCTCAATGAGGCTGGGAAAGGGCACTGAGTTTATTAGAGCAGGAACACAAAAACGTCCAGGACTGCCATCTGTTTTTCTGCCTGTCTCTCAGGATTTGCTTCTCCCTGTCCACTGTGAAAAATAACATTTGCTTTGGAGTCAGTGGAAGTGTGAGGCCAAACTTGTAACTCAGGCTGAGGGGTGCTCATGCATGTGGTGCTTGGCTGATCGTAGGGACTGTCACCTTTTCATCCATGTTTCTTTCCTCTGTGCAGCTCCATTTTTTATCATTGGCAGGGCTGGAATGTGCTGGTTCCTTTCAGGAAAGCCAAGCTTGGTGCCTGAAGCAAAAGAGGGCAGGCTGTGTTGAGCTGGGCTGCAGCAAGAGAGGAAAGGCAGTTTTCTAAAAGGTGTTGGATAGTTGGGTTAGCTGGTTGGCACGTGGAATATGAGAGGTCAGGAAGGTAGGAAGAACACATGATAGAAGTTTGGTGTCAGCTTTTGGATGGACAAGATCAGGGCTGTTTTGATGATGATGCTAGTGCAAGCCATTACAGAAAAGAAATGTGAATGCATTAAGCAGTTTGTTCTAGAAATTGCCTCTCTCTTTGAAGGAGACATATGGAAACGTTTACCATGACACACCTTGCTAGTGAAGTTAGTGACACCTGAGAATCAAGCGCTAAGACAACATAATCCTTTTGTACTCCTCATTGTTGCTAGACATCATTGCTTTTGTATACACTTAGAATTGCTAAAAGTTTTTTCCATGTCTGGCCTGGTGGCTGAATTTCAGATGGACAGATTTATTGCTTTGCTCTGTTAACAGCTTCTGTTTTGAGAGTACTGTGTTTTAAGGGTATAGTGAATAAAGAAGGAATAAATCTGGGCTTCTGATTTAAATGTTAAAAACTCCCAGTACAGTTTGTAAAAATTTCTCTTTGGCATTAGGTCTTGAATATTACAGTGTCATTATCACTGCAGGAGAAAGCCTTAAAGTAAAATAGTGTAGGAGGTAATGCACTTGTAATTCTGTGATGTGATGTACAAGGTGTCAGTGTATCTTGGCAAAAAGACTCCCCAAACAAAAATACCTATAAAACCTCCAGGATCAGTATTCTGCAAGGAAATTTGCTTCGACAGTTGTATTGCTTTTGTGTTCCTCATACCAGTGTGGGAGAGTGAGTGAGCAACTCTGTGGGGCTTAGCTGGCTGCTAAGTGATCGTTTTACCTAGTACAGTATTAATTTTCTGAGGTACTTAATGTACGTGTTTCTGGTTTTGAAAACAAATGATAAAGGGTTGGAAAAAACCTGTGTAAGAAATCAATGGCAATCTTTTTGTGTAAACATTACACTTTTTTAATTTTCATTTCTTTTTTCCCCTTTGCAGCATATAATAAAGTTTCACAGGGCTTCTAAAGCAAACAAGAAACCAGTTCAGTTACCTCGAGGAATGGTGAAGTCTCTGTTATATCAGATCCTAGATGGTATTCACTACCTGCATGCTAACTGGGTGTTACACAGGGATTTGGTAAGTGGATCCACAATGGGTTGTAGCATTGGGATGATGACTGAGGGCAAGGATTGGGGTTTTTCTAATGAAAAATCACTGGGAAACAAAAAGCTTTGTGCTAATAAATATGTATTTTTACACTGCAGTCAAACAGCCTTGATTAGCAGAGTGAATTTTAAAAGCTGGCTGTGATCTGATATGCTTATGAGGGCAAGTGTATCAGATGGCTGTTTTCATTTTTTGATTTTCTAAACAAACTATTTTAAAAGTGATTATTTAAATAACAGGCATGTTGAGGTACAGAAAATGCCTCTGGTAGTATCACTGCAGGCAAGATAAATAACTAAATAAGGCTTATGTGTAGGTGGGGGAGAGGATGATTGGCCGTAAGAACTGCTGAAAAAATAAAAATTCTGTAAAATTAAGTTTGGCATAGGAAGGTAACTTTTGAAGGCCATTACCTTCTCCTAATATTTATAACCTACCAAAAATAGAGCCATGCCAACTTGTGAAGATTTCTACAAGTAAACTACTGTTTATCCAAACCACAGTGTAAGCAAAATGTTTTGAACTGGAGTGGTTTTTAATCAGCAAGTTCTTTTAAATTGATGAATCTCACCAATTCTTATATACTTGCTTTTGAAATATGCCCATAGCTAGCTGGCCTTGTTTTGTCTGTTGTCTTAAAATTGGGTAGCTTTCCTGATTCGTTTGTCTGGATCTCTTATTCTTAGAAGGAAATTGAAAAAAAAATGTGCTGTCAAAGTATACCTACCTATGATACTTCTAATTACTGAAATTTCATTTGTGCATGAAATTAGTTTATCATTAGTTTGACCTCTCATTCCCATGAGTCCGTATTACCAGTGCTATTCTGTTTGGTGCAATAAGTCTGGCTTCCTTATTACTCTTCCAGAGCCACTTTTAGTCTTTGAAATAGTTTTAATGCTGTTCCTGGGAAGGTGGTCAAGGACTAGTTATTTGTCTTCTATTTTCATGCCTGATAAATGGGTTTACAGAATGCCAGAATCTCTGTTTAAACAGATGGGAAAAGATTTATCTCTGCTGAACATAATTTTCATATTTTTTTGAAATACAGGGAAGCTTTGTTCTGTTGAAATGATTGTATGGATGTTGTTTCTAATTTGCTCCTGGTTTTAGGAATGGAACAAAAACCTCAGCACTGACTGAAAAAATCAAAAATATTCTGGTGGCTTTGTGATGACTCATAAAGTAGGGGAGCAAAACATAATATAGAGATATATGTTGCATCTTACTACTTAGACAACTTTGAAACCAAAATGTAATGCCTTCCTTTAATGTTCTGCCAGCAATACTACTCTCAGTATTTTTTTAAGAGGCATACAGAAAGCAAATGACCTGTTATCAATTACCAGATTTTCCTGATGTTTTACTTTGTACAGTTTCAGAAAGTTTATTAACTCAAAATTCAGTTATGCTTAAAACAACGCATGTTGTTAACTGGATGGCTCAGGAGATGGGTAATTTATTACAGAGCCTTTCACATCTAGGTCTGTAGCTCAAATGCAGCTTAAGTTGGCAACTGCAAAAAACTATTATCATCTCATTTTCTGATCTGTATGAAATGAGTTGGTGGTCTCAGTCCAGCATGAAGTTTTCTTCCAGCAGAAAACCCACCATCACAATTGTGTATCTTTTGATAATCTGAGGCAAAGACCAAAACCTTGAGGCAGAGTCTGAGAGGTCTTCCCACCGGAACCGTGTCAAGCTGTGTTGGTGAGAATCCTATAAATGCTGTACAGGCACTGCCTGTGCTGCCTTGTCCATGGAAACCTTTGGGCTTGTCCTTTTGAAATGGTCCAGTTTGAGCTGAATTTAGAAGGCACATTTCCTCCAGGACTAAAGACAGAATTGTACCTGCCAATGCTTTTTTCCTCTTATTAGAGTCTCTGGGAGTAATCTGAATAACAAAAAGGATCCTGCCTAGTGTTGTCTTAGAAAGACAGGGTGGTGCAAAGTCAAGATTGAAAATTGGGACTTCTCTAGCACCTACATTCTGATTTGAAGCAAAGTAATTGACATAAATGATTAGATGTGGTTTTCTGTTCCAGAATACCTGGTATGTAACTCTTCAGGAATATCAGTATTCAGTCATCAATATCAACTCCAGATTGGATGACTGGACAGATTTACTATGTTTTTCCTACTGGCCTTTAAAATGATAGGTGTTGCTGTAGATTCTAGGTGATATGTTTTCCTGGGTTTAGATACACCCACAGAGCTGCTTAAGTAACATGCTTGCTTTCATGTCATATACTAGCTATTATAAGAGTGATGGTGCTTGGGGGTGGTAGGAAGCTAAAGAGTGTAGTACTTTGGCAGAAAAATCTGTTATTTGCTGCTTCTCTCTCACAGGATAAGGATTTTTTTAAAGGGTATGGATTATCTATGTAGTTATATTCCATCTAAGTGAATTTTCTGTTTTTGGTTTGTTTTTCTCTTTTTTTTTTTTTTTTTTTGTGTTTGTTGTTTTGGTTTTTTTTTTAATTTGTCTTAGTGAAGTTAGCTTTTAGGTAGGTAATGTTTTGGAGTTTGAGATCTTGACTTCTCTGTAGCCGGGCAGTAAAACTTAGTGACTATTAAAATCACTGGAACTTAGACTGAAATTTGTCTTCATAGTGTTGGAATCAAGGAAATCTTAATTCATTAAAAATTTTTATAAAGTGACTTCTGTATGAAACAGTAGGAGTTGTAGGAAGATAATAATTGTCTGTTGTGGATTTTTTAGTTATGCTTTGTCTTTTGTGAAGAAAATCCACACAAATCTTTGCAGTAACTTAACTATTTAAATATTTAACTGTGGGTTTTTTCTTTCACTGGGTACATGAAAACCAGTTCACCATTTCCATCAGAGCAAGGGCGATGTTGATTGTATTTATATTTGAATACTGCTTGACTAGTTAGCTTTTCCATAAGTCTTTGAAATACACCAGTAGAATTTCTAAACAAATTAATGCCAGCCCTTTTAAAATTTCTTTCTTGACTTGCATATTCTTCAGCTTTTTTAAATTTCATGACTGAGGGAAATTGAAAGCAGATTGTTTATTCATGCTCTTACTGTTGCAGGAAGGAAATAAGAACACTTCATGTAATTACCACAAAGTGCATCAATTATAGTTTTAATAGTATTTTGAATTTAGTTATGAGGCATGCTTGAGACATACTGCATTTTGCTGACTTCTTTTCCTAGTATTTTTTCCACTTGATAATATCTAGCTATTGGACTTCTTCCTTTACTCCAAGTTCTTATTCCACACTAAAAATAAGCATAAGCAGAAGATTATCCATAGATCTGCTTTCCCTTGCTATTGAGGTTGCAGACTAATGAAAAGAGAGGATGCACTTTGCAGCATGCTTGGAAGGTTTTTTCAAGTAATGAGCTCAAAATAGAGGCCCCTTTGCATGGTACAGTAACTTATATGCCATGCTTGTTAGCATTAGAAAGTGCATCTTTGTGTAATGTTATTTTGTACTAGTCCTGTCTACACAGTCAGGATCCAATCTCAGCTAAGAGATGAGCACCCCTCTGCTGCATCTATGTGATGAACGTAAGGTTAGTCTGCAAGTTACACTAGTAGTAGAATTTGCACCTCAACTTCCATGGTGCAGCAGTGCTTAAAAGCATACCACCACCATGCCAAAAAAAAACCAAACAAAAAACCGCAGAGGAAATCTCACAGGTCTTACTTGTACTGCAGCTGGGACACTGGGATAAAATAACTTTTGTTTCTAAATCTTCAGACTGCATTCCCTGGCCCATTTCTTTGTGTGGGGTGTGAGTGGTGTTGAATAGGTGAGTTGCTGCTTGGCAAATTAGTTATGGAAGAGCTGTTAACACAGTGCTGGGCTTCTGCTTGCCATTCCCCTCCTCTTATCTCTTGCCAAAGGAATGACAGTCTCTTAACCTCTGTCAATAACATCATGTCCCAGTTAGTTTGGGATTGTGTCACTGTGGATGTGAACATTTGTGAACTAGCACGGGATACTGCTGGTGAATACCTTCCTAGTGTGCAACTCATCTTAACTCCTCGTTTGAGATTGTCAAGCTTTAATACAGTTGCAAGGTAACTTCCTGGAACCTGGACTCTTCCCAAGGATACCTGCTTTCAGATTTGGGATTAGTGGGACCATTAAAGATGTTCTTTTAACAGTGAATAAGGAGAAGCCGCTGCCGTAGATTTTTTTGGTTTTGTGTTTGGTTTTTGGGTTTTTTTTTTTTGTAGACAAGATCTTACTTTCCAGACTTTGGAAAGTGAATCACTTAGTTGTGTGTATTAGGCAAAGTTAAATTTATGGAACTTTTCCCTGGCAGTTTACCATTTTCCCCATTAGAGCTCTAGAATCCAAGCGTGTCTCCTTCATCAATATTCAAAGATTACTTCAGAAATACAGGAATGCTCTTTGGTCTTGTTATAGAGCATCCAAAGCTGTGGTCATTTTAATGCTTAAAAACAAGAAAGAATTAATAGGAAAAGCTCTGTACATTACTAGAAAGAAGTTTGCCGCTTTTAAAAGCAGGGTGGTTTTCTACTCTGTTTAAGTATATCAATAGGTAATAAGTGTTATTTCCCAAAAGGTATTATAATGACTTGCAAGTGATTTTCTTTCAGATGAGGAAAGAAAAAGGAAACACCAGTCCAAGCCAAATCACTCTTTTAGTTGTCAGCTGTTACATTTCCCAAGATTTTTTGTTTCCAAGGTGTTTTTCATTAGGTGTGTGCTTTCATGAGATCACAAAAGAACAGTGTGTCTGGCAGAACCTTGTTTTCTTGCATATGCTTATAATTACATGGTTTTCTCTGAGCTGCAATTTACTATAATTCTAAATATTCCGTAGTTAAAAAAAATATTACCTAGTGTTTCTTAATGCTTCTTTCTACAGGGAGCATAACTACTCCCTTGCCTGCCTTTTGGAGCATTTTTTTTGTCTTAGATTAAGCTTTCAAATCAGTAACTAATCAAAGTGTTGAAATGATCAAAGGAGATTTCAAGACCTCAGTGTTTAGTGGTCATGCCAGTGATTAAAAAAAAGAGAGAAACTACCCAAACCTGAAACCAAATAGCCTCTTAGGTCAAACTTTTGACTGAGTAATGTCTGTCAATTTTGTGCAAATGCAGATTTAAAGGTAGAAGTAGAGTATGTTGCTGCAGTACTACCAGCCTTCCAGTTAGAAAAAGTAGGCAGAGATCTTTGAATTTGCTTAGAGACCTTTGAGTTCAGCATAAGAAGGCTATAGAGATACATAAAATAATGTGCTTCATATTCATATATGCAAATGAATGGGAGGCCACTCTCTTTGAAAGGTCATAGTCATCAGGAGATGTACCTGGGGGGAAAAAGCAAATGTCACTCCAGCCTTTAAGGAAGATCTGGAAAATTACATGCCCATCTCTCTTGCCTTGATCACTGGAAAGGTGATGGATGAAATCCTTCTGGAAGCCATTTCGAAACCTTTGAAAGATAGGAAGGTGATTGGGAGTAGTCAACATGGATTTTTATGAAGAGGAAATCGTGCTTAGCCACCCTGAAAGCCTTCAGTGACTAACTTGATGGATGGGATAACAGTAGTGGATGCTGCTCACTTTTTTCAGTTCTACATCCCATACCTATGTGTAGTTAAACTAGTGAAGTACAGACTGGGAAGTTTGCAGTGAAGTGCACTGAGAACTGGCTGAGTTGATGGACTCAAAGGATGGTGGTCAGTGCTGTGAGGCTGAGCTGGACACTAGTCACCAGTGCAGTGTCCCAAGGGCTGGTTCCACCTTCAGTGCTGTTTAACATCATTGTTAGTAATGTGAACAAGGGCAGAAGGCACACCCTCAGCAAGCTGGCAGATGGTATCCAGAGGTGCCTGCCAACCTCAGCCAGTTTGTGAATGTCTTGTATCTTCACCATTTGATCTGCCTTGAAAAATTTAATTCATGTTTATTTCAAATTCTAAAATCCAGCTCATGGAACAATCCATGGAAGAGAAGCCAGGGGGAAGGGGAGCTATGGGGGAGCAGGTATAAGATGAATATGAAAGATCAGAGACCTCATGTGGAATAAGGAACAGTGTGAAGAAAACAGTGAAATACAAAACTTTTGCAGCAAAGGAGGACATTTTTACCATGTATCCTGACTGCAGTATGATGGGAGGGATGACATGGTACTGTTTTTGTAAGAAAAAAAGGCAAGGTATCCCCAAAAGATTTTTTTGAGGCTGCGTGGTCAAGAAATGAAAGACATACTTCTACTAGATCATAAATTTTTACAGACTTTGGTTTGAAACACTTGTGTAATGGTGCTGCCTGTAGAAAGAGATACCTGAGCCTTAAGATATTAAAAAAATTGTTAAATCTCTAGGATTAAAATGTTACAGAGAATCGTATTTTTAGACCTATCCTGGATTAACCCCATATCTTTTATTCTTAGCTAGGGGTGCTAAGTACTGGAAAAAATTTGAAAGTATAAATGAAAATACATTATTCAGTCTACTCCAGTTGTATTTGAGTCTTTTTTGCAAGGTTTGCTGGTGATTTTGTAAATTAACAACTTTAAAGATAGTGAAAAGATTGTTTTTTGGTTTTTTTTTGGTTTTTTTTTGTTTAATTTACAGGCCACATCTATTCAAGCAAGTCTTGAATATGAATCTTTCATAGTTTTTTATAGATTGATCGTCTTTGACCGTAATTTTCTTATAAAAAAAATGCAAGACCATAAACTCAAGGATTTATGTATTATGTGAGATCAACAGACAATACCTGAAAATTTTTATCAAATTGGCCAGTGTTTAGCAAAATGCTAAACCAGTCCTAAAAGTTCTTGCTCATACTTTACCACACAGTACTGTTAGCTTGGAATTCATAACAGGATGGAGTGTTGAATTGGGGAGCATTTGGTAGATTTTTTTTTCTGATTTCAAGTGAAAAGCTCATTTATTAACCTGATTCAAACGAAAGTAGAGGTGCAAGGAAAGGTCAGAAATCTCTATTTTAGGTATGGATTTCTCAAATTCACCTCTCTTAGACTACTACTTTTGTTCAAAACCCCATTTGCTTGATTGTCAAGTCCAGCCTTATCTGTAATTTTGTATAACCTTTCATTATCTTTTGCAGCTGTTTTCAAAAGGTCTGACTATATCCATTTGTCTGGGGTACTGACTTATGTTTTTCTGGTGGAACCTAAATTTAGTTTTTCTGCTTTTTAGCTCAGTATTTCTTTTCCATAAACAGTTCTCAAAATAATTAATCCCCTGTGGTGATAAAACCCAAGTCTCACAATGTTCATGTTTACAGCTGAGAATAGTACCGGCATTTTTTTTTCTCTATTAATGAATATAACTTGTTTTGAAACTACAGTAAATACGATCTTTGTCCAAAGTTTAAAGCAAGGGGTGGTCAAGGTGGAGCAATGTATTATAAGAGGAGCTTTGCTAATTTACCAAGCCAATAATGTGACCAAACCTAGGCAGAATTACTGAGACTGTTGCTGCCTTGAGGAAATGCAGCATGAATTTGGAGTTCTGTAATCAGTGTAAACTTCTATTGAACTGCCACCACATGTCTTAGAGGCAGATAAATGCAACACAGATGAGTTTTGTAGACATGAAGTTGCATTATGTCATTATTGATGTTTTAGTGATATATTTGTGCCTTATCTGCTGCAGAACTGTCAGACACAAGAAGCACTGGAAGCAGAGTGTTTTTTTCATGACATTTCTACATCATTGTAAATCAAATAATTTTAAGCAGCAATCTTGGGCCAGTTAACAGGCAGTGAAGAACTGTTGCAAAAGGGGGGAACTACAAATCTGAATCTGAAAGGAACTTGTAGTTTTTCTTTAATTGCCATGAACTCTATAAATGTGAAAAGTACTGCTTTTGTTTTCTTGCTCCTTGTTCCCTGGAGCCATTTAGGCCTAGACCAAATGTTTCAGGACTGATCTTTGTAACTGCTTGCATCTTTACCTTACAGGGTATGAAATCAATGCAAGCCTTGTCTGTGCCTTTGGGAAGTTTGTCCTTGTCTGGTAAAATATGCATGTAATGACAGCACCAGAAATACCAGTGTCCTTGTATTGCATATTGACTGCTAAACTGGAAACAAGGTGGTGCTTTAGAGTTCTAGATATGCAAAATTGCTTCTACAGTCTCTAGGAAAAGGCAGGTTAAAAAAAATTCGAGTTCTTTTTTTAAAACAAACCATTATTTTGAGCTGTTCATACTGTGTGCCTGCTTAAGGAGGCAAAGCTTTCCTGGGCGTGCTGATTCTTCACTAGTTTCCCCCAAGTAACCTTTGTATCTGTTAGCAAAATCCAGGTACATTTGGTAAATAATATGGTTTTGATACCATTTCTTTCAAAGTTCATGAGAAGCAGATGTCAAATAGAGGAGGGCATGTGTTCTTTCAGAAATGCATTGAAAGTTGCAGCAGGGCCAGTTGGTAAAATACTTGTGCTATTGATTTTTTCCAAGATTAGAAATATTTTGACTTAAATTCCAAGGCATTTAAGTAGATTGGTACTGAAGTAGAATGATGTAATGAGAATTATATGGCTGCAATATAAGTAATATACTGAGGAATATCATTCATATTTGGATACCTGATAAATGGATATTTTTTATATCTGTCTGCATGTATGTGTGTGTATATATGACATATTTAGCAACGTGCATACATAGCTGATGGGCAGACTATACTAGATTTCTTTCTTTTCTGTAGCTATAGACTTATTCTTTTGTTACTAGCCTGTTTTTCTTCATGTGCCAGCTTTCTGAGAGGGCTAGATAGCTGATTCTGATGCTGGAAAGAGTAATGTAAGTAATCCTTCACTTTTTGAAAGCTGACTCAAGCCGTCTCCGTGAATTGCCATGGAGTAGTTACAGGTGAACTGGCTGCAGTAACTCATATTCATATAGATAAATACATGTAGGGGTAAGACATTTACAGAGGAAAGGCATTCTAGAAACTTTAGATATAATACCTCCTGTAAAGGTGATGAGCTGTACTAACCCGATAGGAAAAGTATCAGCATAAGTTGTGTTTCTGACCTGAGAGAGCTATGGAGGACCAGAAGCTCTTTGATCACAAGTGTACCTTTGAGGTAAGTTTAGTCAATAAAAACCCTGCAGTAGGCTTTAGTAAAAACCCTAGAGTATGATTCTAGAAACGCTTAGATTCAGTTTGCAGTTTAGGTTTTGATTTTTTTTTTTGGAGTGCTAAATACTTTAAGGTTGTGGCAAAATTATCATAATGTAAGGTGCTGTGAAGGATAGGAATATAGATTGTTCAAAGCACAGGTAATAGCCATAGTAAGTGTTTTTACTGCAGTCTGCTGTAGAAAGAAAATACTGTGTTTTCTATGTTCTATACTCAGAGAAGAAAAGGTAAGAAAATAGTCCTTTGACTAGCTGTAGATGTGAGCAGTTTTGAAGTAACCTTATAAATATGACACACTTACCCCCCATAAAAACTTGTTCTTTATGAACTCCTAACTTCATGTTCAACTGTGAACATGACTGACACAAAATATAATCTTTGAGGTGTTGTTTGAAATGCAAAGGTACTTTAACAGGTAAACACAAAGCCCACACAACCACTGGAAAGTGCATAGCAATAAATTACATAGGCTTTTCACCTGTGTTATTTTTTCTTAATCCACAGCAGGAGTTGTGTATTAGTTGATACAAGTAGGGTGATACAGAAGTGATGAGAGTATTATTTAAATGTAAAACAATAAAATAGGGCTGTTGAGGAAAATGG
Organism: Dendrocincla fuliginosa; assembly: GCA_035047845.1. Classification (NCBI taxonomy): domain Eukaryota; kingdom Metazoa; phylum Chordata; class Aves; order Passeriformes; family Dendrocolaptidae; genus Dendrocincla; species Dendrocincla fuliginosa. The sequence goes on from JAWWMO010000001.1 coordinate 46,321,320, forward strand.
TAGGGGTTGCCACAACCACTTGCAATCCGAAGAGTAAATAAGGCAATTTTCTGCTTTTGTGCAAAAGTATTGGGATGTGTGAGATCACAGAACTATTGAACGCCTGTCAGCCTGTGGAAACTGCTCCAACAAAATCAGTGAGTAAAAGTGGTACTCAGTAGTTTTATTACCCATTGAAAATCCTTACTTGTGAGACAGAACTCTAAAAAGAAAATGGAATTATATGTGGAATAACCTAGACCTAACAATCAGTCTCTGAGCGCACTGTCCTCTTGCATTTGGTCCTGCTCTGATGTGTCCACAGCATCCAGAGTCATCCTGACCTATCTGCTGTAGCAAAACCCATGGGAAATATATTTCTTCAAGATTGCTTGTTTTAATGTCTTGTTTGTTATTACACTTTGGAATGATGTGTTAATGATATTTGACATGTTAGATTTTGCTGCTCTAATGACATTTTTGCCTATGATAACCACCTTTCCTTCCTTGGAGACAGTACAGAAAGTCACTCCCTGCAGCTTGTCCTCATGTATATTTTTAGGGAGTGAAAGAGTTGGCCTGGAAAGTGTAATTAATTTTTTTTTCTTTCAACTTGAATTCAGATCCAGTGAAAGTGCTAGAAAAGCCTGTGTATTAGGCAGTGTGCAGGCTTTAATAAGTTGCATTGCCCTAAGTTGGCAGTAATTGACTGCAATGAAAGGAAATTTTTGGAATGTGTTCAGGGCATAAAAATGTAGTAGTGAGACTAACAGCTTTCATCAGGCTGAAACAGAGATAAAACATGGTTGATGGTAGCTAGCAGAAGGCCTCCCTGGCTCAGATACAGCATCCCTCTATCTTCCTGAACACTTCCAGTACTTTCAAAATTTTTGAACATGTGTGCTTTGATAATTTAGGGGTTTGTTTTTGTTTGGCTCTTACTGATCATTTTAATGACTTCTGGTTTTAATGAGGATTTCATTTAGGTGCTTGATTTATTTATTTTAAACAGCTCTGGGATGTTCTTTATAAGAAAATAATTACAGGAAGTATTACATTAAATAGGTTTTCTTAATTTTCCAGTGCTATTCACAATTAATGTGTTCTGTAATCAGAAAGAGTATTTTGATGCTTGGATTTAATACATGTTGAGTTCTGTGTGCCATTGTTTTTGCCAGTGTTCATGGTGATCTTTTGATTATAATTCATTTCAAACCCCCAAATCACTTAATAGATGCAACAGAAATTGTCTTGATTGTGAATACACATCTTTGAATTCAAAGGAAGAAATTAACTTCAGAAAAGTGCTGATACTATTACTTGAATAAGGTTGTATTGACACTGTTATTGTGCTAGGGTACTCTTTAGCATTGAAGTAGTCAGTTCTGTTCAAAGTGGAAAGAAAATGGAATTATTTTCTTAAATCATGAGGTGTTCCAAAAAGACAGTTTCAGTCCCTAAGAATGCAATAAGGAGGCATCCCACCTTGATAATAAGGAAATGTTTTGGTGTATGTTACGACTTCTTGTAGATCAACAAGGTGACTCACACCATCACTGTGAACCTTCTACTGAGTAATGTTTTAGCAGCCAAACTCTTTTAAGTATTGGATTATCCAAATGAAAATTGGTTAGGATGATACTCAAACCTTATTAAAAGGTGCATTAAAATGGAGGTGTAAAGAGTATGAGTCTGCTCTTAAATATAAATAGACTACTGCAAAAAGTTAATAATGGGGACGAGGAGGAGGTAGCATCTACATTATAATATCATAATGGAGAGTTCAAATGAATCTATATTACATACTGATAACTATATTTAAAATCAGTCTTTGAAAACTAGCAATTTCAGAAACAGACTAGTAGCAAAAAATATGTAGACTAATAGTTCCTGCACACCTGGTTTGATGCAAAATGTACTAAGTATCAAAGATTGCAATGGCTAAGCTGTCTAAAAATGTCCAGTTTTTTTCTCATTGCTTTGATGAGTAAAGCTTAGTGAGAGGAGGACCGAACAGCAAGATACATTTTTGGGAGCATGAGACAATGTCCTGTGATTTCCAGACTTCTATTATGCAAACACAGATTAAGTAATCATGTCCTGCTCCTGTCAATAACTTGGTCTGTGTAACAGGAATGCTGGTTTTGGTGTTTTGTGGGTTTTTTCTGGTTCCCCCCCCCCCCAATCACATCTCATCAAGACATAGACTGGTATAATTTTCATTTTGTTTGCATTTTTACCTTCAAAATAGAAATACAGATATGTAAGTTCTGAAGTCTTGAGTTTCCCCTCTGTGAACGAACACAAACATTTTCAGTGTATATTAAGAAGCAGTGTGTGACTGCAGTGTCCATTCAAAGTAGCAGTCCTGCAGAAAAGATGTGAAGAAAATACATGGTTGGTAATGTTAACATGAATCAATAGGCTTACGGAGTGAGGCAGGGATACCACACTGGGATCACATAAAGTGGAAGATGCTGTGCAAGGTATGTAAACCAATCTCCACTGCATTTAGCTTTAGTGAAGCCTCAGCAGGAGCAGTGTGTGATTTGGAGCACTTGAGTTCAGATAAATAGGTGGCCCAAGGCAGAACAGCTAGAGGGAATCTATGAGAATGATCATACATTAAAAAAATAACCTACTAGGAAACATGGAGCAGGAGAGAGTTGTTTTTTTGTTTTTAATCTAGGTGTAGAGAGAGGTTTGTCTTCAGAAGTCAAGGAAGGGTTGTCTGCTCCTTCTACTGATGTAGAAGAAAAGAGGCAATGGGAGTAACCCTGTTTGCTATGTTAGAAGGAAAGGAAAGGAAAGGAAAGGAAAAACACTGCAGTGGAGAAGAGTGAACGAGAGTAGATTGCCTGGAAATTGTGCAGCCTTTCATCACTGGTGACTTCAGGATCAGAGTGAAGAGAGTGGTGCCATGTATCAGGTCAGGCAGATGGATCCGTGAAAGTGACTGCATGAAGTTCTTGCTGTAGTTTCTGGGTTTTTATGTCCTTTGTTTGAAATTAGCTTGCTGCTTAGGTTTTCTTTTTACACTTTGCAAATAATGATTAAATTAGAAGCACCTAAAATGTTTCAGTGAGGATCTGCATTCTCTCGTCAACAGTAATAGTGATTAAATGCACAGGATTAGGATTTGTCCAGGCATTGCAACGAGGAGTCATACACAGCCAAATATAGGACAAGATAAGGTTTAGTGCTGTGCCATGGTCACAAGGCCATTCTTTCATGAGAAGGAATTCTTCTGCTGCTGTTGAGTTGGGGTTTGGGGGAAGGAAGAGTGATGTTTCTTAAGTGTAGTTCTGTGGGATTGCCAGCAACTTGCCTGTTAGTCTCTGAAGTACTCAGCTGTACATCACATGGCTCTTCACATTTGGTTTAGCATCATAACAGGTTTCTCATTTACATTTGTCTGGCATGAGCAAATTATTTTACTTAATGGCAAAAGTAAATGTGCCTCTATTAGAACAAAAATGAGTGGCTGTAAGCTGATTATTTGTAGTTATAAAACAAAAGAAAGATAGCTGTCTTAAAGTAGTGTGTTTTCACAACACAGTATAAAATTTGCTGAAAGATTTTTCTTCACTTGCTCAGCCCAAGTGATTTGAATAAGTTATTTCAGCTTTCATTTTTTCTGGATAATTAAAATTAAACCAAAAATTAGCAAATTAAATCAACGCTTATCCAAATTTCTCCCTGCTGTTTGAATTGACTGCTGCTTTTTCTTTGCAAATGAGTTTCTAATTTGTAAGGACTTGCCTGAAGAGAGAAATCTGGGGAGTTGAGTTTTGATATTTTTTTTTATTATTGTTTTTTTCCCCTCCAGGTGGTAGACTAGAGTAAAAGATACCTAACAAGAATCCCTGACCCATATATTTCCTTTTGGTAGTGGACTTTGGTGTTTTTCAGGGATTCCTCAAAATGCACATGCTTTATGTATGCCAATACTGTCCCTATAAAGCTTTCTGGGAGGTACCTTCCTATTGAATTTAAATTGGGTGGGTGGTCTTGTTTGGAAAAGTCTTTTAACTTGAAAACATTGTTCCAGGCTACTTATGCAATGATTTTAGAAATGGGAACCTTCACAGTAAGATAGCTTATTTAAACTTTTTTAAAACTGTGGTGCTGTATTTTTACAGTGATGTGACTACATAAATATTTTTGTCTGTAGGAAGAATCTTCTGTTCCAAACAGAGCTGTTTCAGTGAAGTGCTTTTTGACTCTAGAAAAAAGGTGAACTGCTGTGAATGGTTATTCCAGACCAACTGAGGGGTGTTTTTCATTTTGCAGCTTTAGAAGACTCCTACACAGATTGCTAAATTGTCTCCGTTGTTAAACATGTTCTGTAACTGCCGAAATCTGAGTGTGAATGAAGATGTTGATACTTATTTTGCTAACCAGTCCTGTCTCATCCCATTGTTCTTTCTCATCTCTACCTACCTTGAACTTAGGGTAGCAGATCTTTTCAGATCAGCAGGAACTGTTACCCAATGCTCTGTTGATTACTCATCTGGTATAATGGAGTCTTTGTGTGAATAGGGCTCCTTGTCCTTATCAAAATCCAAACAGTAAAATATTCTAAGGTGAAAACATCATGAAGATGTTACAGGCATTTTTGTAGAGTATTATCAACCTGTGAATTTGCAGGGGGGAAAATGCTACTTTAGGTCAATGTATTATATATATATATATCTTGAAAACTTTAGTGTCTGTGTAATGTATCATTAACTCTACTCAAAAGCATTAATTAGGCATGTAGCTTATTAGCACCCCATATATATTGAAGCAGGTTTTCTAAAACATGCAGTTTTGTTCTTTGGGTCACAGTGTAGCAATAGAAAGGTTTATGTGGTGAAATGATGTGTTTCTTACGTAGCAGATTGAATTGCCATGAAGTTCAACATTAACTCTGAATTTAAAGATGTATGGTGCTTGTTTTTCTAGAATTTTTGTAGAAACAACCTAAATGGAATGCTTTGAGAGCTGTGTGCCCTCATACTGCATTTTTTTAGTATTGAAGCAGTACTTATCTGGAGTGCATGCCTTTATTAAAAAGCAAAACAGAGCAGGTTGGTGGTGGTGGTGGCATGGGGGACAATTTCTTCTGCAAATCACTGAGCTTAATACAGCACAAGTTGGACCTGTTGCTGCTATTGGAAAAACAGTGGGACATATTGGACCTTTTTTGATCACAGTCAAACTGGAAATGCAACACCTCAGATTCCTTTTACTTATTTTGTATGTGGATTGTAGGGTTTCAGAAATCTATTTTGGAGCCTTTCATAAACAACACTAATTAAGTTTCCAAGGAAATTTTTTGGTGGATGGCTAATTTTTGTACCTTGTTTTACACAGTCTGAATTACTTCTGCACTGATACCAAATTGTGGTCTTTTGCCTCTTTGCATGCATTTACACCAGAGCCTGATAGATTCAGGAAGGCTTTAGAGTTTCCTAGAATGTGTTTAGTAAACTACACTAATATACTAGGATTTGTTATGTAAACGTTTGGGTAGCCTAAACTGTTTTGCCAGGAAACTCTTTTCTTCAGATCAGTTTAAGCAGGTAAAGCAAAAAAAGAGCTGTAACTCAGCCTTATTATAATTTTTACAGGTCACAACTGAATAGGAGCCCCTGTTTTGTCCAGGATTTACACAATGAAGGGGTATCTAAATCACTCCTTTTGAGAGCAAGTCTGACATACATAATCAGCTTTAGTTGTGAGTTTCCTTACTTTTTTCCCTCAAAATAAGTGCTGCAAGTTTCGTTGTTTAAACAGTGTTAGCATTTGAGGAGTCTTCTGACTGCAGATGCCAAGAATGGATTACGAGAAACAGGACAGTGGAAAATACAGGATTATGAAGTTAGTTGTTACATTTCTAACCAGCTAGCTCTAGCTCAATCCTTTAACTCACCTCCATAGTAAAACGAAGAAAGAGAAGACAGAGAGAAAAATAACCTAAAGGCAATGCTTTCTAGTTTTGCAGCTGTGTGAATTGGTAAACACTTGTAAATAGGAATAATTAGATCATTTTTCTTTCCAATATTAAGTGATATGGTAACGTTTCATGTGACTTGAGTATTCTTTTGTGTAAAATTTGTCTGCAAATGTCCCTAATGACCCTGGGCAACACATCCTGTAGAGCTGGCTTCCCATCCCTGTGGTGGGGGTGGTAGGCAGCAATGGGACTGCCTCCCACCTGAAGGATCTAGGGCAATTTGGGTAGAAATCTCAGCATCTCAGCAGCTGCCAGCTCATGCAGGTTAAGGACAGACCCCGGGGTGTCAATTAGGGATCACGGTGCTGGAACACAGCAAAGAGACATGAGGAAGATGCAGTCAGGGGGAGCCTGTGTCTGGACCCTTGCACAGCTTTACCGTGGCAGAGAAACTCGTCATTTTTATCTAAGTTGGTTTAAAACTGGCAAAACAAACCTTAACTAACTTTTCAGAGACTAATGTTTAGGTTTATCGTGGTATATGTATTGTATATTTATTTTTTTTTCCACAGAAACCTGCTAATATTTTAGTTATGGGTGAAGGTCCTGAGCGAGGAAGAGTAAAAATTGGTATGTTTATATCTTTGATAAGTCCCAGTGTAGCATTTAAGTTAGAATGTTCTGAAAGTGCAGTCGTACCACCTAAAGTAGTCACTGTAATACTAGTATGTGCCTGGGCACATTGCCTAAATGCTGTTTTCTGAGTGACTGGCTTCATGATATTAGCCCCATGCACCAATTCTGATGATGAAATGCTGTAGCCTCATCGATAAAAAGTGGAAAATGTCATTGTATTTTGTTTAAGTGGGTGTTTGTGTGGGGTGGGGGATTTTGATATGGGGATAAAGATGACAGCTAGGGGGAAAGGAGGAGAAAGAAAGGGGATTTAAAAAATTTCCTCCATTTACCTCTGTAATGCCATGCCATTATCTTGCTACTGCTTATAAAATCTAAATAGGGAACTACTCATTGCTACAAACTTTAAATGTTTTATTGGAACCAAAAGTATCATTTAGCCTACAAAATACTCTTGAAAGTGTAGGCAGGTCCCTTGGAGATAAACACAAGGGATCTTAAAAGTTCAGAAAACACAGTAATCCATCCAAAATGCTTAGTGAGAACTACTGCTACATGCTCAACCTGGGGTGTACCAGGGAAGTAAGGACCCAACCCTACCCCACTATTGTAACATTTTCTGGTGGGAATTATTGATTGCAGTGAGAGGATAATTTATAGAACTTCAGCTGTTTTAAATTAAAGTAAATACATAAATAAAAATTAACAGTAGTCTAACAGTAATAAACTGTACCGGGCTGTGCATTATCATGGCAGTGCTGTGATAGCAGGTTGCTAATGCACAGCCTGCTTACATTTGTTAAGGTAAGGCAGCCCTGTTTGGAAGGGTTTTTTAAAGCTAGTTCATCTTTTTCACTTCCCTCTGGCTTTCTTTTATGAGATTATTCTTCCTCATTGTTGCTCTGTTCTTACTGTTTTGTTTATCTGAACTATATTGTTAAACAGTAGTGAAATGATTCAGGGTAGGGTTTTCTTGGAGCATTCAGTGCTGCTCTAGTCCTTCCCTCGCCCTTTGAAGTGCAGGGAGCAGATGGGCCAGGGCTGAATGCTTTTGCAGATCCTACCCTGAAAGTTTTTAATGCCCTTCCAAGCTTTAAGGTTGACAGTAGGGTTTGAAGTCTTCTGCATGGAAAACAGGCACAGCATGGACAGCAGAAGGGAAAATTCCCTCATGCTACCTTATTCTTCATGGAGCAGTTGCTTCCAAAACAGAGAATGTAGGTCATCCTCTGGGCATACTCACTTTCGACAGTGGTGGTGATATTTGCTGTACACAACTGCTTGCTAGTAACTGCATGTAGACCACCCATTTATTTCTTAACTTACAATTTGGAATTCATTTGGGAATAACTTAGAAAACAACTAAATTAAGTCACTGTTAATGGACAGGTGAAAGATTCTGTATCAGGCCACCAGTCCTCTGAGCCATCCATTCCCAGCAGGGGAAGAGGGAGGGGAACCCTGGATTTCTAAGTGTGTTATCAAAATGTAGGTTTCCTTTTTCTTATTTTCTTAAGATATTGCCACAGCAGTATAAGAATGCAGAAGTTATACCCATACCAAGGGCTTCCACTTTTCCAGTGTAACTAATTTTTCTAAAAAATACATAACTGGGATTTAACTTAAAATAATTTTACAGGCTTTTTGTGTCTTTGAGTCATAAATTCACTTTCTGACAACAAGTTTCCTTATTATTTATAGTTACTAGTGACTTGATCAATTTTGAGTAATTGATATTTTAATGTAGAAAATGGTAAAATGTTTCTCTTTTAAATGCATTAAAACAATCATAAATAGGAATGCATATGAAAAAATAATTAAGGATTCTGTAGTCAAGTTAGAGACCCATATTTACACTGCAGTTTTCCTTCAATGAGTGAGCTATAGCATGTAGGTCCTTATCCCTCAGAGTGGCTACTCATCTCATTTCATTCAAGTCGTTCTCAGCATCTGAATATCCCTACCCCAGAGAGTCCCTCTGTCTTGGGATTTGGGGAGTGGTGGGTTAGAAAAGCAATTTGGTGAGGGAAGCTACATATTTTAGTCTCTGCCCATTTTTTCCTGTATGACTTACATGTGGTAGTTCATACAGCTTTCTAGGCAGTTATATACTACCAGTTCTAAAAATCAGTTTCTAAAGATATGATGCCCACAACCACAAGTATAAAATCATAGCCTAAATGGTATTCAGTACCGGTATATTGATACTGGAAATACATCTTGACAGGAAATCAGGAGGGAGGCAGATGCTGTAGGCTTAGTTGCTGGTTTTGTGTGAAGGAAGTCTTGCTACAGCTAACTTCATGAGGAGGGAGCTTTTGTCATGTGCACGTATGTATTATAAATCATTCTAACCTTTGAAGAACCTGCATTTTGCTCACTTTAAAAACTGCTGCTTTTTGAAAACCCATCGTATAATAACAGAGTATTTTACCAGAGAGTATCAGCAAAACAAATCAGGATTTACCAGTGTCCTGAAAAGTGAGTTGATGCACTTCTTCAGAACAATGGTTAAATCTTTGTTCTAAATGGCTCATGTTAGTAATGATTTATAATGATATACTTTATAGATGATGCCATCCAGTAACTTCTACAAAAGCTTTAAGAAAATCTGCTCACAGAGTTCATACCTGCTGCAGTCTGTGTTTGCATTTTATTTAGCAGTGATGGTAGCACTAACAAGTAAACTCAATCAGTTTGTTTAAAAAGAAAAAAAAAAAATTTGGTAGTTTTCCTGAAATTTTAAAGCATCTCTCTTTGAATTTTGCAGCTGACATGGGCTTTGCCCGATTATTTAATTCACCTCTGAAGCCTTTAGCAGACTTGGATCCAGTAGTTGTAACCTTCTGGTATCGAGCTCCAGAGTTGCTTCTTGGAGCAAGGCATTATACCAAAGCTATTGGTAAGTACATTGGACAAAGACTATTTGGTTCTTTATGTAATCTGTACCCTAATATTGGAGTATTGATAAATAGTTCAAAGGACAGTAGCTGAGTTAAAGGTAAGTGACTTGTTTCTTGAAGTACTAATCTCTAACAAATTGTTTAGTTTACTGTGGCCTCTGGCTTTATATAGGGATGAAATATTTCTGGGTTTTGGCCCCAAATGCCGTGCAATACAATCTAAGTTTATGTGGCTTTCACACAAGACTTCCATAAATGCAGTTCGAGGCAATAAAAATACAGATGCATCTTTGAACTGCTAGTAGAATTCATCTTATGATCACTGTGAGGTTCAATGCGTTAATTTTATTGCAGAAGTTATTGCTTAGTGTAATAAATGCATGAAATAAGGAATTACAGAATGAAGAATATATTGGCTGCTCTGAAACGGAACTGTAAAATTAAACTGCATTTTAGCTTCTGTCTTTTTCAAAGATGGATGACAGAGGGCCAGAACCATTGTGTGCTGGGTAAGGCCAGGGCAACAGCCCAACAGCAGGCTGGAGGGAGGTTCACCTTTACTGGAGATCAACAGCTTTGCTATGGAAGGGAGAGAGACTGCAGAGCAAAGCACTGGGAATTAGTTTTTCTCTTGCTGGCTAGTTTAAAAGATATGCTAAAGCCTGGCAGCCATTTTTTGAGAAATAACTTCCCCTGCAGTGCTGCACTTGCTTTGCACAGATATGGAGGTTTTATGGAGTTTGTGTTATTTCTGTAACCTGAAATTCATTCCTCAGAATTCAGTCTTTTTTCTTTTCTTTTTTTTTTTAAGATCATGTTAGTGTTTTTGTCATAAATTCTCATGTTTATGCCTTAAATGTATTTTCATTTACTTTTCTGTTAACACTGTGTTTCTTTTATAAGTCCAATACATCTCTTTATATATTCCTTTAAACTGCTTTATTTGTTGTATTTGCATGTTCCCTCACTTTACTGGCATTTTCTTCTGCTTGCAGCATGTGAAACTGCATGGGCAGTCATAACCTTTAGTACATAATTTTTTCAGTGTAGATAAAAACTGACTGGGTAAAAACACTGAGTAATGTGTTATGCTCGCTGGATTTGCTTTTGTCCTTGTTTATGACCTTTTCTTGTTCACTCAAGGTTCAGTGTAGCATTACTTTAAGTTAAAACTTGCATTTGTATATGTCAGAAAAAAAATCAAGAAAACAACTGGGAAAGTGCAGGCTATCTGATTTGAAGATTAGGATGCAGCTGTTAAAACAGGAAGTTTGTGAGGTTTTGGGGTTGTTTCTTTAATGAAAAAAGGGGGTGAGGTATGTGAGCATGAAGCAGTTTTCTTGTTCCTCTCTTTCTGCAAGATTTTATAGATAGCATTTGGTTTATTCCGATATCACAGACAGCTTGTGTATTTTGGGTCATTGAATACTAAACTTGTTGATCAGCAACAACACCGTTCTTGGCCAGACCAGTGAGGAGTGAGTGAGCAAGATGCTTGTTGGCTTTTCTTTGCATTTTGTGCATTCACAATTACCCAAATAGTTTGCTTTTTTTCTTAACTAGATTAAGTTTTTACAATGTTAAATGGTAACTGCACTTAAAAAAAACTCACAAAAATTTGTATGATACTCTCTCAGCTCCCGTGTAGTTACTGAATTGTGTACTTCCATCCACAGCTAAAAGAAAAAATTGAAGTGTTGCACTTCTACAGTAGAAATCTGACATTTTCAGTGCAGGGAATTTATCTCTGATAAGCTAAACACTAACATTCTATCTCACCCAGATGCTTTTGGAAAGATTAATTTGATTTATTTTATTCTTTTTATTTCTGTTCTTGTTTAAAGATATTTGGGCCATAGGGTGTATATTTGCAGAGCTGCTAACATCAGAGCCAATATTCCATTGTCGACAAGAAGATATCAAAACTAGTAATCCTTATCACCATGACCAGCTGGACAGAATATTCAATGTAATGGGATTTCCTGCAGGTACATACTGTATTTTTTTTGTCACCACTTTTCAAAGAAAGACATCTGTATTGCTTTTTTTGCATATGAAGGTGGCAGCTGATCAAAGCAACAAAGCTGTTCAAACAGTCTTTATTTCATGAGTTATATATATGAGTTATATATTTTTCCCTATTATTAATGATAGGAATATCTTTGTATATGCATGTACCAGTGTTTTATTATTTTAAAAGATTGTGTTTAATGGTGGGTGATTAAAAATCAGAAGCAGTATTTCTGCATTTCTTCAGTACTGCTTATAGATTTGGAAAGCAACTGATAATTGTATGAAACGAAGCAAAAATACATACATTTAGTGAATATTATGCAGTTACTTAAGTTATACTAAATTAAACTTAACATTTGGAAGTAGGGGTGGGTATTTAATTTTTATTTTCCCCCAGTAGAAAGCTTGTGGTGTGGAGAAAATGTCTTTATTTCAAACCAGAAGAAAGAACTGGTTGCATGAACCAAAATGAATTACAATGTACATATCACTTGTTGCATTTTCCCCTCAGTGCTGGTTATACCTTGTTTTTCTGCAAGGCTGCCTTGCATCTCTCGAGTTAATGCTTCGTCTTCTAGTATTCACATGATTGCAGATGTCAGAATAACAGGGGCCTTGTTTTTACATCTTGGTTGTCTTTCTTCTCACTGCTTGTGTTCCCTGCTGTTGTCCATTCACTGTTAATAATGTTGTTCTTTACTGTTCTTGTGGACTTTCCTCTTCCTATCACGCGAATTTTGTAGTCTCCATGTTTGTGTGGTTCTAGAATTATGTTATTAAACATGTTCTTATTTTTCCCATTGACTTTCTTTGTGTATGTACTTCGTTGCTTCCATAGTGCTGTATGGGATTCCCAGCAATGTTGCCTTCGCATATCATGTACTTTTATTTTCTGGAAAATCCTCCTTAGTTCCGCTTCTTTAAGCAATACTGTTCTTTTTTGCTTTTAGCGTAGAATTTTACCCTCTTATGCTGTTCTTACTTCATTTGGATTTGACATAGCTTACATAAATAGACCATGCTCTCATTATTGTTTTCTGATTAGTTTAATTAATCCTTTCCAAAGGTCTGCATTTGACCTTTGAAGATCTTTGGTTCTTACCAAGAAATATTTTTCATTTAATTGCAGCAATTTTTTTTGCTTTTTAATTGCCACTTGCCATATTTGAAAGTTTCACGTGCCTTTGGGGAGAGTATTTTGTTTAACTAAGTAATAATCAAATAATTAATCTCTGATTTATTTATTCACTAAATACTTTTAATCTGTGTTCTGCATTTGTGATCAGACTTAGTTAACATCTGAGCTGAACCAAGCTTGCTTGCCCACAGAGCCTTTTCAGGAGTTAGATTGTAATAAGTTTGAGGCTTGGTACTGACAGTAAGGTTTTTGTTTCATTTTTTAATCCATTTTGGCTGTGGTTCTAGAGAAGTTGAGATGAAATATTCTTCAGTTTTAGTGCGTAAATCTTACTTTTTCTTAACTTTTTCTACATTTTCCTGTAGATAGAAGTGCTGTCAGAGTGGAGAATCCCTTAGAAGGAGACAACATTTGCTGGAGTCTTATCTACTCCTGTCCTGAGATCCAGCTGTGTTTAAATAAGTTAAATAACAGTCTTGAAGGGTTCAAGCACAGTGCCTTATGCGTTTTTTGTCAGTGTTGCGTTTTGGGCATCTGTTCTTTCAAGTTCTTAAGTTAACCTGCACACAGCTCGAATCTCTTAGGTGTTGGTAAGATTCATTGTGAAGAGGTAATGAAGGAATCTGAGCCAAAGAATATAAAGAAGTAACTGAAGTTAGAGAAGCAGATTAAAAAAAAATAAAAAAAATTAAGGGCTATGGTGGTGCTTGGAAACCCTTTGTTTTACCTAGGCAAAAGGGAGAAAAAAGTTAATTAATACTGATTTTGCAGATAAAGATTGGGAAGACATAAAAAAGATGCCTGAACATTCAACTTTAATGAAAGATTTCCGGAGAAACACGTAAGTCTGAGTTGAGCTTTCTTGAGAAAGCATATTTTATATCTCCCTCCTACACTAAATTTCTTGTAGTTCAGGTTGTTTTCTATGTAGATGCCAAGCAAGGACTATGAAATGGTTATGACTTAGATCATGCAAAATGGAAAATAAAGTTGTTTCAGAGTGGTGAACTTGTTGAGATGGTGTGAATCAGAAGGGTAGCCAGTGACAGCCTGTAACTGGTAAGGCAGCAGATGTGGAATGGGTGATGCCTGTAAGACCCCACACAGCTGGGAAGTTTGCAAAGCAGTTTGTCACAGCTGTTCCCAAATCTATGGTACTGGAAATGATTTTTCTGTAGTAACTGCATAAAAGGGGTCTGGTAACCTTATGCTCTTTACACCAGTGGGTATAATTTTCAGGTTTGGTGTCCAGGGTAGCTTATGAAGGGTAAAGAAAAAAATACCCTTCAACTTTGCTGTCACACTGACAGAGTCTAATACTTGCACTTAAAATGCCACCCTGTTGCTTGATTGCCATGCTGAGGGATTTGGGGCTCTACACTTACATACATTTCTTGCATCTGCCATGGTGTTGTAACCATTTAGAAACCCTACTTTTGAAGTCCTCTTCAAAAAAGTATGTTTATGAATGTTCTTGTAGCAGCCTGTACGTTGCAGGAGAGTATTCAGATGGGCTTAGTATTTATCTCCATCTTTACTCTCACAAGAAGTATACAGAAACAAATAGTATGGCAGTAAAATTGCTAACAGGCAGTTTAAATTCACTGATAGTTTGCTGTCTGCATGTGGGTTAAAAATGTGCTTTTTTGTGGACATGGTGTGTTTTTACAAGCATATGAGGGAAACAGATGCTTTTCTGTAGCATCTGATTTTTAAGCAATCTCTAGTGTTAGTAGTTATGATTTTCCCTGCTTGGTGGATTTTGTAATGGAGACTAAACTGTTCTTATTAATGTATTTTGTGGCAACTGAGAAAGCTTTGCGGTATCGATGATTTGCATATTAGAAATATCACTTTTATCTCCTTTTCTAGGTATACCAACTGCAGCCTTATCAAATATATGGAAAAACATAAAGTGAAACCAGATAGTAAGGCATTCCACTTGGTAAGTTCCTGCATACATAACAAAAGTCAAACCACTCCCATAAGTTACAGTTGTTCAAAGTAAGAGTTGAGCTGGAGTCAAGTACAATGCAACTAATTGCATTTTAAAAAAAGTTGGGAATAACATACTGTGCAATCTGGGAATTGCAAAATCTCTGTATCTTTCCATACTGATATATTGTTTCTGAGTGTCATTCGCTGGATTGAGTTCAGTATTGAGTAATTTTACTTTGTAATTATATTTGTAGTGTTGCTGCAACTCTTAGCTATTTTGCTGCTTTCCATACTTTCAATATTTTTTTTAAATTCCTGTGTGCCTGATTTTTTTTACATATTAATTATTAAAGTTATTAAGCTTTTGGGGAGACCTTATAGCAGTGTGTAAAGTGGGCATGTAGGAAGGCTGGAGAAGGACTTTTTGCAAGGGCAAGCAGTGATAGGACATGAAGTAATGGATTTAAGCTGCAAGACTGTAGATTTGTATTGGATATTAGGAGGAAATTCTTGACTGTGAGGGGGGTGAGATGCTGGAACAGATTGCACAGGGAAGTTGTGGATGCCCCATTGCTGGAAGTGTTCAAGACCAGGCTAGATGGGACTTCAAGCAACCGGGAAGATGCCCCTCCCCACAACAGAGAGGCTGGAAATAGGTGGTCTTTAAGGTCCTTTCCTACCCAAACCATTCCATGATATGATTCTGTTATACAAGCTTGTATCTTACAGACTTAAAAACCTTGAGACTTGAACATGTAGTTTGGAAAGTTTTAATATGTCTTCCCAATGCACTAATCTTTTGTAGCTTTCTTATGAATACTTCATAGAACCCTTACAACAAGTATTTTCTCTCTAGAAGGTATAACTTTTCTTTTTTTATGAAGACTCCAGTTAAAATTATGCACTTGCTCAGCCTTTGAAGTGCCTGCCTGCATTGTGTTGTTTCAGAAATTACTATGTTGGGCCTTTTTGCTCTTTTTTAAAGAACATTCAAGCCACTAAAACTGTGTATATTTTTATGTATGGAGAAAAGAGAATTTAAGGGTATCTAGTCTCTCTGAATGGATATTCTCCTGATCTTGACATTTCCCACTCAGATTAAATGTTTTCAGGCTAGAATGATAAAATAAATAGATTAATTGGGAGGGAGGCAGGAGCGAGGGAAATAAACAGGACGTTTTTTCATCTTGGAGGTGAGAGGATTAAAGTGGAGCAAAGGGAAGCTGGTTAAGAGAGCTGGGTGTCGAAGGACCATGTGGCTTTTATTCAAATCCATTGGAACCTGTACCTTCTCTGATAATGAGACCCAAGGGTTTTAAGCAGCTATCTTTTTCTGTTCAGTACTTTTCCTTCCGTATAAATTTTGGAATATGTCACTCAGTCAGAGCAGATCTGATGCAATATTCTACCTGTGGCATACTGTATGAGCAGATTTCCAAGCAGGTGAGTTATACAGTATAAAATAGAGCATATATTCAAGTTCAGATTAAAACCCAAAGTAAAATCAGCACAATCAGATTATCATTGTAAAAAGTTACCTTGCATTTTCACTGTTAGGTGAAATGTCTCTGCTCTCTGAAGTTAAAAGTTGGTGAAACACTACAGATATTTACATAAGTGAGGAAACCAGTCCTCTCTGATAGAGGTTGGTAATAAGACTTTCTCTCAATTAGCTAGCTTCTCTTATGTCCAAACCAGTCTGAAATTTCTTGTATGTTCTCCCAGTCTTGCAAGATTAAAAGTTGTTTTCAACAGAACAACAAAACTAGACACAAAATGATCACATGAGAATTAATTTAAAACACTGCAGCGTTTTCTCTCTGCTGTATCACAACAGGGCTATAACTGTTTGAATATGTTCAGCATATTTGTATTTTTACCAAAAAGCAGTGGTTACATTAAAATGCAGAATCAAGGAATGGTTTCCTTTACCAGACCACTTGGCACCCTTCCATCCTTGGTCATATCTGTTGGTACCAAACAACAGGATCAGAAGGGGACTTTGAGCATGGACCCCATGCTGAGCATGCTCCTCAACTGGTACCTCACCCACCTTTGCTCCACACAACAGAGAGCAAGAGAGGGAGCTTTGTGCCATTTGGATGGTGTCAGTCAGTGTCACAGAAGCTGAAGATCAGGGTATTTAGCAGTGTAGATGTAGCTGTGTTCCTTTGGACCTCCCATAGATATGGATGTGAGGGAAGTACTGTGAAGTTCATAGTTAGTTGGAATAGAATCTTTCAGTTTTACGCTAACTTCTGTCCAATAATTCACTCAAAATCAGATCCCATTAAAAAACCCTGAGCTTTCCAAAACAGCATTTTAAAACACTGTTCAGGACCTGCCAAAGGTTAAAGGTGTCTTAGATTTACACTCTTGCTGGGGCTAGGCTCAATTGCAGGTGAATGCCGTGGCCTCTCTAGCAGAGCCTGAACAAGGTCAGCGAATCTCTTGATACCAGTTTTTCCCAAGATACTCCAAAATCTTACTCTTTCACATCTATTAAGATCCAAGTATCTTCCTTTTCCTTTTGCTCTGTGCATCAGAAGGGATTAAAAAAATCTGCATCTACAGTTGTAAAACATGCCAGAACCAATAATTTCAGAACTAGTAAATCCAGAGTTTGTTGTCACTGCCAAAAATAAAAAGTTTTGGTTTCCCAACCTGAACTAACCAGGGTTTTTCCCCTCTTTGCTGACATTCATGGGCATGGTCCCTTTTCATGTGCTGAACTGTGTTAATATATAAGACAAGTTTGGCTCTTTCCTGCTTTTGCAGCTTTCTTTTTTCCTCTCCATTTTCACATTCCTGCTTTTTTCCCCCCTATTTATTTGTGCCCTAGAAAATGGGTACACAGCTGCTGCTTCTGGTTAACTGAGTGATGCTTCATCTTGTCCATATGAACTGATTGTCCCATTCCTTGCTGATGTATAAAGTTTAGCGTGTATCTGTTATGTCATTTGACAGGTGATCTTTTTATCAGGCAGTTTTAAAAAAAAAAAAAAGATTTTTAATGATAAGTGGAAGATTTGCTTCTGCACTGGCATCTGAACAAGAGGGCAGAACAGGACTTTTGATGCCCTGGGTTGATAATGGTTGCACGATCATTTAAACTTTTCTTGTGTTTTCTGTGGCTGATCATGGCCAGTTTTTGTCAGCATGTGATGAACAGCTCTATACCCCATTTGCCAGAAATTATGCCAGAATTTTGCAGTGGTTTTTCACTGTCAGCATGGTGGCAATTCTTTCTCATGTTTTGACTTTTCCTTTTTGGGCTCTTGGGATCGCTTTTTGAGAAAATAAGAATGGTTCTGTTTAAACTGATATTCTACAAAAACTTAGAGAGCTGGAATAACTTATTGTGAGTCCTTCTTGGTGATGTGATAAACAAAACTGGATTTATGGTGGTGATACATATTTATGATGTTCTTAACCATGCCATTAAAACTGAAGTCTGAGAACAGAAATATATTTTCCTAACTTTAGCTTTTGTGGTGTGGAGATCTGTATTGTGGTTATGAATGCTCACTTAATAGCTATTGAAAGGACATGACCTGTTCAGACTTACATCCGGACACTGCATCTTTATAAAAAGGTGAATGTATGAATCTCATAAAAAGTATTAACAGAAAATGTAAAATTATTATTATTTGCATATGTAGTTCCAGCATATCTTGTTGGAGCCACAAAGAAAAAAAAGGTTAAAGATTGAAAGTAACGCTTCTTTTAAAAACCATTGTCTTTGACAATACATCAGGGTGTAGCTTTGCCTGGAACACTGTATTCTATTGGTGAAATGTGGAAACTCACTATTTTCCTTTTTCTGTGTAGTATCCCAAAGTTATCTCAATCTACCTCTCTATCTTGCTTGTCCAGTGCAGCCACATTCCACACAAATATGGGCTGGATTGACTGAAGTATATACACATACACCAGTCCTTTTGATAGGAAACACTTGCTTTTGGAATGCATCACTGCAGTTCAACACTAGAGTCAAACAGAATCACTCTGGTCTGCTATTCCCAATTCATGAGGCCCCACCTGGAGTGCTGTGTCCATAGAGGAGGGCCATAAAGATAATCAGAGTGCTGGAGCATCTGGTCTATGAAGACAGGCTGAAAGAGTGGGGGTTGTTCAGCCTTGAGAAGAAAAGGCTCTGGGGAGACCTTATAGCACCTTCCAGGCTCCTGAAGGGGGCCTGTGAGAAAGCTGGAGAAGGACTTCTTTTGATAGGACAAGAGGTAATGGCTTTATACTGAAAGCAGGTAGATTCAGATTGGATACCAGGAAGAAATTCTGTACTCGAGAGTGGTGAGGCACTGGAACACATTGCCCAGAGAAGTTTTGAATGCCCCATCCTTGGAAATGTTAAGGACAGGCCGGATGGGGCTCTGAGCAGCTTGATCTAGTGGAAGCTGTCCTTGTTCATTTCAGGGGGTTGGACTAGATGGCCTTGAAAGGTCCCTTCCAACCCAAACTATTTTATGATTAAAGCCTGCTAGTACATTGTGTATACTTTCTAAATGTTTTTGATACAACATTTGTGGCTGGAACTGAGTGTCCCAGG
>JAWWMO010000001.1:46343201-46355224 GCA_035047845.1 Dendrocincla fuliginosa
TCTCTGCTTTGAAGATCAAGGGAGATTCCAGTTTGAGTAAGCCAAACAGCACAGATCTGAAGACAGGTGAGGTGATGACAACCAGTGAGTGAGGAAGATGAAGAGTGTAGAGGAAAAGAAACTGGAGAAAAACATGAGAAATGTATTCTAGCCTTCCTGCATTTGAGCTTGTGGTCAGACATTAGGAAATCAGAGCCTTAAATCAGAATACGTTAAAGTCATCCAGGGGAATGATACCTGAGTTTTTTGGGTTTGGAGACTGGGGAGAAGAGAGTTAAGGATAGAACCTTTAGTTTAATTAGAGTAGTTAAATAATTAAAGAAGTTACAAAAGGCGAGCAGGGAAGACTTTGAATGATACACGCAGGAGCAGCTAGGGAATGGCAGGTTTTTGGAAAGCTAGAGAGTAAAAGATTTCAAGAGGAGGAACGCTGCTGGAGATGTTAGCCTGCAGGAACTATTACATACTGGTTCACATGGAATGCATAGTACAGTAGGGCAGTTGGCAGAGAGTCTTGGATGAAATCAAAGAAGGGTAAGTCAGAAAATCTTTTTGTAATGTTTTCAGGTAATTTAAATAGTAATATCTAAATCTGAGACCCTGATACTGAAACCCACTTAGCTGTGCTTATAAACTGTAGCAAAACGTAGGGAGGGTTAAAGAACCGTGTCAGTAAAACTGCTGCGGTTGACTTGCTTTTCCGGTTTGATATTGCTTCTCCATGAACATCAGTGGGCTTTAGAATCTTGCATTTCAGAGTTAGTTCCTGAGAGTACCAGATATCCTCTAAGGCTGCCTGGGGGCATTACCTTCATCCTTACCTAAGTCTGAATACTTTCAGCGCTGGTCAAAACTTGAAGGTACTAAAAAATGTAAAATAAGGTCATTTTCAGAAGCTTTATTGTGAGACCCTTCATATAGTCCCCAAGTATCTTTGTTCAGTTTATCCCAGAACATCAATAAAACGTCATTTTTTCAAGTTTTGAAAAAATTCTCCTTGAACAATGTACATTTTCATAGCTGTTTTAGACAGTGGTGAGCCTTAACTACTAGAGTGCTGCAGGGTGGGGTGCCTCTAAGTATAAATGTCACCCTCCTCTTAGTTGGATTATCCATCTCAGGCAATCTTACAGCAGTTTCATCCCTTTCAATTTGGCAAGCAGCAGTTAATTGCTGTTTCGACCTCTTAAGTTGGCTCCTTATACCAATTCTTAAAAACACACACAGAACAGGAGGCAAATGCAGGTGTAACTTTGTTAATCTTGCCCTCGGGCAGAGTCCCATATCTAAGGACTTGGATGCAGTGGTTGTATGTACTGTGTCAGGACGCCCCATTTATGTGCCCTATTTACACGCCCTTCACCTCGTTTTGCTGCTGCATCATGGCATTTTGAGCAAACCTCCGCTTTGACTTCTGTGAGCCAGGGCTGAGGTATGCCTGTTGTCAAGTAAGAGGGCTCAAATTGCCTCAGCAGCAGTTGGCTTGCTTTGAGTTCATGCTCAACAGAACTTCTGTCACCTCAGAGTTCCATCCCAGGATTACAGCTGGGGGCAGCCCTTGTTGACAAACATAATTTCAGGATACTTTTCCTTTGAGATAGAGCTAACTGCTACTTTGCTATCTCAAGAGCTCTTCCTGGTAACTTGACTGCTCCTGATCAATCTTTTTTGCTGTCCTTCTAGAAGGCAAAGTACCTGATGTTCAAAAACAAAAAAACCCATCATCTTCAGTCCTTAGCCTTGCAAGAAGGCAGTGGGTAGATTTGTTCTGGTTTATGGTTTCTGGAAAATGCGGTAATCAAAGGGAGGAGGCTGAAAGGTGCTAGCACTAGAACAAAAGCAGTAAAGAGATGCTACTTGATGGTTTCAGGTCTCCCTGGAAAAAATTCCTCACATTTTTTGCTTCTGATCCTGCAACTTGAGGAGACTGCAAACAAACCTTACAGTGCAGCCCTCTGTTTTAATCAAACACCTGTTCCTTTGTTCTTCATCTAATTTGCTCAAATTCCCCATATAAAGCTTGTGAAGAAGGATTGCCATCTCCTGGGCAAGGCACATTAAGGCAGTTTCTCCATTCACTCAGAAGTCGAATTACTCTCTGCAGGGCACATTGACCTTGTATGCTTTTCTGCCTTGCATAAAAATAGTAGGCACATGGCACACAGACTTCCTTGACTTATTGTTCAAATCTGCAGCGTGACACTCCCAAAGGCGATGTGATTAAACAGGTTGGAGCAATTCCACTACTGAGCCTTTGCTTGTGATAACCCCTCTGGGTGCTTAATGGTATTTAGAAAGAATTGGATACTTATTTTTGTTCTTAAGCCAAAGCCATTTGTTGCACTGGGTGTCATGAAAGAATCTGATTTTTCATTGCCTGTATCTTAAAATACGATCTCTTTTAGAAGTCACGATGCAAAGAGTGTTTACAACTGATACGAATGATCAGTTTTTAAGCGGCTAAACTTGTGATAGTTTCCTACATTCAGGAGTCACACTTGGTTGGGCAAAGTGAACGTTCAAGGTTTTTGTTCTCTAAAGTATGTGCTGTATTTATAACATGGAGAAGGGGGATCCAGAGCTATGGCTCTTCTGTTTACGAGTGACTTAGTCTTTCTCTTCAAGGCTGAAGGCAAATGTCACCAAAGTTCAGTGACTGTGCTAACAATGAAGTTAAGCAGTGCTGTTTGTTCCCACTGGCATTAAGTGCTGGTCCAGCCATTTCTTCCCCTTTCCTCTAGGGGTTTATAGTGTCCTGTGAGCATGTGCTGACAAGTAGAGATTGCCTTTTTATTTCTGCCATCACCTCATCAGCCTGAGTATAGCTTCCGTTCTAAATGCAGAAGGGCAGGAAAAGAATTGGCTTGTTTTTTATTTTATGTTGTGACGTATCTGTGAAGCTGTTTTAATATTTTACTTTCTCAGGATGTTGGTTCACCACAATTTTGCTTATTCAGGTCTCAGTAGCAGTATCCTAGTCCTGGAACAGCCACTTCAGATAAGTTTCCAGACCTTTACTAGAAGAAGCCTTTTCTAAAATACCTACTACGTCTTTTGATATCAAGAGTTCAGTAGCTACACAGCAGTTTCTATAATGCTGCAAAGTTTAGTGTGTATGAATGTAAAACAGCACAGTAATGTAATGAAATTGCATTAATGTAGTTAAATACTCTGAAGTGGGTCAGATGCTTAGGTTGCAAGTCTCATATGCAGTCCTTCTTTACTTTAAAACACATGGTCAGTAAATAACTTTTACATTAAAATTGAAGTAGGCAGTTGCTGATTTGCTCAGAGCATCTTGCGTTGATGAATGCTCCACTCAGTAAATAGTTACAGAAATGCTGGTTGAAAGGGGCCTCTGGATACCATCTAGCCCAGTCTCCTGCCTGGAGCAGGACTGTTGCTAATGCTAACTAACTCAGGTTAGCTGTGGCTTTGCTTAGCTGAGTCTTAAAAGCTTTTGTGGGTAGAGATCTCACAGATTCTCGGTGCAGGTTCGTCCAGTGCTATACTGGTCCCTTAGTGGTCCCTCCTTCCAATATCCCACCTGAACCTCCTAAGACACAATCTGGCCATTTTCCCTTGAAAAACCTGTTTACACTGACGAACATGTCTCTACTGTCTTTGAACTCTCCTTCAAGTATTTTAAGGCTGCTTCTAGATGACACCTTAGCCCAGTCACAGTGCTCTCAGCCTAGGCTCCTAGGTTACACAAGTATTTTCTTTATATGTGAAAATCTCCAGAACAAGACAAAGTGCCTCATCAGCAGTAAGGTGCCTCATCTGGATCTCCACCCCAGCCTAGAAATGGTAGAGAATGGTAGAGAAATGGAGCAAGTGGAGAAGATGACTGCCAGGAGTGGTGGTAGCCTTGGGTCATGTGCAGGTGCATTGTAGCCATCCAGAGGGTTGGCTGGAGGTTTGACTGCCATGCGTGAAGATTCACAGGAGGTAACTAGGACAGATAACTGAAGGGTGGCAAATGTCCCTTTCTAATCTGGTATTCCTATCTGGTGTGCATTACCCGCTGTAATCAAAGTAGGTGAAAAGAAGCCTGGAAGTGCAGCTGCTTTGAGTCTGTGTGTGCTTGGTACCTCTTGAAGAAATAGATCAGTAGGTGAAACTGTGTTGTGATGTCCCTGTTACAAAGGCTTGCATGTCCTCTGCTTCTGCCCCTCTGCAGCGTTCCAACCCCCATGCTGCCTACCCCAACCCTGGACCAAGCACATCGCAGCCACAGAGCAGCATGGGATACTCAGCTACCTCCCAGCAGCCGCCACAGTACTCCCATCAGACTCACCGGTACTGAGCTGCACCCCAGCGACGTCAATGCACTGTTGCTAATGCTGCAGGACCGGCCGCGCAGCTGCCTGCCTGGAGCCCGGCTTGGGCCGCGAGAATGTACTGTACAACCACACCTCCACCCTGTCCGACCGCCACGACCCACCCCCTTCCACGGAGCGGAGTGGTGGCTCACGAATTGTACCTGGTTTTGGGGTTAGACTTGAAAAGAAAGTGCTAGCACAGTTTGTGTTGTGGATATGCTACTTCTGTAGTTTACTTGACATGGTTCAGACTGACCGATGCGTTTTTTTCAGTGACGGTCTGTAGCAGTTGAAGCTGTGAAATGTGCTAGGGGCAAGCATTTTTGTTGTCGTATGTGGTGAATTCTCTTGATGTAACAACTTTATCTGACCAATAGTACACAACATCTTTGAACTGGTACTTGAAGCATACAGTATATGTTACCATGGCAAAAAAAGGCAAACTAACCGTAACTCTCAGACAGTTTTGATAGACGTTTATTTTTAGTGACTTTTGTGGGTTGGTTCATCTTCCACCTAGATCAATGTTTTATGACCGACACGATTGCTACGATGAGATTTTTTTAAGAACATGAAAGTGTTTGCATTTTTTCCCAGCAATTACAAAACGTCCCAAAGATTAATTTCCAACATGAGTTTTTGTTTTTGTTTTAAAATCTATGACTTGACTGGTATTAAAGCTGCTATTTGATAGTAAAATAAGTATGTTGTCATTGATATAAACATGTTTGGTTCAGCAAACAAACTAAAATGATTGTCATAGACAGTGTTTTATATTTTTTTCCTGTGGGTGTTAATGATTTGTGAGCATGCTTTGGGATTAAAAAAGCATGAGTGATATTTCCTAAAAAGGTGCGGCATCCACTCAGATATTTTGTCATGATTTTTGAGAACCAGCTTGGTGTAGTGGATTTTAAATTTCGTTCAGTTAATTATATTTTTAAACGTTCGCACGTTGTTTAGGGGTGCCATTCCTACTGCAGAGGAACAAGGTATTAGGAGAGCCTTAGAATTTATGAGGAAAAACTTACATACAATGTACTGTATCAAACTATTTTACATGAATGACACAAGTATTCTGAGTAAAAAAGAAAATCAAACATTGTTAAAACAAGGTGTTATGTAATAAATTTATTTTTCATAAATCTGCATATGACCTTCGCCTGTATTCCTTTTTATCAGCAACAACACCCCATTCACCCATCCGTATGTCTGTATCAGATTGTGTCCTGAGAAATGGGATCCAACAGGAATTTTTCTTGCAGGGCAGGCTTTTGTTAACTGTTGAGAAGGATAATTTTGCTTTTGAATAGCAGGAACAAACGTCATAACTCTTGTTCTGTACATGTAGCCGATCAGCTGGAAGTACATGAAAAGTGGGTTTATTACTAGCTACATTTCCTAGATCAGACAGGTCCTTTTCATCTACAAAAGCGAGAGACATTCCTGTCTGAATCATTCTTCTAAGGGTTCTGTAACTCATTTTGGCATCCAGTACCGCACCATGATTTTATGACATAAATATATGCAATATACTCAGGATTTTTTTTCTGAAATGCTTCACTTAGTGTGACTATTGACTACTGTGATTCATTCAGATGCACTGAGATGCTCATGGGGGCAAAAGGAATGCCAAATCATTAGCCAGCCTGAAAGGCCAGCTGTGTTTGAGGTGGAGGCAGGATGGGGTTCAAGTATTCAGGAAACTTTAAAGAAAAAAAATCTGAGTGCAGAGTTTATGCTGTTTTAGCTGAGTGATAGTGTGTGATACGCTCTTAATTTTTACGTTAGTGATGTCAAAATCTGGCTTTCCTCAGTTTCTAGGAACAAATGGATATATAGGTGGGAAGCCTTAAACTACTTTTTGGGTTGATTTTCAAGTGAAAGCATTTTTATTTTTTTATCCTTTCCTTAATTTATATACAGGCTTTCAGCTTGTCTCTTCAGTATCCCCAGACTGTTCCCACTCACTTAAATGGTGGCAAGAGTAACTTGTATTTGGTTAAAGTGCTATTGGCCCAGACTTTTTTGTTTACTATTGGTGTCTATTCAGATTAATGCACAGTAGTTAATATTATTCATACTGAAGCAGAATTTATTTGATAGCAGTGTATTGTGATGTCTCCAGTGCTTTGTTTCAAAGTGGCAGGCTAGCTCTAATTTCATTTTTGTAAAGGGAGATGCATCCAGCTAACAAAAAGGGCTCTTGCCATTAGTTTACACTTGAATTTAATTTTCCTATTAAGAAATTTTTTGAGATGAAGATGCAGCTATCAACTGAATATAATAAAACTAAATTATACTCTGCATTTAGTTCTGAATAGCCTGATACTCTCAGTAATTTCATTCATTTGCATTCCTGTTTTTAGTAGATGTACTGCAGGTTACGTCAACAAACTGAGATCCTACAGGGAAGTAAAATCTTAATATTTGACTTGTACTGATCTCTGAGTCAGCTGGTCATGTGGTAGGAGGAATTTAACATTTCCTTAGGACTGTGGAAAGAAAAGGTTTTTCAATGCTTCGTATAACCTCTGATACCTTCAAGATGGGGTCTGATTATGTCCTTATTATGGATAAGGTCAATCTTGTCCTATTCATGATAATTATAAATTATCTGCTGCATCAAATAAGGTTTTTAATACCGGCTTTAGGAATACTGAGAGCAAGGCTCTAAATTACTTTCCTGAACTGTTTAAAAAAAACCACCCAACATTAATCCTGTTCCTGTTATGCTCTTGATGGGGGTTCTACATGAGGATTACAGAAAGGGGAGGAAGAAAAAGCACCTTTGAGAACATTTAATAGAAGAGTTACAAATTCCCAGGAGGAGATGGCAGCAGCGGCTGGTGTGTGAGATGTGCCTCTTTCCTTGTCTGGCTCAGTTTTTGTTACTGGATTCAAGAACTTCAAAGTTTTTCATCCACAGTTATCTGGACCCATCTGAGTGCATGTCAAATAGTTGGAGTCTGGGAGCCTGTCTTTTTTACACTGCTTAAAGAACAAATTGGTTTTGAGTAGGCTTATGTTGAAAATGGGCTACAAGCTTAATTTGATTGTGAGGAGAAGTGTGCAATTGCACCTTAACCTTGGCACTCCTGGCAAGCCTGGCCTGTGGCAGCTCTGCATTTGTCATACTCAGCAAAGACACCACTGCTTTAAGAAGTAATAAACAACTTTTGCAGTGATCACTGTTTGAGAGGGTTTTTCAGCATTAATGATTGGAGGAGCAGTCTGAGGGAAGAAATAGGAGACTGGTTCTGTCCTGTTTTTTCCTGTGTGTATGTATAAACTGGAAAATACTCAATGCACTCACTGAGTTGCCCAGGGGAGTGCCCAAGTAATGCCCAGCTGAGAGGTAGGCCATTGTTCAGATTTTCTTTCAGCATCCTTTTTCAGGGGATGTTTAGGCCGGATATCAGGGAAAGATTCTTCACCCAGAGGGTGGTTGGGCACTGGAACAGGCTCCCCAGGGAAGTGGTCACAGCACCAAACCTGTCAAGGGTTCAAGAAGCGTTTGGACAATGCTCTCAGACATGTCATGCGATTCTTGGAGCTGGCCCGTGCAGGACCAGAAGGTGGACTTTTATGATCCTTATGGGTCTCTTCCAACTCAGGAGATTCCATGATTCCTTCATTCTGAAGCCACTGCGGGGCACAATCTCTTCTGGGTCTGGGGGGATTCACTGGTGAGTGGCAAACTGCTTGAGCAGCTGGGGTGGCAGACCTGGGCAGAAGACACATCTTTCAACATTCCTTTTCACTTTCTCTGTGCAATGCTTAATTTTTATGGGGTTTATGCTTCCATGCTTTGCTTTCTCAGGGCAGGTCCCTAATGCAGGAGGCAGGTAGGTGCCATTGCTTGTTCAAACGGTATTGCAGCCCTTGGCATCTCATTTGTGCTTGATGGGCTCCCCCAAAAGAAAGGAGCAGGTTCCTCTGTGTTTCTTTGCTGGGGGTCAGCAGCAGCCTGAGTCCCAGTTGTCTTGTCAGCATTGCACAAAGCTTTCTCAACAGCATGAAGCAGTACATTTCTGTTACACTGATCATTAGAATGTTGTTCTGTGGGAAATGGTGTCAACTTTCCTTTGCCAACTGAAACAGGAGTGTGAGTGAAGCATGCAGGAGTTGACCATGTCATGTCAAGTGGTCTTATGTTGGGTCAAAAAGGATCTTGGAATCTGTTCCTATTGTTTTCACCATGTTGCATGTCTCTTGCCCATTCATACTCCAGCAGAGGTGGCAGTGACATCAAGGGCTGGAGTCAGTGGCAAGTGAAGGTTTTAGATGAAGTGACTTGTGCTGTTCGCTGGTGTCCATCAGCTTCTCCCTGAAATTACTCTTTAAAACAGTAAGCTGCTCCTGTTGTATCTCCCCCAGATTGCTCCTGGCTTCACTAAAAGGCAAGCCATGACCTCTGCCTTTCATATGTGGGGGCTGTTGATGATTCTGTGGGCACAGTTAGGCAGTTTGACTGACACCAAATGGGGTAATGGAGCCTGCAGGATCTTGTAGTACTTACTGTGTATCAGGAAGGAAAGACAGATTATTTCTTGGAGCCAGTGGTGAAGTTGCAGACCTGCCATTTTGGAGTAAATGCTGTTTTCGTTGTTAAGATGAGCCTCATTTCTGCAGAAAGTATGAATAGTGTGGTGTTCCCTACACCCTGTTTTAGTTGCCCCCCCCCCCAACAGAGCAGCCTTTTTTTGTTGGGTAGTGCAGCTGTCTCGGCATCTTCCTGTAGGCTGAGTGGTGACAGTGCATCAGGCTGCCAGTTCCGAGACAGTTTAATAGCCAGTGTCCCTTGAGACCAAGGTAGATGAGCTTAATTCGGTGTAATTTGCTTGTCACAGCTATGGATAAAGAACACTCTGAAATAATTTGTCAGACGTCTGAATGATGGGATGTACAAACTGTGCTCCAGTAGCAGGAGGCATTGGAAAAAGGTGCTTAACCTTTGAAAGCAAAACAGAAACAAAGCTGCTGCTGCTTCCAACAGGGCTCTTGTGATAAGTTCCTCTCCTTGAGGATTTCAAGCAGCCTTTATCTTGGTGGCTGGCTTCGGTGGGGGCAAGAGCCATCTCCAGAGGACTGTCTGTGCTTACAGTGATCCTGTGCTGGAGAGCTGGGCATTGGCACTGATGTTAATGAAGCCATTGCCCTGGGGTGATGCACGCCAGCTCCAGCCCAGGATGGGAATCTGGATGAGCTCCATCGCTGCTCTGAAAGCTCCCACATCATGAAATGTTGAAAAGCACTTTTTAGCCTGCCAGGATTAGGGTGTCTTTCCTTACCTCTCACGCTGAGTTTAACTATCCCTTTGCTTTTCTGGTCCTGCTTAGGTGGACTGGGTCCTCCAGCTGAGCCAGAGAAGATGGTAAAGTGCTTGTTATTTAAGCCACGCAGCACATCTTGGCACATAACCCTGTGCCCACAGAAACACCAAGGATAGCCTTCACAGCATGTGCTTTTGGGAAATGTTTCTGTTTGCTCAGCCTGGGATGTGGGAAAGCTGCCATATCCTTGGAGTAAGCCTTTGTTTAATATTTGTCGGAGCTTTGAATTTGTACAATGCTTCACCAACAGTGTTTGAAGAGCCAGCAGCCTCTC
Source organism: Dendrocincla fuliginosa (assembly GCA_035047845.1). NCBI lineage: Eukaryota > Metazoa > Chordata > Aves > Passeriformes > Dendrocolaptidae > Dendrocincla > Dendrocincla fuliginosa. Next base: position 46,353,137 of record JAWWMO010000001.1, read on the forward strand.
TGCCACCCCACGTAAGAAATGCAGCCAGCTGACTGAGGAAGGGAGGGCAATGAAGCAGGGACTTGTGTAAGGACAGCACTTAGAGGAGTGCTGAGATGAAGCTGTAAAGCCCTTGAGCAGATGCTTATGGAAGGCCCATGGTTATGCCTGTCCCAAAGGCACTCTATGAGAAGGCAGACAGGTACTGTCTTGCCCTGAGGTGTAACGATCACTCTTGTCTTTCATGGGAGCTCGTTCCTTACCCACTGTGCCAAGATCTGACCATGATGTTCATTTGTGTTTCCAGTTTATGCAGTTTCCTTTAGTAACTGCTGGCTGGTCTCACAAGATGCTTACCTGGTGTGCGTAGAGCTGCTCTTACAGCTTTTAAAATTAAAACTCTGTTTATAGTGTTTCTCACTATATACATAGGGAGCTGTGAAGCTTCCTGTACCAATCAAGCTCTACCTTAGTGAATTCTTTCTGTTAACTGGGTAGGGAAGACAAGAGAATAAATAGTTTGACATTCTTCACATCTACTTCAGCCGTGCATTCCTGTAGGTCAGAATATGGAGATACCCAGCAAGCTGCGGAGAAGGGTTCTTTGGGGATAAATCCTGCATTTGGGTGCCTGGAAAGATCCCCGTGGTGGGTGTGTGCTTTGAGGTGTGCTCACCTCCGTGCAGGCAGCCCATACACAGCTCGGGCACTCCTGATGGCCTCTGTGCACAGGCTTCAGGCTTTGCCCTGGCTTTCTGCCCCACCCTGCTTTCAGAAGATCAGGAAAAGGTGACAGGAGTATGATGTCCCAGCTCAGGAACTTGAAAATCCCTGTATAAACCCCTAATATATGGTCCACTACTACCAGCCATACAGGTATTTAGGATAGCCACACAATTTACTTGCACACCAGACAAAACCAGCTGGATTGAAAATCCCTCCGTTTCCTTGGAGGCCCTGCTGGGAGAGCCCCATCAGGACTTGTGATGCAGAGCAGCCTCCTGAGTGATGGGCAGTCGGTGCCTGGAACTGATGAGCAGCTGCTTGATGAGATCTCATCCGGCCCTGGCTCAGTGGGTGAAGAGGTGAGGCTGTCACTTGCAATCACAGGCTTCTGCCGCTCCCCAGGAGGCACAGCCATTGCTGGTTGGGTCTGAGGGGAGGGGGAAAGGTGGTGGCTGCAGGCAGCAAGGTGCTGGTCAGTTGTGCTGGCTGGTGTGCACCCTGGGGCTCAGCAGGACAGCGATGGCTCGAGATGCTGTGGGGGACCCACTGTCAGAAGGGGCAGTCTGCTGGAAAACCTCCTGTTCTCCAAGTGAGAAGTTGCAGCGTGTGGATGCTCCATGGCAGATCTAATGGCTGGAAGGGCTGGAGGAGACCAGCTGATGGTCTGCAGCTGCCGTACACAGCACCTGGTTCCTCATGGTGCTGAAGTTAAGTGTTTGCTGGGACCTGCAGTCCTGTCCTCAGGCCCCCTGAGGATTTATTGCTGTGCCCTTGCCGGCCAAATTCTGATGAGTGCAGCACCCCAAGTGTGTGTACAGTGAGATGCAGTCGCGGGAAGGAGCTGATGGCACAGGTGCCAAACTGCTGCTCTGATAAACTATGTGCTGTGTCGTGTTTAGAGAAGATGGATCATTTTGGTTAAAATGTTACAGAGTGAGAAATGGCTCTAAGAGTGATTTTAGCTTCCACCAGGAAAGAAGACAGGGAAAATGGATCAGCATAAAATGTTAGCATGAAAGCTTGTCCGTCATGTTTGTCTATTTGGGAGGTTTTTAACAGAAAATGAAGTGTGAAATCCAGTTCTCTGGGAAGGAAAAGAAATGGTATCACAGAGGTTTGTGTTTTAATGGAGTAACCTATGCTGTACCATGCGATGCCTGTAAACCAGGAACATGCACATTCCTCAAAGGAACAGGGAAAATCCAGCCTGGAGTCTGGGTTTGGAAGACAAAGTGGGTATAACGTGTCATGAACCTGCAATTTGAAGAAGATGTCATGAAAGCAAAGTTCCCCCCCAGTTTGATTTCAGCACATTGTACAACCAAGGGCAGTGGCTGATCCTGCTGTGCATGGCCCAGGGGTGCTGCAGCCAAAAGTGCTGCT
>JAWWMO010000001.1:46355324-46382424 GCA_035047845.1 Dendrocincla fuliginosa
CAGCACATTGTACAACCAAGGGCAGTGGCTGATCCTGCTGTGCATGGCCCAGGGGTGCTGCAGCCAAAAGTGCTGCTCCTGGGGTTTAGTGCTTTTGAGAGGGGTCCTGAAGAACTTCCACAGGCAGGAAAAGGGGTGGTGCATCTTTTCTTTGCACCACAGTTTCTTACAGAACGTTTCAAACTGGGGAAGGAAAGCCCCTTATGCAGACAGAGGACTCTGAAATGTATAGATATCATGCTTGTAACTGAATTTGCAGTTTATTCCTTAATTAAAGGCATTTCCTGAGAAGAGTTAAACATCTACACTGAAAATTAGGTTTCATTATCTGGAAACCTAATTAGGTCATTGTAAAAATTATTTTCCTTGAGAGAGGCACCTTAAATTGTAGTATTTAAGCAGGATAACTTATACTCCTTGAAGTTACAAATGCACCTGTGAGAGTCCTTAGCAATCCCTGCATAATCCTTAAGGATGTCAGGATTTAAAATATTGATTATGCTAATTATTTTAAAAGTGTTAATTAATATCCAAGAACTATTCAGAACAAAATCCTGTGCATAAGGAGCAAGGATCTTGCAACACTCCAGAGCATGTCCCTTTCCTGAGTGGTTTCTGATCACAGTGAGGTATCAGGGCAGGTTATTGTATATATGTGTATATCTTTTTCCCTTCTTGATATTTCAGTGAATATCTGAAAATTCTTGCAGCATCAAGCTGCATCAGCTTGGAGCAGATGGAGATGGTGATCAGAATCCCACAAACAAACCCACACCCAACCCCCTCAGGCTTCCAACTCAGGCAGGGTGATGCAAGAGGTGAAAAAATCCACCAAAAACTCGAGACCTGTCAAATCACAAGGCAGGAATGGAAATATGTGGACATGAGATGGACTGTGAACATAACCAAAGGTGAGGTCATGGTAAGAGAAGTTAAAAGGAGTGTCAGAATGAAAACTACCTAGAGAAAAAGGAAAACCAGTGGTCTGGAATACTTTGGAGGGGTGTGAATCTGAGGATGCTGCAGTGCTGGCAAGGAGGTGGCATGGTTTGGCACTGGGCAGTACCAGCACCCACTGCTCCCCACCATACCAGGGGCTGAGCATGCACCCAAGTCCCTTTAGCATCCCCACAAGGCATCAACTTTTCCTATTGCTGCCTCTGCCCAAATCAACTATGTCAAAGACAAAACATCTCCCTGAAACTGGCGATTTGTGGGGGCAAAGCTGATGCCTGGCAGGGGCATGTTGGTGAGTGACCCCGGGCAGAGCACTGTCCCTCCTGTGCCAGTGACTGGGCAGAGGCAGAGGTCAGGGACGGGTCGTGCTGCACCACATGGAAGAGAAACTGATATAAGCAAATGTAGCTCAAACTCCATCTCAGGCTCTTACCCTTCAAGCCTCATGCAGAGGGTGTTATTTCTAATAAATATTTTAGGCAGTAAAGCTTCCTTCAGAGAGGGCTGATGCATTCCTGTTGTGTGCCTTCTTGCTGTGAGAAGCCCGCCTTAGCTGCTTCAAATACTCTAACGCTTGATATATGGTATCTCTTTTATGGAAAAATGCCTCAGGGTGAGATGTGTTTAATAGAGAGAGGCTAATATGTGAGTGATTTATCTCATTTTGGTAAGTTCATGCCTGCAATTCAATAACCCCATGAGCTACACTTAACTGTATTCAATAAAGATGATCTAGAGGAGATGTTCGTGCAGGTGAAGGACTCAAGAACTGTAGGAAAGGGTGTTATAAATAAGTGAGTTTAAAGTAAACAGGATGCTCAGGCAGAAGTCTTCCACAGGATAAATGTCTTGAGCATCATTAAACCAGTACAAATGGCTCTGTGAGCTGCAGAGCTTTCTCCCTCTGAAAGGAAAAAGCTGTGACAGAGACTTTCATTAGGGAGAAAATGCCACCTTACAGTCCGGCCGTGACCCAAATCCTGCGGCAATCCTTTGTGAGCTGTCATCTTGCGGCACGCCCCCAGCAGAGCATGCCAGATCATCTGGCAATAAGGTGGTGTCACAAAGGGCACAGGAAGGTGGTTTTACAAGCAGACAGAGGGAAGAGGTGTGACAGCCCAGGGCTTTATTCTCCCCCTGCTTTAGAAAACCTTCAGATGAGTAGCTGGGTGCGCAAAGTGCTTTACAGACAACGCTGCATGCAAAGTCTGACAGCACGACAAGGAAATATGGTCTCTAAATAGCTGTTCAGGGCTGTAATTGCCCAGTTTGAATGTAAAACTAAAGTAAATAGCACTGGCAGCTGAGTCACCCCACTGCAGACCTGAAACACCTCTAAGTTAAGTCTAAAAATATCTTGTGTTCTTCTAAGTTACTGGCTGTATGGAGAAGGGCACTGGAAAAAATAAAGGCATCACGGCATTGACAGTGACTGCAAAAGGGTGCCAAGTGTGACAGCCTGCCCCACACAGGCAGAAAGCTTTGCTAGCTGAAGGTGCAGAGCAGTTGTAGAATGAGGGAAGAGGTGACAGAAGAGGCAAGAGGCCTGGGGATGGCAAATAGGCCATGACCATTCATTGCCTTTTCCCAGCCAATACCTTGAAGGTGTGGAGCAAAAGAGGAGGCAGCAGCTCCAGAAATGGAGAGGTAGTTTCACACCCCATGTCATTACACAGTGGGGCTCTGCCATGGAAGCCCGTCAGTGCCAGCCCCAGCTTCAAAATATGGCAGGAAAAAAGCATGAAAGGAAAATAGTTTAAAGTCTGTTGTCTCTGGCCCAAGAGGTCCCGTGGATCCCCAGGGATGGGGAGGAAAGATTGGGAAGGTGCTACAATAGGTTCACTTGTCCTCACCCTCCTGCTGTGGCATCTGCTCCTGGCAGGGACAAGCTGTGGGATCAGATAGAGGTTTGCTCTTACCCAGGGTGACTGCTCTTCTATGACAGGCAGTCTCACATAGTCGGGGACAGCTGCCCCTGAGCCACCACGTGCAGGTCTCTCTGTGGCTGCAGCCTGGCAAACCCATGTGCAGAGAAACATGCTGCACTCATCCCCTTCAGTCCAGCTGTGCGGCAGCTTGCCCAGCACAGCTGGAGCCTTCTGATGTGGGATGCTTTTGCCTGTTCATTGACAGGACAATGAAAGCCCAAAATCTTCAAAAATTAAAAAATCAGCACTGGAGCAAAGTGAGTGAGAGGAGATACCAAGCTGGCAGCATTAGAGGAGGACACCAGAGAGGGAACAGTGCCAGAACCCCTGGGGCACTTCCTACTGCTACCATGGCTCCAAGAGCTTGGGCATCACTGGAAGGAGTGGGAAGGAGCTGGAGAGCTGTAGAATAGCTGGCAGAGACAGAAAGGAGAGCAGATGGAGGAGAGGACAAACATGAGCAGTGGGAGCAGCCCGATCTGTGCAACCCACTGTGGTACATGTGCTACTCGTTCCTGGGTTTGACTTCTCTTCCCAGTAATTATTTCATTGAAGTAAGCAAACCTGCTCTTAGCCCCTGTGGAGGCTCTGGTGTTTCTGATGCCCACAGACCCAGCACCCAGTGCAGGAACAGAGCTGGAGATCTTGTTGCTATCCTGATGCATGATCACCACATCCTGGGCTGAAGCACAGCCAGCTGCTCAGCTTGTCTGGGATGGACCTCGTGTTGACTGGAGCACTGGAGGGGACTTTCCAAAGCACAGGGCACAAAGCTGACAGTTTTTTGTTTTCCTGCTACTCAGAAAGGACTTTCTTGGCACGAGCCCATCTGTTTGTAGGGTTTGGCAGGGGCAGCCAAATCACTCACGCTTTGTGGGCTGTACACAGCCTCACAGCACCTCTCCAGGGCTGAAGGAGAAGGTGCCTGACTCTGGCTCCCCACACCTTCCATTCCAGCCAGTCCAATGGGCCAAGCAGCTCAGCCAGAAGCCCAAATATACTCAAGTCAGTGGGGTGAAAGTTTGGAGGGACACGATAAAGCACTGCAGCTAAATCTGAGGGAACAAGTCTGTCTGAGCCCTGAGTCCAGGACAACCTCCAAGAGTTTCTCTAGGTCATTTTTGTGCCTTTCCAAATGTTTTGAAAAAGTAATTTTTTCCAGCTGATTCAAACACAGACTAGCATTGGTATTTTTCCAAAAGCTCTCCAAATAGGTTTTTGAGCAAGGCTGTACAGGCCAGGAGGGAGAATAACAGGGGTGTGCAAAGGCCCTGGAGGGCAGAAAAGCTTCTCTTCTGGGTTGCATTTTTCTCCTGCTCTTTCCATAAAGTAGTTCATTGAGCTTCTTTTTATTTTCCCCTTTGGTTATCATTCTTTTCAGTTGTTGAAATGTTTATAGCTGCCATTAATGTAAAACACCCTGATAAAATTTGTCCCAGCAGCCTTTTCACTCAGAATCCACAGAAATATTATGTATTATGTTAGGCACTGATCTACCTCCTCTGTGAACCTGCTCCTTCACATACCTTGCAGTTCTCTTTTTTGCATCTCTGGTTGCTGTATTTCTCTGCCCTCACCAGTGGTACCCCCAGTCACCTTCACGCTGTATCCGTGCAGGGAAAAACCTGGGGTAGTCTGAAAGACACAGCAAAAATAGTAAATCTCCCTCTCCCACTCTCTCTCTGGATCTGAATAGACCAACCCTTATAAATATGCAGAGTAATAAAACACTTAATGCAGTGTGATTAAAAAGTTGTGGTTCCCCCAGCAACCCAAAGGGTCTGAGATGGCTGGCTTTGCTGGGAAATTAATGCCTTCCTCTGGCTCTGTGCGGTGCAGCCGGGTTAGGGCTGCCATGGGAATGGGAGGTCAGGCTTTGCCTGGTGTGAAGGTGGTGAAACCAGCCGGGCCCTTGCCCTCCGGGGGCTCTCTGGTGCCTTGGTGGCTGCAGCTGCCTCCTTCGCCTGCCTGCTCCCAGCAGGCTGGCACAGGAGCTTCCTGGCCTTCAATCCAGCCCCACACCCAGCACAGGCATCCCCCTGCCTGGCATCTCAATTTCAAACCCCTTTCCTTCATGGTTCACGCAACACTTCCCCAAATGTGCCCTTTTCTTGACTTCTTTTAGTCCCCAGTCTCCAGTGTCGCACTGCCACCAGGCTTCTCCTGAATCAGCTCTGGGTCAATCCTCTCACTCATCTCACCCTCTCTTTCTTGCTTTTCCCTGTATGCCCTTCCTGGAGGCACAAGTGCCAGCTGACCTTTTTTAGATGAGGGCTCATGGAATCATTTCTATAAAATATATCTGATAAAAGTCCTGAATATTTCAGTATTTCCAAAACCCCTGGTTGATTCTATGCCCCTGTTTGTTTGCTCAGGGTAATTTGTGAGTCTAGTCTATGGACAGCGTTGGTCCCCAGGGCTGTCAAACACTAGTGGGCACAACAAAATACCCAGTCTGGCTTTTGGACAGGAGCTTTGGGAGCAATGCATGTAAGGAACCCTGTGGGGAGGAGCAGACCCAAAGTGAGAATGAGGTATGAATTCTGTGAGAGCAATTACCCTTTAGGAGATCTTAGCCAGGATTTATGAGCTCTCTGTCACATCGGGATTTTAATGAAGACAGAGTGTCTTTCTCACAGACTCACTCCTGCTCTGGCACAAATGGCTGGGCTGGATTCGGGAGTTCCCAGCTGTGATTTTATGGCCAGTGTTATACAGGAGGTTGAGCAGCTGATGGCAATGGCCCCCCGGCCTTTTCATTTATGACTCTGTGAATTCCAAACTGTTCATTCACTTGTAATATTTGTAATTTATACTGAATAAAATGTCACCCAGTCAGTGGCCAGAAGCAATGCCACGTGGCTGCAGCCAGTGCTGGGAGAGGCAGTTTGCCAGTGCCAGCCCCTGACACGACACACGCAGTTCCCATTGCTGCAGACCATTAAAAAACCACTTTGGAGGAGCTGATGACACAAGAAAACCTTAATAATCCAAATGCTTACTCCAGGTGGGACTGACACCTCCAGTACATCTATGGACTGGGAGCATGGACAGGACATGGAGTGTGAACAAAATACTTGGTGATTTTCACAGATCTCCTTGCAGGTATTTTCCCTCCCTCCCCACCACCACCTCCCCTAGCAGTAGGCATAATTATTACTCCTCTGCTAAGCCTTTTTTCCCTGTACTTTCCATGTTAAATTACAACTTCAGTAGGACATGTCTACCTCTGCTTGATCTACTATGACTATCCATTCAATTCCATAATCTCTGGTTTTTTTTCAACTATTTTGTCTGTGGGTAATATTACTCGGGGACTGTTACTCCAGAATATCAAATAAAGTTTCAGATTTTTTTTTCCATTTTCCCCATAATTTCAGTGTGGTTAGAGATGTACCCTGTTAAACTGAACAGACAAGAGACTAAGTGAGAATTCCTGTTTAAACTCCATGTGAGGGGCAGGCAGGGAATGGTAGGTGGCAATGGGCCTTTCTCCTCTGAGGAATAAGCTGCACTGAGTGCTGGTGTTTTACTGAGCAGGACTAGGAGCCTGGAGAAATCCTTGAAAATGAGGATCTGGGACTTACAGACACCTATTTCCTGCTTCCTGCCACGGTTTTGTGGGGATCAAGAAGTCTCTGGGATATCACCTAGAGATCAGCATGACTGGTGCTGCAGGGCTAGCCATGTGCAGTGTCTCCTGGAAGCTCTAGAAGGAAGGTACTCAAGCAGTTTGGAAGAGAGTTATTCCTGACCCTGTGTTAGTGGGAAGTTGAAAGCTAGGCTACTATTCCTTGCTTGTGAGTTCACATCATTACATGAAAACTGCAGCTTTCATTTTTGCAAAAGGGGAAGTATTTAGGGAAAGCTTGTAAATAGAAGATCTCATGTCTGTTGGGATATCCTTTGAAATTCATGAACTTTATTGCTGATTTGTTGAGCAAGGTCAGGAGCCTTCACACTGTTAAGGATGTAACCCAGTGAAATGAACAGCACTGGAACACTGGGCCATTCTTGAAGATGGGATTGTGAAGGGATGATCAATGCCAAAACATAAACCCAGCTTCAACTGTGTTCGGTTTTTGCCCTTAACTCCTGCTGCAGTGCATGAAATGATTTAATCCAGGGGGAAAATACACAGGTGGGAACTGGGCACTGACAGTGAAGTCCGGTCCCAGCCAGCAGCACTGCTTGGGAGCAGAAGCAACCTCTGGATACCTCCCAGATCCATCTAAAAGGATGAGCACCTGGCTGTTAGTGTGTTCAATTACAGTGACATTAGCTGAGCTGCAGGAGGTGTGGTTAGGAGGTGGGAAGCAGAGAGGAGCTCTGTGGAGGGGCAGTCCCTCTGCCAGGAGCTGTGATGGGGATGCACCCCATGTGTGTGAGGCCCTGGCTCCTGCATGTGGCACCTGCCCCCAGACTGCTGCTGGGCACCACCCTTGCACTGCATTTGTGAGTGCTGCTCCTGTCAACTGGACACAAGTAGTCTGGCTTAAAAGTAATCAGTCAGGCCCTGGAGAGCTCTGTGAAAATCACAGAGTGTGAAGAGCAAACAAGAGACAGCTCGGTAATTTAAATTAAAGTAACCGGTTTCACTGTGAATTCTGGTTAATCTAGGTTGGCTTTTCTCTTTGAATATTTGTCATGAAGTGAGGACTCCTCAGTTGCCCTGAGCTCTCTAGGACAGTCACCTGAACACAGGGAAGCTCCTGCATTCCTGATGAATGGACATAGCAGAAAATACTCCAGGAAGGTTTCCCATTTATCAGATTGATGGTGGAAACCAGGATCAGCCTCTGCACAAGACTGGTCTGGGGCTGTTGTGCTGGAGGTTCTGATGCACCATCAGAGCAGGCAGACAGCTGTCTTTTGGGCAAGGGGTCCTAGGCAGGACCTGGGCACATGCCAGCTTGTCTCCAGGTGCTGCAGAAGGAGAGCTGCTTTCCTGGCCAGCAGGGAGCTGCTGTGCTTCCTGGACAGGCAGCTGGGTCAACATGGGCATTGTGCCAGCAGGCCAACGCTGACCCAACCTTCCCTGCAGCTATAAGGATTGCTTTGGCAAGCTTAGTTGACTTCTTCCCTGAGCAGACATCAGGTGGGGATCGACAAGGTCCACCTTGGTGATCATGACAGGGTAGTGCCAGGCTGTGAGCTGGCACTGTGGGCACGGCCGCCTGCCTGGCTCTTGCCCTCCCTGGTCCCAGCCACAGCCCCCCTTGCCAGACAGAGCCTTGCAAGCTCTGCCAGACAGAGCAACTCTGCCGAGAAGAGATGTACAGACTTTTTGAGAGTTTAGACAAAGTGGTGATGGCAACACCTCCAGCCTTAGCACCGAGTCCTGCCGAGTTGGTGCTCACCTGTCTGATGGGCAAACAGGCCTGTGCCACTCACCCTTATCCATGAGGAGGGATCACCTGCCCCAGCACAGCGACAGCCAGCACGGCTTCAGGGCAAAGGGATGTGTTCAGATTTGGTGTGGAAAGGACCATCCGTGAGCTCTGCCTCGCTGGTCCCAGTCCTCAGCAGCTACAGGAGATCGCCTCCTCCCATTTCACCCATAAACTGAACAACCTCGTCACCTCCTTCCTGCCCTCATTTTCCTCTGCTAGCAGTTATCCCCTCTTCCAGCTTCCATGTTAGATCATTCTTGCTATGGTTTTGTTGCTGTGCCTCCTGCCGGGCCCCCTGCGCCCTCCAGCAAACACTGGGGACCTGGGAGAGGAGCACCCAAGTGTAGTACGGGATCGCACCATAAGAGGGAGATGATTCCCTGTGGATTTTGTGGGGGACCTCTAGCCCTGTCCTGAGTAGTGGGTGCCAGTGAAAAAGTTGGGCCATGGTGGGCACAGAGCTCTGAGAGAGAGAAAAAGAAGGGGACATCTCAGTATCCCCCGTCTTGGGAGTGTGACGTCCTTTTCATGGGTTTATCCCAGGAGGTTGTCAGTAGATTTGGGAAAGGCTTCTATATCTGAAGGAGAATTTCAGTTATTCCAGTGTGTTGCAATACAAAAAGGGCTGCAATCTCTTCTATCCAAACTGTTCTAAATATTATTCTGTGTAAAGTCAGTTTCTAATAGCTCCATGGAACAAAAAATTAATTTTGTCACAAAGCCAGCCTTCCTCCTCCAGGGGAAGGAACATTTTTTTTCCAAGGCTTGAAGTGTATACTTAGACCTTTTGAACCATGCTTCTTGAACTTCAGCGAAAAAAGGGAAGAAACAGATCAACCAAACAATATGTACTAATGCGGGTATCTTGCGTTATCGCCTTGAACAACAGCACCATGCCCCTCAGTGTTCATTTCTGGAGGAAATTTGAATTCAGGGACAAGGTGTGAGACATTCTGAAAAGCCTTCATTAAAGTGTTGAGCTTTTTCCCACTTCCTCCTCCTCTTCCCATCACACCTTTTTTTTTTATTATTATTTCTTTCTTCTCTGTAAGCTTTGTTGCAGAAGGTTAAGGAGCAGAATTACATTTACTGCCTTTTTCTTCCAGTCCACGTCAGTCTCCCGAGCAGCAGACAGTGTTTTTGCCAAGACTGTTTGAAGCTGGAAAGGGCCTGAACTTTGCCAAGTTCAGAAGTTTCTGTGATGGCCTGAGAACAAACTGAAGTGTCCAACACATGGTGGCCACCTCTGCTCCTCCTGCACCCTGGCGCTTCCAGCAAATACTTTCAGCCACAAAAGGTCTTGCTTGAGGTTGCTGTCGGCTGCTTGGCTTTGTGGAGTGTGTATGACCTCCCAAGGTACTAGGGAGAAGGCAGAGGGAAGGAGAGAAGCCTGCTATGAGAGGCTCCAGTGGAATCCCTCAGCATCTTTGCTGAGCCAAGGGTTTGGGTATGCCAGCCTTTTGCAGGGAGGCAGAAAGGCAACAGGGACTCAAGAGATGCCAGGGTAAAGCCCGTGGGCTGGTCTCCAGCAAGAGAGACAGGATCAGGGAAGTGCTTGGGGGTGGGACTGTGAGGAGAGAGTGGAGCAGGTCTCTGGTAGGTTTGGTCTCCCCCTCATTCCTGTTACAGCATGCAGCAGGTCCTGGGCAGTGAGAAATGAGGCAGTGATAATGCTGCAGCCCTCCAGTTTAACATCAAGCCCTGGCAGGAGAGGGAAGGATCCCCTCTCCCAGATCTCAGAGGGCATCATGTCAAAGCACAAAGTGGAGATTGCTGCACCACAGCTGGCAGCAAATTTGCTCGGGGGGATGAAGACAAACTCATAGATTTCTTCCAAGGGCTTCATGCAACCTTGCAGATCCTACATGACGTAGTGGGAGTGGCAGCAGGCCAGAGACACCAGCACCAGGACATCACCCACAGCATTTCACAGCTCAGCTGTCACACCTTAGAAAAGAACAATGAAGGAAAACAGCAAACGAGGCTTGACTGGGGCAGCAGGACAGATGGAAATAACCAGCAGTGACAGTGTGGCCTCACCTTTCTCCTTCCCTGAGGGAAGAGTGAGAGCCATCAGCTACAAGTATTCCCCACGCTCTTTGGCTGTCAGGAGTGGTGACCCCTTGGGAAAAGTAAGTAGTTCAGTAGTCATTGGCTTGTCAGTCAAGGGAGATATTTACACCAGCCCCCAGAAGCTTCATATCCCTTGCTTCTGCATGATCAGGAACAGAACATCTCCAGGAAGGGCCCAGGAACAGCTGCTCTTCAGGCAGGACCTCAGATGGGATGTCTGAAACAGCAGGAGTGAAGACTGGCAGTCTCCCCTGGCTCTTCCTTAAGGCAGGACAAAGGAACAGGAACTGTAGCTATATTTTGTCAAAAAGTGTGATTCTATGTGGGATCTTCCAAAGACTCTCAAAGAGAAGAAGCTCACCATGTGCTTCGCAGAAGGTGCTGTTAATCTCTTCAGTTCCTCAGATTGCTCTCCAAATGGTTTTCACCTCCCTGCAGGATTCTCACTAGGCCACGAGAAGTTTCTACATCATCATGCTGAGAACAACCAAGGAAAAGAAAGGCCTGGACTTGCCTTCCCTCTATGGCCAGGAAGTCAGAGTTGTGAGCATTTGTTCTATAGAGTTAAAAGCCATCACCACCAAGGCAGCTCCATTTCTAGCATGCTGCTAGAGTAAGTGGCTGAGTAAGAAGCCTACCAGAAAGTTTCCCAAAAGGTAGGATCACCCTCTTCCTAGTAAGCACCTGTCTAGATCAGAGCTCCTTTACATTACACTTTACCAGAGCACAATTGCTTTTCCAAAGAGCTGGTGTTAATATCATTTTCTGCCTTCTTCTTGTACTTTCCCTTCTGAAAAAAACCCCACCAACCCTTCCCCCCCAAACCAAACCAAACCAAACCAAACCAACAAAAAAACCACAAACAGAAAGAAACCAACAAACAAACAAAAAATGCACCCTAAAATAACCCCCCTAAACCAAGCCACCCTAAATTTCATCATGTTAAATGCCGTACGGTATCAAATGAAGAGTTGCTCCCTCTGCTCACGTGCTTGCAGTGAGTGTACATGAAAGCACCAACACATGGTTGTGACCAAGAGGTTCACTGAAGAGCCAGGAGACTGTGGGCCATGGCACACATTTCTCTCCCAGAAACACATGGCTTCCCAAGGCACATGGCCAAGACGGAATTACTGGTCCAAACCCTGGGAAGGACCAGCTGCGAGCAGCATGCTTTGGTGAGAGGCAGCAGAGCCTGCTTTGAGCAGGCCCTGCTTTGTCTTTTTGCAGAAAGTTGAATCATTTTGAGGGAGGACAAGAGGGTGATTGACCCTTTGGTGCAGACAGGCGGAGCACTCACGCAGAGCTCCAGCACCACCTCCCTCTGACAAAGAAGAAGGGGGATCTGCCCAGAGCCCACACAGATTAAAAAAAAAAAAATCTAAAATTCAGCATTCAGTGCCTTTTGACACTGAACTTCTTATTCAGTGTAGGTTAATTTCCAGTGATGTTTTGAGCCCAAAGAAATTAATTTTCTTTTTATGAAAACATTTTCCTTTTAACTTCCAGAGGACTATCTGTTGAAATATTTCTTTTCAAACAAGAAAAAAAATAGGGCTGGGTGACAAATGTCTACCCAGAAATAAAAGGGAATGAGAAATCAATACTTCCTCACCAGGCTGTAGTGTCCAAATCGAATTCTTCTTCCCAGCTGTGCCCTTGGCCCAGTTAAGGAATGATGGGAGCAGCTCAATAGTGTGTCAGCTGGACCAGGGCTCTGGTGACCCTGGGCTTCATCACATCTCCAAGGGGGAATGGTCAGCTCTGCACTTGCTCAAGAGCCATGAAGTGCACAAGGGCTTAAATCCACCCTCACTTCATCTGCCAGTGCCACCCTCATCCAGATTCTCCTTTAGTTATTGTCATGGTCAGACTTCAGCTATCAGACTTCAGGGCTGTTCCTCAGGAACAATCACCTTCTGGGAGGGAAACAGCTGCTTTATCAAGCTTCGAAATTTGAGAATTGTTTGATTGCCTGAAACTCCCTCTAAAATGCAGAGAAGGATGCTGGGTGGAGTGTTTAGGGTTTTCACAGGATTCATGGAAAGCTCCATCTAGCTGATCAGGAGAATCACTTTTTTTAAAGCTCACTTATGATCCAAACCAGAAAAATAGTGCAGACACATCCTCTGCAGCTGCCAGGCATCCAGCATAGCTAAGCCAATGTCTACTTTGAGAGGGATATAATCATTCTCAAAAGCCAGAGACTGCTCTGACTATAAAGGCAGAGCAGGCACCTTGCTTGCAGGGGAACACCCAGATGCCATGCTCCTCCACCATCCTGCACATCCCTGCACACTCGATGTTCCTGCACACACCTGGGCCTAGATGGGCTTTCAAGTCGTCCTTTTGTGCACCCCAGCTTTCATAGAGGATACACCAAAGCTATGTGTCTGCAGGGATGCAAGATCAGAACCAACCACATGCTTCAACCCCCTGAAGACACCACACTGTGCCTGTGCAAGGCCACTGGAGTACTTCCAGATGAGCTGAGCTCTCCAGGATGGTTTTTCCTGCCTCCACTCTCCTAATTTCCCCATGGCAGAGGACATTATTCTAAATGGAGCTGTTTGAGCCTTTCACAGTCCCTAACTGGGGCTGTGATCAGACAATAGCTAGGTTCTTATCTCCCATGAGCAGTGTCAGCTTCTCTTGATGTTGTCTCTTTGGAGACACTCAGAAAGATACCAAATGGTATCTGTGTCCCCTGAGAAACATCACGAGAGGCTGCTCACTCCCCATGGTGGCCACGTAGTCCAGTGAGTAGGGTAGCCCCATGTTGCAGAGCAAGGCACAGGTTTTTGTAGGAACTGAACAACGACTGTGTCTGGAGGAGCCATAACCTGCCTGGAGCTGGTGTTTGCTTCTCTAGCTGTAGCAGCAGCTGTGTAGCAACCAAGAGGGCACTGCCATCATTGTGTGAGCTTTAGCTTTGCTTTGTGCAAATGTGTGCAACACCTACTGCTGTCTGACACAGCAATGTGATACATTGCTGTGGATAACAGACAGGAACAGTACACAGATCTCTGCACTGAGAGAATTCCCTACGACCCTATTTTGCTATACAGTTATTTTACTCTATGCATATGCTGGGTGTTCATCTCCATAGCAAAGGCAATGCAGAATTGGTCCCTAAAAGAGAGTTCGG
The DNA here is from genome assembly GCA_035047845.1 of Dendrocincla fuliginosa. Classification (NCBI taxonomy): domain Eukaryota; kingdom Metazoa; phylum Chordata; class Aves; order Passeriformes; family Dendrocolaptidae; genus Dendrocincla; species Dendrocincla fuliginosa. The sequence continues at coordinate 46,368,824 of JAWWMO010000001.1, forward strand.
GTCAGTGACAGAAAAGTTTTTGGTTAAATGTGCGTGTAGACAAAGACAAATGAAGGAGAGCCTCTGGAGTCCCTTAATTAACAGCATTATGTCATCTAAAGACTTCAGTGCAGAAGTACTGTCCAAATGTTCTCAGCATTTCAGCCTCTGAGCACTGTACTTTTGCTTTGGTTAAGAAAAAGCCATCTTTTTAGGGCTACTGTCTGTTAACAAGGCTTCTGCTACTGCACAAATTTGGGCGATCTAATTATGCATGCCTTTTGTTTGCAAGTTTATGTAACTAGCAAGTCAGAGCTTCCTTTCAGGGTGTTTGAATGGTATCTCTTGAAGAGGTCAAGGGAGGAAATGTGAGATAATAGAGCAAAAAACAAATCAGAATCAGCAGCTTTCAAGTGCATCCAGGGGTTACAGTGGCTTGAGCCTGATTTGGGAACCAAGGAATTTCTCAGTAGCCTGAAACTGATGTAGTAAAAGAGACAAAGATACGGGAGGGAGCTTATGAATAGAAACAATAGGTGCTGCACTGGCTGCTGATAATATCTTTGTAGAATTAGGACTTTATTCTTCCTGGTGCTCAAAGCTGTTTTTCAGCTGGAGAAGTTATTCTATGCATTTATTCACTTAAGGTTACAGCCTTGCTGATGGAGTGAACTTTCCGGTATCCCTTTAGCTCCATCAAGGAGTATACCATACCATACAGCCCGTGTAGCCTCTTTCTTCCACTAACATGGGGGTAAACATCTGAGTGCTGTTAAATTGCAGATGCAGTGCTCCAGCTAAGAGCTGGGAGGGAATTTCACAGCCATTAGCCAGCCTGCTGAAACCAAAGCAGTAAAATTTACCCAGGCACTCACAGCCTATAATTCTCCAAGTGGCATGTTATCCAAGGCAATTTATACACGTTTACCAGGGAAGTGTCAGTCAGGAAATTTATTGTGTCTTTTAAAACCAGCCTTTTCAAAACACAGTTATTCCTCTCTGTCAACGTGCCGAGAATTGGTGCGCAGTCGGATGGTTCTGCAGGAGCTCATCGTTGCTGCAACAATACTCTGCTCCCTTTCTGCCTCCTCTCTGTCCTCCCCGAGGACGGATTGTGTCCATCCTTCCTTCCCCAGGTTCCACCACTCTCCTGGGCCCTCACAGAGCCCATTAACCCCAGTGGGAGAGCAGGAAAACATTCCCTGCTTGCCTGTTTGCCTGTGCAGACTGACTGGCAAATGGGGATCCAAGGCCTGGGTGTCTGACCCATTTCATACCGTCATTTTCAGCTGAAGTGACCTAGAGATTTCACCCTGAGGTGATAGCCAAAGCCAACCCATGTTTATTCAGCTGGGTTAATTCTCCTCCCCAGTAAAGCTTTCTGGCCACAGCCCACTGATATTATTTGAGTTGCTACATGCTATCAGGAAGGAAAACAAGTCCTTCAGAAAGCTCTGCTGTGCTGATTGTGACATTTGTTGGAGGTAGAAGGTGATATTTAAATGGGCATCTGAGCTGCAAGTAGGCAGTTAAATGTATGAGTTTCACCACTTTTTTTCTGTGATCAATTACAGGAAAATTATATCATAGCAATGTATTACCTTACCATGTTCAGAGACCAGGGAAAAGACAGTGTTACAGATATTTAAGGTGGTTCTCATTTCAGTCTGACTCCTAAATTCTCTCCTCAGCATTTGCTTTTTTACCTCTGACTCCAGTCCTGAGGTCTATAAATCAGCTCCACAAAGGGGAAGAGGTCTCTCCTTCTGGACTGCAGAGGTTGACACCATGGCAGTGGGATGGTGCCTTCAGCCCTTTTTTCTGAGAGCAGAGATACATGTCTTAGGTAAGAGAGACTAAGCAATCAGACACATTGTGTTGCAGGGCTGAGACTGAAATGGTATTAATGCTTTGATGGCAATTTAGTTTGCAATCTTTTAACAGAAACCTGAACTTATCTCTTGGTGGGTAAATGGGGCTTTGTCTTGCCAGCAGTGTCTGTGTTTACTCTTGAGGTGGGCTGAGAGGAGCTCATCTGCAGATATCACAAATGCCTAACACAGAGAGAAGAGATGTGAGGGGGCCTTCACCCTGAGATGCAGTCAGGTCCCTAAGGACTCACAAAATATCTGGAAAAAGGCTCTTCTTAGGGATGGTATCTCCTAATGCTGAGTTCTGGTGGTAACCTGTGCTCAGCAAGCAGAGGCAACATCTGTCTCAGCCTGTCTACTCTAGGGATTAGTACCTCAAATGTGTCCCATTGTTAACAGCAAACCTGAAGTATCACCCCATCTAATCTTATCACCCCACCTCCTCAGTCATGCTTCCACAAACCAGCAGCCCTGGGAAAGCGAGGTCTTCCAAATGTCTCCCACGTGCAGCCCAACCTCAGAAATGTGCCAGGTGCCATTCCGGGAGTCAGCCTGTGTCCCACTGGGAGCTCGTGTCTCATCCTAGAGCTGCAGTCTGCATTCATGGGGGAGGTGGAAGTCACGGCTTGCTGGTCAGACTGCACGTGGCCAGCCATGCAAAGATGAGAGTAAAGACAGGAATTATTCTGCAACTGGCATTTAATGTGTTATTCATATAGGTTCCATGGTGTCTTCTGGAGCTCACTGCTGCTCTGGAGCTCTTTGCTAACTGAGGAAAGCTGGGCAATACTTAGAATATAAGGGCTGCCAAAACAGACCTTGCCGCCTCGTATCCACATGGCTGCATGTGCCAAAAATCCCTGAAAATCACAGATACCACTTCCTGAAGAAATCAAAGTAAAAGTTCTATTTTAGAATATTCTAGGAGTACAGTAAAGCCTATTGTACTTAAGAAATTCCTTTAGCATGTAAATAATACTAATACTAGAAAAGTAAAAAAATCACACAGAAGACACTTCTTATTTCTGTTACACTGCAATGAGATCGGGCATGTGTAAAAACCTGTGCTAGATTTACTCCTGACTGATCACACAAAAATTACCAATTGAAATGCATTTAGAAAAAAAAATCATCCAAAGAATTGCCCTGAAAGTATAACTTTTTCTCAACCAATCTTACTTGTATTTTTATTTAAAACCATATACGATGATCTATCTGCCAAAGTATTTGTAGAACTTTATAATATTGTTTAACTATGAACTACCTCATAATTATATCAACACTCTATTTAACACCGTTAGGGTCACATTAGCTTTACAATTAGCTTTACATTATCTTACAAAAATTGCTTTTGAAAAATATATCCAAATTCAAAAACACCATATCAGCTTGACTCTCTAGACTAAGTTCATTCCACTTTAAAGAAATTATCAGGTCACCAGCTTCTACTGACCTGGTGTTCAATTAAATATAACTAATGATTGGCATGAAAAAGGTGGATCACTCATATTCCTGTTTCTGATTTCATTTGATATATATTACCAGAATTAGAAAAACTTTTCACAGCTGAACAGAGGCCATGCTTGGGTCAGTTCTTCATGAAGTAGATGAGGATCCAGCCAGCAAGGCTCCCTCTATCTTATCATAATAAGCTGAGAAGAAAGACATGGGGTATAAGGTTTGGGCTATAGTATAAAGTGGGTTTATAAACAGAGTGAAATAGAGGCTATTCAAAAGGCACTGGATATTATTTCTCTAGAGGGAAGATACATCCCAGATGGGGAAAAGGAACAATCATACTGGAACACAGAAGAGGAAAAGCTTAACTGTTTAAGTATAACACTCAAGAAGATGCACTGGGTACTGATAAAATGCAGAAATACAGGAACAATCTGCGAGCCAAATGCAGTGTCACAGATCCTGAGCAATTGCATGTGATCTGTGAATAATAGCTCTGCAGCAGAGCGGAGCACTCCACCTTCCTCGGGAGGCCCTTGGGGACACTAACTAATGTTGCTGGAGGGAGCCATTGATGGGAAAACTCAACTAGACCAATACCACAAATCAAAATAAATCTGGTTTTCACAAATCCAAATCCTATGTGGATTTGACCAGTATCATAATTAGAGGTAGATCTCAGCCTTTAGCCCAAAGAAACAGCAAATCTGTCTGCTTTGAATCTTGCCTGCATGACTCTCTGCAGTGATTCTCAGTGCACCTCCCCACCTCCCTCCTTAGAGGTAAGAGATGGTGTGTATCTTGCCTGGCAAAACAATAAAGTGCAAATTCTTTACCAGAGAAATTCTTTACCTATTGTTGGGCAAGGGTGCACCTTCCCAGTCCATTCAGGGCTAACACAGATTGTGTACTCCTAGCTGAGCCTCCGACTGCTCTGGGTAAAGCCCATCCTTTTAATCCAAATCATCTTCAGTCTCATCAGGAAAAAGATCAGGTATGTGGAATGGAAAAGTGCATTTGGAAGCAATAAATTGCAGGTCTCTGCTTTGCTTGCTAAAGCTATTTATACTGTTACTTGAAGGAGAGCATACAACAGGTTTGAGTCACTGGTGAATTATAATTCTGAATGATAAAAATTACTAATCTAAGGCCTAATTGCACTGATGGTTTATTATGTCAAGTTATATTAGACATGCGAGGTTTATTTGTTGCCTGACACGAATAAGAATGATTTTTCCTGGCACCACCCACTCATATCGTGTATTTACTGCCACTAGGGACTTAAAAAAAAAGCTGCAGTAATAAAATTTTAAATATTCTTACTGTAATCTCTTGCTTGAGGGGCTAATGCTGCTAAACACAGAAGGCTTTGTAAAGCATTGTGTGTAATGAAGGATGAGCTACAAGAACAAAATTGAAGGAACAATACCATTATCACAAATTGCAAACTTCTTCAGAGTGATGCTTGGCAGTAAATTACAGGCTGTCTGTGACTGCCTTTCTGCAGCTGTGAGACATTTACCATCAGAACATGCAACCTTAAATTAAAGGGCAGAAGAAAGTTGGGAAACACAAGGAACATGCATGCATATCATAAAGGCATATACACTGTGCATAGGAGATCGGTCTCCTGTCCCCAGTACTGTACTTTCCCCACCCAAATTCCCTTTAATTCACTTTTGCAAAGGATTTAGGTGCTAATCTGCCAATGAAAGCTTTTTTTTTAATATATTCATAATTACACTTTTTTTCTTTCTTTTTTTTTTTTTCCTGTCCACCCCCCACCCCCCAAGCAACATAAAAATCTCTACAGCAGCCAGATTGGACAGCCTTTTCTCCGGGGAATATCACACCTCTCAGAGAGTTATTCTTCCATTTCTTTCCCAATGCCCTCTCCAGTTTGTCTATAGCCTGAGGTTTTGTTGTTTGTTGGACTTTCAGAGGCACTGAATTCCCTCTAGAGCTGCTGATACTGAACGAGATTTGCAGGGAGCAGCTTTGGAAATTCAGTGGATTATCTGAGTGATAATAGAGGGAAATATTGGCATTTTGTCTCTTAAATTCATCAGTTTCAGAAGAGATCTGGAAATTTCTGAGTAAATGTTGGAGGCCCTGAAATAACCAGGGGGAAAACTGCTCCAAGTACTCAGTAGCAGAGGCAAGAGGAGTGTGGGGTTGTTTCAGCAAGACTCTACTTCTATCTAGATGCTCAAATCCCTTTGAAACTCCAGGTCACTGGCCTCATTTCTTGGTGATGCTGCACCTGCTTTAAATTGCTCTCCTCAGGCAAAACGACCATAAAACCAGAATAGTTAAGAGCTGACTCTGCCTCTGTGGGCAAGAAACAGGCATAATGGATCCTACATGTCCCATATCAGCTGGGGCTTTCTTCTGCTTTGTGATGCTTGGCTAAAGACCATCTTAATACGGTTCTGCAGCCCCTTTTCTACAGTGCAAAAACAAAGGTGCTGAGGATGATCCCACATTTCTCAGGACCTCGTTCTGTCCTACTCAGAAAAGCACATTAAAGCACACAGCATATTGCTGCTAGGAGTTGGTTAGAATTACCTGCCTGCACTGCAGAGTCATGGGAAAAAGCAGGGTTTCTCACAGGAATTAGAAATCCTTTATACTAGGGTGGTTATGTAGGGACTCAGTGAAGCTGCTACTCTGGCTGAGTTACTTTAATGGATGCTCTGCAACTGCTGAGCACCTCTTTCCCACCCTTTTTCACATTGCTCTGGGAAAATGGTGAGAGTGTTAGTGCCTTCAGGTGCCTGGTGTGTGTAGCTGTTAACAGAGAGAGAAAACAGAAATTCCTTAAGCCCCAAAGTATCAGGGATTTATTGAACGTGTTAAGCTCAAAATCTTGTTATGGACAAAAAGAAAACACACTGCGTAGAGCTAAGAATCTACTGTTAGGATAATTGAAATCTAAATGATCTGATCACAGAATTCTTATTAATCCAAACCTAATTATTATAGAAAAGAAAGGGGGAATAACAAAGAATAATACTACGGAAAGATTTTCAATAACAACAATACAGCTAAAATTGTTATATCCACTCCTAGTGTCTGGTTCTTCTTCCAGTGTTTTGCAACCCCTTCCACTGCCCTTTTGGGTGCTCAGATTGATGGCTACAGACCAAAGGGATATGGAGGGGCTCAGCAGCCTCACAGAGTACCTTGTCAGGTTAACAGTTTGTTCTCCCTCCCCATAGAAGCCAATTGGGATAATATCTATAAGTTTGCCAATTTAGTTCACACCTTGATCTGCCACTCTGCATTGCAACCAAAAATACGTGTATAGTAACTTTTATTTATGTTAGATACTTCTTCTTTGCTCTGTTTGCTAGCCCTGAAAGGTGATTTGGGCAGGTCACAAATCTTAATTTATTTAAGTGACCATCGGTGACTCATTTCCAGCCCTGGGCTCTTCCATGTCAGCCTCTGCCCCTTTTCTTATCATCCCGTGCCTCTACACCATGTCCTGTGCCTCGACATTCAAGGCCTCTGCTATCATGCCCAGCCTGCCTTTCTCTAAGCCACATCATTGTGTTTAGACATGAAGGCTTCATTCTGCATGGAAGAGCTCTTTGTTGCTACTGTCAATGTAAATATTATAGTCCAAGCTAAAGGAAAACTAATCAAGCATAGCTGCCTGGTCATTAGGGGTAAAAAAAAACCCAGATACAGTTAACTATGCTTAAAATAAAGCTCTAGGCAGATTAAGAAAAGTTCAGACAAAAAAACCAAATAGCCTGATGAACCTCAGTCCTGAGACCTTGCAAACTCAGCACTTCATGTAAGGGCCCATTATGAGCCATGGCAGTGCCCTAGTCACAGGGCTATGGGTGCTGGTACTTGAAATGTTTAAGCCTCTCAGGAAAGCTTAGCACTTGTGACTCATTCTTCATCCTCAGCTGCATCCTGCTTTGGGACAAACGGGCAAGCTCTTAACTCCTCAGCGCATGGACACTCACTTTCTGCCACGATCTGCTGCCTTCAGCCCTACTGGAAAGAGAATTATTCTTGTTGTTAATACCAGGCTCACTTCCTTGGCCATTCCCCTTTTAACCTGGCTGGCTCCATACCACTGGCTTACCCATCTCTCCTTGCTAACGTCAGCCTCTGATCCCTGTGGCAGCATCTGACACCCCAAAGTATGTGGGGCTATGATGACTGCAGGCATTTCCATGTGAACTGCATCCACAGCCATCCCAAACCCAGGCTCCTTGCAGGGTCAAGCAAAGTAAGAAGAGATGAGATCACATGTGGAGTTAAAAGACTCCCCTACTCCTTGCAGATATGTGGGGCAGGGACTGGAAGAGGGGGCTACAACTTCAGAGTAGAAAGGCCCTAGCAGACTGTGGTTAGGAAAAGTTAGACATGAAAATAAAAATGGGGAATGAGCTACTTTGACACCATCACTATCACTCTGTGTTAGCCTCTTCCCAGCAAAAGCTGATGAACAGGACAAGCCAGCTGCATAAACAGCTGCACCTTCCCTCCAACCCCCCTGCCCCCACATATATATATATAATAACAGCCAGCTAACTATATTATTTTAAAAGGAAGAATCTTATGGTTAGACACTGAAGAACCAAGGAAATCTTTCTGAGATGAAAATGTGTTAGCAATATATAAAAAAATCCAAAGAGGAAGGAATAAGAAGTAGACTAATCATTAAAGTGCTGAAGGTGTAGAAAAGAGGAGGAAAAAAAGCAGATTTCTTACTAGCAGGAAATGTAGTTAAGGAACACAAATGAGAAAAAGTTATTATCTTCTCATCCATTGATTTTCATTTTTAAAATGTCTAGTTCAAAATTTTCTCAGTGCTTGAATGTTTGAGTTAGGACAGCACCACTGGAGATCTTGAGGTGGAAATAAAAGTGCCCAGGAGGTCTAGGCAACAGCAGAAGAGTTAAGAAAGAAGTAAAGGCCTCTAGGACAGTCTCAGCTCAGGTGAGACTAGCTCTTCTGCAATGGGTACAGAAATGGCAGCAAAGGAGGTTTAAAAAAATTCTGATACAAATACTGCATTTAAAAATTCATGGGACCTTCAGAACTGGCTTAGGACAGACATTATGCAGGTGAAAAAAGGCTTCTGGGAACCTCTGGGAATGCATGTTGGAGCTTAGAATATGATCTTTTATTCAAGTTACTTGCGGAAACCTGTCTCAGTAAAACACAACACTCAGAAGGGCTGGCTGAAACACAAATATTTCCCCTTCTCAGCTGGTCATGTAATTCTTGGTGACAGAATAAGTTAAGCTTTGCAAGAGCTGTGTTGGCAAAGCAGAAATTGCCAAATGCTGCAGGATCACTCCAGGTTTCAGGAGTTGGCAGTCAGCTGTGTCATGCCTGAGAGATGGACTTTCTAATAATTCATGCTGGAGATGTTGGAAATATTTTTGGGCACAGCTGGGTAAGGGCATCTTGTGTTTCTGCCCATGGCAACCTGCAGCACAGCCAGGTCACGTCCATGGGGTGGGAAAGGAAGCTCTATTTAGCCCTTTCTGAGGGATGCTGACAGTGAGAGGGGACTTGGTGGTAGGGAGGGAGGCACTCTGCTGAAGACAAAAATAAGTCTTGAAAAAGGAGGTAATTATGAAGCTAAACTGGTAGGAGTGATTTGGGCCTGTGTTGTGCTGTCTTGGAAAACTTTCAAAATCTTCTTAAGCAATTGGCATGAAGTTTTCTGCTGGCTATAAAAATGCCTTTTGAGAATCATCTCCCATTTGTACTTTTACAATTCATGCTTTCAATGTTGAAAGTGCAGGCTTGCTTGACAGCCTAAGATAATGGACCAGGCAACATCTATTCCTGCCCTGCAAGTGTCATCCCTGCCTTGGAGAGAAGTGTTTTGGAGTGAAAAAACAGGTCTGTTCATAAGGCTGTTCCCATCCTTTGTGTTGCTGCTGACCAGGTGTGAAATGAATCTGGGTTGCTGTAGTGGCTCTGATCCCAATATCTGTTGAGACGGAGCTGCCCATGGCCAACAAGTGAAATTCCCCCTGATACAGTAAGGTTAGATAACTATCCTTCTTGGCTGGATTGCAGCCACATCCATGACCATGAAGGGGGAAGTATTTTCTCTGGGAAGGCACTGTGTGTATGGTACACTTTACACAAATTTCTGCTCCACTGAAGCGGATGGGAGTTCAGCGTGCAAATGAGAGCTGCTCTGAATAAAGATGGATTCCAGTGCCTAGTTCAGTACCTCTGAAAATGGAAATCTAGCTGTGGAAGGCCACAGACTTCATCCTCTATTTCTTTCTTGATGCTTTGCATCACTTAGTATTTGGAAAGTTGTCTTCATGAGTCACCACTAGAACTATCTACACCCTGGAGCTGAGGAACTGAGTCATGCTCCAGCACCCTCCATGCTGGCACTGCAGTGTGAGCACAGGGCTTCCCCATGCTGCAGCAGTCCCAGGGTGTCGACACTTGAGACAGCTGAAAACATATCAGAGTAGGCCTGAGGCTCAGCTCAACTTCAGCGATCTTTTTAGGTAGCTAGGCTCTTTCTGTACTCAGAGGAGAAAGGGCAAGGCAGTAAGTCAGCCCCCTGCTCTGGCTCAGTCACAGGAGATGCTGGTGTTCCTCCATTCCCAATAGCAGGAGTCTAATCAGACATGCTAACTGACCGAGTTGCCTAAAACTGTGGTTTCAGCATCCCTCCTGTGCACCCAGATGTGCTTGTGCACCAAGCCCAGCTTGAATAAAGTGGACCTCTATATTCCATTAGCAGTCCTTTAAGCTTTCCAATCTTCTCTTTTGAATGTACTGTATTTTTAATACTGCAAACATGAGTGTGTAATTCAGTGCATATGTTTTGGGAGTGGGGAGTCTACGAGAATGCCAAGCAAATCAATAAAGGTTTAGCACATCATTATTCATTGTTGTGATGCTATGAGGCATTTATGTATGCCCTTTAATGGGGAGAGAAAAAAATGAGGAAAGCTGTTATGTGTGTAGTAAAATTTGATTTGAGAGGAAGAGTTTGCATCTGAATTGCATGAAGTCTATTAAAATTTTGGTCTTCTTCAGACTAATAGGATTATGCCATTCCCAAACTGATTGTTTCCAAGCAACGATGCAGATCCTAGTGTGTGTTTGCTTATCTCTTTAGTTTGCTGCTAGACCAGAGAAGCTTCCAAAGATAGCTGCAAAACTGATGGTATCAGGTGTTATACATAATTTCAAGACATTGTTTTGAAAAGATGGTCCATTTATCTTCCCTTTGGAAGTTGAAAGAGTGCATCGGGACTTATGTAAGGCAACGGGCAAGTGATTTTTATTTAATTTCTTTAATAAAGGAAATGACCTGCACTGTCGCCAGCACAGCACGCTCCAGCATGTCATTTTCACTTGTACACAAACACCTTCCTGCGTTCAGGGGGAGCTGCATTCTCCGAGGAACAAATCCTAAGTGGTAGCTACAAATAGCACCGCAAGCCTTCAGAAATGGAGGTTCTGCAAGGCTTCTCAAATGCCCTCAGGCGTGGCCATCTAAAGGGCCAAATCTTCCCTGCTTTACTAATTAAAAGCTTCCTTCATGTATTATAAAGGAATGTACAGCTATATAGCCTGAACACTAAATAATAAATAGCCAGTTGCAAATGCCATTGACATTTTATATTCAGAACTGTCCAAATTGTGTGGAGATTTTGAAAGGTACATTAAGAGGAGATTAGACTATTTTATCTCTTCTCTGGATGCTTTTGGATTTGATGACATCATGGGATAAATACGATCTAGGAATCCATGTTTACTCTTCTGGCATTCAAAAAGGCTGCTTAAAGAACTCTGTTGCTAAATGTCATTAATGCATTTTCTTTATAGTAAGGAAATTGTGCATTTATACATAATTCAATGTGAAGAAATGGCTTTCTAGAGTTCTCTGACAGCTGTGTAAAGAATATAGTGCAGCTCTGTGGACATCTGAATTTCTCAGAAGAGAAATACATCAGCTATTAGTGGTGTAAACCAACAAACCACAAAGTTTAGGACTGGAAGTGAAAAATACTACTATTGGTAGAAATTTTAGAAGGAATTTATTGTGGCAGAATGTAATTACCCAACTGGATGGAGTCCTGTGATTTATGTTTGTGCCTGTGTAAAGCATTTTGAGATGATTAATAACCGGCTCGATCCTTTATACTCATAACAACACTTCTGGCACAATAGCACTGTAATGATCTGTTATTCCAGCTATTGTGTTATTGGCTATATAAGACCCCTGCATTAGGCAAGCATGGAGTCTCGTGGCTGGTGAACAGGCAGATGCAGCTCCCTTACTATTTGCATTGCAGTATTACCAGAGATCTAATAAGAGCTCAGAGCCCTGGTGGGCTAGACGCTGAGCAGTACTTGAAATGAAAGATGGCTTTCCCTTTCAGAGTTCACAATTTAATTATGTGATGAGAATCAATAGATAGATAGAGGAGAAAGGGAGGGCTGAATCATAGCAGTTGTTGCACTTCATATAATAAACACCAGCCAGAGTCCATCATCTGTCTGCATCTCTTCCAAGACACACTATTTGATGGAAAATGAAATTATCTTGCTTATGAGTTGAAGGCAGATAATTTCTTCTCATTTGTATGTAAGCAGCAGCCAAAAATCAACTGAGGTTGTACTGTTCAGAGTTTGACTGCCCAGTGAGTTGCAGTCAAGATAAGTAAAATATAAGAGTGAGCTCCTGAAAACATCCTGTATGATGTGATGGCATCCACCTTAGTTTGATTCCCTGGCTTTTTGAAGGAATTAAAGCAGTGAGGAAAAGGCAGTGAGGCTGGAACATTTTTTGTTCCTTGGGTGGTTTAATGGTAGTGCACAATGACTGAAAAGAAAAACAAAGTGAGGGAGATGGTGCACAAAAGTGAGGATGTGGTGGAGGAGAGGGAGGCAGAGATTGATGTAAGGAGAGTGAGGCTGAGATGAAGACTTTGCAGGGGATTGTGAAAAGACTACAAGCAGATATTGAGTGTCCCGAGGGAAATTAACAGTGTAATGATACCTAGTGTCTGATAGCCTTTAAAAACTGCTTCTTGCTCTTGTTTAAGCCAACCTGGCTCTGCCTTGACCCTGAAGAGAGCATGTCCCATGCTAAACAACAGGGCTTGACATTTACAAGCAAAATTCCATGGTTTCTGAAAGAAGTGATAATGTATTCAGGATTTTCACCATGTCAATGAAAGACAGTACAGTAAACAGTACAGTAGAAGAAGCAGGAATAATTTTGCTCTAAAATCTATATTTTTTTAATGAAATCTCCAAGGTCAAATTTGACCCCTCTGGCACTGAAAAGTGGAAACAATTATATTGAAAGAAGCACCTGGATTTACACCATTGTCACTGATGAATATTTGATTCATGTTCTCCCCATCAGGAAGGCTGCAGTTTTGAGTAACTGTGTGGTTAGAACAGTCCAGAACCAGTTTTATTTTGTGCATGGCTTTGAACCATGCTTCCTTTCTTGGCCGAAGCACACACTGCTCTATTTCCCTTCCTTATTTTTATGCTCCGCTTGTGTTGAGGTCTCCTCCTCCTCCTTTACAAAACTGCCAGGCTCCGAGATATGCAGCAGTAGGGAAAAAAAAACCAAAAACCAAACCAAACCAAAATAAAAAATATCAGAAAGAAAACCAACAACCAATTTCACATTGCCCTTTTCAAAAGGGCATGACAAGTTACGGAACACACAGCAGAGCGCGGGCGATAAACACGTTCGGTGAAGAAAGACATGTCTCGCCAAGCCTGCTGCCCCTCCTGGTTGGGGTCGGGGGCGGCAGTCTCGGGGTGTCTGAGCTGTCCCGATCCAGCCCTGCCCTGGGTCCCAATCCAGCCCTGCCTGTCCCCATCCAGCCCTGCCCGTCCCGATCCAGCCCTGCCCGTCCCCATCCAGCTCTGCCCGTCCCGATCCAGCCCTGCCCGTCCCAATCCAGCCCTGCCTGTCCAAATCCAGCCCTGCCCGTCCCGATCCAGCGCTGCCTGTCCCGATCCAGCCCTGCCCTGGGTCCCAATCCAGCCCTGCCTGTCCCGATCCAGCCCTGCCCTGGGTCCCAATCCAGCCCTGCCCGTCCCAATCCAGCCCTGCCTGTCCCAATCCAGCCCTGCCCGTCCCGATTCAGCCCTGCCCGTCCCGATTCATCCCTGCCCTGGGTCCCAATCCAGCCCTGCCCGTCCCAATCCAGCCCTGCCCGTCCCGATCCAGCCCTGCCCTGGGTCCCAATCCAGCCCTGCCTGTCCCCATCCAGCCCTGCCCGTCCCGATCCAGCCCTGCCC
>JAWWMO010000001.1:46392685-46443998 GCA_035047845.1 Dendrocincla fuliginosa
CCGCCCTGGGGCCGGGGCCCTGTGGCCTCAGCTTTGTTCGCGCCCCGCCGCCGGCCCCGGCCCCGCGCCCTCCCCCCGCCCCGCGCTCTGCTGCCCGGCGGTCTCCGGGTCCTGAAAAATAATCGTCTTTGGCTCTGAGGGGCGCCGGGAGTCCTTGACAGCTCGGGAACTTTTAAACCTTTCCCTCTCCTCTCCCCCGCCGCCCCCAGTGGGTTTTTTGTGGGTTAATTGTGGTGGTTTGTTACGGCTTGCTTCTTAAGTAAATGTGTCGCTGAGGAGAGGCTGGAAGTGAGTGCAGGCGCGTCAAGGCAGGGATTTATCTCGGCTTGCTGAGTGTCTAACACTGACCTAAAAGCAGCTAAGAAATGCTCGAGGTATTCTTTTCCTTCTCGTTTCGGCTCAGTAATCGCTGCAGATAACAGGGGAAGAGCTGATAGTTTCAGTCTGAGCAGCAGTCTGTGGAGTGGGGCAGTGCTTGAGTGGTGGGTTATTGGATGCAGTTGTGGGGTGGGTTCCTTGGTAGAAAACACTTCAAAGAACAGATGGTTTAGCTTGAGCGCTGTTTGTGCAGGAACGGGAAAATGCTGCCTGTCTGTGGTTCTTTGTGCCTCTTCTGCAAACTGCAGAGAATGAGGGGAACATGCTCCTATTAGAAGAAGACGGGGGAAAATTGTGAAAACAGCCAGGAACTTGAAGAGACTTTAAATCTGGGACGAGGTGGTTTGTTTTGCCTTGCCTATCATGCAAGACTGGCCTTTATTTCCCCCCTTTCTTTCCCTCTTTTTAAAGCTTTACATAGGGAACCAAAAAATGTTACATTTGTAGGAGACAGAGCTTTGTTTTGGCTTTGCCTGATACAGTATTTTCCATAAGCTAATAGTGAGTGTACTTGAAGACAGGAATGAAGTAATGGAATAAGGCTGCAGTTCTTATCCTCCAGCATGCTGTCCCACGCCACAGTGATCTGTAGTTTGGGTGGCAGGTTATGTGACCTCCAATATATGGAGGCTGGCATGATAAGGAATAATTATATTAGACTAGTGCTCAATTTGGAAACCTGTTAGATTCAAGTTATAGGCTACAGTGCTTGCAAACCTAAAGGATTCATTATTAAACCCTGGTTTTGAGCCATGGAATTGAGCTTTGTTGTTATGTTACAGCTTTTTGCCTTTTAAGTTCTCATCAGGAGAAAATACGCTAAGATGGAAGGACAGTTATCTGCTCACAAGCCTTAAGTCATTCTTGGTCAGTAAGAATGAGGCTTTCACTAAATCCTTCAGTAAGAATTAGAATGTTTTAACCAGGACTAGAACTATGTTCCCTTGAATGACGTGGGAACTTGATTTGTTTCCAGCTGAATTTTGGGGATGAGCTGTGCAAAGCAAACTTTTTCTATCCCTTGCTGGAAGATTACTTTTGTGTTTATATAGCTAGCAGCAGTATGAATGGAGTTATTAGACAGAGAACACAGAGGTTTTGTTATACATGAAATAATATATAATTGAGCCAGTCCTCTTCTCGTTGTCCGTGGCTATTTTCTTCAAATAAAGAGAAAATAGAAAACATTTTTTTAATCAGATACTGAAACAATAGTCTTGATTATACGCAATAGTTACTGAATACTTACTGAAATTGAATGGTCTTTGTTAATCTTCTCATTTGTCCATGGAAGTATTAAAAGATGAGTTTACATGTCAGAAATAGAAACACTCATGCTTAAAAAAGGTATTTTTGTAGCAGGAATAAGTTATTGAGGCTTCTTGTTTGATTTAGATAGTACAACACATGACATTTGGTAGTTAATAACAGCATGAACCTGCTTTGTTTTTCTGTATATGCCTTGTCTCTACAACATGCCTTAAAGGATTGTGATTTTAGGAGTAGCAATATAAACTCCTTATGGATCAGCTGCTCTTTGGTGTCCTTTCTTTAACTTAGGTTTGGTTTTGGTTTTCTCCAGTGAGAAGGTAGATGCTATATATTTTTCTGAAATAATAGTGTCTGTGGGCAGTATTCCTTATGGAGGAAAGAGGAAGAAAAGCCATCATGTGACAGATGATAGGAATATTATTTTGAAGTTTCTTATAAAGTGATTAGAAGATCAGGGTTTTTGAAAACCTAACCAAACTAGAGCAGATACTTTGGTGAGGAATTCCACAAGAGCTGATAGTAGGTGAGTGTTTCAGTTGCTGTGTCAGTGTCACCTGGACAGTGAATTAGCTTCCATGCTTTTGCAAGTCCTCCTTTTTTTTTGATCAAACTTCCTGCATGGACAGTCACATCTTAATGTACTCTTTGTTCTTTTGAGCAGTCTTCCGGAGCTCTCTTGACTGCTTTTCGTGGAAGAAGTAAGAAATATTGTTGCAGTTAATTGCAGTCTGCCCTTCCAGGCCTGTGTTTACTTGGTGTGTATTTAATGTTGTCTTGTAACTGAGCTTGAATCTTACATGGCTTGTATAATGCAGTCCTTCTTGAACTTTTTAATTCAAACATGATGTGTTATCTTCCTGATTCATGTGTGGCTCCAATTAAAATTTTTGGACTTCTTGTGGTTGTACCGTGCCTTGTTTTTATTTTAGTTTTGCTTGCATAGGATGCTGAGCTACAGGCTGCGTATCATATGAATTGCACTCCTAGTGTAAGTTACTAACCAGGCTGTGTGTGTCCAGTGGGTTATGAGACCAAGTTTTGTTCATTATTTTAATAGTGGAAAGATGCTAATACACAGGACTGATGGGGAGCAGTTGGTTTTATCAGACTCATTTCTTAGTTCTCTAACCTTATTGTCATTCAGTATATGAAGATCACTGATATGATCAGATTGCAAATGTCTTGCACTGCTGTACATAACTGTACTTTGCTTTCAGGAGCTTCCCTGTACAAGGAGTATGATGGGTTGCAGGCTGTGACTGCTTATTCTCTTAAAAGAAAAGACAAAGAGGTAGAGGGTGAATATTCTCCATATGGAAGTCTCACATGCAGAATACCTGCAATCTAAATAAAATCAGTGTCTTGACTAAGAATTAAATTGAGACATATTGAGCCTTAGTACTTACATTATCTCCTGAGAATTCGTTCTGCCTTTAGAGGTAATAATGAAAATAACCTGAAGTTATGCCAGGTTCATTTGTTCAACTTTAACCAAGTGCTTTCCTTCACATTTAACTGTTATTTAAATCTAAGTGTTCAGAAGCTGACCTGTGGTAAAAGCTGTTGAAATGTTGCACTGGGGTGTGGTTTCTTTAAACTGGAAAAGCGTTGTTGGTTTTCACCCTTCTTTTGAAAACTTGCCTAACTGAAATATTTTTAGCTACTGATAGATGTCATTTCTTTTTCTTCTACCAAAAGGGGAAACAAAATATTTGGGAAGAAATTAAGCAATTTATTTGTAGAAACAGATGGAGCTCAAAATGGAAGTCTGTGCTGATTTAGGCTGTAAACGTTGAGTTTATCTTGTTTGATTTCTTTACTTTAGGCAGGTGAGATAGCTGGAGAATATTTTTTTGAAGGCCTGGTAGTATTGTAAGCACTTGTCGGATTTACTTAGTTATTTTTCTAGAAGAAACCTAGATATGTTTGTGTTAAGGGTTCATAGATGGCTTGAATTTCAACATGTTGTGAGTTCATTTTTCTTTCCACACACTGAAATATTCTGCCATTAAGCTGACATTAATTTCTGGGCCTAGAATTAACGCAGAAGGTATGGTAACTTTTTTGTGGACCTCTCCATTTAGCAGTATTTTAGTTACTCTTTTTGAAGGTTCTTGGAGCTCCTTCCTACCTGTTAGTTACGAATATAATGTCTTTATTCTTACAGAGTACCAGTAGTAATTTGAAACTGTTCAGAATTAATGTTTGACAGTCATCGTAATTGATATAAATAGAAGTAGCCTATGCTAAGGCAGTTGTAACTTCCATTAATTTGTCAAACGTGAATTTTAGTTTGACTTGAGTGTATTTTTGTTCAGGAGAAGAAAAAAACCTGAGATTTTAAAATGTTGTGCACAGAATTACAGGCTGGCTTGTTTTCTCTCTAGATGGGTAGATCAAAACTCTGTGTCTTTGTCATGACCTGTTGTGAAAATATGCCTGTTGCAGAAACTACAGAATAATTTCTTGCGTTAAAACTCTTATCAAGCATTGTTAATTTACACAGCAGCACATACAGATAAATTTGCATAAAGGAAAAAATATTTATCGCCTTGAAGTTCAAATGAGACAGAGTTTTTGGAGGCTTATGCAGGGGTTGTGTTTCCTCCTATGCTGGTATAAAAGCAGGGAAAGTTCAGATTGGTTATCAGGGACAAGCTCTTCCCTGAGAGTGGTGGTCAAACACTGGAACAAGCTCTGTTGGGAAGTGGTTGTGACCCCAAGCATGCTGTGGTTTGAGAAGCACTCACACTGGTTTCTTAGATATCTGGCTTAACCTTTAGGTTGTCCTGTGTGGAGTTAGAAGTTGAACTTGATGATCATCTCTTCCTACTCAGGATAATCTATAATTCTATAATAGGTGAAAGGTGTAATGTAATAGTATTTTAAAGGGCTTGAGTTTCACTTGACTGTTTAGAAGATAGCATGTGCAAAAGTATTTCCTTTTGCTTTTGATACACTCATAGAAACTAAAAGTGAACAAAGTACCTCATCAGTGAAGCCTGAAAAGCATGTATAATCCCATAAAAAGTGTTTTATTTAAGCCTGGTTGCCAGGGCCAAGAGAACATAATGTTAAGGCTGTGTGTAAAGGACAGTGAGTATAAGTGGGGAATTACTGGAACTCTGCTGTATTTATAAATGGGGAACACTATACATATTTTTATGACCATCAGGACTTTCTTCCATGGATTGGTTAACCATTGATCTGCTTGTCACTTGCTGTGCAGTGAGGTACAGTTGACAGAGGTGTTGGAGGCGACTGGGGTTCAGATTAAATGTGAGGGTGAAGTTTGTTCCAGTGCTGATGACTGCAATGGCCATCTTAGTCTGAGTGTTCCCTTATTTGAGGCTTTATAGTTAATTTATGTGGTGGTAGCTGATGTGTGCAGCTGTTGGCCACTCCTCTCTCTCCAGTACCTTTTTCTTATGGCCTAGCACTGCTGTTCTTGTTGCAAAGCCTTCCTTTGTCTTTTCTCTTTTGTGCTTCCGATGTCCTGTATGGTCAGGACAGTGGTGTTTGGGTCACTGTTGTATACCTGAGCGGAGAGGCCGATTAGAGCCAGTGGGGAGTGTATAACCCTTGGATCCATATGTCACTCAATAAAAAAAGGTTGTTAAAAGTGCAGACAGATTCTCTTCTGCACTCCAGTGACTTGGAAGATGAAATGGCATTAGGGCATGGGCTTTCCTCGTAGCCAAAGACCTTAGTACTTCAGCTTATGGATCCCAGGTTTCTTGTGCGTTTTCGCAGTGGCAATCACTTTGCTCACAACAGAAGGTAGTTAGAAAGCTTTTGTGTGTAATGGGTGATAGGCATAATACACCAAAACATGTTAATAGTATCCAGTGTACGTTGGAATTGATTTCTTGATGTTTTGAAGTCCTGTAATCGGCAAAGGACAGTTTCCAGTGATGCTGAGGAAAACCCTTCATCTGCTGTGGACTCGTTTTGTCCTGCCAGAGCAACAGACAGCTGTGGGGTCTGATGTACTAGAAAACAAGGCCTGCAATGCTTGTTTTATTTTGAAACTTCAAACAGCCTTTGGAAATACTTCTTGGAGAAGTTCTTCTGCCTCATTACATGTGAATGAAGACATGAAGTTTGAACTTCTAAATTAGAAAGGAGGCTCTAGTGGAAATGTGGCTTTTTAGTTTGTTTTTCAGCAGCGGTTAGATCTTGCTGATGAATTTTCTATAGAATGTTGAAATTCTCTGGAACTTACATCAGCACAGGTTTGCTGTAGAATTGTTTCCTGGGAAAGTAGTGTTTTTCTTTTTAAAGCTTGGCTGCTGCATTGAATGTTTAAACAGCTGCAAAGATGGACAAGAATACATCATTTCATTTGAAGCCTTTGATTTTATGCTGAATTTGAAGATGCTTGTGTATGTATATCACTGTTTTTTTGCACACAGTTGGAATATTGAAGTTTTTTCTAACCTCTGCATGCCATCCCAGGAGCTGGAGTGGCGCTGCAGTTAAATCTTCAGTTGTGTTTAAAGAGGATATCTTGGTGCATTGGTTACAGTTTCAGGTTATCTAACTGAATAGTAGGAGAAGGGTATTTGCCTTGCTAGACAAGCAGATGTGCAAGCCATGTGCTTTCTATCCACCTTCTTTTGGTGGATACTGCCAAACTGGCATTTGGACTGCTTTTTTTTTTTCTTTTCTGAATGGAGGAGATCCTCTCCTGCTTAGTCAGCTTGCTTCTCTTGAAGCTTTTCTGTTCTTCAAATCCAATAGGCTTTATACATCTTCACTGTAGCAATCACTGTATTTATAGCAAGTCAAGAATTGTAAAACTTGTGCATGGTAGGCTTGAAATACCTGAATGTTGAACTGATGAGGTACAAATGCCTTCAAGATGAGTGTCTGGGAAGGCACCGAGTATAGTCTTCCAGTCCTCAAATGAAGTGTAGCTATTGTAACGTTTGCCTCTGTCATCAAACACTGCTCATAATCTTGTAGACTATCTCAAAATTTCAAGTATCCTTTGATTCAGGTTGAGTAACTATGCAATCACATGGATAGGATGAGGGCCAACACCTAATTACAGCTCAAGCTAATAATTCTGTAAAAACAGACCTTGACGTCTAGCTGCTGAATTTTTGTGCTGGATTTGCACTGCTAATGGCAGGAAAAGCTTCTGTGTTGGTGGGCTAATAAGTTGTTGAGTTTTTAACCTTAAGGATTTTTATTATTCTGAATTCGCTGCATCTGAAATACTACTGTGACACCACTGAGATTCTGATCTTATTTTTCTAAAACACTTTCTATTCTACTGGAGGAGGTACATTTTGCAAAATGTTTTTCTGGTTGCCATGCTAACAATTTTGAGACCCTTGAAGCTCACACGGATCTGCAGCTTGCTGTCATGTTTGGTCACTCAGCTGGCTGAAGTATTGTCTGACTAGTTGACTTGATGTTGGAGCAATAATCTCTGTCTCTTGGGGGGTGATGGAAAGGTTCTGTACAATGGGATTTATAACTCTGTTGGTAAAAACTGGGAAGCGACAGGTAAAACTCCACAATTGGCGGATATTTCAGAACTTCTGTTGTCTTAGGCGTTTCAAGTTGACTAAATATTTTACATTTCTTAGTAAATTAGTCTGGCTCCTATTTCCATGAGTTATTAATGAAGGACAAAGTCAAATATTGTAGCAGATTGAATCCTTGTCTTGAAATTGTAGCTTTCTGAAATGTACAGAACTAAGAAGTACACAGTGTATATAGTCCAATTTGCATGTTTCTATTACCTGTGTTGTCTTCTAATGTGAAACTATTGAGGCAGCAGTGAAATAACTACCTTTATTGGGCAAGTAGTATTATTGCTGCCTGTGACAATAGTAGCTGAAACCCGAAATCCATCACCTTCTGTCCATGTCCCATATTTTAAGACAAAGCTGTTAATGTTCTTTGTGTGCTACTTCCTCATTTGCATTTTCTGTTCCACTTCCTTCTGCTGCAAACTCTCGCTGATGCGTTTCTTCTCAAGTCTTTTTTACTTCCCTTTGAAACTCTCTTCTTTATCCTAGTATTCCCTGTAAGAAAGAAAAACATTGTGATGAACTTATGCTTTGTGTCATTTCTAGTAAAACCCACAGATGCTTTTTTTTTTTTTTTTAAGAGAGTGAAATACTGGGAGATGTAAAAAAAAAACATAAACCACAACAAAAACCCTTCCCACTGCCACATTCATGCTTGAAAAAATTTTAAATGGAGGAAAGTAGATGCAAGACATGAAGTGTAAATCCTTGCCAAATGTAAATCCTTCCTCCCTTAACTGAGTGAACTGCTTACTATCAAATTTCTTGAAGCCACAGAATGTTATTTTTGGCAGGAACATCAGAAAGAGTATTCTTTCTTTTAAACAGTTGTTGTTTGGAAAATAAGCATATGTTTGGCATCATCATGGTTTTCTAAAAGAGGAAAAAGTGATTTTATTTTCAAAACATATAGTAGAACTGTATTTTTAGCAGAATCAAATGTTAAATGCTTCTGGAAGCTGACATGTAATGTGTCCGTACAGTTGGTTGTCAAGGTTGAAACAACAAGCACAGTTAGCCCTGAAGCTCTAAATGCTAATCAAAGCTTGGCAAGAGTTTTCCTCAGCCAAGTTAGTTGAGGAAGTTAGAGAAGCCCATAGGCAGCCTGTAATAATTAGGGTTTTTTTAAAGGTAACTTTAATGCTGAGGTTCAGGTATAAAAAAATACTGATTCATTTTGTACTTACAGAAATGGTGTTGTCCACTGTAAGATTTATCAATATAGTTTGAGTATCCCTAGTCTTGTTCATCTTGGTGGAGTTATGGCTGTTAATGACTTTGAATATGAAGTATTAGAAAATGTATTGAACTAGGTTTTGTTAACTTAAGGGATGACGGTCTAAAGAGTGAACAGCTTTGATTTGTTGCTCAAAGACAGCTTTCCTTATGCCTGATTGGAGAACAATAAGCACAGCATAGAATAGTCCTGGTTACTTACAGAAGCTGGTCTGGGTTCATTCAGTTACAGGGATAGGCTAAAAAAGTAGAAGAATTGTGTGCTTTAGCACTGGGTGGGAAACATCAGGGGGATTTAACTGGGGGGGTAAAAACTATGGGTGTTGAATCTAGAGGAATAAAAATAGTGAATTTAATTGAGGCTTATTGAAAGTTGTTATATTCTCTTTAAGATGTTCAACCTGATATTTTAGAACTGAAATATGGAGGAAACCTTCAAACAAAAACCTGTCTGAAATACAAAGCTTGAAGGACAAGTATTCTTTTGTCAGAAGTGTATTTTTGAGCTTTCTAAATCCATTTTGAATGAAATACTGAAATATATGTAACTGTAGGAAGATAAGACTGTAGAAATAATTGAATTCCACTGTGGATTACTTAATTTGCATTATATTAGTAGTGTTCTATAAAATGTGCCTTCCATACTTTCTTTGCTTATTTCTACAAGTGTATAAAGAAGTGTTGATCCTCTTTTCTTTTTTTCAAAGCATACAGGATTTGCTGATTTAAACCAGATTCTTACTGGGTGATAAAGAAGTATAAACTTGGCCAAAGTGGAAGACTTGAGCAGTATGTTTTTCTGTAGGCTTGAAACAGCTTTTGGTGATTCTGAGTATAAAAGAACATGACCTATGAAACTACTGGCCCATAAGTAGTAGTTTTGGTGCAGAACATAGTTATTTACATGTTAACTTAGTAACAGGCCACTCCTAAATAAATGTCTCTCTCAAGGGCAAAGCATCTCTGTAATACTGTTACACTTGAAAATGAGGCAGTTGTGAAAACATTAAAAGTGTTGGGGGGCAATAACCCCTTTAAAGAAAAAAGTGATAGCTGTGGTAATCTGCAATAAGAGTTTCTAAAAGAAGAAAGCAAATACCCACGTATGCTGTGCTGAAAGAAAAATGATATTATTTGGGATCAGGTGATAGTTTTAAGTGGTACCTCATAAAAGAGGCTTTGGAAAAAAACCCAAACACCAACAAAGCCAAACCCCAAACCTAAAAAGGTTCCATGCCTTCTTGAATGATCCGTTTTAGTTCATTGTGCTTGATGCAGAATTTGTCAGGGACTTCATAATCTGTAATAACATGAATGGTCAGCCCAGATTATTGTGGTGCTTATACCATCTCACCACTTGTTGGTCACAGAGGTCACATCTAAAGAGCTATATGAGCAATTCAAACCAAGGTCACGTGTGGTAGAAGATAAAGGCATCAAGTTCCTGGTTTGGTGTGGCTTTGCTTGTGAGCCTTCACACATCTGCAGTGCATGTGCTGGTGTACTTTGAGGAAAAAGCTTAAGGCACTGAATGTCAGTAGTTCTCAAACTTTTAATTGAACCTCTCTTTTTGGTTATATTTTATTCCTCTACTGCTCTTTTGCCAGCACCAAGCAGCTGTTAAGTAAGTGAAGAGGGGAAGAGGAAGCCCTGTGTCACAGCTGTGCAGCCCTGCCCTCTGGGAAGTGGAACTGGAGCCGCAAAGTATTGTGTGGTTTCTGCTTTGTTCTCTGGAAATGGGAAGAGGTGGATTTGAAGCTGTGCCATGTTCCCTGCTGTCCCTTCTCTTTCTTCCTATCCCAGAGCAAAGTGGTCTGTAATAGCCAAAATGTCTGGTTGCTTCCATTTCTGAGTGTAAGCAGCACGTTGCTTTGGAGCTGTCAGCTGCTGTTTGGGCAGGCATGGCATTGCCTTGGGACATGGCATGGCCTCCTTTCCTGTGGTACATTCTGTGCATCCACTCCTGCCTGCATAGGGTTAAAGAGAATAGCTGCTGCTCTTCAAATGAAAAAAAAACCCCTGCATACTTCTTCGAAGCTTGTGCCTTTCAGCAGCCAGTTGCCACTATTTCAAAATATTTACTTGTTTTTTTTCCCCCAAAGTCAAGTTACTTTGCATCTTACATGATGGGAATCTGTATTTAATTATTGGAAATCTAAATTATTTATAATTTTTGAAATGTTCAATACAGGAAGGCAAAGGGAGCAGGACTTGAAAATGTAGTTGAAATGGGTATTTTCTTGGTTGTTGGAAGACTTAGGAAGGGATGCAGGTAAGAAACCAGTACAGAGTAGGAAAGTATGCCTGCAATCACATTATAGTGGACTGTTGGGAGAGATCTCAGATGTATATATCATATGTATGTATTAAGTAATTCAGATTTTTTTAGACTTTGTAGTCAGATCAAGGTCCTTGTTATTGTTTCAAAATCTGTTCATGGAAATTATTTTCTAAGATGCTGCATTTGTGGCAGCTGACTGCCCCTTTCCTCCCCAGTAGAAAATACTGAACATGGCTGTGAAAGTCATAGTGAAGAAATCCAAACAGTAGGATTTATTGAATTTGAGAATATTCAGTGGGAACGGGCAAATCTGTTCTCTTCAGTTAGTATAAGCTGCTTGGTGTTGAATCTGATGGTAAAGCAGTACATAACCTAGGTAGGTTATGTAGTTAGGATAACGAAGTTGATACTTTTCATTACCCATATTAGATAGTGTTTTAAAATTCCCTTTTATGAAAACAGGTCTTGATTAAAACCATAAAAATCTAACAGTAACAGCAGGCATGATGGTTTTAAGCCACTTCGACCTTCTTTTCAAAAGAAAAAGTGGACTTTTATTTCACATACTTCTGGATTTCTGTGATTTATTTGATCTTCCTAAACTACTAAGCTCCTCTACATTGAACGAGATTTGAGGTCACAGATCCATGCAAAACTGCTTTAGTTTAACTGGCTTATGAGTAAAAACGTTAATAACAAAAAAGACCCAAAAGAAATGAACAAAACTGCCTGTCTCATCTGGCCCTTTAAAAATAGGAAGGGATGAAAAAAATAACTTGAGGAATTGGAATAAACTTGAACCATGTAGTTAATACTGAAGTATGCCAGTCTCTTCCAAGAGCAGCTTTCCAGCTGGAATGTAAGCTGTAATAATTAAATACATGTCTTACCTGTTAAAATGCTTTACTTTCTCTCCTTCCCTTCTCACTCTCCTTATTTCTTTACCTAATAATGTCCTTAATTGAACCCCATAGGTTAACTCTAAGGAGTCATTAACCATTTAATTCCATGGGGTTTTAATTTTATGAATGGTGGCTCTTTAAATCATACCTATGTTTGTCTAAAAACAATGTATAGGCTTTTTTGAGACTTGAAAACTGGGCAGAAACCCTACAGTTTTCAGAAGTATTTTCCAGTCTGTGTCCTCCTGATCAAACATACTGTTGTTATGTATATGGAGAGATTTGTGTCTATACAAGGTGCTATAAATAGTGAGAACTAACCTGCGGTATTAGCTACACGCATACCTAAGTATGTACAAAACCACCTCCCTGTGGTTATCACCAGCAGACTCACTAATGGTGCACTGAACTGCTGTATCCGGATCGTTGGTAAGTTCATTGAACAGGACTGGCCCTAAAATTGAGCCCTGAGAAGCACTGCTGGCGACTGGTCACCAGGCTGGTATAACCCCATTCACTGTAACTTTCTGAGCTCTGCCCTTCAGCCAGTTCTTTACCCAGTGCACTGTGAACCTGCTCATCCTGCAGCTGGACAACTTGTCCAGAAGGATGTTGTAAGGGACAGTATCAGAAGTCTTACTAAAAATCCAGAAGAACTACATTCACTGCCTTCCCTCCATCCACTCAACGTGTGACCTTATCCGAAGAGGTTATCAAGTTTGTTAGTTGGGACATTCCCTTTGTGAACCCATATTGACTGTGTCTGATAATTACCTTATTCTTTAAATGCCTTTCAGTATTACCCAGTATAGTCTTCTCCTTTATAATTTTTCAAGGAGCTGAGGTTAGGCAAACAGATCTGTAGTTTCCTAGATCTTCCCTCACACCCTTCTTGTAAATTAAACTCTTTAGCTCCCAGTCAGCAGGGACCTACCCCGAATCCAAAGACCTTTGGTAGGTGGCGAGATGTGTTGCTCCTTCAGAACTCTGGGATAAATTCCATCATGCCCCATGGACTTGTGAACTTTCAGCTGATACAGCTGGTCCCTTACCATTCCAGTGTCCACAAATGGAAAGTCACTGTTCCCATGCTCATGGTGCTCTGACTCAGGACTGGGCAGCCCAAGGTCTATCAGTATTATTAAAGACTGAGGCAACCTGACCAGCAGGTCGAGGGAGGTGATTCTCCCCCTCTGCTCTGCTATTGTGAGACCCCACCTGCAGTGCTGCATCCAGCTCTGGGGTACCCAACATAAGAAGGATGGGGACCTGTTGGAGCATGTCCAGAGGAAGGCCATGAAAATAATCAGAGTGCTGGAGCACCTCTCCAGTGAAGACAGTCTGAGAGAGCTGGGGCTGTTCAGCCTGGAGAACAGGCGGCTTTTTGTGATAGGACAAGGGGTAATGGATTTATAGTGAAAGAGATTAGAGAGGAAGAAAGTCTTTACTCAGAGTGTGGTGAGGCACTGGAACAGGTTGCCCAAAGATGTTGTGGGCTCCTCACCCCTGGAGGTGTTCAAGGCCAGCTTGGATGGAGCTCTGAGCAGCCCGATGTAGTGGAAGGTGCCCCTGCCCATGGCAAGGGGATTGGAACTGGATGACCACTGAAGTCACTTCCTACCTAAGACATTCTGTAATTCTATAAAAAAAAGCACTGAATGCCATTGTTTTTAATTCACCCCTTTTAATTGTGTGATTATCTTCAACAAATATCAGTCCAATGTTTTCTTTAGACCTCCTCTTGCTACTTATGTACTTTAAAAAGCTCACTTTAAGAGATCGTAAAGCATTTCAGAAGGGAAGCAAACTTCATATCTCAGATGGGGTTTTGAACAAAGGATGTGGCCTCTAAAGAGGACATAATTACAGGGAAGGTGAATTTTTTTCCATGTGCTCAGCTCTATACCACAAGGCATCGTTCTCTCTGCTAGGGTGAAAGATGTGCCTTCTGTTCTCAAACATTAAATCTGAATAGTCTTACACTTTTTCATTTCTCTTTCAGCACCAAGCTATAGGGAAATTAGCCATGGAGTGATGTGAATGTTTGCTTTCAGCTGGATCCAGATGTAAAAATATGCCTTGCCCCTGAATGGAGTGTCCTAGAGAGAGCAGCTGCTTTCTTGATCCAGCCTGTGACTATCTGCATAATTCTGATTCCATGGAATTGAAGCTGGCTGTCAGCTATGACAGTGCTGGGTTGTTTAGTATGACCTTGTTGCTGCCTCCTTCCCTGTTGCAGTTCTTTATAGATGTGATATTTCCCTCCCTTTTTAAAAATTACATCAATTTTGTTTAATTTGCTTTTTTTTCCACAGATATTCTGAATTATTCTGAATCCTACTAAATTTCATTTATGAATCTTAACTGTTAGGTGTCTCAGTAGTTTATATGTGCACATGTGATATTTTTGACTAACACTTTTCAGTGAGGTTCTGTCCTGTACTGATTCATGCTTCCTTTATTCTGCCACTTCTCTCTAATGTTGTGAAACAGTAGGGTACAAACTCTGTGACCCTTTACTATTTATAGAGAAGTATTAGCTAAAGAAAAATCTTAAGTTTTGTTCAGGACAAGGTGAAGTCTGCGTTTTGCTTTGAATGTTGACTGTTAGCTATCTGACAATATTTTTCTATTACTCATGTCACCATATTCAGTTTTGGGAAAGCATTTAACTTGAAAGCCTTTACCTCTGTCTTTCCCATCATGTAGCCTTGGACTAATCCCTTTAATGAGCCCACACAGGTTATCTGTCTGAGGTACTTACACAAAGCAGGTCTAGGTGTTCATGCTTTTTAGCATTGTCTGCTAACCACAATAAATGAGGTTGAATGCTCCATAAATTTAAGGGACCTTTTTATTTTAAGAAACATGTTTTAAATCCTCATGACTGGAAAACTATGCTATGTAATGCTGAGTGGGTAATAAATGAAATTACAGAGCCTCTGTCTGCTGAGGGTGACTAATTTTTAGCGTTGTTACATCAGATGGGGATCCACTTGAGTAAAGCCGTCAGCATTCCTTTATGTAAAGCACTAGGGAGACATCTCTGGACGCTGGGAGTGGAGCTGGGAGGGAGCTCTTTGCCATTCTGTAAAGATGTATACCCCAAACTTCTGGAGAAGAGTACAGGGCTGTACTGGGAGAAGGGGCAGGCTGATAGCACAGAAGACTTGTACTGTGAGGTTAAGATTGTTACCTGTGAAGATTTAGGGGTGGTAAATAGTGCTAACAAACTTTTTCAATTGTTTGAAAACATTTTAATATTGACATCCCATCTGAAATTTGTGCTTTCTCAGAGATACTGGACGTTTTTCTTTGCTCGTGATGGGAGAACCCTTTCTTTTTGGATCAAAGGTGAGAGAGCTACTTCCTGTCTGTTGCTGATGGTACTAGTAATTTGTGGTATAATCTTTGTTTGGCTTACTTGCAGTAAAGAGTCAGCATTGACCATTAAGAAGAGTGTAGTCCTGGGCAAGCCTCTTGCTGTTGAGGTACCAAGGAGGTGATAGATGTGGAGGCTGGTCAATGCTTCTTATTAGCCAAGAATGTCTGATAAACCAGTGTTGTTAATGGCTGGCTCATAGGCTTGACAGGTGTCCTTTATAGATTGCAGAATCTCTGAAGGTCAAGTGTTTAACTTCAGAGAAATTCCACAAGATGCTTAGGATTTTGTGAGCCTGCAGTTTAGATGGATCTCCCCTGCCCAGTACTGAAGGACTGCTGTACTCAGTCAAGCAGTGAATAATTGTACTGTAATCTAGTGAGTGAAAAGAGATACCAGGTACTCCACACAGGTCAGATATTTTTAGTTTATCTGCCTGTGCTTTAAAGAAAAACTTCAAGAGTTTGAACTTGTTTGGAAGGAATTGGTTGGTAAAGGACACACTGGGTGCTGTGACCAAGTCTAACCATCAAAGTGCTTCTCAGACAGATGCTGAGTAGGAAAATATCCCTTGAGGGCTTGTCAGAGGGCAGATTGCTCTCCACACTTCAAGTGCGGTGTATGTTCCAACTGCGTTTCTGTATGCAGAGACCCAGAGTTCAGGCTAGACAACAGCAAGTGAATCTTAAGTTAAAGACCACCTGGAAAACATGAGCTGCTGTGTCTTTATGCTGCTCCTGTTCTGGGCCCAGATTTAAGGTTGGGACTGGGATCAAGCCTAGTTTAAAGATAAACTTTTGAGTTGTCTGAATCAATCTCATGATAAAGTCATATAATGGGTCAATGAGAGGTCCCTTAGTTCTAAGTAATTGATTCTATGGCTCCTATACAGAAAAGTCCCCCATCCCACTGTAGGAGTACTTAAGACCAAGTGGGCCCTAAGCACTAAGGGATACGTGTTTCTGCTCTTTGGAGACTTCAGAACCTGTCTGGGTATTCCAAATGTCAGTTGCAGAGTTACAGTACTTTCCAAGATTGTTTCATGCTTTTAAGATGGATTAGATGCAGGAAGTTAACAAGGCAAACCAGTACTGCAGATTTAAACTACTTCCTTTTTTGTGTGTATACGCTGGTAAAGCAGTTACTTGAATTCAAACTGCAGTAGTAAGCTTTGGATCGCCATATATGAAAGCATGTTTTAAACCCTCCCCCCCGGCCTCAGAAAGCACACTTTAAAATCCTTTTTTCACCATTTTGATGATGACCTGCCATTTGGATACTTTTAATCCTCAATCTGTGTAAAAGTTATGTCTTGTATTAAATCCTGTGTTGGGTTTTTTCCCCCTGTGGATTTTTGAAGTAATCCTCTGTGTACCATGTAGCTTGTTCTTCAAATTGCTTGCCTACAATCTCTGCATTTCTAGGACTCCTCTTTAGAAAGCTTTAAAACACTCATTGATTTTAAACAAAATTCAGCTGGCTATAAATTTCTGACCAGAAGTCAGTGTTAACATTCTGCATCTCTGTGTTCTTATCCCATTTAAACTGTTTAGTACTTTCTGTAATTTAGTCAGTGAACGAGTCAAATGGAACACTTGTCACTTGGTAATGAGTAAGAATCCTTTTATAATGGCTTTCATAGGGTTTTTTCTCTCTTGAGGATTTTAAGGGAAAGAAGAAATCCCTTCAAGATATAGTGTATTTTTACGATTGTGGCAGTGGATAGATATTGCTGGACTGTTAGTGGTGTACTAAAATATATTTTCTTTTCTGTATCTCGTATTGTATACATCTGACATATCTTTTCATCATAACTTAAATGTAGAACACGGAGCTAGACAGTCCAACACTACTTCTCTGGCTTACCCTGGGTCTTTTTTAATGTTCTACTTGAAAAGAATAAAATCAAACAATCTGATTTAAAAAAACCAAGCAACAAAACATTGGCCGTGCCTTGATGCCTTTATTTAACCATGTAAGGATTTATACTAACCCCTGGAATATATGGCAGGATAGTTGGTTTGACTTCATTTTGCTGTGAAAGCTGTGTCTCATTCTTATTGTTTGTGTGGTAATTCTCAGTCTCCTCATCCCTGTATGGGTCACACATATTGTTGACTTGGGCGAGGAGTTCTTTTGTCACTGGATGAATTCAGTGATGTTCTTTGTGTCGTGCAGCACTGCAGATGGTGTGTTGATATAACTGATGGAAGTGATAAACTGCAGTGTGTGGACAGGATCGTGTAGCTGATGTGGGGAGTTGAGAACCTCATAAGGTGCCTTTGCTGCTGAGGCTAAATCAATGTGTAAATGCATTCTTAGTAACCCTGATAGTGCTAGAGGGTTTAAGTTTTTTATAAAGTTCTAACCACCTTGTTCTACAAGTGCTCTATGACGACTGTTCTGTAGTGTTTTAATTCCAATGCTAATAACTAAAGCAAATTTACTGTTTCCTGAACCACGGGTATACTGAAGTAAATCACTGTTGTTGAAGTCACTTACAGAATCATAGAATGGCCTGGGTTGGAAGGGGACTTAAAGAGCATCTAGTTCCAACCAGATGCCATGGGTAGGAACACCTTCCACTAGACTAGGCTGCTCAAAGCCCTATTCAACCTGGCTTTAAACACTTCCATGATGTCTCTAGGCAACCTGTTCCAGTGTCTCACTGCACTCACAGTGAAGAATTTCTTTTTCATATTTAATATAAACTTACCCTCTTTCAGTTTAAAGCCGTTCCCTCTTGTCCTATTGCTATGTGCCCTTGTAAAAATTCTTTATCCAATTCTTTCTCTTTCTTGTTGACCTCCTTTAGTTATTGGAAGGTGCTATAAGGTCTCCCCAGAGTCTTCTCTTCTCCAGGCTCCTATCTTTGTAGGAGGGGTGCTCCAGCCCCTCCGGTAATAATTGTGGCCCTCCTGGAATCCCTTCGGCAGGTCCATGTCCATCTCATGTTAACTTTAGGTTAATAGGATCCTGTCTGATGTAAATTTATTTGGAATGGTCAAGCTGTGTTTGGAAGGCACTTTTTTCCCTTATAGTACACCTATCCTGGTAATGAGAATGTGCATGAATTATGCGTACATGAGCCTTTTATAATATGTAAGTTCAGAACAGTTCTTCCTCTAAGCACATAAATATTTAAATGAGGATGAAGACCTTGGTCAACTGGTAGATTTTTGGTAGCAACTTAACTGGAGGGCAATATTATATTTGGAATAGGTGGTTACTGCACCAATGCTTATTGTAGTCAAGGTTTTGGGTACCATGATTTTAAAACTCTAATATTTTGCTCTTCTAGATGCTTTGGCTTTCTTATAAATCCTGTTTTAGAATTGTGTCCTTGAAATGGAATTTTTTTCTCTTGAAAATTTTAATTATCTAGAATATTTAAGCAAGGTCATCAAGAAATGCATAGCAGCAGTCTTTAAAAATATGGTTGTAGTATTAGTCTCCTATGAGCAAGTGATCTAGTTAAGAGATTAGTTATGTACAGTTCTTGCAGATAGAGCATTTATATCTTAACTGCAAAAAAATTTATAAAAACTTAGTGTATGAATAAATGTTAGTCTGTAAGTCAGAATATTCTTGATGCTAGGAACTCTAATATATTCATGGAAATATCTCTGTAGATTCTCAATGTTTTTTTAGTCTGTTTTAGTGGGTTTGTGTTTAGTAATATTTAATTGACTGTGAAGTATCTCAGAGGGACTCAAACCTGCTGTTTTATTATGCTTTACTATAGGCCATTATCTCATTTTTCCATCCCTCCAGTCTCCAAGTGGGTAAACATTACCTTCTCTGCAGATATTTCCAGTTAAAAAAAGGGCATTGATTATGAAATAATACAAGCTCTTTTCTTACTTTGAAAAAATTAAGCTGTAACATGAAATGTTTAGCACAAAACATTTAAAACTTTCTAGGTTCTACTCATGCATGTTTTACTGTGTTTTTTTTAGCTGATCACTGAACCAAAATCCATTTTTAATGCACATCTTTAATTATTCTGTTACTGAAAGACTAAGTTGAAATTTGTCTTTGTTGGCAGGAAAAGCCACCTGAGTGGAGTAGAAAGTTAGAACAGCTGTCTCCTCAAAAGTGTGAACAGTGAAGATATTCTGTGTGCTCCCTTTTTAAATGGTAAGTTGTTGAAGAAAGCTCTTACTGCACATTCCTTGTCACTTACTTTGCATTTGTGAATCTATTACAAATAGCTTTGAAGACTCTGGTAAGTCCCCTGCACTGAAGATCACGATGGATTTTGGAAACTGTTCAGAAGGTTTTGAGTTAGCCTTGGGAAAGAGGTTTATATTTTTGTGATGTTGAAGATGTGCTGTATTAGGCCCTGAAACAAATGTCAAAAGCATTGCTAGCCCAGGAGACTAGTAGCATTTAAATACTAATCTTATTGTGTAGAAAACAGAAATAAATTTACTTTATTCATGGTTGTTCATGAGACAGTGGATTTATAAATTTGCATCTGTTAATTACTTTTACCCTGTATAATCTGTACTTTGTTGATGTATTGTCTAAGAGATTTAAACTAAATCTGCTGAGGTTAAATATTTGCCACAAAGTGCAACGGATAATAAAAGATTTATATTTATTGATATTAGACTAGCTTTGTGGGGAAATATCCCCCCCCCCTCAATCTGTCTCAGCTGCCACACTCAGCACCATAGACTTTTAAGTGAGGAATCTCTGTTGTGTTGATGGAAGAGTAGCACTTCCTTCACTGTGTGACATAAGATGTTTGATTGCTCTGTGGATAAGACTGTTCCAGTCTTTAGAAATACTTTTGTTGGAAAAGCAACTTAGATATTTTTAGCCAGGGTTAAACCAAATTTATCACAGAGGCTTCTGCCTGTGCTCTCTGACTCTTCAGTCACATAACCTGTATCCTTTAGCCTTTAGCGTATCCTGTAACCTTTGTGGCTGGTAAATTAGGGAATGATTCAGAAACTTAAATTCTTCATTTAAAGCAAACTATGGAAAAGTTTCTTAGGAATTTTGTTCAGCAGTCTGTAGTCTTCATTTTCCCTGAAGGAAAGAAGCTTTTTAGAGTAGGGGGGAGAGTGTGGAAAGTGGGTTGGGCAGGAGAGATAAATAGTCTCTGGAGAACAGCGGAAGGTTTTTGGACGACCTGGCCAGCCAGAAGCTGAAGATCACTAATTGCACAGCAGTAGATGGGGGCAATAGTAGGCCAATTTTCCACACTGTCTCCTGGGGAATAAAAAAAGGCCTATGAGAGAGGAGAAAATGTCCCAGGATTCTTTCATTGCAAATGGTAAAGCCAAAATGAGGTGGAACTGATTTTTGGAGAAACTGACTTAAAACATGATAGAGAAGTGATCACAGATTCGGATCGGAGGTGCACACATTTTCTCTGTGCTTGTTTTCTGTTTGATTTTGATATTAGAAGATTCTGAATATTTGGGATTAACTCTCTTCAGGATGCACTTATTTACATTTTGGACTTGCCTCCATGGAGTTGAGGGGCTTTATGTTTTTAAATTGCAGTCTGGCGAAATAGGTTTGTTACTGAGTTTCTTCTGTGGTGTATTAAAACTGGTATCTGCCCTGTGAGAGACCCTTAGCACACTCATTGTGTTTTCAAGATAGTGTTATGAGCACATATAGAAATATTCTCTGTTGTCACTGTGTGAGATTGGGAAATTCAGTGTTACTTCATTACTGCCAATAAATGCAGTTATTGGCCTCTTACCTGAATTTTTTCTATGATTGGCATCATAAGAACTTCCTTTCTGAATTATGCAGTTAGTGTATAGAGATCTGTGTGAAGATGAGGCTTAAATCTTGGTTGTCTGTGCAGTGATTTAACTACATCAGTTAAATTTAGAAACTGATTTAGTTAATTTCTTCTTGAACTGTGTGTAGATTAGTCTCAGCTTGGGTTTTTCATACATGCAGTTTGTAGTCTCTGTAGATTACGCTGACTATTTTAAAGTGTAGTTAAGAGCAATGTAAGTATTGATAGGTTTGTTACAGAAGTTATAGGGTGTATGGAAGAACCATGCAGTTACAGATGTTTTTAAATGACAGTCTTTGAGAGTCAGTGCAGTCAGTGCCTTTGTGCCTACTGTTACCCTATCAGTCCACAAAAACTCTGGTCTGAGTTGCAGTCACATGGGTCTTACTTGGTTTGATGTGATTCCCAAATAGTCTCAGGAAGGGTGCCAACAACCACAGTATGGCTTCCTGGAGCCTCATCACAGAGGTGGCAGTAGCAGCCATCTTTTTGCTCAGCAGCCAGGTGTTTACAGCTGTAGTTAAGAAATCTGTTCCTCTTGGATTGTGGGATCTCATCAGCTCAATGGGTTTTGAACTAATAATTGCATTTCACAGGAGAAGATTTTATCACCAGTATAACAGCAATAGTAGTTCTGGGAGGGAGGCAAGTTTATAGTAGGTTCACTTCAGAATTCTGCATCTTTCTTTGTTTCTGTTTTTTGTTTAAAGAAAAACAAAAGCATCCAGGACACTAATATTCCAGGATTTAATTTTTTGCCCATTGTTTTCACTTGAACATGTTTTTAGGTTCAAAATCTACTTCCTAGTGTTAAGAATGAACATCTAGGAATCTATTTTGTTCAAAGCAATTTAATGATGGCTAATATGGAAAGTATTTTTGTCCACTACACTAAATATTTAGAAGCAAATTCAGGGCAAAGTTCAGTACTAACCATTGTGGAACTGGACTGGGGAAAATAAGCAGCTGGGTTTTTTATTTTGGAAATAGGTGCTGTAGTCAATTTCAAGCTGCTCTCTTCAATTTCAAAAGAGGCTGCAGTGATCATCAGGATCTAGATGGTTCCTTTCTTCTTTAAATTCTGTAATAAAAGCGTAGTTTATCAATGCTCATTGCAGTCATATACCTTTACTTGTAAATAAAACGTTAGCTTTTTAAGCTTCCTAATTTTTTTTTATGTGCAATTTATGTATTTCACAGAATGGGAAGGGGTTGGAAAGGGACCACATTGGGTCATCTGGCCCAACCTCCCTGCTCAAGCAGGATCATCTCAGAGCACATGGCACAGAACTGTGTCCAGCTGGTTCTTGGATATCTCCACAGCCTCTCTGGGCAATCTGTTCCAGTGCTCAGTCATTCACCCAGTAAGAAGTTCTGTGCATCAGTTTCTGCACTTTGCCTCTTGTCCTGTTGCCTAGCACAACTGAGAAGAGTCTTTAGGGTTAAACAGACTGCCCTTAAATTATCTAGTTGCAGCTACAACACAACCTCAGCTATTCATTTAAACAGTTTAACAAGATGTATTAATGGCTTCTTAAAAATAAAGCACTGTTACAGATAGCTGCCTGATCTCTAGCCTGTTAGCATTTAGTTAGCTAGGTACATTTTCCCCAGGGAAAAGGTGCATTTAGTTCTAAGGGTTTGTAGAAAGAGTTGATGTGTCATGGGGCCTGTTGGAGGAGTTCTTATGTTCAAATAATATTACAGCCTTTGAGTAAGGTATTTTTCTCTGACAGTGGGAGGGGAGTTTGGAATGTCTCTGGGGAGTGGATAGGGAAGGGGGAGAAGCAGCTATCCTGTCCCATTTTTTTAGTTACTGCACTCTTTCTTCTGAGAGTAAGAAACAGTCTTTAGAATCTATGACTAGTAAACAGTTCTAATAATAATTAAAAAAAACCCAAACAAACACGTTTTGTACCAAATATGCAAACATTTCAATGTGAAACTGCAGCAGAGAAAGGGTAGTTGGAAGCATTAGTTTATGCCTCTCCTCTTAGTTACCAGTGCCTCCAACTCTTGTTAGACCAGCTGGCAACTTATAAAGTAATGGGAGTAGAGTAGAGGAAGGCAGCTGTACGATGTGTGAAGGACACAAGTCTTCCTTGCCTACTTGGCAGCTGGAGTAGAGAGTATGCACAAAGCAGTGGTGCTTAGAAGTAAAGAAGGTAAAGCACTCTCAGTAGGTTTCCCTTAAAGGAAGAAAATGGCCTGTGGCTCTAAATGTGGGCAGGGCGTCTTATCAATATAAAACTGAGCAACTTTTTTTCAGGTGTTTGGCTAATTTTGATAGATGAGTGTTTCTCTCTGCAGTTAATTAACAGGGATTTGATCAGTTCAGCATGTAATCTACTTGCATACTATTTTATGACTGATTAAACTAGTAGTGAACAAGTAAAGAAATGTTCTGTTCTCTATGAATTTTAACAATTAGGATTTTTTAGATCCGAAACACATAGAGAATGATTCATTAAATTTTTGCAATTGTTTGTCCTTGATTCTGTCTTACTCCCTTGGAAAAGGAGAAAGGGACCTTTACAATTTATGAGGTGTAAGGGAACTGCTTTACTTGAGGTGTGATGGTGCCTGTCATCAGATTGGTGACTTGTTGTTCCTGAGAAGAGAATACCAATTTTAGTCTTGAGTTTCTATCTACTCTCCTGTTTCAGAGTACTCTGTATTTATTTAAAA
Organism: Dendrocincla fuliginosa; assembly: GCA_035047845.1. Classification (NCBI taxonomy): domain Eukaryota; kingdom Metazoa; phylum Chordata; class Aves; order Passeriformes; family Dendrocolaptidae; genus Dendrocincla; species Dendrocincla fuliginosa. The sequence goes on from JAWWMO010000001.1 coordinate 46,416,141, forward strand.
AATGTGTGTTTAATATTTCATGCTTGTAAAATGAATTTGACCGTAAATATTTATGGGTATGTGCTGTTTTTTTCTTTTTGTAAACAAACCACAGAAATCAATGCACATCAGGTTAGTATTCACTAAAAGCATATTTTTCAGGAAGAGATGGAAATGATGCAGCCATAAACTACTTATGCCTAACAAGGTAAGCAGAATTTGTAATGCATACATGGGATGTCATGTAATACAGTCCTTGGGACATGACAGGTGCCTCTGAGCCTGAGGAATAAATAGATAAGAAATACCTGTTTTCTTCTATTCAGTGAACTTTTTGTTGGCCGTCTTAGAGTTTGCTGGGACTCCTACATGATTTAGGGAAATGTGTCAGCAGAAGGTGACAGAAAACTGCAAGAGCTATGAGGTGTTTCGTGTTGTAGGTTTGTGTTCCTGCCAATAAGATGGACTAGGACGAGAGGGTGTGACTATGAGGAACAGCTGGACACGCTAGGTTTAAGCTTGGAGAAGGAGGTCCTGGGGGGTGAGAGTGGTGGTCAAGCACTGTAACAAGTTCCACAAGGAAGTGGTGATGACCCCAAGCCTGGCAAAGTTCAAGAAGCATTTGGACAACCCTTAAGTATTTGGTTTAACTTTTGGGTTACTCTGTGTGGAGTTAGGAGTTGGGCTTGACTACCCTCATGGGTCCCTTCTGACTCAGGATATTCTATGACTAGACTAAAATTCTTTTAATACAACAATGTTGATGCCATTTCTTGTAGGAAGCAGTTTAATTAAACTTTCAGGTCTTGTTATCTAGTCACTTGCGCTAGTGTACTATTCACCTACACAGCTAAACATTTAAACTGGTGTTTTGAATTCCTCTGTCATATTTTGGTATGAAATGGCAGTTTAGCTTGAATTGCTTTGTTGTTTTCTCTTTTTTTTTTGCTTGTGCTGAAACAGATTGACTGTTCTCACTATCACTTGCATGCTCTCAGATATGAGGGCAGTAATTCCATAAACTCCCTTGACTTCTTTCCTCTGGATTAAGTTTCTGCTGATTTCCAATCTCATTCCAGCACTAGAAGCAGCTCAGCCAGGAGCAGCAGCTATAATAGCACAAATGTTGAAACAGGGAATGGGGGAAGGAATCTATTCAATTAAATCAAGGAGTGTTGGCTTACAGCTGTCTTAAAAAGCACAACTTCAAGTGGAACGGATCCTAAGGCAACAACTGGGTTTTGCTTCTGAGAAGGAAACATAACTCATCTTGTGGTTGAAGCATTTGTTGCTAAATATTGATGTGATCTAGGTCCAATTTCCAGTCCTTCTGCAGGCATTGTGTGCTGGTCACCATCGTCAAGTGGCTTTGTGCCCCTCAGTCCTATAATTGAGAATGCTATTTCTTGCATTTCTCAAGTTTGGAGAGTAAGTTTAACATCTAGGTGTACAAATATTGTAGAAGCCCAGGTGTCAGGTAACCTAACTGTAGCAGGCTTTCTGATGCCACTTTTGGTAGGTTTAGGCAGTTTGTTCCTCCTTCAGTGGGTGTTAGTTGGCTGTATTGCAAGGAATTTGGCGTATGTTTGACTGCCAGCTACTGAGGAAGATGAAATCCTTCCCCAAGTACTGGATGGCTTAGTGCATTTTAGGGAGAGAGGGGGCCAGTGAAGCTAAGACTTTTGTGCATAGAGTTGTTTTAGTCCTTCCTTTCCCATGGAGTCATCACTTGCAAATATTGCAGGGAGCCATAATTAAAAAATACTGTGTGACAGGTTTTCAGTCTTAGATGATTGGGTTTTTTTTTTTAACCCGTATTTGCCTCTTCTACCTTGTCCTCATAAAGTTAAAACAAAAATAAAACTGTTCTTTTTGAGCCTTTACATAATTAATTCAAACATGCTGAAACAACAGGCATTTTAGGATGCATTGCTATAGGCTTGGTTTGGACCCAGGATTACATTCATGATGCAGATTCCCCAGATGTGGAGTATATGAACTCTTGTTTTCTGATGAGTCTAAACCAAAAAGTTTTTCTCTAGGACCATAGGTGTTGGTTTTCAGCATCTGATGGGCCATGAGGCTGGGAGAGTGCTAATTTGGAACAAATAATCCTGCTGCCCTATGCAAAAATGTATACAAAATGCATGTAGGATCATCATCAGCAACTGTTCTGCTCTGCAGGTGTCTGCGCTCCTACTGTACCACACAACTTGCTAATGCAGTCTTAGTTACTGTTTCCCTAATTACTTTTGAAGTCTTTGAACATCGACAGACATTCACAAGTGGAAAACCCTTGATGGATGGTGCTGCTCTTTCTGGTGGACTCTGTATATTTTGATCAACTGTACTTTTATTACATGTAATACGATTTTCCTCTCAACTCACACACACTTGGCATTCATCCACATGTGGCGTTGACTAAAAGATGAGAGTTGTAGACATGATTCACTATGATGCTTTCAAATATTCATTGTTAGGTTTTGAAATTTCATAGACTCTTAAAAAGCTACGTTTACATTTTCGAGACGTATATACATGTATGTCTTGAAGAAAACCAGAAAGACTTGGTTTGCAAAAGGCTCCACACAGGATATTTAAATGCACTGATTTAAAATGCTGGAACGAAGCAGACTTTAAAAATTATTTAGTATTGTCCTTAGTAACCTCTGCATCCCCAGTAATCTTAGCTAAGATTTGATGACTTTAGCTAGGAGAAAAAGTTGCTTAAGCCTCGGTTTAGTGATTGGTAATAGTGCTCTTTTCCTTGAAGCTGGTTTCTGGAGCACTTCTGCCTTGCCAGCTCCATGGAGATGTGTTGATACAATGCCAAATTTCATGGAACACAACTTTCCAGCTTTCACGTCTTGAAAGTGGATTTTTACAGAAGACTAACTGCTGAATTCCATCTGAGACTCACTATGGTTTTATAGTAGCTGGTTTGTTTCACAGTGGGAGTTACTGTATTTGTAATGAGGAAATCTCTTTAATGCTGCAAATAAAGTTTTTTAAGCCAATGTTACTCTATCAAAGCATGTTACTTGTACTACTGCTGCACATTGATTTTTAGCTTTATTTAACATCCCCCCTCCCCCCCCCCAAAAAAAAACCAACCCAAACCAAAAAACAACCCCAACCCAACCAAATAAAACAAAGCCCCAACAAAAAACCCAACCAAAACCAAACACAGCCCAAAACACTACCAAAACTCCAAAACTAAACAACAGTAAAAAAAAAATCTGAGATCAGGATTATATGTTGAGTTATTAGGAAATAACAGTGGGCAGAACTTTGACATTTGAATTTGGGATGCTAGTAAGAGAGAGGATCTGTCACAAAAGAGACAGAAACACCAAGAGAAGGTAGTGTTTTGTATTTGGGGAGATGTAGCTGCTTACAATTTTATTGTGGTTATGTATTTATAACGGTTATATCAGATGTGTTTAGATTTATTTTTTTACTGCAGTTCCATTTCTCGTGGTATTCTGTTCCTGGTGAAAGGTGTAAGTGGATATCTGTCCATATAAGTTAGTTTTGAAAAATTCTTCAGTATTGATAAGGCCAGGAAAAGGAGTCTGATCCATCTTAATTTCTTAATTAAGACCCTACTTGTTAATTGCATATGATCAGTTGTTGGGGTATAGAGACCTCCTGTGCTTGTGATCACTGGATGTTGTACTGTGCCATCTGTAATAGTTATTGTTTTACTGTATGAACTGAAAAATAACACACTGCTGACTTCTCATGCGTCAGACAGGAATGGTTTCTGTGATTTACTTGAAGATGTTAACTGTGTGGAAGACAGTGAGGAAGATTACCTGGAAGAGGGGAATAACATCATTAGTGCACAGGTGCACAGGCAGATGACATGTAGGAAAGATATGAAATGCATCTCCACCCTGGGAAAACCGGAGCTCATCCCTCCTTATGCACCAGAGCAAAATAACCACAGCACAAGAAGTTACATTAATGGAGGGGCCTTAATAAGGCTTGTGCTTCGTGGTGACTTTTTGGGTGGTGGGTTGGTTTTCTTTTGTATTTGTAATTTTTGCTCTCTATCACTCATAGTATCTTTCCTGATATGGACAGCAGTCCTTGATTGCAAGGCACTTAGTGATAATTCCGTAGTATGATAGCTACCAAAAGATGGACTTCATGGGAACAGATGGCACACTTGGCTCAGGATGAGAATAGTTGGGAATTTTTGATGTCGGTTTGCTTAGACTCGGCTACTGGATCCAAACGTGAAATATTTAGTTCAGTTTTTTTCATAAAAGCACTCAAAATAAATCTGTTTTTAACTCCATGTAGACAAGTTGCCATTTCCAGGTGTCTCATATATAAAGGAAGTGAAGTGTTGGTAGTAGTGTCATAACCAGGAAAATTTAGGAAATCCTGTTTTCTGCTGAGATTTCATGGTGTGGGAGTAAAGCTTCACCTTGAGGAAATCTAGGGATGTTGCTTTATTTAGTAATAATTTAAGTCTTAATGTGTTTCCTGACACATACCAGGAGATTTGTGCTGTTACTGTGGATGTTCAGGTGGACATTGAAGTTGCCTGACTGAAAGGTATTTTAAGGATTGTGATACAGTGTGGTAGCCTGATAAAGCATCCTTGCAGTTGTTTCCCAGGGGGAAAGTCTCTCCTGCCTTGTGAGAACTGGGAGTGGACCAGGCAGGTTAGGAGCTGAGGCGGGGAAAAATTAATGTTGAATTGTCATGATATGAAGTCCTTTGCTGTTTGACCTATGTCATTGCTCTCTTCTCTCATCTCAGTGTGTCACATATATAATAAATGTATATAAACTCTCTGTGTATGTATAAAACATGTATATATATAAAATATATGTATATAAACTGTACTTGTGTGTATATGCATATATGATATCTGGAGGATTTCTTGTATGGGAAAGAACCATAAGAAAACTTGATACTTCTTTAAGGCATTTTAGATTTTGGATTAACTGAACTATATGAAATATTAGTGCTTCTCTGTGATGTTTCAGATCAATTGCTATGGGGTAAAAGGGTTTTAAGAACAGATTTCTTTTTTATTTTTTTTATCTGAAAAATGCTGTTCTAAAAGGCAATGGTAAATATCAGAGATGGAAAATAGGGAATGCTGTGTTGCCATAAAATGGATATTATTAAACATGAAGGGAATCCTTTATCCCTTTTGTACTTTCCCCTGCAATTTACGGTTAATTGAAGTTCTGAGAAACAAATTACCGAATTTCCTTTGGTTTAACTTGAGGTCATTTGAGGATCTGAATGGCATGTTCCCTCTGGAGGAGGGCTCCTGAGGCCTTACCAGGTGGCCTTTGTCACATGGACTGTGACCCAGACAGTTATTTCGAGCACTTTAAATCCAGTAAGGCTCTGTTAAATGGGATCAATGTAAGTCAGAGAGCCTCACTGCAACTTAAGTTTTCTTTACATAATCAAGGCATTTGCTTCTGGTAACACTGTGAAGGAGGAAGGCTGGGACAAATGCACTTTAAATAGTCTGCAGGAGCTAGCTTTTTGTGCGTTACTGTAGTCTAAAACGTTAAGAAAAAGCTTGTTTCAGGCTTTTAATAGTCTGTTGCAAGTTGTTCCAGCATTGTCTAAAGTAGTGTAAAAAAATTAGATGGTAATGATTCTTGTGTTACAGATTTTTTCCGTTTCTGCAGTATGGATAAAATGTGACTTTCCATAAAATGTAACTTTCCATAACCATACTAAACTGTTAAAGGATGTGGATAAGATAGCCAAATCAAGTTTAAGTAAGCACTGGAAGATATTTAATGCCATCGTTCAAGGGACTGTATTGAAAGAATAACAAAATAGTTTCCTCCGTCATTTATTGTAAATTGGAAAATGAAAAGCCACTCTTTGCCTTCTTATTTTTGTCAGATGGATGAAGAAGGAATTTGTGTTTATAATGGTGCTTTTTGGACTGCAGTCCCCAAAGATCCTGGAATAGTTGGGGGGCAAACAAAAAAGACATTTCCTTCAGGTGGGAAATGTCCTGGTATGATCTCAGCTCTTTCATGAGAATACTTCTGAGTTTTGTAATAGTGACCTGTAGACATTTTCTCAACTGTTTGGGCTCCTGAGTTTTGCTATGGAGAGTGCAAATTGTGTGGCTCTGTCTACATAACAAACTCACAACTGATTAAGGTCCAAGCCTGTTTCCAGATGACATCTGGAAACATTTTGACCTGCTAGTGGAGGGCTGTTCCTGACCTAATTAGCTTGGCGTTATAACTAGCTCTCTGCTGCTTGGTGATTTTGTTCCTTTTGACTTCATCTGGTTTGTACTCCTCACTGAATGTTACCATTTAGGGTACTAAAGGTTAAAACAAAATTAGATTTTACAATCTGCTGCTTTTCCAGTTAGTATTTCAGTACTTCTAAGATTTCATAGATGTAATCATTGGTTATTCAAAGTACAAAGAGCTGAATAATTCAGCAGCTGTATGGTTCGCACATGTCAAGATGATACAAAAGGGGGGGATGATCAATCTAAGTCTTTTTTTCTGTGCTGTAGGACAAAGCACTGCTTCTTCCTCTGCTTCTTCCTCTTAACTCCGTGACGAGTTTCTTCTAATTCTGGCTGAGTGCTTCTTTTCAAGAGGTGGCATTTTTAAAGGGTAAATGTTACTTGAGAGGTAGACTGTATGCTGTAGTAAGGTATTTATATTTTCAATTCTTTCAACTCTGCTTAAAAAACAAAGGCTACTGCTATTTCTTCATATGCACAAGGAAAATATTGTTGAGTTGCCATGCAAAACAGCTCAAACAGAATTTAAACAGGCTCCAACAAATGTATAGTGTGAATCTTTTCAGTAAAGACAATAAAACTAAAGGGAAACAAATGGTGACTCAGTTCAGTTCTCTTTGTTTGAATAGGAGAAGGGTTGATAATAAATTCTTGGAGTATAATACAGATTTCAAGAAAGTTCACATGAAAGAAAACTCTGTTTTCAATGCAGTGTAAGTACTTCCTGACTGAAACAACTCCATTCTTCAGATAGCAAAAACTAAATAAATGAATGCTCTTACATGACTTGAAAAGCCATTTTTTTCCTTTCTCATGTGCGTGTATAACATTTACACTGTATTTGGTGTTAGCATAGTAATATTAGGTTGAAATAGTAAAATTGATAGTGGCTGTAAGGTTTTTATTGGGTTTTTTCAAATGTTTGAACACAGTGGAACAGATGTTCAGAACAGCATGGAATATTCCTTCTTCCCCATCCCACCATCCCTTTCACACCGAGCCATCTGGAAGGGACTATGAGCAGGATGAGCAGCCATCACGCTAAGAACAAGATTAACGTGTCGGCATCTTTTGTTGATACTTTAAACTGGTCACTGTTTGTTCAGCAGAAAGAAACAACGTGAGGTCTCATCATTGTGTGTGTGCTTAGATTATTCACATGGATATGGAAAGAAGGCAGAAAAGAAAATAGATTGAAATATACTTATTTGTGAAAAAGCTTCTGTACGTCTTTTCCCGGAGTTCCAGTCCATGCTCTTCATGTACTTTAATTTTTTACCCTGATTTTTTTTTCCCCCTGCAACAAGTATACTACATGTGAATATCTTTCAGTTTACTCAGTTGGATTTCTTTAAGACCCTATAGCCTTATATCTTTTGAGAGAAAGTATAATTAGTGCTATGGGTTAATGAACAAAATTTTGGTTAGAGAAAGGACAGCGTATGGTCTAGAAACAAGATACTCTAGTCATGTGTGAAGGTGCCCTGGATCATCTGTATTCTGATACAGAATGAGTAGAAAAGAGTGGGTGGATCCGATGCTGGCAGAGTGATTGGATTCAGTACAGCAAGCTATTGTATTGTGCAATCTGTGAACTTCTCTTAGGTATCAGGTAAGTAAATCTTTTTTTAAATAGATATCTTAGTAACATTAAGTGTATCAAGAAAGATTAAAATGTGTTAGTGAAGGAGGAATTATTTAAAAGCTTCACACAGGTTCAGTAGGAACACAGTGTTTTTCATCCATTGTTTTGTGTTTCTTTCAATGAACAGAATTTTAAAGGAATGGAAATCTGAAATTAGATTCAGGAAGGCTATTTGAAAACGAGATACTTAAAGCCTAAAACTATTACTACTACTACTGTAGTGAGCTGTAAGCTATTCTAAGTGAGAAAGGAATCAGAGGAAAGTGACACAACCCAATATCTTAGCTTTCAGAGTAAAAGTAAGCATGAGAAAAAGAGGAGACTTCAAAACTAGCTGAGGGATATTCATAGGTGTTCTGGGGAAAGCTTATCCTGTGAAAAATTGGAGTGGTGAAATCAAGTAAATATTAGTGTTTAGAAATAAAGTACTTCAACATGAAAAACTTTGTGTATATGTTTTCCTGTATTTTTGTAAAATTCATAAAGCATCTTTAAAAATATAAAATGACAGGTAAAAAAAATCTGACGTAATTTACTGATGAAGATTTTTGCATATTGGCCAGTGGAAGAAATGCTGTGAGTATAAATTGCAGAATCCATGAATTTGGACAGCGAGAAAACTTAATGCAGGAAATATATTCTGTATTCCATAGATATATTGTAGTTTGGCCTGAAAAGTTGCATACCAGGAAATGGAGATAAACCAGTGCAGTAACTTCAGTTACTGGATTCTTTAGCAGAGAGTGAGAAATACCTTTATTTTTAGCTCTAATGACAATGAAGCCATTTAACTGGATGACGTGTATGATCCCTTGTTTTGGAGCAGGAGATGAAACTTCATAATCTATCAGTACTTGATAAGATTTTTATTTCCTTAGAAACTGCTGGGGAAAATACTGTGAAGGGGAAAAGTTACTCTTGGGATTGTAGCTTAGTAGTATTTAATTTCTGTTGAGATGAAAAAGTTAATGCAATAACGTGGAAGTGATACCTCAGTCTTGTGCATTGAGGCACTCTTACTTGGCAGTGAACTGTAGATACAAGTACTTAAGCAGAACATAATGAGATCTTGGGCACTATTACAGAATGGCAGGTGTGCAAAGATCATCTTGAACTGCAGTCGACAGGTAATGCAAAGATGGGGTTGTAGAACAACGGCGAAAAAAAACCCTGAAATACCCATCCAGGAAGTTTTACAGAAAATAAGGCAGATTTCTGACTTCATAGTGGTTGATGGTGTTTTAAAACCTCTTATATCACCGTGTGTACTCTCAAGGAAAGAATAGCTACTGAATTTCAGGTTAAATCATTCTTTTTCCTCTATTAGTGAATATTCTCTCTTCTGTGCTTGTTTAGAGTTAATACAAACTACTGATGAGAACTAAATTTAAGGTACCTGTAAATGTTCACTACTATGAAGATCCATTTGCTTTTTTTCTCTCCCGGATTTTTGATCAGTAGAAATTTCTGAATTAATGCATTCACCTTTTAATGGATCTGTACACATTTGTGTTGCTGGCCCATTGTGTTAACAGAGGTAGCTGTTGTTCCGCTTCTTACATGGTTTTTGGAGATGTGGAGGGTTGACTAGGAAAATGTACATCCATAAAATTTACTTAAGTTGTAAATAAATAAAAATAACACCATCTCCTCTCCGCTGTTGTCCTTTCTCTTGTCATTGCTTAAAGTCTTGATTTCCTTCATAATATCACTGGACCATAAAATCTGCCCTGAAGATCTCAGCACAGACAAAAACTCGGCCAAATAAAGAAAAGAAAACAAAACAACCATCCAAGTTGGTGAACCTTCAGAAATAGCTCATTGCAACAGACATTAAAGAGCTCTATTAAAGAAACAAAATAGCTTTAGGGATTTCTGTGCTCATTTCATCCTTGCTAATACTTGGGTTAGTATGATGTGAGAGGAAGATCAGAAGTGGTGGTCTGATGCTAAGAAGAAAAAGCCTGTCTTCATGCCAGCATTCCCATTCCTTTCCTGCAGATCTGGCAGTCAGGAGGAAGATCCATGAAAATGGCATTGATAGAATTGGATATAAATTAAATTTTAGTGGGGTGGATATTTTCTAGGGACTTCACTTTACATGTATTGTTGAAAGATGTGGTTTGTTGTGGATAAGAAATTTGATTTTTAGTTATCCTTAGGAAGCAGAATTCTTTTAGACCTTGTGTGTGCGTACTTGCATCAAAAGTCTGCCCTTGTGTCAGCAAGCTCATATCAAAATAGAAGAGTTGCAATAAAGATTATGTAAAACATGAAAAATCTTGTATATTAACTAAAAAATATACTGTCCTTTAGATGGGGATAGCTCTAATAAAAATAAAATACTTGGTACTTAAGGCATAGTTGTTAAAGTATTATTTTACTTTGATATTTGTTACATGGTCATGTGGCCAAGAGAAGAATTGCATACTTGATGGAACCAGAATAACTAGGAGATGCTATTAAAAATCAGTCTTGTTTAGGTCTCTTTTGATAAATATCAAACAATTCTGGGTCATCAGAGCACTGTTATGCAGTAACTGAAGGCTAAGTATTTTATGTTCTTTTGCAGTATACAAAATGTGGATTAAAATTCTTGTTAGAATGAAGCCAGTTTAAAAACAAAACACAAAACTTTTAAAAGTGCAGATGAAATTACTTCAGATGAATCTTGAATTTAATACTTTACAGATTATATATTAGTTTATTTGTTTTTAACTTGTCATTACTGATAAGGTAGTAAGAGACATTCAGACATGACAAGTAGGAAAGGTTCATAAACATCAGGTTCCCAGTCATTTAGGACAAGGATAAAACAGAGGGGAAATGCATTAAAGATATATTTATTCCTCTCCTTCCCTCGTGCTAATAGGATAGCAGGGTGTGCTATCCATGTGGCCCATTCTTTGTGTCTTGAGAAGAATGAAGAGCCCTTGGAGAGCAGGGACATGTGTGATAATGGTGACTCTGCGGGGGGGGGAGGGAATGGACATGGAGAGGATCTCCAAAACCAGTGCTTGGGGTCTTCCATCTTTCTGCCTTTCCTTCTATTCCCATTTAGCACGTGCATGAATTTTAAGGGTGGGTGATGGCAGGCTCTCTAGAATTATGAACTTGAGTAGGAAAATGGGCAATAATACCAAATTGGGTGCTATTCAGAGATGGAAATTGTGTGTTGAATTGAGTGTTAGGACATTAGGTATGGGAAAACAGCAAACATTTAAAATGTTGAAATGCCTTAGACATGGAGACTGTGATTAGGAGGTAGTGTAACTTGATTCTGTGGCTTCATTTCTCTGGTTTTATGAGGTGAAATGCAGTTCCAGATTCAGACACTGAAATTTCGGTGGGTGCATAGCAGAGCTTACACATGAGGTATTTGAACTCACCGTGTCATTCTTGTGTCTACGAAGAGATCAGTGATTTAGTTGCTCCTTGAGTTTCTGCTGAGCTGAAATGTCTGTAGTCATACAAATTCAGGTGCTTAATTTTGAATGGAATCCTGTCTGGTACGTTACTTATGACAAGCTGCATATTCAATCTATCTCATGCTTTTTTTCTCCATAGAAGGAGAATTATGGTATGTTTTCTTTATATAGACGTCTGTGAGATTCAAAAATGAAAAGCTCTAAAGCTCTCTGAGAATAATAGAATGTATTCAGGGAGAAATTAAGATTCATGTAGAGAAAGCTCTTTTTCATGGTAAAATGTTCAGCTTTGTGGTATTTTACGAGGATATAAGAAGAAACCTCTGAAGAGCTTAAGAAAGGGATTGAATGATGTCTTTGAGAAAATGTAATAAGTAAACATTCACAAGTAGAGGGTGTGTTTAATGAATTGGCATTTGTTTTGTGGTGTTACTGAATATATGAAGAACTTAAAGAATCATGAAATTCAGCTGCGTATTTTTAGCACTAGTGTAAATTGCAGTGCCTTCTGGGGGATGCGAAAGGACAAAAGGCAGGTTTGGGGAACAGCTGGTGCTTTGAGTTTTTGCCAGTTGCTCAAATACTTGAAAAAGCCAGCTCGTCTCTTATAATAGCCATGCTCTTCTGCTGTTTGGAAAGATTGCACATTGTGTTTGTCATCTCTCATATTTGTTACTGTACAGCTGCTTTCTACATGATTTTTTAAAAATCTGATTTGCTAAGGCAATGTCAGACTTCTTGCATTCCATTTAACAGCTGTTGTCCAGAGGAAGGTGGTCTGAGGTAACCTGGAGTGGTACTCCCACAACTGCAGGGGAATAAAAGCAAAAATGCTTTGATTAAGTCTTTCTGTACCACACTTGCCTCCACAACAATAACTACTGGGATAAGTGCCTTCTAATTTTAAGAACAAATGCAGTTATGCAAGTTGTTATGGAGGGTGTAAGGGGGGGGGGGAGAAAGAAGAAAAAGGGAGATGAGAATACTGAGTGACTATGTAAAATCTGATTTTTAATGGGTTGATCTAAGCTAATCCAAGCTTCTGATGTCCGTCCTTTCAGAATATGTGTGGAAATAGAGTTGCTGATGCCTGTAGGGTTTGGAGAGTGGTGTCTGTTTGTACTCGAGTCAGAGTTCAATCCACCCAGATGTCGCATCCGATCCATGTCCAATGAGGCATGCATGGATTTAGGGAGATGTTAAACAGCATCTCACTGCCTTAGTTTTCTTCTTTCCCCTTTTGACTCCTCCCCTTTTTGTGGGCTGATACTAATGCCTCATACATTTCTCCTGCAGCCAGTCGTACATATGCAGTATAGCATCTTTCTAGATCCTTCATCTCATGTGCCACATGCAGCTGATGGTTTCAAGCCAGCTGTCAGGTGTAGGTGGCTCCACATAGGGAGTGAAGTTGGACCTGTTTATCCCAGTTGTAAGTCTCTGGCTTTATTGTGTTCTTAGCTGGGGAAATATAGCTAAAAAAAAAACCAAACAAAACAACCAAACTTGTGACTGGGACCAATCTTCTGAACTGACACAATTTTTGAAAATAATAGCAAATTATTTGCCTTAGATTTTTCTTTTTATTTGTGGATGGAAGGCGTGCGTGTTTTGGTTGGGGTGGAGTTAGTTTTCTTCACAGTGGCTAGGACAGGGCTCCGTTTTGGATTTGTGCTGAACACAGGACTGATAATATCGAGATTGTTTTTATGGCTGAATAGGGCTTACACAGAGCCAAACCCTTTTCTGCTTTCCCTGTTGCCATGCTGGTGAGGAAGTTGGAGGTGTATGAGAGGTCAGGAGGAGACACAGCCGGGGCGGGTGATCCCAACTGACCAAAGGGGTATTCCAGACCAGATGATACCATGTTCAGTTTATAAAGCTGGGGGAAGAAGGAGGAAGGTGTGGACATTTGGAGTAATGGCGTCTGTCTTCCCAAGTCACTGTTTCGTGTAATGGGGCCCTGCTCTCCTGCAGATGGCTGAACACCTGGGGACCAGTGAATTAATTCCGTGTTTTGCTTTGCTTGGGTGTGTGGCTTTTGCTTTTCCTTTCTTCCAACCAAGGTGTTTTCTGTCGTTTGCTCCTCTGATTCTCTCCCTGATCCAGCTGGTGGGGAAGTAAATGGCTGCATGGTGCTGGCTGCTGACTGTGGGGTTAAGCCACAACAGAAGGGAAGAGAAGTTATTAAACCTCTGTGTTGTAAAATTGAATATCATTTGCTAAATCCCAGCGTGTTTAATACAGTGGCATCACAATGAATATCTTGCCTAGTCATAAACTGGGACTGAGTGCAACTTGAAACAGGTGGAGGATGAATGTGGTAGGTAATGGAATTGCCATTGCAAATTCTTGTTTTCTGTACCTTGTAAACACACTCTCTTCAGCCTGGTTGAGCCTCGTGAAGATCCTGTAATTCAGTGGCTTCTTTTGTCATGATTTCTTGTTTAAACTCTTGTTACATAGATTTTGAAATAAATTTGACCTCATTTCTTATGAATTTTTATTTAAGATAGGTCAGGTTCATGGAGTTGTGTGTGGTGTAGAAAAGGATGGTAGTGCTTTAGTAGTAAGGGCACAGGCTTTTGACTTACTGATGGATTAGTTTTTTAATAGTTCTGTAAGTGCTTGATTCAGATAGGTAAAGATTTTTAATTAGCAAAAAACCTTACTGCAATTGAAGAGTTCTTTTTTTTGGTCTTTTTTTTTTTCCCTCTGATCAGGAACAAGTAATGGATGGCTTAATTTGTTGCATAAATTTACTCATCAGTGTTCAGTTTATCTTTTGGAATTAAACTTCATACTGAAATGAGGTGGCTAGATAGTAATTTAAATCATGCATTCAAATATGAAAGTTGTTTATTTCCTGCTACCCTCAGCCCTGCTGTGTATTTTAGCCTGTGCTGTAAAGAAATGAGATGTCTTGGGTTGGTCTGTCTCTTCTCCTGGTAGCTCTTGGACGCACTGGACCATTTCATAAAGAATTGATGGGAAAATGAAAAGCTCAAACTGCGGCTGTATGTTTTCTTCGAATTAGCTTTTATAGGTAAGGAAGAACATTATGTGGAGAAGGGACTTAAATTAGATCTCCTGGTGAAAGGCATTGTGATTGTACTCAGTGTGGTAGGTGTTTCAAGAGGTAGCAGGCAATTAGCTGGGCACTGTGCAGCCAGCTTCCAACTGGGCCCAGTGTGTTGTGTGGGTTGCTGGGGGAAATTTGGGTGAACTGCAGAAGGCAGGAGTGGGGCCAGCCCTGACAATGCTAGATAGAAAGCTGTGGGGAAACCAGGCTTTATTCTGGGGGCCTTTTCTTATAAAAATTTAAGTAAGATGGGTTAAAAAATGAAACTGAGAGTATGAAAAAATGTAGTAAAACATATTCCCAGTAATTCTCTTTAAAAATCAAATCCCCACAAACCCCATACCTGATAGAATAGTTGCCTGCTTCTCCAGAGAGTTTTACTGATGAATTTGACATCAATATTGGTTCAAAGGAAAGACAATTTTTGAGATGTCAAATTACCCACAAGTATTTCAGGAATTCTGTTGTCATTCTTGTGGGGTGTCTTTATGCCTTTAATTTGTATGACAGTGTTGTTAATGTTACAGAGAAAACAAAAATTTGTAGCTTGTGTGTTGAAGTAATACTAGGATTTGGAATTGGCTGCTTTAGCACTTATTTTTGCTCCTATTAATTTATTTCTTAGCAGTTATATTTTATATGAAATGTAAATGTTAGAGTGAAAGAACTCCCCATAGCGATTTTCATTTTGTTGTGCACTAGCCTCTTTGCAGTGTGATGCTGCTAGATGTTGCTCTTCTCAATAATAGTGACTTTCCAGTTTTGTCCTATTTTTGTTCAAGTCCAGAAAAGCAAAAAATTGGATATTAAGTAGTATTTTAAAATGCATCTGTTTGTAGAGGAATTCAAAAACATAGAACACAAAGATTTTTTTTTTTGTCTAATATAGAATTTTTTCTCTCTTACCTGTGATGTATTGCTTAAAATTTAGCAAACTCAGCTGGCCTTAAATTCTGACGTACTCAAATAAACTGTTTCATATTAAGAAAGATGTAAAAATACAATTCAAGACTGCAGCTTAGAAGTCATGAGCCTTTTCCTTCCTGACCTGTTATGAAATAGTCTTACAGTTAAATAATTTGGGTTTTGTTCGTTGAAGTTGTTAAGCTTTTAGAAATATTCTTGAGAATAAAATACTTTAAACCTTCGGGGACGGGGAGGTCATTCCAAAAATTACTATGCAACATTTGAAAAGCAAAAAGATCTTTTTAATGTACTAATGTGATTTTAATTAGAGAAATTGAAAGGCTACTTTAATTGCTTTAATGAAGAAGAAAAAAAAAAAAGAAATATTCAATCAAGTCTTTTCCAAATGAACTTATGTCCTTGGTAACACTTCACTTCTCCTTACAGAAAATTTTGGTGCCACATGGTCTTTAAACAGAATATTACACATAAGTAATACATGGACATTGAGTTGGTGGTGTTAAGATAAAGTAGTCAAATTGACTTACAATTGTGTTAATGTAATTTTAAAGAAAACTGATTTAGACTTTTTTGTAGTATATGATTCCCTTTGGGGGGAATTTGTCTTGCTTGGGCATCCTTGCTGCCAAAGCTGCTCTCTGCAGGGTAGTGTTTTCTATGCCGTTGTGCCCTTTTGTGATGCTTTCAGATCTCTTTTTGTATTTGTCTTCCTCATCCTAGTTTCTTTTTTTTTTTTCCAAGTAAACCAGTTCTGACAACCTTGGTTATCTTGCATAAATGTCTTTCTGCATCTGGCACGTTCCCAAAAGCTGTTCAGTGCATGCCCTTACCCTATTGAGAGTGTCATTCAGCATCACCTGTGGAAAACTAGCTTCTTCCTCCTGTTGCAGCTTCTTCCTGTTCTCACCCAGCCTAATTCTGAGAGGCGCTTGCCCTTGTATGTCAGATGAATTTATCATTCTTACAGACAACTGTCAGAGCGGGAGTGGGTCAGTGTCTGACGTAGCCAGGGGGCTGTAGTGCATGGTCAGGCTGTTGGTGGCCAGCTTGCCCAGGCAGCCAGCCAGCTTGCTCCAGACTGATCTTTCCTGCCACTCCTGTGAGGACTGCCAGTTTTTTATAAATGCAAATGTGCACTGCAGTCCAGTGATTCTGGTCCTGCAGCACAAGTCTGTGTGCACAGTAAATCTTACACCAAATCTGAGGCAAAAAGCATACATGATCCGCATGTGCAGTGCTCTTGTCATGCTCTGGCTTGAGTGCACGACCCCAGTGCCTTTGTAGGACTTGCATGGGAAGGCTGAGCCAAGTGCTTTAAAAGAAGAAAGGTGAATTATTTTTTGTAGGAATAAAAGCCTGAGTGCATGCTGCTCTTAATTTAATTTTTGTAAATATCATACATATTCGTGTGTGTGTCTGTTTGTAAATTCCAGGTTGTGAGCCATGCCTTTGGTGAAAAGGAACATTGAACCGCGGCATCTCTGCCGAGGAGCTCTGCCAGAGGGAATTACAAGTGAACTGGAATGCGTAACGAATAGTACCCTTGCTGCCATCATACGCCAGCTAAGCAGCTTAAGTAAGTATCTGCAACTTCCTGCAAGTGTTTGATTTCTGATGAAAAACTGAAGAGATGAAAGGTTTTAAGATGGCTTGTTTTAAATACGAAAATTGCACTACAGGACATTACCACTTATGTATTGCAATAATATGCTATATTATTGCTTTTATGCTGTTTGGTATTTTGAAGTTTATTGAAGAAGAGAAAAACACCAGTAATCCTCTCCAAAGAACATATTCCAAAAACCAAACAAGCAAAAAAAAAAAAACCATCCCCAAAACCCCTCACACAAAAACTACAGCATAGAAACCCAGAAATTTTTATAAAGTGAGAGAAATTAGCACTTAAGTTATTCTTGCCTTTCAGTTCTTCAAGATGAAGCCAGCAAACTCTTCTGCCTCTTGGCATTAAATGAGACATTTGACTGAAATTTTAGTGTTTCTTAATGTGCTAATATTTCTTAAGCACATTCTTCTCATTTAGATATGTGTCTGCTTAATTCATGTGAATGAAATTAAGCACATCTTAAAAATGGCATTTGCTGAACAAGCCTATAGTCTCCTGTTGAGGCAGGCTAGGCATCAGCTCCATACAGAGTAGCCTACACACTACACCTGTCAGGTGACACCACCACTAGCAATTCTAGAAGCATGACTGGAGTGCTTGCAAGGTGAACAATATTTTTTAATGAAAGAGGTAAGAGGTTTTTTTCAGAGTGTGTTTAACAATCAGCAGCTGTTGTTTGTGCTAATAACTCTGGTCCTAGAAAAGAAATTACTGTTTCATCAGTTGCTTCACTTGTAAATGGAACTAGTTTAAGAATATGAGAGAGTCTGTATGGAGGTTAGACTATGGGTCCCACTAAGTCTGGTGTTTAGTTTACGATGATAGGGAAAAGCCCACACTTAGGGAAAGAGCACAAGAAACACAGCATTTCCTCTTTCCAGTAGTCAATGATTTAGGATTTTTCTGAGCTGGAGGTCCATCTGAATCATCCTGTGTAATGAGCGTTTGTAAAACTATTATCTGTGACATTGCTTAGATTTGTTAAAACAGAGATTGCACATTTTTTTTGTCCAATGACCTGTGCCACAGTAGAAGTTGATCTGTTTTGTCCTTTTGATACCTTCTTATTCTGGTGTAATGAAAAGTAATGAAAGGTGATTTCATCTTGTGTATTTCCAAAATAATTTGTGATCTCCTAGTGATATCCTTTCAGGGTTGGAGTGTCCTGATCTGTTAGTACTCATTTTGAATGGAAACCATGTTGTATTTCTGATCACTTACACAATTTTGATTGTTGGTAAATACTCTTATTTTCAGAGAAGTTTCCAAGTGATTCTCTGATTTTGCTTGAGCAATAGCTGCTGATTTAGTGCCTAATGTTACTTAATCTGTGTCTGTGTTGTCATTGTTTCATTTACTGTTTTCTCAGGCAGTTGCTTAGTGTTGACATCTCTAAGTTTCAGAAAAGTAAGAAGAATGGCTACTGCTCTAATTACATTAAAGGATACCTCGTAAGACGTCATTTTGGTATTGCACAATGATTGCCCTAGTGTGGATAATACACTTGTATGACTTGCTAGGAATTTCTAGCTTTCATTTATCCAGATTTGGTTTTGGGTCTAATCTGTCTGTTACATTGTGTGTTCAGATCCTCTTATGATTGTTGCTGAGGAACCAGCTACTTAAATCCATAGTCTAAAATTTTCCCTTAGCAGATTTCTCAGGTCATCACAAATCTTTGTAGACAGCCCTTAAAGTTCTGTTAGTGACAAGTTAAAGACTTATGCAAATAAATGATACGTTCTTTGTTTTAACAGATGAATAAATGGTATTTAATGAGTAAAGCGTATCACCAGGCTCATCTACAGCCTAAAATCTGTCATGTTTGCAGAGAGTTTTTTTCTGCAGACAGTGTTTGTTTTGCCTGTGTTTCAAGTCAACTGGGAGCAAGAGAATGATCATAGAAAAATGCTGTGCAGGAGCTGAAGCAGTATGTCCTGCTTTTACAGCATCAGGGCTTGTTGGTGTTCCCACAGCTTGAGGCATAGAGAGAGCAAGAACACAGGTCTATCTTGCAATCACACTGTTTTTTTAATGTTGCACTATGAGTTCAGTGTGGATTTTAAAAACTGGCAGGTCTGTGCTGTTGCATACAAATTTGGCTTGCTTCTGCCTCTGCTCTTTTCAGGAGACATGAACAAGTTCCTATCCAATGGGAATGTGCTCTCAGGGGAACTTTTTTTTTCTATTCTGTTTTCAGTTTTGGGTTCATTTCCAGCCAGCTGGCTTGGAGCACAGGCAGAGTGAACAGCATTCTGTATGAAACTGTGCACTTTTTTATATAAGGCAAAATCTTGTCTAGGGGACTCACCTCCAATTGGGAGGAGAGAATCTACTAGTGGGGGTAAGACTGGAAGCATTTTCAGCCCGTACCTCTAAGTGCTGTGATGCTTTCTCTAGTAAACATAATCATGGAGCAAAGACTTGAATGCTTCCACAAAATACTCCCATGCTCTTGGCAGTGGAGTTTGGTCTGATGACTGCAGGACTTCAGCCAGTGAAAAAGCTGCTCTGTGCAACAGGATCTCTTCCAGGACGGTTTTGTTCATGAGTTTTACGTGTGTAAATATGGGGAAGAAGTAATAAATAACATCTGATTGTTGCTGAAGACTAAATATTAAAAACTGTATGCACTCCTTTATGGAACTTTTCTTAATTAGACTGCAGTCTGTACATGAACAATACTCACTGTGTTTCAAGTTGCATTAGTACTTGCAATAATCTCTTTCCTTGCGTCTTCAAATATTCTGTATTTTTCATATTTCTGGCTCCTGCATTCATTCAGACTCTACCTGTCAGGCTGAAATCTCACCTACATGGATGTAAACCATCTGTTCACAGGTACAGAGCTACTTTCTTTGACCCATGTACAAGTGATATCAAACACTTTTTGCTGTACAGCATAAAACAGAAGGAGTGTCACCTGTGGAGAGTGGAAGACTTTTTCTTTCATTTAGAGAACAGTATCTCCCAACTTGCCTTCTAGGATTCTTTTAGGTGGATTGGCTCAGTTTTTGCCCGAGCACACGGCATCCAGCTTTGTGTCACTCTAATCTTTATTGCTGCTGAATCAGGCTGGGTTGGAAAGTTAGCGTTTTTGCCAGTAAGTGTCATGCCAGAGGTGCTGTGAGAAAGCAGCTGAGAATCAAGACCTGGTCAGTAATAGCCTACCACTTTTGCCTCTTTAGAAAGGGGGAGGGGAAAAGCATGAGTCTGATGTTTCTAATTAATCCAATTACAAGGAGTTGGGTGGAATCATCAGCTGGGTCTTCTGCTCCATGTTGTGATAAAATGAGCATGTCCGGAATTAATTCTAATTTGCAGAACACCAGATAGTTGTGTGAGGTTTT
Source organism: Dendrocincla fuliginosa (assembly GCA_035047845.1). Classification (NCBI taxonomy): domain Eukaryota; kingdom Metazoa; phylum Chordata; class Aves; order Passeriformes; family Dendrocolaptidae; genus Dendrocincla; species Dendrocincla fuliginosa. The sequence goes on from JAWWMO010000001.1 coordinate 46,436,441, forward strand.
TCAGTCCTTACTTAGGACCCTGAGGAGATCAGGGTAGCCTCAGTGTCATCTTTATTCCAGTGTCTGACAGAATCCATTAAGTTGGAAAAATCCTTTTGAGATCGAGTCCGGCCTATGCCCGAACACCACCACATCAACTAGACCATGGCACTAAGTGCCATGTGCAGTCTTTCCTTAAACACCTCCAGCCACTGGAATGCCAGGTGATGACATTACCTCTTTGCTTTCATAATGCTTGTTCATGGTGGGAAAAGTGGCAACCTTTCTAATGCATTCAAAGTCTTCCTATTAACTTGAGTGTGTTCTCCCCAGTACTTGTGCTGTGGAGCAAGGAATGCAAAGAAGAGATGTACTTTTTAGGCACTAATTATATGAATGGGAACTAGAGAGAGTAATAAACATGTTGGGTTTCCAGTCTTTAGCACCATTGTTGAATTCCCCTTATGTTATAGCACTAAGCATTCTGATTGTTGACAAAAGATACCTTTGGGGGCAACGTGTTCAATGTGTCACTGCACACTTTTTTAATGCAGTATGTGAAAATCAATTGTAATTAATTCAGCTGATGTCTAGTCTCAGCTAGAGATGTTATAAACTGGTGTGGCAAGATGATGTTTCATGTAATTACTGTAGAACTTGAGCAGAGGGTACTATTTAAATTATTTGTGAAATACTGATCTCCAGAAATGTCTCATAATGCTTGGAAATTTATGTTATGAGCAATGAAATATACAACTATATAAACATGACCTGTGGAAGTGCTAGAAGGAGGTACTTTGGTTACTTGGCACTAAAAACTATTGAGAGCAGGGATTTGCTGAGGCAGCATCATGACTAAATTTACCCAAAGCTACTTCAGTGGTTGGAGGGAGCTTTAGAAAGAAAGACTGCATAGTTTCTTTGGATTTTTAAATTGATACGTAGGTTGCCCATACGCTGAGCAACACCTAATGTATTTAAATTACTGTCTTACAGTACCAAAATCAGTTCTTAAGCTGAAAGATACATGATCGTAATTTCAGATTGGTTTTTTCCTGCGTGTTTTTGTTTTGTTAAAAATCTAATTTAAAAGATGGCAACGCAAAGCAATACTACTCTAGTGGTTTTTATTTCTAAAATTTACTGTATGCTTAATCAGAGCAGCATGTCCAATATTGCTTTATCATGTCACTGTTTTCACAAATTGACAACCTGTCTTTCACGTGTCTTAGCATAGCAAGCATTGAAAAAAAATATTAACAGAAGTATGTTCCCACTTTGCTTTCTGAAAGATAACTGATAATCACCCATCTCCTTGACTTCTCTCGAGGTGATGTGTTTAATCCTAGAATGTGGCAGTCCTCCCTCAGCAGGCTAATTTCAATATATTAACATAAGCTAACAGCCATTAAAATTGATTGAGCTCTGAATACTGGCGGCTGAAGAATGTAATAAATGCTTTATTTAGCTGAGAAGCTGAGAAGCTTATTTGTTCTGTAGCTTGGAACAACATCTTCATTTGGAGCAACTAAATCAAATGGGAATTATAATTGAATCTCAACTAGCTGCTGAGAAGCACTTAGAGAGCACTTTTAGTGTGAAGGTGGTGGAACATGGGCACGAGTAGCCCAGAGGAGTTGTGGAGCCTCCATTCTTAGAAGTGTTCCAAACCCTCCGTGGCAGAGTCCTGGGCAGCCTGTTCTGGCTGATTGTACTTTGAAGCAGGGAATTGGGCTGGAAGATTTTCAGCTTCAACTATGCTGTGGTTGTGTGACTTTTGTTTTGGAGGGGGAGGAGATTAGGAACAGGTAGACAGCAACACCTTGCTTATCCACTTTTCACATACACGTGAAGCAGAGTTTGGATACACCAGAATGTCTAATGTTTAGGGTTACTTTATTTAGTGAAGAAATCTATGACTGCTGAAGTCCTCCACTTGAAGGCAATCACATTAATTATTTTCTGTAATTCACAAAGTGTTTTTTAATATTGTTTTAATGTAATTGTTGTTCGCTTCCCCCCAAATACAAGATCCAGGAAAGGGGCAGATCCTCTTGTTTTCCTAAGTGTGGCTATTTTTTCACATTGATGTTCACAGGATGGGATCTTAATTGAAATTTTCATTCTGTTTGTACTTTTCTTTGTGAAATAATAAAGTCTGATATAGGACCCAACTTAAAATGTCAGTAATTGCTGTTCTTTTGGAAGCCACTGTCATTTAGGTGGGTAATATGTATTCCATGTTGTTCCAAATACTAGACAAGGTTTCATTTTACCCTGCCCATTCATTTCTGCTCTTCTGACTCTCCTTGATACAGGTCATAACAAGGTGACTTTAATTCAGATGCAGGGTTTTAAATTTTGGGTTTTAAAGCATGGTTAAATGCAGGAGGCAGGACTTTCCTTTCTGCAAGGAGAATTGATGGAGTGGGGATGTCTTGAGGGGTTTTGGCTGCAGAAATTGTAGAGGGCGAGACTGTAAATGGAAGCAGCAGTATCTGGGTAGGAGGGACTGTTGGTTCAGTGGGAACAATATATTTAGGCAGAAACTGAAATTTGTAGGGGAGGTTCTGGGGCAGAAGAGGCCCTGAACTGGGGATCTGGAACTACTGATCTGGAGTGGTTGAGAGTTTCGGGTTGGGGCATGAAGAGAGTCAAACTATGGATGAGGATGCCTAGTACTTTGGGAGGTGGGAAGTCTAGGAAAGGAGCGGGCATGCACAAGGATCTGTGGACCAAGGGTTTATCGTGAGGCACCTCCTGTCCACTGTAGCACTTTTAGGGTAGGGCCTGAAGCTGCAGATTTGGACTGTCCCCTCTCATAGTGATTGAGAGCATACAGCAGCTGAAAGGGAGGATGAAAAGGTGTTTTTGTGGTGCATCAAGCCCAGTGTGGCCATGGCTAAATGTCAGAGCCATTTTTCTCTCTCTCAAAAGACTCCAGGGACAGCAACATGTATGCAGCGAGCATTTGTAGAGGTAAGTGGGCTGCCCTGCAGGAGGATCCTGGTTTTTACCTGCTTCACTCTGCCTTCATTTTGATGTTGGCTTGTGCTTATGCTTACAATTAAATCTTAATGACTGGGGGTCGCAAGATTTTAATTTCAAAATTTCCTTCGGAAGCTTTTATGGACAGCAGTAAGTTTGGGCCTTTTCTTCACAGAGGCAGGTTTTAAGGATCAGTTATCTGTCAGCTGGCAGCAGTTCAGCTGCATAAGGATTAAAATTTGTAAGCCTCCCTGTTTTTTTTAAGTAGAAGACTAACCAGGATGTCCAGGAAAATAGACTTCAGGCAGCATTTTTGGTGTGTTTTGAGATTCTTGTACAAATCCGTTGCCCAAAATTTTGCTGTATGACAAACCACGTTGTTATAATCCTACAGCTACTGTTTTATTATAACTTTGATATTGAAGTCATTTGTCTTGTGTTTTGAAGCCACTAGCAAAGGGATTTCCCTGTCTGTTTTCTTATGCAGGCAAACATGCTGAAGACATATTTGGTGAATTGTTTAATGAGGCCAACAGCTTCTACATCAGAGCAAATTCCCTTCAAGACAGAATTGATCGCCTTGCTGTCAAAGTTACCCAGCTGGATTCAACAGTAGAAGAGGGTAGGTAATTACATGAAAGCATTGAGCCAGAAGTGATGCTGACAAGACCACAGTATTTGATTACACAACAGTCTCTGTATTTTCAAAGTAATCCTGTACCGATATTTCATCTTGTTGTCTCAGTAAGGTAAGCTGGGAAAAAAATCATGTTAGCAGAGCAAGGAAAAAGTATTCCTGAGTCTTGTAACTGCTGTCATTAGAGTTACTTCAAGAAGCCCCTGTAGTAATGGAGCCACTAAGATGCCTTTTTCACAGGGAAAACTTTTAGTTGAGAGTCTAGTAAATCAGAAATGAGTAAATCCTAGACCTTACTGGAAATAAGTCAGAAGAGTGGAAAAAGTTTGAAACAGTAGGTCTATTTATTTCAGGGTAGGGTAGTCACAAATATTTGTAGTGGCTGTTCTGTGGTTTTCTAACATCTCATAATATTCTTTATCTAAACAAGGCACTGTGTTTGCAACAACTAGCTGAAATTCTCTAGGGAGTCCTAGACACCAGAAGCAGTATTGCCTTTAAAAAATTATAATAGCCTCACTTACATGCTTTGTCATTCACTTCATAAATATACAGTGAAAACAAAGGATTTAAGTAACATTATTATATGGTTTGAAAGCACTTATTTGTGCAGGTAAAACATTTTTCTCTGTCTAGCTCTAAAAGCTGTAACATGCATCTTTGCTTTCATGCTACGTGTCTGAGCCAGCCACTGCATATATTCCTTGTTAAGTGATTCCTGATTACTAAAATGTACAAGCTTGTTACATCAGGACAATAGTATTTCATTTACTCAGTAGTAGTTAATGCTACTCATGATGTATTTAATAGTACTATTTATATGGCTTATATATGGTATTTGCCATTTATACTTGTGTAATTTATATAATTAATACTACTGTTAGTGCCAATAATAAATGTTGCAGCAGATATTTAATAATGTAGTATTTAGCCTTCCATTTTAGCTGGTTACTGTCTGGAAATTATTACATGTCCAAGCACTTTTTTCTGATTTTGGAACATATTAACTGTTAAGAGTATCACAGTTGATCACAGTTGCCCAGAGAAGCTGTGGATGCCCCATCGCTGGAAAGGCTCAAGGCCAGGTTGGATGGGGCTTTGAGCAACCTGGTCTAGTGGAAAGGTGTCCCTGCCCATGACAGGGAGGTTGGAACTGGATGATCTTTAATGTCCCTTCCCACCCAAACCACTCTGTGATTCCATGATACAAACACCTTTGTTTTGGTGTCTTAGGGGTCAAGAGCTAGGTGGGAACGTTAAAATATTATGGAATCACTATTCAATTTAGTTGTAAAGGCATGTTGTGATGGTAATATGAGCAAACTGGATGATACTCATAGGTGGATGGTGTCAGCCTTCACGACTTTTAAGTCCAACATTTTTTGGAAACTCAGTCCTCACTAGAGGTTATTCTTGCTGTTATTTCTTTTCTTTTAATGTATCATTTGTGTTATGCAATACCTCCTGGCTAGTTTCCAGAGTTTGGAGAGTAATTAAAAGCAATCTATTGGAAGGGGAAACTAGTGTGTGGACTGAGAATTTAATCAGTGTTTATTTTAAATGGACAGCACTTATTACTCTTGCATTGCTAGTCATGTTTCATATTAATAAGCTATGTATACCAGCTGCTGTCACTTTAATGTCAGTAGTAAATTTTATTAGCTATTTTGTAGAAGTTGAAATCTTTATAATAATTCATTGTACTGTCACTAATACTCGATGTGTTTGTGGATAGCTTAGACATTTAAGTAAAATGTTATTTACTAGGTTGATTTTAAAATTCCTTTAGATTTGGGTGCATCAGTGATTTCTTACATTCTTAGTTATAACTAAGTGTATCTATAAAAATATAATACTACAGTTGGAAAAAAAGATGATGTGAAGTTTTCAAAAGCATATAAATAAGTTATACTAAAAAGCTCCAGAAAACTGCAATTTTTACTTTTTTGAATGTCTTCTTCCAAACAAGAATATAACAATTCAAATATACACATATGACAAAACTGCCTTAAGTGCCTTACCTTATACTTACAGGCAGGTTTCAGTAGAAAGTACTTTCAAAAATGGTGTTTTGATACTTCAGATAATGGGGATGGGGAAATGACCATTTTAAATGAAATATTCTATTCTTAATTTTTTGCTATTTTAAAAGTTAAGGAACAGTCTGAGTGGGTTTTGATTTCCATGATGGCAAAGGATAACAGGGTCAGACTTCATGCCTTTCTGGTTTTTCAGGTCATCAATATACTAAAGTTTTGGCCATTACTGTTCACGTACCATGAGAAACTTCTCACAGTTTGTTCTTGAGACTCAATAAATTAAATGAATGGGCAAGAAATATTAGATGAAATATCAATGATAATAAAAAGAAAAGAAGCCAGTGCATTTTGTTTGCACTATTCCTACAGCTTGCACTCTTAGAAAACTGTTGCATCAATTCAAAAAGTGGTCACTGTCATTGCAGACAACCCAGTGAAGACTTCAGTGTTCTGTTGAACTGCAGTCAAAAACCTGTTTTTCAAGTTGCTTAAAAGTGGAGGATGATGTAGAGAGCTTACTACCATTCTTAAATTGTGATGAGCATTAACTGGATCTTTTTAGCAATGGTCACTTCATCTCATGGAAACTTGTATTAAGAGTGAAAGTCTTGCTAAAAGTGACAGGAACAATTAAAGGCGACGTAAATCTTTCATTTGAAAAGAAAGAATGAGAAGGCTGATGTCGTTTCCCCCAGACTGTGTAAGTGAAAAGATCAAATGAAAGTATTTAACTGGACTGCACAAAGAACATAAATATTTCTTTCTATAGAGACATGAGAAAAACTTACGATCAAGGAGTGTTCAATTATATGGAAACCCTTTGGAGCTGAAAGATAGTTCAAGATGTGGAACTCTGGCTCACAGGATGTTCTTCCAGCCGTAATTTAATTATATTAGAATGGGATTGAACGTGTATGGGTCCCATGCTGTGTCAGAGGAATACCAGACACCTTGCATTTCAGACGTGAAGCCAGTCTTTTTGCTATTAGAACTACAGGGTAAACCTTATAAAAAGGGGAAATCATTGGACATTGGCATGTGACAGGATTCTTGCATCATATTCCAAAACACAGTCCAGAGTCCCATTATTTTAAGTGAGATTCTGGACCAAGTGGGACTTCAATCTGTTTTATTGTGTTAATTCTTTCGTGCTTTTAAGCTTAAATATCATGATTATCCACTAAAGAAAAATCTTTCTGTTGTCCTTCTATATCTTGCTGAAAATATTTTAAATAGCTGGTGAAAAATGGATGGTTTTTATCCACTTTTGTTAATTTCAGACCTGTGGTAAATGTATTTTTGTTTCTAACAGTGTCCCTCCAGGATATCAACATGAAAAAAGCATTCAAGAGCTCAACAATTCAAGATCAGCAGGTAGTTTCAAAGAACAGCATTCCAAACCCAGTGGCTGATATTTATAATCAGAGTGACAAACCACCACCTCTGAATATTCTTTCACCTTATAGGTAAGTAAATACTGATTGATTACATTCTTGTACTTTGCCCTTCATCTCCTACTTGTTTGCAGAGAACAGTTACAGCAGAAGGGAGAAGCTATATGGATTATTGAGATTTCATTTTTCAGGGACGTCTCTGTTTATGGAAACAAAAATTGCTATTGCCACACTTAAAACCATAAGTTGTAGCTAACAAAAATCATCATATTTCAGCATAGATCTTACATGGCAGCACAGGATCAGAGAGCAAGGGCCACTGATTATATAAAAAGTGAAAAGAAAATAAATAGTATACTAAAATAATTACTTTGGCATCTTTATCCAGAAAGCTGGATTTGTTGGTTATGCCTTTCCACTATTCTTTGTCTTGTCCCCAACATTTACACACATTGTACACACACAGTCTGTACCTTTTCTTTTCCTGGTTACTTATTAGTGAATAGAAGAGCAGCAAGCAG
>JAWWMO010000001.1:46444098-46462460 GCA_035047845.1 Dendrocincla fuliginosa
TACACACATTGTACACACACAGTCTGTACCTTTTCTTTTCCTGGTTACTTATTAGTGAATAGAAGAGCAGCAAGCAGGACTGCTTTCTATTTTCTTTTCCTGTTTCCTTTGAGTTTATTGTTCTTCATGAAATTAGTGCAATTTATCTGCCTGAAGGGTGGTGGACAATGGGGTTTTACTCTGCTCTTCAGCTTTTGAGAGGTACTAGATTGTGGGGTGTCTATATAAAACAGTCACTCAATCTACAGTAAATTATTTTTTTAAAAACTGATATAGTCAGATCATTTGCAGTGTATTTCGTTTTTAAGAGCTTTTAATTGGAAGGTAAATTTGTTGGATTTATAATTGAAGGATGTGGTTTTTGCTTCTCTACAGATGATGGTGGTGTTTGTTTATAGGTATCCAGTTAGTAAGAGTTGTTACCTTGAAACCTGGGTGATGGTCAACGATAAGTTTTGTGAGTTTAAAACATGCTAATTTGTATATTCTTGGCTTTTATTCTGCTGTGTTTCCAGGGATGATAAGAAAGATGGATTGAAGTTTTATACTGATCCTTCCTATTTTTTTGACCTTTGGAAAGAAAAAATGTTACAAGATACTGAAGATAAGCGGAAAGAAAAGAGGAGACAAAAGGTAAAAGCAGAAACATAATAAAACACGTATGTATTACAGTTTTGTCTATGATTGTCCAAGCATAAAAATTGCAAGTTTTTTTGCATGGGAAGACTGTTTATTCTTCTTTATATGTGACTGTAGATTCAGTTGGTTCCATTTTTATAGCTTATACTGGTTTTTTTAGGAAGGCAGCAAATTGAATTTTAGGAGCACTGTGATTATCTTCCAGGGTACTTTCTCGAGACCTTTACCAGTATCTGCTTATTGGTCCTAAGCAAAACGGCCCTGTTGTGCTTTGAAAAAAGACACTGTGAGGGGAGGGGGAAGGAATTTGAAACCTAGTTTCCTTTGTTTTCTTAGTTCCTTATCTAGCAGCATCAACTACTGAAGCAAAACAAGAGCTTATCCAGAAATAAATACTTTTGTTGTTAGTAAGATGATAATATGCAACAAAATTATTCTGTGAATTCAGCAGCTAGTGAATATTAATTTAGGAGTAATATTCCTTGTTTCGTTCAAGTTTGGAAGCCAAAAGGGGGGAAAAAGCTTTTTCCTCGAAAAGAATTTGATGCAGTCCAGATTTTTTTAATTGATTTTAGTTGTGAATGAAGAAATAAGTTGCTATTCCTGCAGCTTCTTTATGGTCAATATATTTATCAAGTCTGAGGGCTGTAAGATTTTCGAAGGTAATTCTGGGGGGCAGAAAAAAAAATGTAAAAGGAAAGTTTTAAGCAATGACTGCCAGTGTTATGTGGTGGAAGGTGCCCTTATAAATAGGTCCAGTGAGAGATGAGGGATTTCAAGTAAAAGGAATCTGGAGAAGATGCACAGAGTGCTCAGAGGAAATAGAAAGAAGCTACTTAATTTTCAGTACACATATCCACATACACATGTGTATGGATGCATGCACATAGGTATCATCCATAGTAGCAGACTTGTACATATGTGTATGTTAGCAGATATACACGTATAATACACATGTATGTACAGAATGTCTGATACACGAATATGCGTGCTAATGTGTATTTGTGGATATACATCATGTGTATAATACAACTGTGTGTCTATATATATGCCAATATATATGGTACCTGTTTAGAAATGGCATGACCAGGATGCTTTAGTATTCTGTTTGATTAAATTCTATTAATTCCTTCTTCGGGTTGCTGGACATAAGTTTCTGACTACAGAATTTTTAAGCAAAGCATGAAAACTTGCTTTAACTAAAACAAATAGTGAATTCATGGTTTTAAAAGCTCTGGAAGACATAAATCAGGTCTTCCTGTTAGGATTACAAGTCAAAAGTGTTTTCTGTTTTTGACAGGTGTCTCAGTATTCAAATACTGAATAGAATTGAAAAAGCTGGGTAGGCATCTTCAAGAGTTACTCTCTATAGAAAAGTATTGGGAAACATTCAGTATAGAAATGCAATTTCCATACAATGCAAGATTATAATCCCACTATATTCTCAGTATGATAAGTCATAGAGCTGATTAAAAGACTGGAGATAATCAAAGCAGATTTTATTCTCTAGTTTACTTGGGTTTTTTAGATTTCATTCAGTATTTGTGAAACATACAGAGAGATAATACAGCCTTTCAGGTTTTTTCTGCCTGCCTTTTCCCCTTCAAGTATTTTCACAGGTGAGGGGAAGAAAAAGAAACTATCAACTGCTATTTTTTTCAGTCTGATTTAATATTAAAAAGGAAAAAATACAAATGCTTTTATAAAAATTTACAGTATCACTTGAAAATTTTTTTATTCCTTTAGAGAGATTTGTACAAAACCACTTTTTGAGTTTACTCTTAGACTTTATCTTAGGCAACACATCCTGCTTATTTCCATCCATGGTATATTTTTATATAGATTTTAACTGTCTTATTACAGTCTGTAAACTGAATGTAAATGTGCTCAATTTCAGTTGCGTAGGATTATAGCCATACATCACCAGAAATAAATGGTAAATTGATAAATTTACCTTGATAAATTCTAGCTGAAGTGCTGTTTAATTTGATTAAATATGTAACAAGTCTGACTTAAGAAGAAAGCAGCACAGATTGGAGTTTGCATGGATAGTATTCACTTTGTGATAGGAAGTAATCTCAGTTTTAGCTTTCCAGAAGCTGGTGTGCAAATGAGCATTTTATCATCTAGACCCTTCAGAGAGCTGGAGGGTTCAGGTGAGATGTCTCACGGGCACACTTTGTTCCACAGGTTGCTGAACCAATTGTCCTTTCTCTTTTGTTCTTGTCCTTATGATAGCAGTGACCACGAGTGAATCCAGAGTGCTTAACAATTTGGTGGCTCAACTTGTATTTTGAATCTATAAGTGAGAATTCTTTACTCAATTCGTGCTCTACAGAAGCACAAAACCTGAAAGTTGTTGAGAAACTGTGCAGGCGAAATAAATGTATATTGTTTAGCAAATCACAAGCTGGACATACAAATGCCCTCTTACTCAGCTGACCAAATATAGTTGTTTTTTGGCCTCAATTTCTCAGGTGCTCAGTTAAGTCTGAGAGTAGTCCTTGCACCAGAGAATCAATTTTCCAATACTGTTTTGGTAATCTGCCTTAAGTGCCTGAGCTATTGCAGACAGAGGTTTGCGAGGAGTTTCATTTTCCTGCCTTCAAATATCATGTTATTGTTTCTGTATTCAGTTTAATTGAAAAAATCTAAGAGGCTTCCTCTGATTTGGCTGCTTCACATGAACTTTTTCCCTGAAGAAAACTGTAATTTAATTTCTTTAAATTTAAAATCTGTGTAGTCTGTTTTTTGCTTTTTTTTTTAACTCTCAGTATATCAGTGTCTAGAAGTTCAATGTGGATTTGACTTTGGTGTGTATCAGTAGTGTTCTGAGTTAAATGACTCTAGTAGGCCAGATGTTAGCTCTTGATTAACCAAAGTTTTTTCTAATTTACTTTTTATTGTTCCCATTTATTTTCTGAGACTAATTAGCTATTTAAACAAGTAAAACTCTTTACATTTGGAAGGCTTGTATTTCAGAAATCCTTCTTCATGACTTGTGTTTTGATAGGATTTTATAAATTTGTGGTCAGGAAAATACGCTCATGTTTCCAGTTTTTTGAAAGTGTTATAAATACTTGCTGAAGGTACTTTCTGTTACTAGCTCTAGTTCTTTATTTAGACACTTGAAATACAATTTTCTAAGTCTTGCTGCAAATATCGAACTTATAATTAACTCAACCATGTTTGAAGGCTCTGATGTGTTTGTGTTTGCTGAAATAATTCCCTGCCACCAGCTGAATGACATACCTCTTTTCTGGCTTAAGCTACAGCACCCACTTGCTTCTGTTGCTTAAAGGAAGTAACTCTTCTTAATATTACCTAACTTTCCTAAGAAATATTTCTAACTGTAGTTACCTTGAAAGGCTTGAGCTCCCCTAGAACTCTGTTGTCATTGCCCTGGGTACTAAAACTACAGCTGTCACCACTGTTTGTCAGGGTAATGAAACTGCCACTGGAACAACTTGAAACTACTCTTAGAGGTATTTGTAGCTTTGTCAGCTGCTGGGAATAGGCCTGCCCCACTGTTTTGTGAGAAATTAAGTGTTTGAGATGTATTTATAGAATACTTAAACAAAAAAATTCAATACCAGTAGGGTTTAGTACTGCTTGAGTGAAAAGGGTTCCAGCATATTTATTAATTAGCATGCTTATAGATGCTGGTCTGGAACAACCTATCGGACTGAAATCTGATCCAACAAAAACAAACTAAGCTTTGTGGTTATTTTATGTTGTTTGTACATGCAAATGGATTTGCCATTTCATAAAACCCACAGTGATCTCTTTAAAAACACACTTTTAAATAGGTGATTACATGTAAGTAGTCATGCAAGCACTCCTGGTGGGACAGGAATTCTATCAAAATTGTCTTCTGAGTAGCGTCAGAGATTGGTCAAAAGGTGGATATTTACTTTATCTAGAACCTTGCAAGAAATATGTAGTTGTCACACTTAGGTGTTGAAGTTATTGTTCTGTGTTTTCAGTGAACCAAAAGACTTATTTGTACTTTCCTCTCAAATCTGTCGTGATTTAGTGAAAAAATCTTAATAAATTAAGCAGGGTAAAAGTAAATTTAAAAACCCCATTTTTTTCAGCAAATAATTGAAAAATACAGGTGTAAAGCCTTTAACAAGTATGTTTTGAATCAGGGCAATTAGCAAAACTTTATATATTTAGAATAAAAAATGAACAAATCTCTTGCCTTTCTGCTCCAAATCCTGTACTAGGAGAATTTGTTGTGAAAAAGCAGTACTCAACATAACCTGGGTAAAATAGGTGTGTGATTCTAAAAAATTTGTGGAGGATAAAGATTTTTGGATAATTAATTAAAAACCAAGATGATGATCTTAACATGAATCAGACCAAAAATCTGCCTATTGCAGGAATGAGCAAATGTTGTCATAACATTTGGATGTTCAAAGACTTCTCTATCATTATTAATGTTTGCAGGATCAGCAGGTCCTTCATGCAGATATGCATCAATGAAAAAGAGACCTCAAACAAGGGCAATTAAGTCATTTGATAGTGTTTTTACTTATATAATGCTAAATACATTATTTCAGAGTTATTTAGTCAGTGCTGTTTGACAGTTGGAGTAAAAAACCTGTGTTCATCTGTGATGTGCTTTTTGTTGAGCTAGCTTTCCAACTATTAGCCCTTACTTTGATTTCACAATAAAAGGGCTTGCATACCTGTGTTTGACCAAACTCTTCTCTCAATAAATCGACTGCATTCCCACAATACAATATAATTCTTTCCTGAGAAGCTGTTTTTCTAGCAGCCAAAATCCTAATACCAACTTACTAATAGATAAAACGTTTTATCTATTTTTTTTATCTTATCCTTTTTATAAATTAGTATTCTAAGATATGGGATCTAGAGCTGGTTGAAAAAACATCCAGTGCTGTCATAAATACTGAGAGATTGAGTAGCACATAAATACCCTTCTCAGTTTGGATTGAGCAAACTTGTTCATTTTCTGTATGGAAGCACCAATATAGTTTTTATATTCATACTGAGTAGTCAGAAGTAGGTGAGGACAACAATTTGGAGGTGTGAAAGCATTGAGTCCCAGTATTAGATCTTACTATCAATAAGGTAAAGATAAATAAAGAAGATAAACACCAAGACTGATATTTTGAAAGATTTCAATAACTAAGCAGATTGATTTGTCCTGAAGCTATCAAGCTGTAATATATTGCCGGCCTGAATATTACTGACATGTTGCAGAGAGAATTAGTGTAATTCATTTTTATATAACATAAACAAAGAAAAATAATTTCACATAGACTAGGGAATAGGAAAGTGTGTCCTTCCCCAGGCCCTGGTAATTGTGACCCTAAGGAAGAGCCAGAATAGCCCTGAGCATATTTAATGTCTTCTCAGAAGTCTGATTTGCAGGAGATAAAAATTAGAAGTGCATTAGGATTTATCTAAAGAAAAGACATGATGTCAGAAGAACTTAAACTTTCTGGCTTTTAAAATCAGTCACATTTCTGTACTGGGAAAACAAGTAGGTTGGTATTGCAGTAGCATGTGCATCCTACAGAAAAAGGACAAATCAACAGTCCTGCTACTAATGAGGTATGTGGCATAAGGAGATATTCTCATTTTCAGTGCAGAGAAATTTTATGAAGACTTGGCTTCATCTGTAAATCTGGTCTTGTTTTCATGCATTCTAACTGCATTTTAACCAGCTTTTTTCCTTTCCTTTTTTTTCTCTCTTTGCATGCTTTATTTCTTTTGTTTGAATATTAGGAGCAAAAGCGTATAGATGGCACCACCCGTGAGGTGAAAAAGGTTAGAAAAGCCAGGAACAGACGCCAGGAGTGGAATATGATGGCATATGACAAAGAGCTTAGACCTGACAACAGGTTGTCTCAAAGTGTGTACCATGGAGCATCTTCCGAGGGATCCCTGTCCCCAGATACTAGGTCTGTTTACAGCAAAGCTGTTTGTTATACCACAGTTGTATGTTCAGAAATACTGAGTAGAATTAGGTGTTTTTACAGGATGGGCATAGTTAGACAAAAACATACAATGCACGGTTTAAAGTTCTTTTCAAAATTATCTCAAAGCATAAATACCATAAATTCTGTAATGATTCTTTTTTTCTTCCTCAGCTTCACATGGGCATAATGTCCTCACAATGTTATACACTGCAGTGAAAGAAGTGTTTGCTGCATGCTTTATATTTGGTCTTAAGTAGCTGTAGTTACAAAAGCACTTAAGTCTGCCTCTAGTAGATAATGTCAGTACCTTTTCCTTAGTGTCTAGTTTGTAGTTTGGTGCGCTGCTGATAGCTTAATAAATATTTTCCTGCGATCTACTTAGTCAGGCATACCTGCCTCTAACAGAATGCTTTAATGGGAGAAGAGTTCAGCTTTAGCAATGTTCCATTAGTCCAAAGAGCAAGCTACAAAACCAGATGCAATCTTACTGCTTGAAATAATAGAAATCTCTGCTTAGAGACCCAGAAGAATTCATCTTCATTGACTGAGATTCCCTTTGGGCTCAGTGGGACCTTTTCCTGGTGTGCATGGAAGTTTTGAGTTTTTTCACTAAGGATTTTGCCATTTTATTTCCCCTGTCTGTTGTGATTAAGTGCTAGCAGTAAAGTTAGGAATAGAGTCCACTGGAAAAAGCGTGTAACAATTTAATGTTCAAATTGTTGAATGGCTAGGTTGAGGAAGCAGCTACCACTGCAAAAGTGTGGGCTGATACCTTTAGTTCCCTGTCCAGTGAAGATTAATTTAAAAAAAAAAATCTGCTTCGGACCTTAGGACTTTGTGGATATAATGATGTGGTCTTTGTGAAGAGTAATCAACTTATAATTGAAACATAAAATTTAAAATAACATTGCTCTTGCTTTTCAATAATATATTCAGAACTTTTCTCTGTCTAAAAGCCTTTGTCTATTTCCCGCCCCCCCCCCCCAGTTTCTAATGCAAAAACCTTGTCTCTTGTTAGTCTTAATGAAACATTGCAGGCTGACAGTACTTTCCACAGGTTGATCTAGTAAAAGATGTGAATTTTTTTTCATCAGGAGTTCTGTTTCACACATTTTAAATCTTTTTTTTTTAGCCTTAACACTTTGCTTCCAGGATTCCTGGGTTTAAATCAGGATCATATTGAAGTGATTTGTTTTTATTTCCCAGCAACGTCAACATGTATTTGGCTGTATGAAAATATCTATAGTACTTGAAATATGTAGGATTTTTTTTAAGCAGAAATTGTAGGATGCACCTCTATGTTGCATCTAGATGTTGTGGTATGACAGATAACTTGTACATAAGCCTTTCAGATTTTATAATTTATGGAGTTCTTTACATTTCAGTGAATCAAATATCGGAGACTGAATCCTGAAATCTGTTTTACATGCATGAATTCTGTGAATGGTAGTGAGGTGAAGAGAAGGCTTTCTATTCATCTTGGGATAGTCTTAAGCTGTAAAAAAACCCATACATATAGAACCAAGTACTGGTTTCAGAGACAACCTTATGCTGACAGCTCCTGCATGAGCACTGTTATATAAGTAAGGTCCCAAAGAAGTGTATTTAGTTATATTGTGGTTCTTTTTCTAATGTTAAAGTGAAAAAAAAAGCTTTTATGTCTTCTCGTTTGCTAATTTAAAGACTTACGTTGAATGTTGACATCCAAATGTTTGGACTGTGGCAATTGACAATGTATTTGTTGTACTTATTGTACTTTAGAGAGAGAAACACAAGCTGAATCCAAACAGAAACCAGCAAATTAATGTGAGAAAAGTAAGAACAAGAAAAGAAGAGTGGGAGAGAAGGAAAATGGGCATTGAGTTCATGAGTGACGCAAAGAAAATGGAACAGGCAGGAAGCATGAAAGAGGACAAAATGCCCAAAGGGTTTGTTATTCTGTTTTACTCAAAGCCCTGGCTTTTTGTTGCTTACCTCGCTTCCAGTCTTACAGATAAGTGCATCAGTTTACTGTGTTCACTAAAAGCCAGGCTGCACCATAGTTCATTACTAAAACAACTATTTGCAGTAATGGGATGAAGAGATCCTTTTGCTCCCTCTCTTGGGCTTATTTGACAGAGCATCTTAGACTTTGTATCTTTATGAACTCTCTGCTCAACTAATATTTACATTTCCCAGTTTCTCTAAGCCTTTCCAACAAAATTAATTGTGCAAACAAAATAAAAAGCACTTTCTAACTTTCAAAATTGGTTTTCTCTGCATTGGTAAAACATACTCTTCTGCATAATTGCAAGTGTTTGTAGTATTGCTTCCCTTTTTCTTTTGCACTGTTAACTTAAGGCAGGCCTGGTAAGTATTATCATTTTAAACAATGGACTGTCAAAATTGCTGACAAAAACAATACGCTTCCTTATGGCTACTAAAGTTCTTGTGCTTTCTGTGGACTTAAAGATGGAGTGGTGCTTGATAATCAGGGAGTCCTGTTGCAAGAAAATAGTGCTGATTGCAGTCTTTTTAGTTTTTTTTTCTCAGTTATTTAGATAATGGCCTGTTATACTCAATCTGTTCTTCTGCATGCATTTACTTTAATTTTAGGTCACATGCATCTGATGTTACAGATTATTCTTATCCTGCTACTCCGAATCATTCCCTCCATCAGCAGATAGCAATGCCTTCATATGGAGCAGGAGATGGTCCACAGTACATGGCAGCATCCCAAAGCCATGAGCATGAATACAGACCACCTTCCACCACTGTACGACATGCTACTTTAAACAGACCTCAGCAACCACCTCCACCTCCACCCCAGCCTTCAGATGGACAACACAGCTCAGTACCTGTGGTACCAGCAGAATATGGGTAAATCTCCTGATTTATTCTAGTGGGTTCTTGACAAAACTAGAGGGTTTTTCATAACCATCAGAATGTGCAATGCATCACACCAAAAGACCCCAAATGCATCAGTTACCTCCTTGAGAGGACAGGAAAATATTGGTATCGTTTCTGTGTATGAACTGAATTTAAATTAAATAGTGAAAGCAAAAAAAATGAACTGTGTATTGAATGTGGTGAAATCAATATGCTTATAAAATATTAAGGGTTCCTAATACAGTATTAAAGAAGAAGTAATTTTTCTTTAAAGTGGAAAATAGTTACAGCATAATTTGAGGAATCTTTTAAACTTCAGGAAATGCACAGAAAAAGTATTGCTGATTGTGATTAATGTGTCAGTTTGTTGCATCCCTGAAATAACTTTTTAAAGGAGCTTGTGATAGAATTGGAAGGGCTCTCAGACACAGAATCAAATTCTCTGCTGCTACAGGACCAATGCCAGTCCGTAATTCAAGATAGGAATTTACCAAACTGTTCTGTAGATATCTTGCCTGAATGCATTCTGAAGGAAGGTTTGCTCCAGAGTACTGGCCCTCCAATAGCAAGAAAACATCTGTTTTTTAACCAGTCTGTGTCTGTTCTTTTATGTAAATAGCTTAAACTTTCAAGCTATAACCCCAGGAAAGTTGTAGTCATTCTTGCCTGTGTCGTTTTAAAGTAGACAAGCCAAGGATGGTCAGCCTTGCTTGATGCATTCGGGGGTAGCATTTGCCTGATTCGTGACTGTATTGTGCTGCAGATGACAGGAGTGACTGCTCCAACCTGCCCTTTCTCTGTTATTTCCGGTATTATAACACAGTATTGTGCTTAGTCTTCACATCCGTGACCATTGTCAGGGTATTGCAGTTGTCAAGAACATTGACATGTCTCTGAATGTCATCAGTCACTTCCCAATCCTGTCTCCTATTTTAATGACATTGTAACAAAGAAATTAGCCTTCCCTGTCCCTCCTATTTCAAGTATCAATCAAATGTATCAATTTAATTAAATGGTATTCAGATTGATGACTGCAGAAGCACATGAGGTGCATGGTATACCTTTGGATGAATATTTCCATTCATAGTTTGCATTGCTCTCTATGCCTGTGTCCTCTATTATCTCTTAATATTTGTTTAACATTTGATCTTCTATGGAATTGATACATGTAGTCTGCAGTTTTCTTGGTCCCTTCTTCATCACAGACCTTGTACGTAATAGTCCCACAGAGTAGGTGGTTAGCAACAAACACTTTATACTGAATTAGGTAGGAGAATGAAGATAAAAAGCTCACTTTATAAAGTCCTGAAAGGGCACTGTCTTTAACTTTGACATCTGTCTTAAATCTCAATATATTACCTATACGTGACAGTTCATGTGTTTATAATCACTTGCATATTTAATTGACCAGTTTAAATTCCTTTTGATTTCGGTTTTATCTGAGGTTGGATGAGAGGAGCTTAAGGGGTGATGGTTCTCTAAGTCCTAACTTTCAATGCATTAAATGTTTTTGTTATGTTTTATATAGGATGCTTCCGGCTCAGATGGTGGATTATTACAATCCTACAGGTCCTCCCCCTCCTCCTCCTCCCCCTATGATTCCTTCAGCACAAACTGCATTTGTTAGCCCCCTTCAGCTTCCTGTGCCACCTTCCCACTCTGGACTGGTGACTGGCTCTACATACGCAGCTACTCATCCTCCTCCTTCTAGTGGGCTTGTTGTCACTGCTCCCCCTCCTCCTGGCCCACCTCCTCCCCCTCCAGGCCCTCCTGCTGCAGGTGCCTCCCTCTCTTCCTCCCCAATGCATGCTCCTCCAGCGTCGGACGCCAAGCGTCATGAACCTGCCCAGGCGCCGATAAGCGATGCACGGAGCGACCTTCTTGCTGCCATTAGAATGGGTAAGTGGACACTGAGCTCCAGGTATTTCTTTTTTCTTTTTTTTTTCAATGAAAGTACTGTGTTTTCCACTGAGAGGAGTTCGTGGCTCCCGTTCCCAGCTGGGCAGTGTCATTAGCCACGGGTACCATACACCTATTCTGACACTGTCTGCCATGACTTTGAATCTTTTCCTAATGCCTACAGATGTACAGCTTTGTCAGGCATGTTCTAGCACTTGTGCAAATGCAGTCAAATGAAAACAGCATTTCCGCATGTAAGGTGCCAGTAGATGTACGTGGATTTTTGCTTCTGTTCAGAAGGACTGAGTTACCCAACACCAGGCATCAGCCCACTGATTTTTAACCAGTGACTCTTCCTGTAACATGGAGCTGTAGGTCTAATGGTATTTCCAAATACAGCTATGAAAACTTTCATCTTCAGATCAAAAGGACTCATACAGCCTTGACTATTTAGGCTTAACATATGGTTGTCAGTTTTAGAAGTCCAGAAGCATTCAGTCTCTGAGAATGAATTCCAGTCTGCCTTTTCTGTCCTTCTCCCTTCCTGCTCAGGGAGGGTCTCTTGAATCAACAGTTTCGCTGTTTTTTCCCTCCTCCTTCCTGAGTATATTGTTAGAATACAACAAACTCACCACCACCACCACGAAATCTGGGATCTCTTGCATTGAGAACTTTGTCTGAGAGTAACTGTCTCTACAGGAATTCAGCTGAAGAAGGTGCAGGAGCAACGCGAGCAAGAAGCCAAGCGCGAGCCGGTTGGCAACGACGTGGCGACCATCCTTTCGAGGCGCATTGCGGTGGAATACAGCGACTCCGATGACGATTCAGAGTTCGATGAGAACGACTGGTCAGACTGAACGTGCCCCGAGCCCACTGGCAACTACATCAAACACTTGGCTTCAGTGATTGCTCTCTTAGCAAGATGTAAAGCAGGACGTTGACGTGTATTAAGGCTAGTGATGGAAGTGCTAAAATTGAATTGGTATTATTCAGAATGCTGTAGCTTAGCAACTCTGGTAATAATGATGTGATTATGCTTATGCAGATCAGAAACTTGTCTTACTTTCAGTATTTACTGCATAATACTCAAGTGCCACTAAATGTAGCAACTCATGTGCTGCGTGCAAAATATGCTGCAGTTGTTGCACTGTTACAGAACCAGCATTTTATTTTACTTTCCTGATCTTGAAGGGATAAAATATATTTTTTTGACTTTACATCTTATTCTTTTAATTATGTAAGAAAGTTAGGTACTTGTGAATTGGTCTGGTTGTTAGTCTTTGAGGGAGTTAACTATACGACTGAGTGAAGTGTTGAGTTCCATGTGACTTTTAGCTTTTTTATTAGCTACTAATTATGCCCACCTTTAGTCTATTTTTAACCTCTTCTGGGCTTAAGTTTTTATGCATACAGAATTGATTTTATATTATCTTCCTTTTTAATCTTAAAAATGTAGCAGATGATGACATGTATACTTTGAAGAATGAATCCACATGATCCTAAAAGAACATTTGGTGAGCAGCCGGGTGATGTCTGTAACAGTACAAGCTCTAGGTTGCTGGCTGCTTGTTGGGAAGAGTGTTGGGGAGGGGTGTCTCTGCTTGGTAGCAGATGCATGTCTGTGTTACACATAAAAGTTAAAATACCTGTAGAGTTTTTCAGTTTTGTGATAGAGATGAACTGGATGCAGGATAGGTCGGATTGAAACCACACGGTTATTGCAGTGTAGAAATGCTACTGTTACTGCTAAAGATGGGAACAGTATGGATCTAGCAATCAGATACATTTCACAAGTATTACACTTGGTCTTTATCCCTGTAGGTATAAATGTGTGTAAATAAGTTCTGTTGTTGTTCATTTGTACATGTGTAGTCATGTAGCTTATTTACTCAGAACTCTTACTTTGAATGTATTTTTTTCCAGTACATCCCATGGATAAAACATTGGCAGTTAAAGCAGTTTTAATGGCTTTTGGGGTACTACATCATATATATACACACTTTTTTGCTTCTTCCCTAGGAATACTTGCTGCCAGAAAGTCTGCTTTGGCTGTCTCTGTTTTCTTTAAAAAGAATTCCCTTCTTTTTTTTTTTTTCTTTTTCCTATTCCCCCCCCCCCCCCTCACAGCAGTACAGTATTAAAATGGTGAGGTTTTTTTGTTTTTTGCTCTCTTCTGAACTGAGAGTCAGGCTGCTGCTTTGCCTAATAAGGCTTTAAAAAATTTATTCCCAACAGGGGAAGAGCTCTTTCCTTACCAGATTAGTTTTAATCTTTGTAACGGAAGTCTGTGTAATTCCAGGTTTAAAATTTGGTAAAGCTCCATTGTTCTGTGAGGCCCTGTCTGTTCTTAAAAAAAAAAGTATGTAAAATAAAAAGAGAAATGGAAGATGATTATCTAACCTGTGTTTACACCATTAACAATTTTAGTCCTGAGAATGTAACAGTCTAACACGATGTTTGCATGCAAACTGTTGGCTACTGCATTGCTGTTTAATCTGCATATGGTTTTTCAATCTGTGGTGGCTGCCTTTATGGTAGGGGGGTAAGATGCTGCCTCAATGTTGGTGGTCAAATTTACCATAAAGTAGAACGGATCTCTGCATAGTGGTGAGCAACCACAGCTCTTGGTAACTGGGGGCAGCTGAAGGTACTCGCTCATGTCCATCCCAGTTGGAGCTGGTTTTGTCTTTGCCTTAAAATGCAGAGCTGAAGTCTGCTTTATTTTGTGTCCTGGAGTCTGAGGCCTGTGTGTCCACCAGAGAGGACAGAATTTAGGTAATAACCTGATGGTGGTTTTCATCACTGCATGAGAGATGGCTGTTCCTTACCATCATGGTGTGCTTGCACAATAATTCTTTGGGTGGGTAGTGCAACTGGGACCTCAGTGTTCCATCACTGTATAGGTGGGGAGAGTACTCTTGATGTTCTTTTGATACATGCTGAAATGAAATGTCTCAGCAGAAAATTCTTTCCAAGCTACTGAAATTTGATACAACAGAAGATATATTTTATGAGCACAGAAGTTGGGTGTGATGAAATTTTGTAATTTGTGCTTATTTTAAATAAGCATTAAATAAGCAATCAGTTGTGACCAGTTAAGATAGCGTAGATTTTTCAGTCATAGTAGCCAACCTGTTTTTCTGAACCTGCAATGTTGTCGTTTTCCTTTTGGTATTTTATGAACAAAATGTGAACTGAATTTAGTGATGTAAACATGATTCTAGGCTGTTTTTATCAGTTTTATCATACTTCGGGTTGTGAATAAGTAACAAATATGAATAAAATCTCACTTTTGAGCCTGTCGTTCTTTCCTAAGATTAGTAAGATTGTGCTGTTAACTTACTGATGACTAATGGAAATGAAAATGTAAGGCTTCCAGATGCTATCTGTGACCCCAAGGAACCATGACGTTCCTGGGATGAGGGCTGGAGTCTACAAAACCCTCCAGGTTCTGCTGCTCCTTCTAACATGCATACTTTGTTCTTTTGCAGCTTTGATTCAAGCTCCAAGTTCAAGTTCTTGGCTGGTCTAAACGGGTATTAATTCCCCTACAGGTAGCTTTAGAGGTTTTTTTCAGTGAAATGCATTAAACATCAGCTTTGCTTCCAGAAAGAACAAGGCAGAAAATAAGACTTATATTAGCAGGTCTCTTTTGACATTTTTTACTAAGAAGGAGTCTTTGTAGGTTAATGACACAAAGCACAATACTGTAAAATGCAAACCCATGTCTGCCTACTAGAAAAATATTTTTAATTTAATCTTTTAATTGTAATCAGATTAAAGCCAGGAGAGGCTTTTCATCCTACTGGAAAGAACTTATATAAACCAATTGTGTAACATAGTAGCCTAATTGTAAATTAAACAGATTTGTTTATGCATCTTAGACTTGGCTGTTTCCTGGGAAAAATAAATTAATCTTTACTCTGTTCAACTGAAAACTCCAGTCCCTCTCTGGCACTCGGTTCTTATTTCTCTCAAATTTTCCATTTTATGATTTGAACTTAATTCAAGTAATTTCGAGCAAAGACACCAATTCTATGTAGAAACAATATATGAGCTTGCAGTTTTCTTGGTTTGAAGGTGTTCTTGGTAAAGCATTTATAACTGCTCATTGATGGGTTGGAGTTGGGACTGATGGTCACTCAGTGTGCTGCTTCTGCAACTTTTCTGATTGTGTTTGAACATTAAACAATTTACATGAAACTAAACTGAACTGGATTTTTAGGCAGAGATTTCTCTTTACCAAGAGGAATTGAATAGAGGTGAAAAAAATTTTATTGTAAGAGGGGTTTATGTTGTTGAGAACAAGCTCTAAATTGAGCTTGTTTGCAATAAGCAGATGGAGTTGATGGGAAGGGAAATGACTCCTTGGGAAATTGGGTCTTGATGTGTTTTTCAGGTATGTTCTCTCTCATCCAGGGCACTGTTTTAATAATGAAGAGGTGATCTCTCCCCCTTGAAACAACATAACTAAGGATACAGCAACTATGTAATTTCTAAAAATGTTTCAAATCTCACCATAAACTGAACTGAGTATAAACCTGGTAATAATGAAGACTTCATTAGAACCTTATATCTGGAAGCTGAAGTTGCACAAATTAAATCCTGAGCTGAGGTATTAGTTCCTAGCAGAGGAGTAAAATAAATATTAGAACAGCTTATCCAGAGATGGTTTTGACAGTGAATTTTTTTAAGGTGACATTACACTTTTCTTTTTTTCCTTCTGAGAAACCAAATAGAAATGCATCGTGGTGTAGTCTGCTTTGGGGAAAGGTTTTTGCCCCATGAATTTTTAATTCTGAGTGAGGCATTGCTGATAGGAATGAGCACATATATACAGAGATACACAGAAGTCCAAGCGTTTTCAGCATGTTGAGGCGGATCTGCATTCAGGTACTCTTAAGCACTGTCAGTGATATACAGGGAATTAAAATAAATTATAATCCCTACTAGAATCCCTCAGGCTCTGGATCTGCCACAGAATAGTCAGGAGGGACTTGAGCTTGTCAGTGAACACCCTTCCCAGTTCCCTTGGACTTAAAGGGAAGTGTGGGTACTCCAGAAAGACTGTGGATTCCCAATTGACCGTTGTCTTTCCTTAAAGAGATGAACTAGGAGAAGGAATTTCATATTTTGCTTTCTCTACTAACAGTAGAGGCAAAGAATGTTTTTTCATGTGCTGTCAAGTTATTTGTAGGTTTCTCTGGAGAAATGTGTTCTCATCTCTGGGTGACATAGATGTGCAGTCCTGAGTGGAATGCCGTCAGGTTTGGGCTGGGCTTTTCAACTACACTAGAAAATAGCAGTCCCTAAGATTCTTAGCTAAATATAGTAGTCTCTTTGAGATTAATTCTTACTGCTGCAGATAGAGAACTTCTTATCTGATTAGCCAGAGCAGGGAAGAGTACTGTGCTTTTCTCTTGGCAAGGGGTCATGTGCAGAGTGATTTGGAGATTAGGGCTGACGGCAACTGTTTTGAGCTACCTCAGCAGCTTGTCTTAAATGTGCTGCCTTTCCAAGTCATTTGGCATTTTCAATTGCATGCTGCTGTACCATGTGAGAGCTCTGCCCTGTTCAGCAGTCTCTTCTGTTGCCAGTGAAGTGTGGGTTAGAGGAAGGGAGGCCTGAGAACCTGACAAAATTACCTTAGTGCCAGTTAATACTGAGCAGTCTGTCCTCTTTGTCTTTGGCAGCAGCTCTAAACAGGAGTCCTACCAACAACACTGAAGGGGATGGCAGAACTCATCTGTTTTCTCTGTTCCTGAAAATCAGGCTCTCTTGATACCTACTAGTGCTGATGAATTCCTTAGTCAGTTTTCTGAGCCATCCTGCTGTTAATGCTTTATTTCTCTAAAGCATTTAACTTGCTAGTCCCCCGTTACCTTTCTCTGACCTGCTGAGAGGCCTGTGCCCACTGCTTGTCACCCTGCACAAACCAGATGCAATCACCAGCCATTGTAGACGTGCCCTTGTTGTCCTGAACTTCTTAGCCCAGTGCTGGCTTTCACCCGCAGTCTGTTCCTCTCTGGAGGGACAGGCTTGCATCCTTCTCTCTTGATTCTCGTGCTCCTGGTTTTCAGTAGATAGTTTGTATGTTACCAGCCAAGGAGCTTCCCATTCCCCCCTTCAGCAGGAGTTACATTTTGGTTGGTTGGCCAGCCGTGGTTTCTTTCCCGTGGATGGATTCTTGTTCTGTGACTGTGCTGGTAACAGTGGGTATTGAAGGGGGTGCTGCTTCAGGACACAGTGCCTTTCTCCTCCACTGGGTTGTACCAGGATTGTTTATCATAGGCTTAGTGATGAAGTGTGAATCTTCCTGTAGTTACTGCTCATTCCAGCCATGTGAGGCCTCACCATAACTTTGCCTGGGACATTCTTTCAGATTTATTTGTTTTTTCCTGGTCTGTTTTTTTGGTGTTTTCCGCTATACCTAGGTTGGTTTGTGTTTCTGTTCTATTTGGGTTTCCTTCCAAATTTAGCATGTTTCCTCTAAAACTCTCTCAGGGTGCCTTCACACAGCTGGCTAAGCTGCTTCTGATTGCCATTATGTTTTAAACATTATTTCTGTCTTTGAGGAAGAAGGACTTTTGTTTGTTTCACATTCTTAGAATGACAACCAAAGTAACACTTTCTAGGCTGGCTGTAAAAATTTCCCCTTAAATTTATTTCTATGCGATATCTACTTATGGTGCATTTTGCTCTAACAAACATTTAGATGTCTTGCTTACAGCAGTTGGTGAAGCTTTTGGATTGCTGTGAATAACTAGTATAGGTTCATCAAAATATTTAATCTGACTGTGGCAAGAGAACGTGAAGGCATGTAATGTGTGCAGTGCCATGTTGCAGTGTGTATATCAAAACACTGGTGTTTGGCAACAGTTCCTTGGGGCATTAGGGGTTCACTTCGAAATACCTGAATGCTGCTGGCTCATTGCTTCTACCAGTAACCAGTCACTGATTTGCAATAAATGGTGCAAACCACTGTTGTGATGTTTCACAAGT
>JAWWMO010000001.1:46479010-46493810 GCA_035047845.1 Dendrocincla fuliginosa
AGCCAAGGGAGTGGCTGTAGGCTGTAGAAGACCAGCCCTTCACTGCAACACTACCCTGCCTCTAGGTCAGTGGGAGCTTGCCCTTGCTTCTCTCTGAAGAGCAGTGGGGCTGTCTGATCTGCTTGGATGTCAGGGAGTATTTTTTTGTTGGGCTAAACTGGTAAATAGCAAATGCTTCCTTCTCCTCCCTGATGCCCTTGCAGATGTGCGGTTTGCCTAACAGTAATTTCCATGTATGCCCTTGCACTGCACCACCAATGGCACCACTGAGACAGGCCAAGTCTTGGAAAAGCTGCTTACAGGGGAGCCAGAGGCTGCAGTAGCAGATGCCATGTGAGAGAGAAGGGGGGAACATGAAGGCTTTCTGAACACCAGCCCCCTCTTTGTTACCCCTCTTGCAAAGGTGAAAGAGTAGGAAGAGTCTGAGGGTTAGTTTGAGATTTTGGAATCTTATGCTCCCACTTAGACCTGCCTGAAACTGGAGTTGTAAAAACTCTTGCCCACTTTAGTTTACCATATCCTCTGTATTCCCCTTGTAAGCTGAATGATTTGGAGTGTGTTGATCCTTGTTCTGGAAATTATGAGAGTGTATTTTTGAGCTTGACAGCTCAAAGTAATGGTGATGGCAAACTCGATATATCTTAGAAAATGTGTTTACATAGGCTTTCTGTCAAGCACCATTTAAACACCATACATCATGATAAAAATGAAGGTGAAAGCAGCTCTGCTAGGCCACTGGTGGAAAGACCGTGTCCTGGTTACATTAAAATATCTTTTGTTCTCAGACAAAGAGTGTCTGCGTTGAAAAGCCACCAGCTTTACAGTTAGCACAAAATAAGGGGATGAAACACTTTGACAGATCTCAAAGAAGAAAATCCCAGTAAACTCCACAAGCAGAGTATGCTCAAGTAAGAGCTGATATGCATGTAAGTAACCAACTGTTGGTTGTAACATGCTGTACAGCAGTGGGGTTTCCTCAGCTCACACCCAAATTAGAGAAACAAAAATAGTAACAGTCCCATGGAGTACTTCTGTTGTGAGGATGACATTTCAATTAAAAAAAAACCACCAAAAAAACAAACCCTAAATTTAACCCTAAATTGAGTTGCTAATTCTAAAAGCAATTCTAGATGCCAGACTGATGATATGTCCTATGACATTTTCAGGAATGAGTGTAAAATGTACATTAACTGCACAGGGCTCACACTTTGAGAAATCAGAGATTCATGATATAGGAACAGAGGTGAGGTTGTAGGCACTCTTTGATATCCTGCTATAAATGATTCAGAAGAAGATATGCTGCACTATGTCCAAAAATCCATCCAGCTCAGCAGTTCATCTCTGATATGACTTACGGACACTTACACGAACCTAAGAACAGGTATGTGCACCTGATTCAAGCATCTTTGAACTAAAGAACACTGAACCACACTTCTTAATTTCCACTTGTGTGCCTCATAAACTTTCTTTTGCTTATTGTAGCACTGAAATGTCCTGACAGCTTCCAAGTATTTTCTCCTTGTAAGTACACTGGCCATTTACTATTGGCCACTGAAGTTTTCTGTTGCATATCCATTATTAATAATTCTGTTACCTTCTGCCTAGTTCCAGACTTAGCTGGCATATCTGATACCCAACCATAGTATATAAAGCACTACATAACCAGAAGGAAGCATAAAATAGTTGTAACTGGTTGATCTAAGTGTTCCAATACCTAAGGTTCCCAGTTAACCCAAAACACTGTTTGAACAAATTACAGTGCTGTTTCCTGAGCTTGTGATACTGCTGGATTGCTTCATAAGCAGGACGTTCCCTGCACCAAACAAAAATGCAGCCATGATATCTACCAGTTCTGCAACATCATTAATACTTCCACCATTTTAATAAGAGTTCCTTTACAATTCTGGCTGATTACCATTAAGTTTTGGCTGGCTTTTACTATTCTATTTATTAATTTGGTCAGCCCTCTTAATGCTAATTCCATCTGTTAGACTGATGCTGATTTTGGGAGATGTGGAAGGGGCAGCAACACAGCAATACCAAGATGCTTGAACCATCCAACCCTGCTGTTCCTGGCTTGTTCCTGACCCTCCTAACCACAGAAGCAGGTCATACATGCATTGTATAGTCAGAACAGGTTCAGTTTATTGTCCTACTTTAGACTCCATCAATCAAGCCCAAACTGATCCCCAAACAGCCATAGCCACATGATTTCAATATTGGCTTCTCCATTAGGTGAAACATTTGTTTTCACTCCCTCTCGTTTTGCTTTTTTCTCCCAGTTAATTTTTCATTTCTTTTCCAGTTTTAATAGAGTGCATGGCTGACTGTTCCTAAGGGTCTGCATTGTGTAGTCGTGGTTCATGTTCACTGTAAGCAAAAAGAACTTATCAAGTACATCTTGATCACCATTGTGCTGTAGGCTTTTGGCTGTAGTTTAACCACAGAGAAACAAACTGGATGTTTATTCCTGCACCATGATACCAACTTCTTCTCCAGATAAAATAGATGGTGCCTGAATGTCGGATGTGAGAGGTGGAGAGGACAGTTGTATCTGGTCAAAGTAAACATCACTAAGACCTCTTCCAGGATACATCTGAGCTGCAGGACTGTAGTCCTATACTGTAAAAAGGAAGCAACATTGCTCTTGGTCACTTACCTGGGTATCAGTCAGTCACTGGCCAACTTCTTTCAGAAGCCATATTTCAGTGGCTATGGCAGGATAGTCAGTCTTATGGTTAGAGATGTAACTTATCCCATCAATTTATATGCCTGGAAAATAAGTTGAGTATTCAAGAAAACCGTTTAAAAGAATTAAGACGTAAATTTTATAAAACATTTAATTTGAAAAATGAGAGAGTCCATCATTTTCTTTTAGCCTGCCTGTAACAGTCCAACTGGAAATACAAAACTTTGATCATGCATCTGATTCTGCAGTTACTTCATTAGAGGATTAGGACCAAACCTCTAAAAAAAACCATCTAAGTTAACATAGTTTCTTTAAAATTTTACCTCTCAACAGCTAAGGACTGCTAACTCAAATATTAAGTATTTCCATGCATTTAGCATTTAGGTTTTTTTCTCCCAAAACTGAGTGTATACAATAATAATAAATGGCAGCATGTCAGAAGAGAGTGCAGTAGAGATAAAGTGAGTAAGAAAGGGAGACTTGGCAGGGCTCTGGCTTTCACTAGCAAATTTGCATTCAAGAATTCCTCTTAGCCCTTCTTTCAGAATTTTTGTACAAAACTGTAATGCCTGCTACTTCCTTCTGCAGTGTTAGTAGATGCAGGGGATCTACAGAAGTTAAGCTGAAGTCTGCACATTTGAATTTAACCTCCAGGTTTAGTCAGTGTCATCTGTCATCTCTTTGCACTGGAACATACTTAATTTTATATTTGTATAAAGGATATTGTTTTGTTATTTGAAATAGAATGTGAAATTCAGTGAAATGAAACAACAACCATTCTTTTTTTTTTTTTTAGAAAGGAAAATTTATTTATGGTTACATACACCACATATAAAATTAACATTTAACTGAAACATGTAATTGTTTCCATCATTTATGACTAAACACAATGTTGACTACAAAACTGTACAGTTTCTATTTAGTAACCATTCTTACAGCATAGTGCAATTGTACCATTTTATAAAGAAAATAATTTGTGCCTTTTTTAAATAAAGTGCATTAAATTACTATCTTGTATACAACAAGAAGCTCTGTAGTTGCAATTCAAAGCTTTAAGCTTAAAGGAAACTGAGGCAAAGATGTTTTACTTCCTTTTAAAATCACTTCATACACTAGCAATGTATGGTTCAAACTTCAGCCACAGTTAAATTAAAAAAAAAAAACAAACAAACAACCCTTAATTAGTATAAGAAATAACCACAGGCCTTTAGGCATGAAACCAGTAATTGGTTTTCATATGAAAAGCACAACATGCAGAATTTCAATCCATCTGGCCCCTAGTGAGATGTGTAGCATGAGAACTATCCCTCATGCAGATGCTTTTGGTAAGGCTTTTAGAATTCAGCATGGAACTACACTGCAATCAGTATTATCAAGTGTTTACCTGAATCATATGATGTGTCCTAGGGAAATTTCTCTCTGAAAATTTGATGAGAGGAACATAGTAAACCACAGGTTATTTTTTAATTGCATTTGGCAACAAAACACATGGGGGTCTAGTTAGTAAGTCTCAGAAATTACGAGTGGTTCTATTAGCCCAGGGTATTCCAACCATCATGGCCTGAAGTTAATGACAGCATTTTGCAGCTTTATTTCAGAGGCACATTTATAGCATCTTACCCTATGAAATTTCATTTGTAAACACATTTACAATCAACTTTTGTAGATTTTGGCTGTGACAGTAAAGCTGAGACTAAACAAAGGATGACTTTAGCTGCATTGAGTAAAAAGATGTAGACATAAAAATGGATAGAGGTGTAATGTTGCTCTTTCTAAAAACAATGACAAAAGCAAGAATGCCCATTTCCTTTGGTTGGCTCTGGCTGAGGCCCAACAGAAAAGTCCATACTCTTTTCTTCCTACATACCTACATGGGACTGCTATCAGCTTCAACATAAAAATGTATTTGAGCACAAGCAAGTAACCCTAGAGATTGCCTGAGTATTTTGCTGCATATGTAATCTAGGCAATTTACCTACCTCTTCAGCTGCAAAAGTCATTCCACACTTTTGGCACAAATCACAAATACTGTTTCTACATTCTGGAAAAGCACTTTTTCTTCCTCTAGGGACCGGCCTGCATTCAGAAGCAGACTACTGTACATTCAGCTGCTCAGCTCTGGGACAGCTGCTGTGTAAAAAGCTGCGTGCTGGAGAGTGCTAACTCCCAGCAACTACTTACTCTCCTCTTCCTAGACGAAGGAAACTCTCTGCTTACATTGAAAGAGCAATACAAAGGAAAGAAGCTCTAACTTGGCTGGAATGTGACTGAAAAAGAATTACTATTTTCTGTCATGTCTTCAGGAAGTTCTGTTCTGAGAGCAGAGCTCCCTTCCAAACCCCACGTGCTCTGACCTGCAATCAACCCCACAGAAAAGCCCCACCACCATGCTCTTTTCTCATGAGTCCTCTGAGGCAGAGCAGCACAAAGTGGACTGAGTGTTGCTCATATATTGAGGGAGTATATTGTCAGAAGGCAACCAAAGAGTGGCAAAATAAAAACTCATGAATGGGGCACAACTCCCCATGCTCCATGGGGACACAACAGTTTGCCCCTTTCAGGACGTGGGGACCTTAGTTTTTGAAGGGCTGGGTCACGCTGCTTTCATTTGCATACTATAAAAATATCTCTTCCCTGAAAACAGGGGATGCCCAATTTTCATGGGTTTAATCCCAGTGAACACTGAAGTAAGAGCAAAATTCTATGGCGACCATAAGTAATCAATGTGTTAAGAGTTCTACACCTTGGCCCTGAAATCTTAGAGGTCCTAGACCTTTTTTCTAGAACACCACTGAAACATATATGGATTTTGTGTGCCCTTTAAAAATGAATGCATAAAATTTTTTAGATACTCTAATATTCCCCAGGTTAGCATCAGTCAGTGCAAAATGTGCACCTGTGTCACACATAACTGCGTGGACTGCTGTTTAGACTCATGATTTGAGCAGTCATTACCAAAGCACCTATGAAATAAAAAAAAGGGCAAGAGAGAACAAGGAACAGTGTGTGCAGAAAGATAACAGCTGCTATATAGGCTCATGTTTGCGATAAATATCCTTCTTGCGTTTTGTCCCATATGTGGTCATAGAACACATTCCTGTAATCTCAAAGCTGGCAGTGGGGTTTGTCCAAATTAAAGACATAAAAATTCACCTCCCTTCCAAACCCTCTAGCCTGTCTTTCTTTGTCAAAATATCAATTGCCACTGAATCTTCCATTGTTTGCAAGACTCATACAAGTTTGGCAAACTTTTTCTTTGAACAAATGAAACTGCCTCAGCAAAGAGGTTACACTTTGACCATGTCAACACTGAAGGTACAGAGGATGAGATATACCCTATCACACATATAAAAAGTAAATTAAATAATCATAATAATTATGTATATATATATATTATATTTAAGTATGTAATTATGCTATTTAAAAGTAATAGCTCATCATACCTAATTAAGCTAACGGCACACCAAAAAGAAACTCTCTCTATTCACCCTATAATATAACTACTACTTAAAGTCTTTAAGTTAAACCTGGACATACACATTGCCCTTTAAGAAAACTTTTTTACTTAAAAATAAATCTATTTTATTGGCATCTCTTCATCCCTCCATTTTCTAAGGTAAAACCTTGCAGGATGCAGTCTTCAGCGTGTGCAGTTAGTATTGGCTTGCTTTTTCCTTCAGAAACTGGGACTAGACTTGTGCTCAGACATCATGATAGATCATATAGTTGGGAAAAAAGAATATTAGAAAAAGAAAACTGTAGCAAGTGCCAGCTTTGCCTTCCCACAGGTGAATCAAGACATTTCCAGCATAAGGTAAGTGCTCACTAAAGTTGTCCAATGAAAAAGCACTGCTGGTACATTTGGAAGGGTCGTCGCAGACTATTTAAAAACTTTGCAAGTAAGCTTTTACCTAAGAATGCACCACTGCACTTATCGGAGGCATGTACTTAGAACAGCAGAATCACTTAGGGTGACAAAGACCTTTAGGATCACTGAAGCCAATCATAAACTGGTATTTGTCTTGGAACAAAAAGGACTGTACCAGACATCTTACTGCTGAGAGTCTGTGGTGGAGGTGAGGTGAAGGAGAGAAAAAAAAGGGTAAAAAACCCCCAATCCATAAGCCTATGGCCATCAGTTGAAATACTAATACTCTACACTAGTAATTTAAGGAAGCCCCTAAATATGCATTGGATGTTCGTAAATACCTATCCTATATGCTTTTTAAAAAGGTCTATGCTACTTAGAGATATCAGGTAACTAACTCAGTTCATTAGTTCTGGGATGTAAGATGCTTCGCCCTGCCAGTGAGAGGGAAACTCAAAATACTGTCTTGGTCAGTTAAATATCTGGCATGTCAGTAAGTTGGTAAAAATTGCCTTGGCATATGTAGAGTGCAAAACAAAGGTTTGGGGAGGATGATTTCCTTAAAGCAAATTCAAGGAGTCTGTGCTGGCAAATTTAACTGACGGCTGTTTTAAAATGGGTTTTACTCTCTCAACTTATTTGCAAAAAATCTCCACTGGAAAAAACTCCCCTTATCCTTTCAGTGCCACTGAATTAGTTTGCATCACAGCAGTGGCACACTAGTTAATTGCAATACAGTTTTATCTAACCTACATTCAGGTTTGCTTTTCTTTCCTTCTCTTCTAGAAGAAGTTTGTATAACAGTGAAATGCAGAACTCTTTCACGTGGCTTACATGATCAATAATTCTGTGAATAAACCACAACATGGACTTTTTTAGTGCAAAGGCATATTGTTTTCAACGAAACATTTACTGCAAAGTCACAGGCTCAGCTGCTACTCAGAAGAAACAGAAATACATAATGACTTAATGTAAAATAATCTGCTGGTAGTGCTACTTGTACATTTTCAATATTTTTCCACAAAACCCCTCTTCTGATTTCAAGTGGAGCCATGCAAGACTATGCTAACAAGACAAGTAACAATCTGAATAAAGCATGAGGCAACATTTTCAAGGAAGGTGGACCTCGCTTCTGATAATATAGCATCCTCTCTGTTCTCTGGACACCATTCAACAGGAGCAACCATACTGCCAGACTCAAGAACACAGGACTGCTGCACCACATCCCAGAACAAGCGCAGTCCCAGGGCCCTTCTTGGGTGCTCCATGTGGGCAAGGTTCCAAATGGACAGCTCAAAATAACCTTCTCACAGGGGATGCATTTATTCAAGCATCCTTCCTATCCAAGCTCAAGCGCTGAGTATCTGGCAGATTCACCAAGACATAAAGACTTCTGTCTCTCACCTTTCACCATCGACCTAATATGAAAGCAGATATCCTTGCAGTTCACCCAGATTTCTGATCCATTAAAAGGAACTGCAAATTCTTGGTCTGAAGAAGACAGCAGCACCCAGTTTGAATGGGTAATTTTCTTTAGTACCAAAGAAGTATTTCCAGGCAGGAGACCTTTCAAGTGTATTGGGAGTCCCATCATTCTTTCACTGACAGATGAGGGAGATACACATGCTTAATTTATCTTTCCTGACCTATTGCTTATTCATGACATATAAATTACACCACTTCCTTTTAGTCCTTTCCTTTTACTTCGCTATAGGCAGAGATTGAGAGATCTGATTTTTTTCTCCATTGAACATCTCTGGACTACCACTAAGCCAACCTAGAACCCATGCAGTATCTGAGATAAAGTGACAGAATACTAGTGGGTTTTTTTAAATAGCGACTATTCTGCCCAGCTCTTAATTTTCTTTATCTATTTATTGCATGTAGAAAAAAATAGACCATACATACTTTCTTTTCTTAAAGGGTCAACATTTTGAAAATATTGTTCTGAATGTTACAGAACCACGGTTTTTTTTAAGTAATGAGTGTGTAGTTACATTTCAAGAGCTTGATTTGTAGTGATGCTATTTTATCCCAGCTTCCAGCCACACACCAGGTTGCTTATCACCTTGGGGAAACGAAGTCATATGTATCTTATTTTTTAAAGCTAAAAAGTCTCTAAGAAAATGAGGTAACAAAATAATAGCTCTTTGGGGACAGCATGGCTGCTGGTTTAAGCTAAAGCTGACTGCTGTCCATGGAGGGGTTTTAGTGACGCCAAGAGGCCTCAACATTGGCCCCTGAACACTAAAAGATGGACACAGCTGCTTGTGTCACTGAGTGCCCATGGCAGGAACATACAGAAGCAATAGCAGGCCTTTCAGCTTGCTTCCAAATAGCCTGGGTATTGCTAGGGGTTTTCTTCTGTGATACTAAAATCAAGCGGTCTTCAGAACAGGCTAGCACCATTGATCATGTCCACCTAGATAAGCATGGCAAATTAGGGTGTTCCCAGTATTAAGTGAAAATTGGAAATCCTGAACACAATGAATTTATCCACAGAATGCTGTGCAACTAAATGCCAAAATATGAAAAGAATAAAAATACCCACTGCAGTACGTAATTTTTTCTTGCCAATAGCACGAATTTGGGACCCAGGAATTAAGGTAAAATGTTATTGCTTTGTAATTTATTCAAGAACTCAATAATTGTAACACAAATCAACCAGAAATTATGTCCCACATTGGTCTGATAGTATCTGCTTAAAGAAGGAAGACTTATGCATACTGAAAGTCCTTATGCAAGTTACTGGTTTTTGTTTAAAGTAATATTGCTTCCTCTCTATTGCTTCAACTCAGCAGTTTATAGTACCTGCAACATGGAAGATTTTATTGCTTTTGTCCTAAAAACGTATTTCCCCTTATTGCTGAACTCTTACTGTTAGGAGAAATTGGTAAAAAAAAAAAAAAAAAAAAAAAAAAAAAAAAAGAGAACAATCTAAAAGAATCCTGTCCCAAGTTTTGAGGATGAACACATGAAAAACTGACCATGGTAAATTTCTCCCATTGAGATACAACCTGTTACTGAATTTGGGTCAAGTGTGTTAATAAATAAGCATGAACTACAACTCTTTAAAGTAAAATAAAAATTAAGAAAAAGTCTTTTTTCATCACCATGGAGATGTGAAAGCTACTTCACTGGACACAGAATGGTGAATCTAAAACCTCCATGGTCTCATACAGGGGTGTTATTTGATGGGACAACCCAGTGTCAGAATCCTACAAGCTGATGGGATTTCTACCAGTTTCAGAGGGATCCTGCATGGATATTGGCACCTCACCATAGAGAACTGGAGCCTACCCTGTGATTCTGAGGGGACAGCCAAGAATTGCTTAATTTTGCAGGGTCTGAAAAGTGGCTGGCTGTCAAGCAACTCTTCTGTGCGAGTGAGGTGGGTAGCTCTGCACACACAGCTCTGCCCCTACTACCAGGAGTTCGTTCACAGGTGTGTTATATAGCACCTGTCAAGTACTGCAGGTCCTGTTAAAGTTTGTCCTGACAGCTGCAGGCAAATCTATGCCATTGACTTCCAGTAGGATTTTCTGACCTATGCTGGACAGTCTTAATTTAAGAACATATTTCTGGAAGAGACAGCATCCTCACTGGAGGTCAGAGCTGTAGCTTGGGAGGCAGAGTCATGTTTCTCATCTGTACGTGGTGAAAGGTAACCATGCGCTACTCCTCAAACAAGGGCAAATCCCATTCCTGTGAGCTAGCTTTGTGGGACTGCTATAATTAATCCTTCTTTCCTCTTTGACTTGCACTGCTCCTCAGGAGAGAAGCTTCGAATTACAAATCTCCCTGCTTTGGCACAAGGAAAAGGTCGGCTCCCACAGCACTCTGGAGAGCCTCTGTGGATTTGAGCAGTCTGTGGAGTGAGGAAGATGACAAGGACGCTAGGTGAACCAGCATGAGAAGAGAGGATGACATTATCTCCCCCTGTGCTGTTTTTTTTCTGGCTTCCCTACCATACAGGTGTTGTGCAGAGAAAAGCACTAATGCCTGTGAGGTTATCCAAGAGGATGAGAACAGGTCTGCATAAGCAAAACAACAGTTGCCCTCTGGACTGAATTTTGGTCACAGTTGTAGCTTTTTATCATCATCCTTTTAGCAATTTGATAAAGAAGAACAAATGTGGGAAAAAGAGGGGGGGAAACTTTGTATGACTTATTTTTTTTTGCTTTTAAAAGTGCCATTCTACATTATTCAGCCTCCCTACATAATTCATCTCGTGACTTTTACAGCCATTAATTCCCAATATTTCGCATACTTGCAAAACTGCACACATACATAGCATGGATATTTATGAAGTGAGTATTTCTTATACAAAAAATAGTAACAAAATGCAATGACTAAAGTTTCATTAGCATTCAGAAGTAGATAAAGAACACCAATATCCGACACCGAGCAGAAGTCACAGTCTAACTCTGCTCAGCATCTGTAAATCACCGGGAAGCCAGGGGAGCTTCAAATTCACAGCTCTACTGGATCATGCCATGCAATTATTAAACTAATCAGATTACAAAGTAAGGGCCAAATATCATGAAGGTTGAACCAAGTAAATAATAGAGTCTAAACCCAGCATTGCAACCAAAATTAATTATTGCTCATAAAAATCTCTACAGAGCCTTGTTTACAGACAACTCACTCACATTTGAGATTCAGCTTTGTGTATAGCATATGATTCTTAACGTCACAGAAACTTTGCCACAAAAAGCTACAGTCATCTGAACGTCCACATGAAAAGGACTGAGTCCATTTGGAAAAATCCAGACCAGCAACGCAGTTGTCTCTACTATCTCTACTGTACAGGTATATTTTTTCTTGAACTGTAAATATTGCTATTTTTACACTTGAGTTTGCTTTAAGTTTTTTTGATGGAAGGTACTGAAGCAACAATACAGTATGCTGACTCTGACATTCAAGGGAAAATAACGTCCTGCCGGTGCCAGGGCATGAACACACTTAGCTCCCATCAACACTAATGGAAGTGATACTCTAAACTCCCATGCACTGACATGAGGGTACACCATAAGTTTCACGAAGACGTGCCAGGAAGATTTTCTCCCTGACAATCAAGTCTTCAAATTAGGAAACAATGCTTTATTTCTAGTGCATTCTAATGTGGCTTCAGTGAAAGGCTAGAAGCAGTTTGAAATTTAACCATTCATGACAGGAAGCTCTGCTTTTTAGACCAGAACTATAATGGAGTGAACTGACATGTGTACAGTGCAAAGAATCACATCCCATAGTGGATGAAACTGCCAGAAAAGGAGAAAACACTGTTTTTGTTTCATCTTGCAGTTCTGGTTGCATACAATTATGAGCCAGATATGCTCTGAGAATTTATAAAT
The DNA here is from genome assembly GCA_035047845.1 of Dendrocincla fuliginosa. Taxonomy (NCBI): domain Eukaryota; kingdom Metazoa; phylum Chordata; class Aves; order Passeriformes; family Dendrocolaptidae; genus Dendrocincla; species Dendrocincla fuliginosa. Next base: position 46,490,922 of record JAWWMO010000001.1, read on the forward strand.
GTCAGTATTTAAAATTACATAGGTGAACAACAAAAACAAGTGGTAACAATTTTGACTTGATAAGAAACTTAGGGAAACCATTTCATGTAGTGCTAAATATGTCTTGCAAGCAATTTGTAGGTTATTTCATTAAATGGTTTCCTATACTCTTCTGAAAAGACAAACCTGTCTGAGAAACTTAGCGTTTCATATATTACAAATGCATAGCCAAAAGAGGCCGTATTACTTCATCAATTTCAAAGATTCCCCTACTCCAATCAGTTTTAAAATTAATAGCATACTAAGCTCTGATGTCCCATATCTAAGTGAAAACATATGTCTGACTTTTGAAAAGGAAAGCAATGCAATTGGTTTAACATCCAGCTGGAACTCATGAGAAAACAGGTAACCCTTAAAAACAATTATCAACCCAATTCATGCTGAGATTTAAAATAAAAAGCTGTACAAGTACTTCCTCACTTAAAGCAAATTTGTTGCACTGAGATTATTACAATAAATGCCATATAAATCAGTACAATTGGCCATTATTTTGAAGAGCATTCTGATGATATACATATGCAGTAAAAGGACCTGTGTTTTCTTTTTCTTTCTGTTAAAAAAAAAATTGGAGATGAAAAAATATCCTGACAACAGATTGCAACATGCAGTATAACTGAATTCAATCACATAAACAATTTCAAAGGAGGTATGCTATTTCAATCTAATTTTAATTAGAACACTTAATGTAAAATCATGGCAAACATGGCAAAGTCTGGGTAATATGACAAAAAGACCCTGAGCAACATTATAAATCTGTAAGATTTTTATGCACTGATTAATTTGACTTTGGAAATCTCCCTTAAACCACTCAATTGATTTTGGTCACTGGGGTTTTCTCTTTTACAGAAAGGGCAGTCCATCCTGTGGTTTCTATCTGAACCCATCACACACCATTTAACGAATGCATCTAAACCAAAGACAGAATGCCTGGAAAGTAACATGTGAAGGAGCGTCCTCCTGGCTGCCAGTCAGACATCACTGGGTGATCTTGCTCTCTGAGACAGGTTAGAAGGAATACAGCCACAACAGATGAGCCACAGTGCTTTCTGTATCTCCTGGTTTCTAAAAGCATATATGACAGGATTGATAATGGAATTGTAGGTAGCTGGCAGAAGGGTGGCATAGGTGTATATAGAAGGATAGGTGTAATCTGCTATTAAGGAATAGAGTGTAAAAGGCATCCAGCAAGCAGCAAAAGTCCCCAAAATAATGGCCAAAGTAGACACTCCTTTTCGGGTGGTCACATAGTGGGAAGTGGCCAGGAAATGGTGTTGCAAGGCAATCTGATGGGCATGGCGCATCACAATTTTACAGATCTGAATGTAGAGCTGCAGCATGAGGGCAAACATAAGCAAGAAAGAGACCGAAAGCACAGCTGCATTATTTTTAGTGAGCGGTCTGATAACACTGCAGGTGGATTCATCTCTGAGGCAGTTCCAGCCCATTACAGGCAGCAGTCCGATACAGATAGATGCTCCCCAGAGCAATATAAGCATGACATAGGTAAAAGTGACAGTCCTCTCTGAATTGTAAGTCAGAGCGTAATACAGGGAGAGGTAACGATCAACAGTAATAGCCAGCAAGCTACCAACAGATGCTGAGAAAGAGGCAACAATCAGTCCAATCGTAACCAGTTTTGTAGCTTCTGATTGCAGAAGGTAGGCAAAAACAAAATTGATGATCAATCCAATGCCCGCTAAGAGATCTGCCAGTGCCAGGCTGCCTATCAGGAGGAACATGGGGGCGCGAAGACTGGGATTATGGAAAATGATCAGAACCACAATGGCATTTTCGCAGGAGATAAGGGTCCCTGAAGTACACAAGACAATGTCCCAGGGGTTTACCAAAAGCTCTGGCTCAGGTTCTACGACAGGAACCAGGGAGGAGCCTGCAGCTGAGGCATTCTCTGTAGAGCTGGCTTCTACATGATCCTGAGGCAGCCAGCTCAAATTAACCTTCAGATCTTCATTCATTTTAACCCCTGTCTTCTTCAACAGAAAGACATTATTTTTAATGTTCAGGCACAGCACCGGATACATCATCCCCCCAGAACATGCATTGCCCTAGACAGCAACACCAGCCTATAATGTGCAGGCAGGCACTTGTTACATAAATGTGACAACAGAAAACAAGACCAAAAAAACGGGGTGGTGGTGGGGTGGTGGGGGTGGTGGAATGTTATAAACTGCCCGAATGACAGCCCGCCGCTCGGAGGCTGGGTGACCCTTGTAATTCCCTCCACGGGGATGCAGGCGCAGGGAGGGGAGCAGCCACAAGGATGGGAGCAGCCCACGAAGCAGACGGAGACCCGCCGGGCGCCGCGGTCTGGGGTGGGTGGAGGGCGGCGTACAGGCAGACCCCCTCACCCGGCGGGCCACGGTCCCCAACGCGGGGCCCTTGGTTCGGGCCGCGGAGGGAGCGGGCAGGGCGGGGGAATGGGGGTGGAGAGCGGGTGGACAACCCTGCCGCGACCCCCGGCGAGAGGGGAGCCTTTGTGCTCGCGGAGAACTCACAAACTCGACGCGGACACCACACACACACACATACACACCATACACACACACACACACATACACACCATACACACACACACACACAGTCGGCGGCCGTTCACCTGGGCTTATCCCCCGGCGGGTCGGAGGATGGATGGTTGGAAGGAAGGAAGGATGGCAGGATGGCAGGAGGAGGAGGAGGCACAAGAGGGGAAGGTGGGCGCGGTGCCTTCCCCGGCGCTGCGCGGGGTGTGTATGTGTGTGAGTGTGTGTGAGTGTGTGTGAGTGTGTGTGTGTGTGTGTAGGGGTGTCAGTGTCTGTGTGTGTGAGGGGGGGTGTGAGTGAGTGAGTGAGTGAG
>JAWWMO010000001.1:46498181-46544337 GCA_035047845.1 Dendrocincla fuliginosa
AAGCATGAGATGAATGTGAGGGGCACTGAGCTTCTCTAAAGCCCCACAAAGTACTTGAAGTTCTTCAGAAGACCACAGAGGACATCAGCGGTCTGCTCAGGGAACAGAAAACAAGTCAAGCATAATAAAGATATTAAAAGGTATATGTTGTCCTGGAAAAAGTTTGTCCTGCAAACCATTGGACTGACCATGCTTAAGTAGAAAGGTGGCTTGCAGCTATATTTGGTTTCTCCATTTGCCGGCAAAGTAAAATCCCACAGTTGAAAATTATTCGAGGCACTTTGATTATTCTACTTATTTTATAATGAGATAATGGCATCGTGGCTCTTAAAAGCATGGGGAATATTTCTGAGAGTATTCTGAAAAGCATTTTCAGTTATAATAGATGAGACGACCAGCTTCACTGATCGCCCAGAAGGGCAAGTGATCTTATTGGTATGACATATAAATGATCATATTAATGTTCATGCTTTCACCATGGTGGAAATTGTGGTAACAATGCTTAAAGACATGTTATCACTCTCATAAATGTCATTAAAAACATTATTGAAGTGAAATGTATGACAGTGCATGATGTCGGAAACACCAGCTGTGTGAAGGCGATGGATGGAGGGGTTGTCCAGCCAGATGTACTCCTCCTGCAGAAGCATTAGCTTTATTGTCTGATGACTGCTGTATTACATGGGGTGTTCAGTGAAAAGGGTTTAACTGTGGGCTTGATAGGTGGCAAAATCCACTGAATGGAAGAGTTTGACTTCCTCTTTTGGTTGAAGAGGAAAATCTCAGAAATTCTTGGTGGATCCAACATGTCTTTCACAGAATTATCACATGTATAAAAGCGATGCTCCACTTCAATCCATGATCAAATGGAAGTTAATTGGGTTTTTTCCAGGAACAAATCCACTGAAAGAAAAACTTGCAGTTACACTCTGAATGACAGCACCTTTCTGAATTGCTTATTGGCTAATATCAGTGCTGGAGATCTGGGGAGTCCAAGTGCATAATAACAAACTCTAGTTTAGGACAGGTCAGACAGAAGTTTGGTTAACTATGATCATAGGTGGAGAAGTGGGGAGTTGGAAACCATCACTGTAGCTTTTACTTGAAGGGAATATACTTTCAATTAATGTAAACTTCTTAGCCAGACCTCTCAAATATTGAATGATAACAGTGGGTGCCATATATGACCACGTTTACAGAGCAGAGTAGCAGAATTGTTTTTAAGTTTTCTGTCAAGACATCACAACAAAGACAAGTTAAAATTTATGCTTTTTTATCATCCAATCATCTTTAAAAGAAGGAAATATGTGTGTGTGTGCGTGTGCGCACATATTCATTAGGAAAAGCATAAGTGAAAGAAAGAACTCTGAGCAGGAGCAGAAGCTATTCGCCCCACTTTATTATAAAAGAAACATTTAGTAATGTTATAAAACTTCCCTAGATTGGCACAACTTGTCTCACCTTCTTACCTGACTTTCCCAGTTATTTCCTGCCTTGATCAGTAGTCACCATCCTACTTATTTTTTAGAGATTATTGCCCAACTCGGACCTGTTTGTCTCTTTGCATTCAGACTGAATCTATGCCCTTTAGATTATGATACTGTCTTTCTTGACCACCTGTATGGTGATAGGTCTTGCCTAGTCCTTCATCACTGAAGCACAGTTCTATCCAAGTTCAACAAATGAAGCCAGCTGGTATCCATCCATAATGCTGCTTGCAGAGGTCAATTACCTAGAGCAGTGCTTTGAACAATTCAATCCTTTCTTGACAGCCCTCCATCAACTCTTGCCTCTCCAGCTTCAAATATGACAGGCTCATTTTCTCTTCCAAAACCCTTCAGGAAATGTTACATTTAGTACATATTCATCACCTCTGATGAGCTTCTGGAGCCATCCTCTACTACCTATTGATTACATATCCCGTAATATGTATTTTTACATCCTGGTCCTACATCTCAATGATTTCTGAGTTTTATTTGACCTTTGTGCTGTGGGTGCTATGTGCCATGTACGTAGCTGGTATGCTGGTTATATTTTACTTTGGTGTATCATGCTTCCAAAAGTGTTCTTACTTTCTATAAAACAAAGGTATTTAATGAGCCTTTTCTGTATTTTTTCACATAATTTATGTGATACCTAATTAAAAATCCTCTTCAGAATCCTACTGCTTCTCTGACTGCTTTTACTACTTGTCTAGGCAGCATCATCTCATTTGGCTAGTGCAGACCAAATTCTTACACAGGCAAAACTACCATTAATGGTGCTGGACATTAGACAGCGTAGCGTGTTCCCACTGGCAAATAATGAAACATCATCAGATGGGCTTTTAGCTTTTCAATTACTTTCAGAATTCCCTTTTGAAGGTGAAGGTGTGGAAACAATTAGAAGCTGTTTCCTATTGACAGACCTTAGTGTGCACTTCCGCTCTTCTGTTAAACAAAGAGTAATGGAATAAAGTTACTATTGTACTTTTAGTTGCTACTCTGCCCATAACTATTTAAATCCCTAACTAAATTTCCCTTTTAAAATACCATGAAGGAAATTTTCTTCTTTCTTGTTTGCCTCTTTATAACTGGTGTCTCTTCTGTGCTGTTGTCCTTGTTCTCAATAGTCTGTGAGGGGAGAGAATCATGATCAAGTGTCAGTAGTTTGTCAAGTTACTGTTTGTTGGCTGAGATACTCTGACTGTCCATGCCCCTGTTCTCAGACCCAGCTGAGAAGTTATGAGACTTGCTGTATCTTATAGTCAAAAAGAATTAATGACATCATCTTACATTTTTCGTGATCCAAAACTGATTGCATGGGCAACTCCAAAGACATTTGGTGACTTGATAATGGTAATAGTTTGCCAGAGAATCTAAGAGGTTAGAAACTCTGAGATCAGTCACAGAATCAGATTGCCTAGAAGGGTCTTCTGGAAGTTCCTAGACATGGCTCCAAGCAGATCCACTGATAGCGCTGGTCACCCAGGGCCATGTCCAGTTTCAGTGTCTCCAGAGATGGCGATTCCACTGTCTCTCTGGGCAACAAGTGCATGAAGTGGAATTTCTCTGAAGTTAAACATTGAAAAAAAGTAATGAAAATCAATAAGAAATTGTAATGGGCTATATTACGCTTTTTTTTGTTTGTTTGTTTTATCATGGTAAATAAGTAAATATTGCTGGGTTTCTTTCAGTGCTTGAAAATATTTTTTTTTGTTATTGTTCTAAGTGGTAAAGAACTGTACTAACACAGCTAGTAACTTTTGGGGATTGAGAAGGACTCAATTTGGGTTTTGTTTAGAGTCATGGAAAACTCTTCACAGTAATACCTTTAGAAGACTTGAAAATGCAGTGATTAAGGCTGCATTCATAATGAAGTTTACTCAGTGTGTGTCATATACCTTAAAAGTAAAGACTGTAAAATTTTATCTGCCTTGTTACATATTTTTATCATTACATATGATTGAAATGTTAATTTGTATGAGGAAATGATTTGCTATATTACTTGACATTCATTTTTCTTTTCATGTCTCTCAGTGCAAAACAGTTACGGGCTCATCTGCTAACAGTCTATGATTTGATTTTGGTTTACACCTGAATTTCTGCCCTCCTCCTGTAGTCATTAACTTTGGCCTTCCTGCACTATCAAAACACCCCCTGGTGTTTGGGAAGAACTGTATACCCATGGAATATATTGCTGGGCTTCAGGTATTTCAGAATAATTGTACTGTTAGCCATAATGATAAGGATTAACTTATGCTGAATTTTCATGGCATTGCAGCAATACTGAAATTTTAAGAGCCAGGGTTGTTGACACATTTTCTTTTGGGATGCCCACCTCTAATACTAAAAACAATTTCCTCAAAAATTTTGTAATTTACAGGCAAATAGTAATGAGATTGTTGAACTTGGCATTTAAACTCTATAAGGCTGCAGAAGTCTCTAGAGCAATTTCTCTTTCAGGAGGAGAAAGAATTTTTTAATATCTGTAGGGCTAACTATAGCCCATCATGAATTATAAACTAGATCACAGGCTTCTAATATTTTACTATCTGGACAGTGACCCAGGACAACCTCTTTCTTTGGCCATAAAAGTGATTCATTTTCATGGCTCATTCATCCATAGAAATATTTTCAGCTAAGATAACCATTTTCTGTAATGAGAATGATTTTGAGTTGGAGATTTTTGAAGTTCACAGAGACTCTATCTATTCACAAATCAATTATTTGTAACCAGTATCAGTTCCTACCATTGCTTTTATATGCAGATATGCTAATTATAACTCACTCATATTTTTGGTTCAGTGATCATGCTTATAATTTTTTTTTAGACTAGCAATTGTTCTCATTTAAATTTTTGCTTTAAATTGATGACTTTAAATTATGTATATTAAGGTTAAAATTAGGTCTTGGAAATTACATCTTTATTAGCATGTATTGTCTAAAAATTAGGGTATTGTTGGAGGAATTGTTGTAATGCTGGTGTTTCCCCAAATGTCAAATGCTTTATACATCTGACATTAAGAAACTGTGAAGGAAAGAGGAATGGTAAAATACGTGGCCATAGAGTTAAAAATTGAAAGGTGGCCTTAAAAAGCTAGCTCTGTAGGGCAGATACCCTGGTCATAGATGCAGGAGGTGTGTGATTAACTATCAGAAACTGTGAAGATTTATTAGAGCAATCATTATTCACAGCAGTCATATGAATAAAAAATAGTCCTAGAAGAAGGATTGAAGATGAGGAGCAAAAGTGTGATGAGCAGAGCTGGTGGTTCATCATGATTTCATTTATATGACTGTAAATCTCTAACTGCTCTATGTCACCTCTACATATTAGGGTTCGGTGCCTGACTGGTAATTAATTATCCTGGAGTTCTGGTGGGGAACTCAGGGCTGAGACAGCGATGGTGTAAACAGCACAACTGTACAGCTGCTGTACACATATCACTGAGAGCATTGGGTTACCTTGGCTTACCCTAGGGGAACAGCAAATACATGCCCAGTACATATAGCCACAATTTCTATTGCAATAAAGTGTAGAAGGAACTCTTGAATAGGGCATGTATTTAGAGTCCTTCAGAGAACTCCGTCCCTTGCCTTTCAGAGGATTGAATATTCAAGGAATTCCTGAGATGAAACAGTTGTGAGAATGATGCTTGATTATGATGAAGATCCTTCAGTCTGATGGTTTGCAGTGGAATTTTATCTGCTTATTCTGTTAAAAATTGCTCACTGGGGAAATTACAATCACTAAAAGCATTTGGGGACTTCAAGCCTGGTAGAATGATTTTTCTCTCATTTTTCTCTCTCTGGCAGGAGTGGAAATATAGCACTTCTTCCCAGGCTTGAGAGGGAAGGGGGGAGGGGACAAAACCCATTGGAAGTGGTTCTCCTGAGAGCCTTCTCTGGGGAAAGCTCCACTTCTGAATCTAAAGCAATGCTGTCCCTGTGCCTTTGTGTAAAATTAGCCCATACTCATAGCTTAACACTCTGTAGCAAATTCATTCACAGCACTAAGAATCTAGCCTTGCTTTTTGTATCCTTCTTCTTTGTTTAGCTCTGTTTTTAACAGTCTTGCTACAAGGAGTGCTGTGATCCTTCAGATTTCAGCTAATTCCTGGAGAACTGCTATACGTGCCAATAACCACCCCAGAAATGCCCTCAACAGAAGCTATAATAGTCCTCTGTCCTCATTTATGGATGCAGTGACTGGTACATTTCTTCTTTTCATCTTTCTTCCTAAAGCTTTGTGACACAGTGATGGTTTATAGCACACGAAACAGGACAGAAGATAGCTAAGTGGCCAGACGAAGGAGTACAATGCTGACCAACTGTAACATGAGAAGTGTCTGAATTCCTGTGTGGTGGCTATTGTATGGAAAAAGTAAATGTACCTTTGCCTATGTCCTTGCAACTGGAAGCATTCTTGCTTAAGTATTTATTCCTCTTTGATGTTTTTGATTAATTCTACAGATAATCACTGTCAGCTTGAGAGCAGCCTGTCTTTACATCATTACCTTGTGTGCTAAGCAGGACAATTTGTGAGTACAGGGGCTGGCAAACTCTGAGATGCAGGCACATGCTAAATCTATATCCACCCTGAGCGATGAGTCCAGTGGCAGGACCTTGAAGCTGTTATTGCCTCTACTTGTCACAGCCCTCTTAAAATTCAGATAGGCATGTTGCAGAAGACTACAGTTCTTGGGGATTAGAATCTTAGTAATGTTTTGTCTATAGTATTTTGGTATCAGAGAAGCTTTTGAGGAAATTCGGGATAAAATAGGTTTAGTGTGTCACCAAGTCAATTCTCAGTGCAAAACTGATGAAACATTGACCTACAACAGGTTTCGAAAAGGCTGTGATTTTATACGTTTGCTGAGTACACAAGACAGGGAGCTTTGGATTCACCATCTGGCAAACATGAGGAGTGTGTGCTGGTCTGAAAGGTGCCCCAGTTATGACTGTAATTAGCTGCTTGAAATGGGTACTTGGAAATGTGACAAGTGTTGCAAGTGAGACAAGAAGATAGAGCAAGTGCATTACTAAGCAAAGCAGTGAGTTAGGGGGCACATGGTCATCCCTGATAATAGGCTGATAAATGAATAGGAAAATGTATGATATGATGTAAAGAGGAAATAAATACATGTAGTATAGAAACTGGAATGTGCAGTTGTTGGTTTCAGACTGCTGGAGGGTTTCAACTTTCTATCTGCATTTGGATTCCTAACTTGCCATGCTTTTGAGTGTTCTTCCAGAAGTGATTAATCTGGTCTTAATTTTAGTCTTTATTTCAGAATTCAGATCAGTGGCTAGTGAAAAAGGAAAAATCTGGACCACTCAGTAACTAGACAAGAGTTAGTAAGAGCCCTACTTATGAGAGAAAGAAGTCTAGGAACCGGTAACTGGCCCAGTATATGTTCATTTATGCCTGGAATATGTTTCCTTGATTTTTATTTTTCTGGTGGTTTTGTTTGTTTGTTTTGCTAAGTGCAACCTTCTGGATATGTATATATATATAAAAAAAAGAGGAACTTTATATAAACAATTGGTACTCTTGTGTCATTGTTTAACCCCGGCTGGCAACTAAGCACCACCCAGCTGGTCACTCCCCCCCTGCCCCTGCAGCAGAATGGTGAGGGAGAGAACTGGAAGGATAAAGTGAGAAAGCTTGTGGGTTGAGGTAAGAACAGCTTAATAACAGAAATAAAACAATAATATTAATATTTATAAGTTGCAATGAAAAGGAAGATATATTAAAAAAGGAAATAAATAAAACCCAAGAAAGACAAGCAATGCAAATGAAAAACAGCTGCTCACAACCAACAACCAATGCCCAGACAGTTCCCAAGCAGCAACTTCCAGCCCACTTTCCCCCTAGTTTGTATGCTGGCCATGGTACCATATGGTCTGGAATATCCCTTTGGTCACCTATGGTCAGCTGTCCCAGCTGTGTCCCCTCCCAAATCCTTGTGCACCGCAGCCCGCTCACTGGTGGGGTGAGGTGAAAGGCAGAAAAGGCGCTGGCTCTGTGTAAGCCCGGCTCAGCAGTAACTAAAACATCCCTTGTGATCAACTGCTGCCAGCACAAATCCAAACACAGACCCATACAAGCTACTGTGAAGAAAATGAACTCCACCCCAGCCCAAACCAGCACATCTTGATACAAATGGTTAAAACAGACTTGCATCCATTTTCAAGATACAAATGTTGCCCACTACAGCAAAACCTCCAAGGACACACCCACCATCTTGTACTATTTATGAGATATACATTATTTATTTGACCCAAATATTCTTGTATGCCTTTCCATCATGTGAAAAAAAGCATGAGAGATCATACAGCCAGTGTATTGACAAGATGCCTGGAACTACTTGTCTAAACCATAGGAACACTCTGCTATGATTTTTTTTTTTGCTCTGTAACTGGTCTTTTATTTCCGTGTTTTGACATTTCATTGCCTGTGCAGTATGTAAACTATGGTTACCAGAGTGAAGCAAAGTTTGGAATATATTTATTTTAAGGCATTTTGGTTCCTCTTTAAATTAGTAGACATATGAGCGGGCTCATTAGAAGTGAGTCAATCTGAATTGTTTTCAGAATAAATACAAATGTTGAAAAGCAGCCAGGTTTGGTAAAGAAAAGAAAGGAATCTTCCTCATAAGTTTTTCAGCTGTACCACAGCATACATAAACAAGCCCAGCAGAAACCAGAACTTTATCTGAAATTCGTAATTGATTACCTTGGTTATTGTCAAACTGTTGTAAAAATGAAATTAATAGAATCACTCACTATGTGATTTATCACTCCAAACCACTTTGGTTGCAACTTGGTTCCCAAAATGTGGAATACATTTAATACTAATTTGAATAGACCTATGGTTTGGCCACCCCATCTCTGTCTGTTCTAAACACCTGTTTTCGTTTAGCTGTACAAGAGGGACCACGATTCTGCATTTAGCTTTGTACTCCAAACAGTTCCACTGGAATCAGTGATAGCACTTGATTTTTGAACACAATCCACAGTATCACACTTCATTTCTTCTGGAAAAAAAAATAGGGAAAAATTATGGTGTAACCAGCCAAACTGATGGGAATCTTATAAGATGACTGTAATGCACTTAAAACTCTTGTGGCTTCATTTTCCCCTTTCTCTTTGGATGCTAGCTCACTTCTCCTGCCCTTGTGTTACTTGAAAGCTGACACATTTCATGCAAAAGCTCCAGGAAAGATTTGTGACAGGGGAGCATTTCAAGGAAATAGAAGCAAAGTAAAGAAAAACAAGTAAAAATATGCCCAACAAATGAACCAGATGGTTTTTAGTCCAAAAATCCAGGCTGGTTTTTGACCTTACTCTTTCATTTTCTGTTCCAGTGGTTTCAAAAGAAAAACCAGCTCCATTATGCATCTATATATTTAATGACTTGCTGCATGCAGTTTTAAAAAGTTGTTTGTAGTATTCAACATTGTCTCTAGCTTTATCAACCTTATATGTAATAATTTTTTCATACGTCATTTTACCTATCAAACATCTTTGAACATGGTATTTTGGTCTGCATCCAGACAAAAATAGTTGTGTTATAGATTTAGTGATGGATTAAACTCATTTTGTCATTTCCTTATTACATCAAATCCATCAAAGGAGATTTTTAGCAAATTCTTTTTTCAGTGTCATGTCCACTATTTTATGTTATTCAGTAGTTAAGATGTGAGCTTGGCTTTTGAGGAATATAAGCTCCAAATCATGTTTTGCTGCATACTTTCTTTATAATCTCAGTCCCCATGTATGGGAACAAAGTTGTCTTGTATCCTCCAGCCATCCAGTTTCGCTGTGTATCTAGTTTAGGGTTAGATAATCTCTGAGTGTAATTTCAATTTTCTTAGTTTAGGAAGAACCAGTCTCTTTGAAAGTACGTGCTTCTCTTTGTGATGGGGGAAGCCCAGGTTACTGCTTTAGATCAAGAAACTTGAAGTTCAGTGAGGTGAACCTCAGTCTTTCAGTGTTTCAGCTCCTCTTCTGTGAAGCAGACACAGCAGCATTACCATTCCTCAGGAAGCTGCCACAAGGGTGTTAGTAATTATGAGATATTAATGAACCATAATATAAGACACATGAATATAAAGATTTATCTCTTGAGAAGAGGTGAGCTTCTATCTCCATCCAGCTGAGACTTCATTGTCATTTTGCATTTTACCAAATACATTTTTTCTACTATTTGGTATTAGAAATATTTTTGCATATAGAATATGGGAAATCTGAATTTTTATGTATTTTATACAGGCTTATTTAAAACCCCAAATGTAATTGTTATATTTAACCAGGATTGCTAAGGAAAGGACAGGCCCTTAAACTATCTTACTGCACCTTAAAAAAATAGTCAGCAATCCATCCTGCAGCCATCCCTGTGAAAAGTTCCAGTATGAGAGGCCACAGCAAAGGAGGCAAAAGAGGGAACTGAGACTTGCTAAATATGGTGTGAAAGTTTTGCTCTTGACTGTGTAATTTCAAGGGCATCCTGCATTCTGTAGTGCCATTTCCAACAGTAAATGTAGTAAAACGTGGGCAGCTTGAAAGGACCATGTCCTCATATCACCCTGCAACAAAGATAGGAAGCTGCATAATGAAAAAGTATGTTAAGCTGGAGGGAGATACTTCAAAAAAACTTTCCTAAGTTTATCTGTTCTCTTTTTCCTTTTGCTAAGACACTGCATGGAAGATGAGTCAATGAAATGTGTCTGTATGAATCATTATAGCCATGGAAAATAATACACGAAGTGGCAAAAACAATGGTAACCTCCCAAGTCTCTCTAATGGGGTGTGTTGCTGTTCCATATAACTTTGTGTACGTAGGAGTGGGGCTGTGTTAAAGCTGGGCCGCCTGAAGATGGTTCTTCCTCAAAGTGAGTAGTACAGGCTGTGTGTAGGGGGTGAATATTGGTGTGGTGTGCTTCACAGGTCAGCACGCTCCTGCATATGCTACAACATTCCCAGTGCTATGTCACTTAACATTATGTCACTCCTTGCTCTTTTTTGTCTTGTTGCAGCTCAACAACTGGTTAAGTGCAGAATTAACGTGCAGCAGTAACTCCCCATGGAGCAGATATTTAAGGTCAGTATTTCAATATCAGGATCCCATGGGGTACAAATTAAAACCAAACTTTCCTTGCAAGATTTAGAGCTCCCTTTCAGATTAGCAAGGGCCAGACATTGTTTCCTGGAATGTCAGTATTGCTGCAGCTCAGTAATGGATGTGACACTAATTAAAGAAAGCAGAGGAGACAAAAACATGCGCGTTATAACTTTAGCTAAGCTGCAGGCAGATCTGTATTTGACCCTAGTGTTGCATTTTGGATACCTGCGCAGAGTAATACTTTTGTCTGTACCAGTAGTTTGTAGAGCAGATTACTTTTCTTTTTGGGTACTCTCTTTAGTATTAGGCACCTGTTGGCGATGCAGAAGTGTTTAGCTAGTTTTTCCATGGAACAGGCTGTGTGGCTCAGGGAAAGTAGATTTTATTTTGTGTGCATTTTTTTGGAGCAATCTGCTCTTCTGTCTTTACAATGAGAATGAAAGAAGTCTGAAAAACTTAAGTGAGAGCCATCGTTCACCAAAAAAAAGTAATGGAAATCTCTGATACAAACGGGATGCAATAAATGAGAAAGAAAGTATTAAAATGCTGTATGTCCTCACTAATCAAAAGAAAATGGTCTGTATTGTACTATTTCATGAAGAGAGCATTCCATTTCTTTTCTACTAGCTACAAACTTTGAAACAATGAGGACTTTGAGAGAAGGCCCTGACTCACCTAGCTTCTCTAGGTCTGCAACAATGACCTGACAGCTGGAGCTGTCAAGATGTAAACTGAAATTCAAGAAATCCAAGTAGCTCTGTATGAAAAATTTAAACACAAAATTGCTGTAAGGGATGATGCGCTCAGTCCTTGGAGTCTGAAGGCCCTTTATTTTATCCCCTCTTTTTGTACTGTTTTGAACAGGTTTGCTTACTTGGTACCTTGCCTCTGTGATGTACACTTGACTGGGAAGATGGAGAAAGGCATGTGGTTCCCCAGTTCCTTTATGCTGAGGTAATTAACTGTGTGGATGTATTTTAATACATATCTGTGCAAACACACCTTTGTGTGTGACTTACAAGGGACACTCTTCTGCTTGCTAGGGAAGGAACCAAAGCTTTCAGTCTTCACGCACAATTCCATTTGTGCCATGCTCTGCACACCCAAAGTGGGCACTGTCCTAGTCCAGCCCTGTGCAGCTGCATGGGGTCCTGCCTCCAGCAAGCAGCTGGATGTGAGTTCAATGCTATGTTGCATGTAAAGAGATTGCAGGGTTAAATATTCTGTTCACTTCAACACTACTGTAGCGTTTTTCAGATTGTCTTCTGGCTGGTGTCACTACTGGTTGTCACAGAATGCTTATTACAGCATTGCAGGGAGCTGTCACTGCTACAGAGCAAAAGCAAGCCTGTCTGCTGTTACCTACCAAGAGGTCAGTGCTTTACTGATTAGTGCAGGAAAGATATACTGCTGTGCCAATAAAACTGTCCAGGGCTGTCTTTAATGGTAGAAATGGTTAATTGTGCCATGAATAAAAATCCTGAATACATAAAAAGCTGGAATAACAGCCTTTGTTTCCTTTAGGTAAGTGTGTTCAGCTGATTCAGGTGAAAATTGTACTGGGCCATGGTCCTGGTATTATCCCACCACTGTTAACTTCATTAATACCTCAGTGCTGACAGGAATTATTTTGTGCTAGTTACTATACAATGATGGAGCATAGGGCTTACCAGTGAAGACAGTGGAAGGTGTAACAGATGGTTGGGGGAAAAAACCACCCAAAACCAGATGGGCCAGGGAACAGGTGGTGTGTATGAGAAGGGATGAGATGACAGTACAGCAGGTTTCTATAAACCTCATCATTAGTTCTGTTCACATGGCTGTGTACTAGGTATGCTCAGCTAGACTACATAACAGAGCTCAGTCTGAAGGCATTTAAGGCCACAGTGGCTTGGTGAGCGAGAACTTAGGTCACACATGAAGGGTAGAATCTGAGCAAATTCTGACAGGAAGGAGAATTAAGCTTTGGGCAGATTTTACTCTGTGAATTTTTGAGATGTATTAGAGTAGAAAGGAGGCAGTGAAAACAACCTCTGGCTTAGCTGATCAGGAAGATTACCCTCACTCACTGAGTTGATGTGTTGGCCACTTGGATCTTTTATTACTTGACAAACCGGCTGGTAGCTTTTAGTCTTCTCTTTTAATGTTTTAATGCTTGGCTCTAAGTTTGAATTCCTTTTTTTTTTTTTTTCCAGTCCTCTCTTCCCAGCAGTTAGTGTTTATGTGGATTTTCCTCACAGTGATCTGGAGCCAAGTACATCCATCTCCTGATAACTGAACAGTAGCTCACAAGACACGGTGTTACACACCAAAGGTAAAAAGAGAAAACTGTGAGTTATATTTGCAAATAACATTTTTGATTATGCTTAGCATATCTGATCCTCCTGCTGGTGGGAGCCCAAGAGCCTGTAAAACAGAAACCAACCTTCAGTGTTCATTGAATGATTATTGTCTGTTACACTGGTAGTTTGTTTAGCCATTATCTAACAGTAAAAGAAAAAGGTGAGAAATTTCCTGATTCATACTTTCAAATGTACAGATTTTAAGGATGCAGTTCTTGACATATTGCAGAATAAGATAAAGAAGTCTGTCAATGTTGAAACTACTGCCCTGCTCAAGCAGCAGTAAAAAATGCAGGGACAAAGCCTGCAACCCCAAATGTTTGAAAACATGACTTGCACATCTAAAGCTCATAAGAATAACCTTCATAATACAAGGTGATATTTTTTGTGCTTATTTTTATTTAGAAATAATTTGTGGTTGTCTTATTTGCCCTCTGCTTTTGAGCCATTAGGGTTCACAGTAACACACAGCCCATGTTTATAACTTATTTGGTCTGTTTTCCACATACAACAGTAAAGCTAAAGGTGCTGAAATTATGCCTCTGTTGAAGTCTCTGAAAGTCTCTAGCTATTTAAGTGTTTTACTGACACTTTTTTTTCCATGGTAGATACATGACTAAAAGTTCCGAGCCCAAATGCCATTATTTTAAAGGTGATGAACTCAGGCTGAGAGAAAAAGACTGTGCTTCTCTTTCTTTTTCTTATTAGCTATAGCTGTGGCTGTAAACTGTGTGATGCAGAGGACTATCTACATCTATATTGCACTGTGTATAATCTCTCTACATCTCTATTGCACTGTGCATAATACAATGCCACTGGGATATAAATAGTAAACAATGATGATATACAAATTCAGATAACCAAGTAGCTGCCTCTACCTTTTTTTTTCTGCTTTGAGAAATTGAGATCTCATCTGTAGTAGGGGAATAAGGCAGACACATAAAAATTGAATCCTTTTCTTTTTCGCTTTTGAAAGGAAGTTTTGTGCCTTATGTTTGAAAGATATTGTGATTATTAATTTCAGGAGAAATTAAATTTTGCATGGCTCATTTTGAAAAATTGCTTCTTTAGGCATCCAAAGTGCCAGTGCCAATTCCAGAAATTTTGTTGGTGTTTAGGGAAGTAAGGCAAGCAAACAGAAAACTTCAACTTATATTGCAAGAAACCCAGGAGACAGAAAGAATAAAACAAGAAAACAACGTAAATCTCAGATGTACAGAAGATCTATGAGCTGCTACAGAAACAGCCTATTTAAAGTGCTCACATTTCATAAATAACACAGCAAATTCTGCGGTGTGTGTGTTTCTCTGTCTATTGTTCCCATGGGACTTACCTTGCTTTAATCTCTGCTGTTGTATGTAGTCAACTTGAGTAAGATAGTGCCAGTGTTTCTGCTGAAATCCCTGTGACTTGTTAGCCAGCAAGATCCAGCATTTTTAAGAAAGAAGGACATTTTAGTTTGGGAGAGGCATGTCCCAATCACTTAGAACATTATAATAAAAAAAATCCAAAGCTTTAATCCAAACCTCTAAATAACAAATGCGAAGTGCTGGACCTTGAGCTGGATGTCATTTGTTGCAGATTTGTTGAACCCTCATGCTGGTTGCCAGGATAAAGATGTGATGCATGTTTCTGTTTATATCTCTGGCTTTATTTGGATGTCTCTATGTTCTTCCCTCTGGGGTAGTTGTTCTTTAACCTAAACATTTTCCTAATGCAGGCAAACGTCTGCAGTAGTTATTTGCTTGTTGAAATAATTTATTTTCTTATTGCTGAAAACATTAACTAGGTATATATGGTGCACAGGCTCTGATCCACCACAGGCTCAGATGGGAACTGTAACCAGGTGCTACTGTAGGATTTGAAATAAGCTGATTTGAAACACTGAGTAGTTGTAGGAAGCCTTCGGTGTAGAAAGAGGGGTAGCAGGTATAGAAAGATGTGTGGCAGTAAAATATTTTTGAACTTCAGCCTTGAAGTTAATTCACAGGTTGTTCTCAGAGAAGTCACTTCACTTAAATTTCTTTTCAGTATGCTTCTAAATTTTCTATTTTGCTGTAACAGCTTTCAGAGGAAAAGAAGAAAACAAAAAGAGAACAAGCAGGGTTTTTTTCCTCTCTCTCCCCAATATCTTCATGCTTTTGTTGGGAGTGAGCTGAGGGTCCTGTTTGACATGATATCTTTTTCTCATTTTTAGTCAATGCCCTCAGAACTGCAACCACACTATCATCTTCCAGCCTCTGTGAACCCTCATTGTCCCCACTCCACTAAGAAGCATTCTGCATAATTTTTCTCTATATACTCCCTTTTTTCCTACTTATGCCCAAAAACTAAATCACAGCCAATGCTTTCTTCCCACTCTGAGGGTGCTTCCCTGGGCCCTCTGCCAACCAGCGCCTGCCAGACTCACGTTTGTGTACACACTGCCAGGCTGTCCTTCAAACAAGAGGGAAGTGGGAAATTATAGAAACATGCTTTCAGCCATCCACAGCCTGTGTCTGCACAGGGCCTGTCAAATCAGCCAGCAAAATACTATGAGCACAGGCAGAAGGAAAGTGGGAAAGAAATTACCTCCTATCAGCTGATGTGCAGTAACTGTGCACATACTCTGTCTGCAGCAGGAGCAAATCACAGTCACGAGTCTTTCCTTGCCAACATTTAGCAGCATCAGTGCAGGTAGCCACTGCAGGGATAGCTGACACACAGCAACTCATCACTGCATGGTAACTTGCCTGTGTGCCTGAGGCTTCTCACTTTTGGCCATGTTGTTAAGGTACAATTAAGGCTGCTGGTGGCCATGGTAGGAGAGGGATGTTTGTATCTGAAAGCATGGTGTCTCAGAGAAGTGTAGCTAGAAACCCACAGCATAAATTTACTGGGCTGATTCCCCATTAATGAGCTGCGCTGGGAGCATATGTGGGGTACCTGTTCTGGTACAGGAAACTGTACAGGACAAGGCAGACAAGTGGAATGCAGGTCATTTCAAAGCAGACTGTGCACAGTAGCAGCTGTGCAGGGAAGGGGGGGTATGCCTAACTTCCAAGTGGGACTGGGGATGAGGGAGTGGTAAAGCACCACCGCAGGCTCTGGGGGCATTCCTGCTCTTCAGCATCCTTTGTATTATCTCCCTTCATATAATTCTTTCAGTTGGTGCAAGATGACCATGGAAGCAGCACCTTTTCTAACTGAGAGGCTAACAGAGAATTTCTAGTGGCAAATTTTGAGTAAGACAAGTGATATATGACTGGTGTGATAGTGGTTTGTCTGTGTGTCACTTGATCTTTTTAACTCTATGAACTGCCCATTTGGCCACAGAGTAGTCTTTCCAAAGCCAGGCAAAATCTTTCTTTGAAGCAACCAAATCACAAAACCTGAAAAGTGTATAGCCTTTTTGGTGTCTAGAGTATGGATGCACAAAAAAATTGCTTGGAAAGTTGGCATGGGTCAGTGCCAAAATAGAAAATTACAGCAGGAAAGAGGTGTGGGCCAGGAAGATTGTAGATAGAAAAGGAACAGATTACTGTTCCTGTTCTGTATTGCTGACTTGCTTTTTGGGATTCAAAGATGGTCACTCATGTTTTTTTCCACTTTCAGTCCTCACCAAGTTTCTATCCTTCAGCCAAAGATTTCAGTCCAAGTTCTGCTGAAGGCTAAAACCAAATTGAACAGTGAGCAAGTGAGCCCTTGCAATGGTTTTCTGTTTTCCTAATTTTATGTGTGTCCATGTCCTTCGATCTCAAACTCTTATCTCCATCCAAGTTTCTGGAAATTTGTAACCTCAGATCATTTATGAAACTTTCAATCTCTGTATGAAGCTGGAAGGGGATTGATTTCTTTTTCTAGTTTCATATGTGGTGCTGAAGTCTTCTGTGACTGCCTTGGCACTCAGAACACAACAGCAGCTCACTATAGTAGAACATCTGAAGAACATCTGATCTTTCTCTCTGAGTATTGAACTTGTATTAGAGATCCCAAAGAGCCTTAGTAAACCTGTTTTCAAGTCCTGCCAGAAACATTAGCTTGCTGCTCAGTTTCTGAACCCAGCAGAGCAGGCTGGTGCCTGCAGGCAATGTACCAGTGATATTTTAGTGCAAAGTAGGAGTGTGCTTTTGCAGAAATTGTCCTCTTAGCATGCTTTGGTTCACATAAAAAATTGGTTTGGAGCACACAGATTGAATTCCCTTCAGGCACAGCCAAACCAAAGACACCTTCCAGTAGCACCCCCATGCACTGCTGTGGCTTGTGGAGTGGTATGTAGGTGGCACATTCACTCTGTGAATCCATTCCTTTTGCTCCTCAGTATGCCACATCTAGGCATCACTTTGTTGTCTGCACAGCCAGTAACAAACCTTCTCAGAGGTTTGAGATATAATCTCTTTTCAAGTTACAACTGTAAAAACAAAGGTTTAGAGAAGTATCTTAGCTGACAAAGTCTTAACTGAGAAGTCTGGTCCACAATATTTAGTGCAAGTATCCCATTCTCGGCCACCTTAGGAGAGGAGGAAAGAAAAATAACATTAATGTTTTTTGAAGGAGCTTTATCATTAGTACTGATAAAGTGCTGTGGTTTTTCCAGGCTTAACTCTGCTCTGAGTGGAAGATTAATCAGAATCTTATTGGTGTTCTTCAGAGGCTTAATTAATAGATGCAGACCTTGTGATAAATGAATCTTTACCATCAGGGATGGGGACGAACCTGTGGAACAAATCAAGGAAATAAAGGATGTTCTTTAAGTACAGACTGGATAATGGCCTACTGAAATCAGCTTACTGTTGTGTAGATTTTATAAAGCTTACAGTTTCACCTTGAAGCCATATTATTCAGTCTTGTTAATTTTAGTTAGGTTCCTACCTCATACCTACCTTGCCAGTGAGCTAATCTGTTCTTTTCCCACGTCCCAGTTATTTTTCAGTCACCTGTAAACTCTGCAGTTATTTCCAAAATCTGGCAATAATGTTTGTTGCATTTCATCTTTCAGCATCTTATTTATCTATATTGATACTATTTTGACATTTTTCTTGTTGTGTAACTTACCCTTCTTTGATGTAGTTTGACAGAATTTTGTATTTTCCTGAAAGTATCAGGTGCTCCCCATGGATTCCAATTAATGTTGTTTGGAGGTTGAGTTTATGATATGACACAGCTATTGTGACAATTCTGCCATCTTCCCTTCAAGGGAAGGTAGATGAAGGTGGCTTCAGCTAAGCAAACAACTACATCTACTGTAGTCACCACTTAAAAATCAGTCTTTGCTCACCATGTATCACTGACACCAACTATTTCTTGTCCCATGATTCAGAAATGACCATTACTTTGTGATTACTGATAGCAAAATTGAAGATTTTCAAGCATAAGTGTCATGTACCAAGGCTGATTTTTTTTAAAGGAGTGATCACCATGCTCACAGACCAGTCAAAATCATGTTGGTGTTATATATAGACACCATAATGTTTCCAGACCTGCCTTGCAGGCATTTTGCTGCAGTGCAGCTATTACTGGTCTGTAGTCTTAGTTCACACTGAAGCTCATCTGGGGCTGTTGTATAAATATGTTCAGTTAATTTTTGCTATGGTTGTTCTATCAAAGCTTTTACATGCAGGTTCTGTTGGAAGCCCAGGAGTGGGCCCATGGAAAAACCTATCACACAATTCACAATTTTAAAGCTATTCACTCCTAAGTGCCTTTGTGGAGTGAAGCCTGAAATCACTTTGATAGCATCTATTGTATATTATAAAAGTAATCTGTCTGTAACCACTAGTGAATTACATACTTAGAAAATCTCCTTTTAGAAGTAATTTTTAAGGACAGAAGTCTCTTTATTTCATTCATGGTATTCCCCTTTAAAGATCCCCAACTGCAATAACTTTGGGAGAATAATTTTTTTCTTTGCCAGGAATCACTGGATGAATTTGTCCAGCTAAAAGGCATGGTGGTTAAACAAGAGATAATACAGCCTAGATGATGCTGGAAGTCCTTTCAGGCTCCAAAATCTATTAACCTATGGGATAAATTACAAATGGAACAATTTATGGAGTGAGAATCTGTCTACTGTGCATGAGGAATGAAACTCTGCATCATTTGTTCTGGTAGAGCTCCTGTTTACACAGTGTCTGCATGCTTATTACAAAGGAGCAAGAATAAATTAGTGAGGACTGATGAATGCTAAGGTAGTATCATTCAGGCTATCCATAAGCAAAATTCTCTAAATTTCATGTAGCTTTTAAAAAGGTTCCTTCTGCAACAAATGCAGTATCCTGGAATATTCAAAGTCAAAGACAATGATAATGGCATATCACAGGTTGGGCAGGATGGGGACATTGACAAATGAGAGTAATTTGCAACAGTGGTAAAAATTTAAGTAATTGCAGTAGCCTACAGCACTTCAGGTTGGTTTCTTCATAATAAGCTGTTCTCGCAGCTGTTTTCAAGATTCTGCTTACAGCAACAGACTTTTGCATTTTTAGAAAAGGAGGGCAAGAGACATGAATAAGTATGATCTCAACCCATTAGTTTTAATGAAATCTGATAAAGCTGGAGTCCTCGAACATTTACAGCCACACTACTGCCAGGGTCCTGAGGGCACTAACATGTCCTAATGGCCCTGCCTGACCTCCTCCTGGACCTTCCCCTACCCTACCCACGGGCCAGGGTCCCATTCAAGCCCCGTAGGGCTGTCAGTCCGTGCCCCTGCTGTGCAGCAGCAGTGCTGGTCTCCAGCTCTGCACAGCCCTGCGTGGCTGTCCCAGGGAGTGTCTGACCCTGGGTGCCCCTGTGGAGCCTGGTCCTGACCTGCAGATGGGTCTCCCAGCTCAACGCTGGGTGTGCCCCATCACAACAAACCTGCTTCATGACCTAGAGGTTTGGTTGATCCCCACTGTCCTCCCTAAATTTGCTTGAGAAAGTGCCCACATCAACTATTTCCAATGCCACAGAACTGGATGATTAAAAGGAAAATGATCCCAGTGGTTTCGTCTGCTCTGACTCTTGTTACCTGAGCAGCCAGTCCATTTCCCAAGCTCTGCTTCCAGGCTGTTCTGAACACAGGTCTGTGTCGTGCGAAATGCCACTTCCACAGTGAGAGGGGAGGCAGGTACCTTAAGAGAGGGCTTAACCCAGTGTAGGATATGTCTTTGGAGGTTTCTTTCCTTCTCCTTGGACTGTTAGTTCCACAGCCTACATGCTGAAGTGCTGGCAGCTGGGTCGTGTGAATACATCTCCAGCTTCGGTCTCCATGTATTTCTAGCAGCAGTTTCCATGCACTCATTTGCTGTAAAAGGCCTCATTGGCATTTTCTGCCTAGAGATTTGGTCACCTTCCTAAAAAGAGGCAGTTTCTAAATTCTGTCCAAATAAACAGCAATAAATAATTACTTTAACATCAGTTTTCATGGTAAAAGTTGCTGCCGTGGCTACGGAGAGAGTTTTTGTTAGCCCAAAGAGGGAGAAAGATCCACACAAATGTGAACTGGGAGCGAACTTGGGAAACAGTCTCTTCCTATGTATTGTTTGTGCTATGAAACATGCTTGCTACATGGGTCTGACATGTATTATGCCAAGTTTGGAGGTAAAGTAGGTACCAGTGTAAATTGCATGTGAATAAAAGAAATTTGCAAGGATGGGGTTACAGAAAGGGAACCATGCAAAGTTATCTATATATCATGCTGTGGGAATTTTATTTATTCTACTTTACCACTGTTGAATGGTCACTCCTCCTGCTACAATTTTTCCCTCCTGCCACAGTCTCTCCCCTCTGCTCATCACAGTGGCATTCACTGGCAATCGTTTACTTGTACTCATCCACTTAATTACCTCCAAAATCATCTCACCAGAGTGCAGATCCAAACTCCACTCAGGTCAGTGGGAGTTTTGTCACTAAATTGTGACAGAATGCACCACGGGCTCACTACTGTGCTGCCCTTGGAGCTGATGTGCTCCATGTGTAGGCCAAAACTGTGGCTTTATTCCCAACCCAGAGCCTTACACATGGGGAAATGTGTTGAGAAACGAGGCTCCTAGGAACTGTTGCAAACCTTGCCTATGTCTGGACAGCCCTTAAGTAGGTGCTCAGGTCCTGATCTGAAGGATTCAGCTGCGAAAGAAAGAGAAGGAAGGGTCCTGGTGCAACGGCAGGGACATGCAAAGACTCAGTTCTTTCGTGGTGGACAGTGGTAAGAATGGGGTAAAGGAGGATGTAAGGAGGGGGAAGGTGAGCAATATGAAAAATATAGGTTGATCAATTAAAAATTGTATCATGCCATTTTAATTATGTTGAGAAAAATTTGGTGACTTTAACTTTTTAAATGCTAGAATCAATTTTTGTTTCTTTTCGATTTTC
This sequence comes from Dendrocincla fuliginosa, assembly GCA_035047845.1. Classification (NCBI taxonomy): domain Eukaryota; kingdom Metazoa; phylum Chordata; class Aves; order Passeriformes; family Dendrocolaptidae; genus Dendrocincla; species Dendrocincla fuliginosa. The sequence continues at coordinate 46,519,466 of JAWWMO010000001.1, forward strand.
TTGGTGTTGCCCCTGGACCCTCATGGTATCTTCACCAGAGTAGATGGCATGCAGCTTTGGGTGGCACCTGAGACATGCAGGAAGTGGCAGATTGGGGGATTTGCCAAATTCCAGAAGCTCTCTGCAATGTGGATGCTAAACCACAGCTCAGGGCTCTCTGTGTGGGGGCATTTATTGCACTCTAGGGAGCTTCCTAGAGTATTTTTTCTTTAGTGAAATGAGTGTCTTCCACTTTGACCTGCTTGGGTTGTGCTCAAAAAATGTTGGCATCATTCAAACTGAAATTTGAAAGTAAACAGATCCTGCTTAGCATTCAGCCTAGAAATAAAACCACATGGGGAAATTCAACTTAAGGGTTCCAATGGCTTTCATTTGCTGATGCATTCATGCAATGCCCAGTGCCCACCATGCTAAGCTGCTTCCCATCCTTCTCCAACGCTATCGTAAATTAAATGATGCAGCCCTGATTTTGCTGTCAGATATTGCTGCCACAAGCTTTTGGAGATGGGTGGGTCTCTGGTGACTTCAGAAGTCTTCCAGTGCTGGATCTACCCTATCACTGGAGCAATGGGCAAGTCTAAAAGCCCGTCCTTTAAAGTGGATGGGAATCAGTGATCCTCAGCAAAGGAGCCCTTCTCCCTGGTGGCTTGAGGTCTTGGGAAACATTTGGGAGACTGGCAGAGGGGTAACGGGTAACCACAAGGAGCCCAATTGAAGACATGTAACTAGGGACCAGCTTGATGTAGCCATGGTACTGAGGAAGGTGGTTAGAGCTGGTAGAGCTGTTCCCCTGCCACTTCCACAATGTCCCTGCAGGAATGTTAGTGTTTCTCTGCCTGTGACAGGGGACAGTGACATAAATTATTAGAGATACCAAGCATTCACGGTGTTCTCAATTTCGTTGTTAAGAACAGGCACTTCAGAAACGCTGTCTACCTTTGAAATGGCTGCTGAGGGGAGAAACGTGTTTGACATGTGAGCTGTGCATGCTGATCTCACTTGTACCAGCAGGTACTGGGAGAGGCAGAGAGGATTGATCCCATGGGGACTGTTTGGATTACATGAAAAGGGATCCTCAAGGCCAGAGCTTTTTCCCCCCCCTCTCTGTGATAGTCCTAGTGGAGGTGGTCTTGCCTATATAAGTTCATACAACATTTGTGTGGTTTTTTGATACTTTGAGTCTTTTACTGGGAAGGTAATTATCTTCTGTCCCAGAGTGAGCTATTGAGGACATACCTACCATGAGCACAAGCTTTTGCTAAATCGTCCCTGTGGGCCAGTGCCAGCACAGTAACAAAGCTGGGTGTTTAAATTATACAGAGGTGGTTAATGAGTTTTCACCTTGTCAGGAGAGCAGTCCAAGGTTAAAGAATGATGTGTCCCAAAAATGAGAGTGAGAAAAGCTGAGTTTTGAAAATATATAACCTCCAGCTTGAGTCAGTATTTTAAAATTAAACTGTGATAATATTTTTCTTTTTATGGAAGCAAAGCGCAGCATTACAAAAAGGAGGAGAGAGGCACTCTGATTCTCAGTGCAGTGTGGCAGCTAGAATATGTTTAGCATGTTATTATGTTATCAGTGGAAGTGTTTAATGAGATTTGGTAGATGTTCCTAAAGCTGTCCTGTCATGTTTATGTATTCAGATAGGGGCTGTATGAAGTGGCCTGTGATTTATTTGGCTGGCAAGCCAGGGCAAAGGGAGGTTTCAGAGTTTCATACTACATCTCATCAAACAAATCTGCTTTCATTTTTGCTGAGATTATAAATGTTGCAAATTAAAGGAACAAAGCATATGCAGTTTCCTTAGATTTTGTGACACATTTGTATCTGCCACTTGACATTTTGAGTGCAAAGGTACCCCTACACATTATCAAGAACGTGCACGTTTAAAACAGGCTAAAAGGAATCATATTTACCCAAAAACAAGTAAGGGAGAAAGATTTTAAACTATTTATGTAAAAGCTTTTGGCTTTGAATATAAGGAGTTCTGTCCCTCCTGTGTCATGTCCTCAAAGCTGTCCTTCCCACATTGCCCATCCTCTGGACACTTGGATCTGAAGTTCCATCCTCTTCTCTCACCCCTTGTCCACAGACCAGAACCCCAAATCAATCCCACCATCCTCATTGCCCTCCTTTCCTATTCCTGATAGTCTCAGGTTGGCAGTCCCTTGTTTCCACTGCCCTGGCTGCTCCTGACTCACTTTTGTAGAGAGGCCCTGCAGAGCAGAGCCTGTGGTGGGCGGTGGGTTGGCAGTGTCTGCCTCACACTGGCACAAACCTCTGATGTCTGTTGATTGGCACTCACTGCCTGTGTGAAAGCTCTCACGCCCACCCCATTCACACTCCTGCTCACTTTATTTCAGTACATATCACACTAGTCCATTTTTGTTTTGTGACAGTCATATTTAAGGCCATAGTCTCCAACACACATCTCTGCATTGCTCATTGAAAGCAAAACATGAGTAGTATGTAAGATACATTTTTTGAGCACTATTCCTGGAAACACCTCAAGTTGACTTGAATTTGCATAAGTCTAGAAGCTTGTCATAGAAAATCATCACCAGATTAAAGTGTGTCTCATGACAGTCTTCAAGGCTCCATATAAGTACCAGCAGTACTCAATATTTTTGCTCCTAACTCAAAGCCAGAACAAAATTTGCAACTCACACAAAGGCTGTAGAAAGACCCATAGAGACAAGGAGGCAGATCTGTGGAGCAGTCTGGAGTGCTAGATAAGTTGGCCTTGTTGCACAAAGTTCTATTGAAGAATAATCAAACAGATGCTATGTGCAGGAAAACAGTGATACTGATAAAAGCTTAAGAATCTTAATGAGCGTATGCTTAAGTATGAAATTCTAGTTTGGTGCCACAGCAAAAATGCCCATAAGATGTGTAAGTAAAAGACTGATGATTTCAAAGGGAGATGAACCCTGTAGCATTAGTAGGGTTGGTACTTGAAGGATGCACCCAGTTCATACATTCACATTTTTAAAAAGAAGATAAAAAGAATGATAAAAATTTGCAGAGGTTGCAAAAAGTCACATACTTTTTCTGATGATAATGTTTTACAAGGAGAAATATAAAGGGTATCTTTACTCCTGGATGTTCTCTGAATGTTGATCCATACCACTTTGCTTGTTTGTGCTTTGCCTGGTCCAGGACACCTCAGAGCCCCAGCTTAAAGGGAGCTGGGAGCATAATCAGAGCAGGAGCTGATGGATGCTTGCCCTCTTGTCATGCTTGGCCCTGGGCACCCTCTATTGGGCCAAACAGAGTGTGGGAACAGGATGCAGGACTGAATGGACCATTGCTCTGCCCATGCATGGCTGTTCTTATGTCCCTGACAGTTTGTCCAGGTCCTATTATTTCCTTAAAACGAAACTGACTTTTTGGGCTGATTGCAGGGGTAATAATGGAAAAAAGCCCCAGAGACCTCTTGCTATATCTCTTCAGCCTGTGTCTATCATCACCTTCAGGGGTGCTTGGAGGTGTCTCTCTACTGGCATAGAAATAGGGCAGGGTCTAAACTAGGTTGCTATTCCCTGCCTTTACTCCCTGCTGCCTAGGGTGCACCCCAGTATGCGGCATCCAAGTAATCAGACCCTCAGAGTTCCATGTTCCACCAGGAGGACAAGGAGACTAAAAGCTGAGCATTGCAATGGAACATAATGGTAAATTATTGTGAGTGTTCTCTTTCCAGAATCTAGGTACTATCCTCTTTGGGCTGAAATTCCTCATCTGTTTAATAGTCTGTGAAATAGTGGGGGTAATATGAGATTAAATATGTTCAAATTGTTAAAATATGTTAATTTGTGAACCATTTGGGTAATCCCATTTGGTGATGGGGACCTTGCCAGTGCCTTGGGCACATGATTCCTGAGGTTTGTGTGGTGCCTACAGCTGTGAGTTAGTTTGGAGAGATCAATCCAGTGGCAATGAATGAAATCCTCCTAGGACCACACTGACAGCTTTGCAATTCCCTTTGGAAAATCTTCTTGCAGATTTCATGAATCCAGTAGTCATAAAGCTTCATAAAAGTGCTTGGTAGTGATAAAGCTTAGATGTAATGCTCCTGGTGGAAGGGTGGATAGTCCTGGCGTCTCCTCCCTTCAATCATAGTGTACCTTAGTCACTGTCAACAAGATTTATAGTCAGACACATGGGGGAAATTGTGTGTGTCTCTACTTCTTCCTTTAATTATATCAGATGCACATTAATTGTCAGCATCTAGACACTTGTGTCCAACAAGACAGTATTTAAATCTAGATCACAGAGAAAGAGCACAGCTGCTCAAACACAGACCGTCCTCTCTTGATTCATCTCTGTATTCAGATTCTGTATTTTAGGATATATTGAGTTTTCTAAATGTTGTTATTTTGCAATATCTTTAGTGCATAGTGTTATATGAGGGTGCCTTAAGAAATAGTTATCGGTGACTGCAGAGCTGTTGCAGCCATTAGTTTTGCCAGTATGGTAATTGTATCATAAAGGCAATCACCTATTGCTTTTATAATAAATTTTTACCGTTCAGATCACATTTGCACTAGTTTATTTCATTATTGTGTACCTTTTCCATCTGTGCTTGTGCCATTTGTCAAGTTATGCTCATAGGTATAATAATAAATGCATACTTTAGTGCCTGAAAGGCAAGTGAGAGGCGTGGTTTCTCCTTAATTTCCATCAGTAACATAAACACTTGCACTGCACAATGCCATGGGATATATTTGAGAGATAGGTTGGATTTGCCAGACAGTGCTTCTTTCTAATGAGGAGATTCAGGAAGCTTTTTACTCTGTGTTTAAAGAAAAGCATGTGACAGAACTGCATGATTTGCCAAATGTCCATAGGTGGAGAGCCACATTTGAAGCATCAGAGAGATTTCTGGAACCCACTGGCACCTTGCTACAATTTTGGCTGGAGGCTTGAGAATGCAGATCAGAATCTTACCACGCAACAGAAAGTTGATGGTTCTTAAAAGTGTATTTTGCAATCACTAAAACTTCTCCCATTTTTTAAACATTCCACTGAAATGCAGCAAATGCCAACAAGCCTCTTCTTACATTTTTGTAATGTGTTCTTTCTGTCTTGCAGATGATAGAACGTGATTGCCACAAAAACCCCCACTCTTTCTGTGTTGTCTGTTTGGGAGATGAGAAGCAACCAAAGGTGCACTAAACCTTTAAACACAAAGAAGTTAAGAATAAAACATAAATATTCACAGCTGAACATTTTTATTTGAGTCTTTAGTTGTGTGCATATTAGTAGGAGTGCAACTGGGGGTTGAGTTTGTATTTTGGAGTATTTCATGTTGGGTTAGAATAATAATGTCAGAGTTTTGTGCTTGTCTTGCAGATGGCTCCCCAGCAAAAAGCTTACCTGTATGGGCAGATTTTCAGTTTCTAAATCACTGGAGTCAAAAGCAATTTGTCATTTGGCATTTATTTCAAATGAAAAAACCCCTGGAGTCTCTCTGGTAGATAAATAGTCACAGGACTTGAATCTGACTAGTAGGTGCAAAGCAAATAACATATCTACTGCACCAAATTCCATGCTTATTTACAGGTGAAGCAGGCTGTTTAATCATCTGCTATTTCTACAGGGTATAATTTCTATGGCAGTCAGCATAATTTAAATAGATGAGGGAGATTGAAAAGTGGTTTGCTTTCAAACTTGTGGGAAGATTTCTGTTGTACTTACTATGAAGTATGGATTTATGGAACAAGATTGAATTAAAAATATATTTTATGCTTATTGATTTGTAATACTAGTGCTCAGAATGCATCCAGGCCTTTCAGCATTCCTATTTCAAATTATCTTCATTAGACATTGAAAACTAAAGCTTAAGGCTCTGCTGGGCTGGAAAACAGGAACTCTGTCTCATGAAGGCATGTTGCAGTTCCAAAATCCTTTTTCATTTTGTGTCAAAATGAAACTGCTAACTTTTCAAAATGCATTCACTAAAAATGATGAGAGGCATAATGACGAGAGTGTTCTGTTGGGGTGCAATGTGTGTAGGTGTTGCTGCTTCCCTGACTCAGGCACAAGCAGGGCTGGAACCTGCCCTTCACATCAACCACGATGGTTACTGGCTATTCTGGGCTGCCATCGAGTTCTCTCTGACATGAAATCTACAGGCCATTTCAATTTCAACATTCATGATGCACAAGCAGCATTCAGATTTTGCAGGTCAGATGAGGTCTTTCTCTCTTTGGATTTTAGTAAAACAACCACCCCTACTTTGACTTCTTCCAGTTTTCTTGAAATGAATACAGTTCTGAAAAATACCTTGGTCTTGTCAAACTGGCGTTTTGTCCATCAGATCTTGATTTTGTTCCATGAATATCTGACAGCTTAGATAAACCACTCCAGAAAGTAATTTCACTTTTTTCCCCCCTGGCTTAAGAGAGGATGTAAGAGGACTTGTGAAGTTACCTATGGAAGATTACTTACTGGATGCCTTCCTAAGTGTGGAGGAGCTCCAGCTAAATAGTGGCAAAGTTCCTTCTCTGATTCCCCAGTAAAATCTTCCCTGATGAGACATTAGAAAAAAAAAGTCAGGGTGGGCTGTGAACAGTCCTAACGCTGGCTTGTTTCTCTCTGCTGTGTTCTCTGCCAGCTTTATGTGCCTCTTGTGTCTCACATGCACATTGCAGGGCAGGGGCTGTGCCATTTTTAACAGGCTGGCCCGAGGTCTTCTACATGCTAATAATGACCCTCACACTAAAATGAGATGTATTTGGGAGTCTCAGCTTAGTTGCACTGCCAAGTTTCCTCAGTTTAAGAAAATACAGAGCAGCTTTCCTAGGGTGAGATAGAACCACATGCCTGATTTACATTACAAACAAAATGCTTGTGCCAAAATACCCTATTGTGTGGCAGGGCTGAAATGGAAATAGACACTGCCCCCTACATCCAGTCCATAGGTTTAAGATCAGGAAGGAGTTTGTTTTCAGGTCAAACTAGCAAGCACTATCAATTTTTCTTTTTATAGTTTATGGTCTTTTTTTTAAGGTCATTTCAGCTCTGTTACATAATACACTCTCTTCCCACAGAAACATGAGAAAAATTATACTCTTCATTTCTTCGGGATTTTGGGTGGATTTCTTGGTGTTTTTTTTTCTGTTGTGGATTTTTTTTTTTTAGATGTTTGCAAAATGTCATTTTTGAGGTTTTCGTGTTTTATATGAAAGATCTTAAATTTGTTGGAGCATGCTATAGCTCTATGTTTTAATGGATTGTATTTGTGAGGTGCAGAAGAGTAAGTGTTATTTATACCTTGTTGTTATGCTCCTGGGACTCTCCTTCCTAGATTCAAACAAAAAAAATCAATCATTTCATCTGGTCTCTGTCATTGCAATAGCAACAGGCAAACTGTGTTTTAGTACACCGAGAAGAGATATTACAACTGCTCTAAATGTTTTCAGGCAACAGCAAGGACAAGTGGTGGAAACTGAAGTGGGAGTAATAAATAGGAGCCTCCCTTGTTCTCAAGAGAGTTTGATGTCACTCATCCAATAAACTGAAAAAAAAATTAAGATATCATCATGTCCATATGTATTTTAAATTAACCCACTGAGAACCTTGACAAAATGTAGATTTCATGTCTTACTTATTGCCTCACTGGAAAACTTGCTGAAAATCCATGAGAAAGGATGATGGATTTTGTGGGCTCTCCTTCCTTCCTGCCTTCCGTAAGAAATGTGGGAAAACATGAAGAGTGTCAGCTAGATAAAAAAAACAATCCACTGACTTTCCTGTGGTGGTATTTATAACCAGCTGTGTATAAATGCACTGACAAAGAAGACCTGGAGACATGTGTGTAAGATGGGGGGAAAGATGAGTCCAGGGCTCCTGCCCCTGTTCTTGGTACACCAAAGTGCTCTGAGGAATGGGAACCAGGACCTCTGACTCCTCCCTGTGTGGGTACATGGACTTCTGGGCACAGGCTCATACTCATTCTTTATTAGTGGCTGCTCTCCTTTCAGACACCGTGGAACGGTTTGCTGCCTTGTAAAGCAGAAAAAAAAGATCAATAAGAGCAATCCTTTTTGCGTGAGGTGAGATAAAAGGAAAGTCTGAAATCAGAAAAGAGGTGGCCTGGGGAGACCCATGGGCAGCAGTATGCCATATTTGTGCATAGCAAGTCCCTGATCCTCTGCTACCAGTGGCAATACCCGATTGCATCAGTGGTGTGGAGCCTCAGGGGAGAGGAGCAGAGGTGCCCTGCTTGCTGTTGGCCTTGTGGTGTGTGGCTGGTTTCAGACTCGCTGCTGCTGGAGCTGAGCCAGGGAGAAAAATGCTGCTGTCAGTAGCTTGTAAATAAGAATTCACACATGGTGCTAAGCCAACGCGTTGGTGTTATTTCCTTGTTCCTGTTGTTGCTAAAACTGCATTTGCGGCATAAAGGTAAAGGGTTTAAAAGAGCCAGAAGGGTAAGAAAGAGCTTCAGATTTTGAAGTGGGCATTTGAAGGGCTTTTTTTGTCATCTTTGGTCATAAAACAGCTTTAATTTCTACACAAGCACTGATGGGCTCAGGATTTGTTTTATGGCTGATGAAATGAGTTGGGATTTGCCTGCTCAGTGGCTGCTTCTACATGTCACGTGTGCAGACTGGTCGTATTGTTTTTGACAAGGATATTACCCAAGAAAGGTAATAGTCATTGACACAATGTCTTGCTGCCTGCCAGCTACTTGCAGTGCCTTTTCCTTAAGAGATTCCTGTATGCTTGAGATACAGCTTTTCTGGGTAAATTCATCAAGAATGAATGAATGTCAAGAAACTAAACATCAGCATTCAGACTTTGCAAAGGTGTTTCCACGCATCTATGTTCTGGGTCTTTTTTTGGTTTTGTTTTGTTTCTCCTCGAAGGAATCGGCTGGGATTGGGAGTAGATGATCTGAGATTTGACAAGACAACATTAACCCTACTGTCCTGCTGCTGCTTTCACTGGCTGCTCAGTTACCAGAGAGGCAGGGAGGAGGAGAGCAGCCAGGGGCGATGTAGGATTGCGCTGGGCGATGAACAGGACAGTAAAGCTGTGTGTGGAACATTAGCAGAAGGGCTGATGCATATGGGAAAGGTTTTCCCTAGGGAGGGACCTGCACTGGACTGATGACACTGTGCATATCTGAGAGTTAGTTGAGAAGAACAGGAAAGAAGGGATGATGGGTTGGAAATGGTGGGAGGCATGAACTGGTGAGCAAAGCTGCTTTGGTAACTGCTGCTATTGTAAAGACATGCCTGTCCATCTGCTAAGGGCCTGATAGCTCCCACAGAGTGGGCTGTGTGTGGATAAGGTGGGCCAGGAAGAAGGAGAGGAGCAATGAGAGTATTAGGAATACGAGATTTTACAACCAATTTATCTCTGTAAAGATCAGTCCCATCACAGTCCTGTCTGCTGGCCCAGCTCCTGCCCACAGTGTCACCTTTTCACAGCTCTGCCTGAAGAATTTGGAACTTTAAAAATGCGACAATTTTTGCGTATTTTCTCAGGAACAATCAAGATTCCCCCTTCAATATTCAATAAATAGGCTAAAACTGAAGTAAACAAGTCTCAAACCTCCAGCTGTGGTGGCACAAGGGCTCTCACTCCCTCAATGGCTCTGTTGATCCATCCCTCTCCCTTCTGTAATTTGGCAGCAGCTTCAGGAGACCTGTGACATCTAAGGATTTGTTGAAGCTGTGGTAACTGGTGAAATGAAATAATTGACAAACTGGCAACAACATTTTAACCTTCTTAAAATACTCATACACTTTCAAGGTTTGCAAGGTTAGCATGCCATAGAAAGTGTGCTCAGTGATAGCTTTGGATATATAACCGGGTTTTTTATCTGCCAAGGTTTGTGGTCTGAACTGCTGCCAGTATTGAGTTAATCAAGTGGCTGAAGGACATTCTAATAAGATGACAGTTTATTGACACACTTGTGCTTGTAAAGTAGCAGAAAGTTATTTTCAAGAAACTTTCAAAATCAGAAATGGGTTTAAAACATTGTGTTTTGGCAAAAGTAAGATACTACATAGAAAATTTTTAAAATTTGTAAAAAAAGTAGATTTTACACAAACTTGAGCAAACAATAGGTTATTTTCTCTTTTGAAATCATCTGCAAAATGTTTTTGCTTCAATTTCATATATCTTACTCTGAAAAGTGATATAAATTTATGGATTTTGGCTACAAACCTTTTGGTTTTAGTATGGCTGTTTGTATGGGTGGACAGAGCTCAATTAGTTACTTGGAGATGGATTTGTGTATTCCACCTGTAGATGTAATTTTTTACACTTGAGCTGGTTCTCTAGACTCCACTTAAAGCAAAGAATACAGCACGCTCAAGCTGTAGTTCTTCTTGTCTCAAGCTAGGTGAAATCCAATAGGTAAACTGTTCTCTGAAAAGATGCTGCTGCTTTTAGTTTTGAAGTTTTGAAAGAGCATCCCATTGGCTTGGACTGGTTCCAGAGAGTCTCCTCCTGCACAGCTTCACCCTGGGGTGCTTCAGCCACCATTCAGGCCTTCCTTCTTGGACCTCAGGTGACTCCAGATACCCTTGGAGTAGGTCACAGAGTGCTTTGATGATAAAAACCTGCTTTGTGAGGCCTTGTAGAGTGCAAAGTGCAGTTTGGATACTTCTACCTTAGCACACAGTGGTAGTGTGAGATGCTGTTGTATTTTCCACCAGGCTGTGGTGGTGAGCCCAGTCATAATGTAATGCTGCCAACCATGCAGGAGGTGATGAAGATTCATTTAGCTCAGGCCATATTGCTGCCTACTGGGGTGGGACACAGCCTCTTAACAACCTAGGCAGTGGAGGAGAGCAGTCTGATCAAACTTTGCTAAGTGCTGAAATAGCTTTTCTGGAAATCAATACTATTCATGCTCTGTTCTGCCCTTTGAATGGTATCATTTACTCAGAATATAACATTGCACCTAGTGCTGCATCTTGCTGTCATTGAAGCATTTCGCAGTGCAAAGCTAATAGCTTCTATAGAAAAGGAATCTGAGACCTAGAAGTGAAAGAAGAAAAAGGTGACAGTCTTAAAAAACCTGCCAGTTCAAAAGTATATTTAGAATATGTTGTAATAAAAGAACTGTCATAGTGAAAAGGAGAGGCTGGTTACATGAGAACTGTCTATGGGGGATTGCTTCTGGCATGAAGACAGTCAGTGCTTTCCAGCCTGCCCTTTAGCTCTCTCAGTTAAGTCCCTGAATTTACCAGTGAACAATGGTGAGCTCAAAACCTTTCTGTGCCTCAATTCCAGTGACAAGCCAGTCAGTGAAGAGGTTTTCTTCCTGTGCACAAATCCCAGTAGTGAGACTGAGCTCCACAGGTCTGTTAGGGGTGTGGGGGTCAGGCACAGCTGAGCTGGGATTGCGAGTTGGGTTGAAGTGGGTATTTCCACTTCTTTGGAAAGAAAGCCACTTTCTTGGCTAGGCTGTGCCTTTTTTATCTTCTCCGTACTACACTGAACAGGCAATAAACAAACCCTCTTTGTCAAGTACTATCAGCAACCACAATGCTGATCTTTGGCAAACCCATGAGAAAATTATAAAAATTTGGAAGAAAACTGCTTTTGCAGGGAGCAGCAGCAGAAGAAAGAGAGATTGTTAAGAAAAACTGATAAGCAAATCTGTTCTGCAGCCCCTTTAAAAAGGGAGAAAACCTTGAGCATTACAGAAGAGGTTTATATTAACCAAAAGTGCTACTGCTCTTGCTTCTGGATCTTTAGATACTTGATCAATTAAGTGGTGTGCTGCATATAGAAGATGTACTGGAGTAACAAATGATTTTAATCAAATCTTTCATGCTTTGAGATAGTAGAAATTGCTGGCACAGACACAGGGAGAGGTAAAGGAAGTGTAAGAGATCTGCTGTGACAGCTTCTGAGTACCTCAGTTCTCTGAACTTACAGTAAGACCTGCTGCCACTCCTGTGGCTCAGTGAGGTGTGAAGGAGGTGTTGTCAGGGGTCCCACACATCACAGATCATCGGGGAACAATGACAAATGAGGTGAGAAGATTGAGAGCACTGTCACTTGTATGTATGGAGGCACACATCTCCCCACCCGAATTCTGATCAGATAAAATCCCAAGAATGATTGTGCTGGACAAACAATCAGATACACCCTACTGCAGTGGGGATAGTGCTAAATAAGGTGAATGGACTTATACCCACTTATTCTGAAGGGATGTTAAAACAATCTTCTGGGGACAGTCTTGTATCTGCTAGACTTTTGTGGTGGATGAACTAATTTTTGCTACACCACTTTCCAATCTCTCAGTGTCATCCCTTCCTTCTGTCACTAATAATTACTGTCATTTCTATTGCTATCATATTTCTTCTTCATAAACCCCTAAATGGAGCCCTGTGATAGGTACTGTACTAAACAGAACCTAAATAACTATCCATGATATGCAGAAACCTTACTGAGATTATGAGTGACATTAAATATATATAATGTCATATAAATGACGTTATTATAAATAAAAGTAACACCAGACATTTCAGGTGACAGGGAAATTTACCTGTGCTGCACACCTGCTCTTCCTTGTGGTGTTTTCGACTACTGAAAAATACATGCACAATGCACATTTTCTTGCCTAGTTTTCAGGTCCTTCTCTGTCTAATGAGGCTTGAGAGTAGGCAGTTTCTTTTTACAGTAAGCACTATGTTACCAAAAGTAGATTAATTGCCAAATGATAAAATTAGAAATATTGAAATGGGCTAGTTTGATGGATTCTAATTAATTATGGACACCAGTGCTATAATCAGAGATTATTCATTGCATAATGGAGATATTTTGTTTCAGCTGGATAGTCTTTCCCCTTCTGGTTTCACCCATGCAATTTCAATAGGCTGAACTGGGGAAGCATAATTCAAAACCAGGAATAACTTCTTCCCTCTGTTATAGTCAAACTCCCTTTTATGAAATCACTTGATGAAAAGTGATCATTTTGTGTGGGCAGCTTGTGTGATGTTGAGCACATTCATCTTTCTCTATGACTCAATTGCATATTATCATGATCTTCAGTGGACTTAATTCTTACACACTACATCCCAGTGATGAGAGGAGGTGGACACTTGCATGGATGTGCCATGTCCCATTAGATAGGATGGATATATCTAAGACTTACTCACTAGCTGGTTGCAGGAACAAGATTTACATTCCACAATGGAAATACTGAAACAAAGGGTAGGCAAAACAGTTCCCCAGGGACAGAAAGTAGGGTTCAAGTCCCAGGATATTTCTGGCCTTTGGCTGCTCTACTTTGTGTGTGCTCTTCTAAGGGCAGAATTTAGTAATTAGCAACAAGCAGATTTTCACAGCTTGAGCATTCACAGCTTGGCACAGAGAAGGCAAGTTCCACTGAAAACACTGGTGCAAGCCCAGGCCACTTCCCTCATGGTTTCCATGCGTGCTGTGCTCCTGTCACAAAAGTTTTATGATGCAGTCTTATACTGCCTGAGCATGTATACCTTCCCAAATAATGAAGCTGTATTATATACGATTATATTTTTTCTCAAATATGACAAATAATTGAGTTAAATGCATTTTGATCCAAATCAGTCTTCTGCTCTCTCAATTTAGTTCAGCCCCCCTCTTCAAGGTCTGGCTATACTTGAGCCCATGATTGCAGAGATATCAGGTGATCTCCTTCTCTAAGAATATTTTCAGTTCAGCTAAACCCAAGGGGTAGTAAAATTCTGGTCAGAAGCAAAACCTCATGAGACTTTCAAGCCAAAAAAGGTTTTGACAAGTTCAGTTCCTGAGTGTATAGCTGTTCTCCTGCAACCACCCAAAATCAGAGGTAGCAGTTTTCTGTGAGTGAAAGTGACAGGAGATTCACTGCCACTTACATTTAGCCTGACCTTCCAGTTCATACTCATCTGAGTGGGGCTTTTTTCTTATTCCTGCAAAAAGTCTCAGTGCTCTGAGGAATGGCAAAGAGTTAAAAAACAGTATGTATTTTTTCTGCATATAGCTGGGTTATAAAGGCTAGAATATTAGTTCTGACTTACTAAAGAAATATGTAACACATGCAATGTTTATTTTCCCTTATTGCCTTTTTTTTATAAACCCAAGAAGTAGCTAGTCCCTTTGCCATGGGATGGTCATGGGTACCCTTTTGATTAAATTGAACTTGACCTTCCTGTGCCTTCTGTAGGAATTTGTGAGTGACCTGATTTCCTAGCAGTGGGTCATCAAGGAATTCCTAGAATGCTCAGTGAAGTACTAAAATGTAATTTTGCTCTGAGATACATAGAAACACATTAAATTTATGTCGATTGGAGACTTGTGGCCATCTTCCAAAGTACATACTTCTTTTTCATTTGTTATGGACAGGCAATTAACTTTACTTGATTTAATATAAATTAAAGTTTTTAATAGCCTCTTAGGTTCCCTTCCTTGGAAGGTGCAGTTAATTACATCTTTTGCAAAATTATTGCACAGCGAGATGTTTGAGATACATATCTGATATCAGACACAATACTCAGGGGAGGCCATTACATATGCAACATATATAGTAAACCAAACCTTTCAGAAAAATCTGGAACACTTAATGTTATGCCAGCAATTCTTAGGGGGAAACCCAGGCTTTGCTGATAGGGCATTGTCTTGGCCCAGCAGAGGACTTTTATGGAGCTTGGTAGAGTGAGTCAAGATCGTCTGTCTGTGCTCATCTGACCCTAACTACTGTAGTTGTGGTGGGGCAGAAAAAGGATTTTAGCTGGTCAGTAGACCAGCCTGGTTTGGGGATTGTTTTCCTTCCCGTTAAAGGTTTTGGGAGTTCCACAAGTCCTAACTCTTGCAGATAAATCAGAACAAGGCAGTAACAGACAGCACAAGTAAGATGCAGCAGAAGTTAGAAGGTGTTCAGGGAAGATGTGCCTCTCTACCCTTCAGGTAATGATGTATTGGGCCTCTGCCTTTTAAGCAGAGTAGCAATCAGGAGACCTCCAGGTTGGGGAAAAGAGGATGGATTTGCCCTGGACAGATGTCTGCCAAGTAAAAGCTGACCTATGAACTACTCATTCCATTCCAAATAGAGAAGCAGAGCTTTAGAAGTGCAGTGCAGCCTATCCTGTAGCTGATGCCCAATACCTGAAGTAAGATTGGGCGTCCACTCTGTGGTAAGTTTGCTGAAGGAAAGGCCTGTGGAAGGGAGCTGGAGCTGTGTAGTTCTGAGAACTGTAAATCCTCTTTCCTGACTTGCTTGAAAGTTTAGATGACTTCTGATGGCCATTTGTGATTTTGCAAGGATACTTTTACGGCATTTTCTGGCTACCTGTACAAAGAGCAATTGCAGCTTGGCCTGTGTATGCAGTTTGGTGGGACACTTGAGTCCACCTGTGCCTGTTGAGTTTCCGTGCCCAGGTGCACTCATTTTACAGCCTACAGTGATGCTTCCAGAGGCCTTGAACCTGCCTGAATATTCTCAAGGTGAAGTAGGACTGCAGCTGTCATTTGCAGTCCCATGGCTGATAGTTCTTTGAAGGGCATGTGGAAGTAGTTTGGAGTAGCTGGGCTTCTCACTGAGTTGCCATGAACTTGTACAGCCTGATAAGTCCTTAGCAGGAAGGTGACAAGTGGGTCTTGGCACTCCTGGGTACTAATGAAAAGGTAGCAGGCCAAATACAGAAGAGTGTCCTGGCTACATACCCTCCTCAAAAAGCAGTGATGAAGCTCTTATTCAGAGTAAGTGCCCAGGAATTAAAGATGTTAGACCATGTCCCATAGAGCTCTACCTGTTGTTGTGCTGGTGATGCTCACTACTCTGTCTGCTGGTACAGCAAGGAGTACAGAAAGAAAGAAGCTCATGGTCCTCACTCTCCCTGCACAGCCTGTCTTTTGGAGGTCAGTAAATGAAGGGAAATTCTAGTGATACCTGTAATATGCAGTGGGACACAGGGATGTTCACAGCCACGGACCTGTCTTCACATGGACACCTTTTTAATTGCATTTCAATTAAGTTTAGCAATGAAATTGAAAGACAGGAAAGCAAATAGCATACCCTTCTCTTGCACCTTCAGGTGACTGAAATACCCAGACCTGCAGAGGGGAGAGGTTTAAAGCCATTTTAAAACAAATTTTTTCTTTTAAAAACCAGATGAGTTAAACATGATGAATGATATTTAGTTCTATTTTCTCTTCCAGGCATCTGAAATGTACAGCTCCATGCAGAGAAATTACCCAGTTCCCCACTCAGTGATCTTTATTTGAAATCTAATAATGCCACTGCAGCCTTCTGTGCTCAGAGCGGGAGTGATTGACACGGTGTTATAGCAGCTATGCCACGAACTGTGCGGGCTGTCTCAAAGATCTGCTTCGTATTCACAGCACCAGTGCTCTCGAACCCATAAATAACATAATTAAGAGAGCGAAACCATGGAGATGTAAATTAGAGCTGTGTCAGGCTGAGTTTTCTGGTGTTCTGCGGGCTGTAGAGATCAGCAGCCGAGGGGCATCTGTACCACACATGGATGTGTCACACATGGTGGTGGACCTGCAAGCATCAGGCTCCAGGTGCTGGGAGAGCTGTGTGAATGTGCTATGCACACTCAAATGCACCCTCCTCTGTCACCAATAGCATACATTTCATAGGTGGCAATTGGGCTAGTAACTCATCTTGGGGTGTTATATTTCTCAATCAAAGCCATAGCAGGCCGTTCAATAAAAGAGGTTTTTTGCTTTTTTTTCTGACTCTGATTTTGAGTAACAAAACAGGCAGATGTGTTCTTGGGCATCAGGGATCTAGTAAACAGTGTAGAAAACACAGCAGTGCAGACCAGTAAGGAGGGGCTGTTCCCCATCACACAACCCTTGGCAGCAAGGCAGTTAAAGGGGCTCCTGTGCCTGGAGGAGTTTCATCCTTTCCCAGAAGCTTATTCCCCTCTAGACTGGGCTGGTTGTCTTCTTTTTGGCCTCTGTGGATTCTGGAAAGGTCCATGAATTGATCCATTTTTAAGAAAACTCTTTTTACCTTTTGACAGAAACAAATATTGACTTTACAAATGTTTTGTTCGGCTCAGGTCACTTCACAGGTGTGGTTTAACCAGGGCTGCTGAGTTTGTGGTTCAAGGATACCATAAATCTTGCTTTAGTGCTTCTAGCTCAGACTGAAAATAGAGTATCATGATGTCTGGTGCTACCCTGGGCACTCTGATTCTTCAGAAGTCTGGAACGAGTTAATTTGCACCCACCAACTTTGTGCCAGCCTGAATCCTTAGCTTATCTGTCAGAGGGCTGATAGTGTGTGGAACCATATGCTGGACCCTGCAAGTCATCCTTTCCAGAAGTCTCTCCTTTGGAACATACAGCTCTGAGACAGCCATGATCATGTAATTGTAGTATTTGTGGGCCAAACACAGGTCTTTTGAGTGGTGAAGTGAATAATAGGAAGACAGACCTCTCCATTGACTTCTTGAGCCAGAGGAGATGCCTCTGTATGTACTACACCTTAAAAAATTGTCTCTTGGCTTTGTCTGGTCTTCCTTGGAACTATAAAAATCCCACTGCCTGCAGTGTCCTGCAGCAAGGAGGTCCACAGCTAAATCATGCATTGCATGAAAGAACCCCTCCCCATTGTTTTGAATGTGGCATCTGGTAAATTTACTAGATATTTTGTAATTTCTGTATCAGTGAGGCAGTGAGCATAATTTCCTGTCGAAGTCTCCACATCTTTCATGATTTTGAGGAGTGCTCTCATCCACTTTCTCAACAAGTCTTCTCCAGACTGAAGAGTCCTGGTCTGCTCAGTCACTCCTTGCACAGAAGCCTTTAGCCATCTTTCTCCCTTGTTTTTGTCTCTTTCTCAGATCCCCTTCATTTCTGAAATGAAGAGAGCTGTAGCGCAATGTTCCTTGCTGTGCCTTTCCCAGCTCCATTTCTAACATCTCATTCCACCCCTCCTGAGCACTGAGCTGTCATTTTCATAAAACTCTCCAACTCTGAGGTCTTTCCTGAACAGCTAGTTCAGATTTTATCACTCTGTCTGCAACAGAAGCATTTTTTTCCCATTTGCATTACTCTCTGCTTGCCTATGTCAATTTGCATCTTCTATTTCTTTATCCTTCACCAATCGATTTTGTGTGTGATACCCCAAAAAACACTGGAAAATGTTATGCTTTTCTGGAGAGTTTAGGAAATGATCCATTTGAGGAACTACCCCTTGCCTCCCTGTAAAATTTCTGGGATGCCTGAGCACTAGAAACCATTGGCTTTGCCTATGTTAGACAGCAGGGAAAATGCTGACTGCTGACACATACCTTAAACCTCACTCCTGTAGGGTTTGGGGTTTAAGTATGTGAGAGTTCTCGCTCCTCTCAGGAAACTGATGAAGTGTTTGAGTCCAGGCTCGAGCAGTATATGAACTAGAGGACTTCTACAAGCCCCATCAACCTACATTATTCCACAGTTTGGAAAAAAGGTCATGTGCATGTTTGGAGGGGAAGGCACTTTTTTATTTATATGTTATCTGTCAAGTTAAACAGATTTATTGCATTTCTTACTATGCTGTTGAGCAATGGCTCTAACAAAGCCAAACTGGGGGAAAAAAGAGTAGAGTGGATTGACAGTTCTTCTGCTTTCCAGTATTATCTGTCACATTACTGAAAACAATATATTTTACGGTAAATACCAAGAGGTACCTATACAGATGATGTCATTAAAATCCCTGATAAATATAGGATTTTCCATTAAGGCAGTTTCTAGTACTGTCTTTTCAACTGCGTGTGGTTTTATTTGTATGCTGAGATGTGACCCTAGGAAGTCCTCTTTTATTTTATTTTTTCATTCCTTTTGCCAGTCACAGGAGAAGCCAGTGGCCATTACCCTGCAACATCTGGCAGCAAGCTGAAGCACAAACCCCCCCCAGCACTAGTTGCTGTCATCTAAACTGTTTTGACCAGCACTGTCTGAATAGCACCTGACCTTCAACTCCACACC
Organism: Dendrocincla fuliginosa; assembly: GCA_035047845.1. Classification (NCBI taxonomy): domain Eukaryota; kingdom Metazoa; phylum Chordata; class Aves; order Passeriformes; family Dendrocolaptidae; genus Dendrocincla; species Dendrocincla fuliginosa. The sequence continues at coordinate 46,538,406 of JAWWMO010000001.1, forward strand.
AAGGTTCCAATTTTGGATTATTTATGGGGTTTCTTTGTATAAACATCTGGGTTTCTTTTTAATGACATGGTGGTTTCACATGTAATATGGATTTTTACCTTAGGAATTACTGCAGAGGCTGATCTTCTCAGTTTCTCCTGCTAATATTAATCTAGCATATGCCTTAATAATAAACCTTTTGGGGTCACTATACACAAAATTTCATGTGATAAATGATTCATGATCTCCTAGTATGGCATGCCACTGCAGCCATCTCCTCTCAGGGCTGCAAAGCCCTCTGCCACCTCCATTCCTCTTCTCCGTGACACCTTTGTCCCGGACAGGTGACACTCTGCAAAGAGGTTCTTGGCACATCCTCAGTCCTAGGCTCTTCTTCATCTCTTTTGGTAATTCCTGATGCATTCACTCAGTGCACGTTAGTTTTCAATGCTGAGTTGGCTCTGCTACAGGATCACATCTCCCAGCTCTCCACCAGGACTTTCCTTGGCTCCTGCCAACTGTGTTGCCTGTACCTGCCTAAAGGCAAGAGAATTCTCACTTCTGCTCCACCTTTGGCTCGTGTCTCTGCCAAAATTCATGATTACTGATGCAGGCTCATGTGATTTTTTAGTTGGGGCATCCTGGAATAAGGGAAAATGGGTTGTTTTTGCAGCTTGGGTGTTGGCCATGCACTTAACAGATCTAACGTGACTTTTTTGCATGTGATGTTCTGCACAGCAGGTTGATGTGGTGGGTGGAAACAGCAGTTTTGTGTTCCTGGCTTGGAAATGTGCAGCTTAAATTACGTGTGAGTGGCAGGCCTGAAGCAAAGAAGTCCTGCCTTGTTCAGCTCTTGCTCATGAGGTGGGCTGTATTTTCTTGTTGCTAGTACTGAAAAAGAGAAGAAAAAAGAAATCTTTTCCACAGGAGAGGGTGTAGAATTTGAAAACACTTTATTTTCTTGCCACAGAAAATTACATACACATACAACACTCCATATACCTATAAAAGGACCTTGGCTGGAGAGAGAGGTGGGTTGCTAATGTGTGTGCTTTCCGGGATTACCATTTTTTAGCACTATGTGAGACTGTCTGGATGCTGTCCCAATGGTTCATGGCTCTTAAAACACTTCCTAGGACAAGGATGGAGGGATTCTGCTGTTTGGCATAAACCTTCTTTAAAATGTATAATAATAATGATAATATTCGGAGTTTCACATCTCATCATGCTAATTCCATTGGCTAATTGGATAGAATTGAAAACATGTACTGCAGATGGATCACCAGAGGCATAGATAAAAGTGTATTTAACTCCTTTGGGAGACCCAGATTGCATATTAGTGCCATTTCTTTGTCATCTCTCCCATGACCTGCCTCCTCATGGAAATGCAGGAGGGCTCCTCAGCAGCAGCAAGACCAGGAAAGGAAAAGTGCTGGGAGTCCCTTGCTCCCCTTTCCATCCCACTGTGCTGATGTTGCCATATGACTGACACACTACCTGCAGACCAAAGAGGCAGCAGGGATGCCTGTGTCCATGCACATTGAAGGGAAGAGCTTAACCTGGTGTCTCCTTGGTATTTGCTTGATGATAGCACCTTTCCTACAAGGTTGAATTGCTTTTTCATATTTGGGGTTTTTTTTCCTGAAATGTCTTCTGTCAGTGGCAATAGCTGTAGCACAGGGACATTGTGGCACTGGCACTTAATTGCATTCAGGCTCCAATCCCTCCTGCAGCAGTGTCAGGATCCCCATCTTTTTGCAGGACTAACAAATGGCTTTGCAGAAGACCTAGGCACTGGGGTAAGAAATGAGCTGCAGAGGTTGCTGCAGGAGGGAAAATAATGTTTTATACACATCAGGCTGGGGCTCTGGACAAGGCAGACCTGATTTTTATCATGGCGGTTTAGTAGACACAGCAGATAGTAAAAGGCAAATTACAGTGCCTGAGAAATAAAGAAAAAAAAACCTAAAAAACCAACCAGGTGGAGGTTTACATGATGTTTTCTGCTTCATACCAAAAAAATAGTATGTGTAGGTTCTAGGAATGGTTTCAAAAATTCAGAAGTTTGGAGCAAGAGGTAATATCTTTTATTAGAGAAACGTATATCACTGGAAAAAATAGCCAAGCTTCTCTCAGAGCTACATTGCTGCTGTACCATCATTCAGTTATTAATAAATATATTCTTAAAATTTGAAAGAGATCTGTTCAAGGCCCTCTGGAAATTGATTTTAACTGTGCCATTACTTGTGATGGTTGTTGCTGCCTTATAAACACACTCAGTGATGATGTGAGCTTTGCTCTTTAATTGGGGACTGACTTCTTCTAGCAGCAAGGTGTTTCATGGCTGATTATACATGTTCCTTTGCACCAAATGACACCTTGTGTCATAATAGTTTCCATTTTTATTGCAGTATAATACAAATTATCTCAAAATGCTTCATAAATTACTGAAAGATTTACAGAAGGAACAAGGTATTTTAAAAATCTTATGTATGAAGCCTGTTTTTCTAACTACTTTAGAAAGTACTTTTTTATTATTTAATTTGTGTCCTTGAAATTATGGGGAATATCACAGCTTTGTTTGTTTGTTTATTGCAAGGAACCATTGGATAGTCAACTCATTAACACTGGGTGTCTTCTAGCTTCCCAGCAATGGGGAGGATGCAATCCTAAACACTTAGGAGGAAAGAGAGAACCCACCTTCCCTTCACTCTACGAATTCCAAAGAAGTTAAAAAAGAAACTTATTTGGTAATAACTACCTCCTTGCTTAGTCTGACTGCCTTTCCCTTTTTTGGTCCCTTCATTTTCTCACTTGTTCGTGGAGCTTTCCAGATTGTACAAGGCTTTGATTTCCCTGGGAAAATTGAGCAGAAGCTTTTTGCTTCCCATATGACTTCAATAATAAATCTGTCATACTCTGCCTGATACATCATCAAGAAATGACAAAAAAAATTACAACCAGTTCAGCAGATATTGGCAGTGCTGGCATGAATCCAATTTGCCCGTGGCTGGACGATTGAGTAACATAAAAGCAGAGTTTATATATGCTCCTGACAATAGCTGAAGGCTCTCCTGGCACAGCCTGAAGGTTCATGACCCATAAATATTTCTCTCCTGGCAATTGTAATCTTGGCCTCCTGATACAGTAGAACTTGTAAAAGCTGTAGACAGTCTATTGCTCTCCTGGGACCTACAGACTCCCCTTGCAGATTTTATGAGTATCAATCATAGGCATTATCTCATAAGACTTACAGGTTACCAGCTGGTCTGGTGTGTAGAAGTGTTGCTTGCAGTGCTGGAGACTGTAAATTCCATGAATTATAACTATTTCTGTTTATGAGATATGCAAGGAAGTTACAGTTTCATCCTTTAGAACTCAAAGCTTCTGTTAACAAGGCAAAGATCTGATCTGAGTGTCACCAGGCACAAGTAAAAAACGTGTTTTACTTACTCAACAGTTGTTTTCACAATGTTTCAGACCTTCTACAGAGGTTTCTAATAGAGCTGGCAGTGTTCTCATGACTCTGGGAGGTGATCAGACGTGCTCCTTAGTAGCAGAACCACCAACACACTGGTTTAATGGAAAAAGACAATGTAAAGAAAACTTGGCTTTTTTATTGATCAATACCTTTATTTCAGATTGGTTGGTTGAGCTTTTTAAACACCCATATGTCAGAAAGGGAACAAACTCTTCAATATGGAGAGCTTGCTATTCCACATTTCTTGGTGTCTTTTAGGTCTGTTCCTTGCATTTGGTCTTGGCAGATTGAGACTGCAGAGACATCTGTGACTTCAGTGTATTTATACATAGAAGATAAAAATCTTTGTGCTCAATTTCTCCATATGCCTCTTTCAGCTTTCTATTATTAGAAGGCAAACATCTTGGATGTGTTGCCAGCTAGCTATATGCAGGGCTGCCACTTGTCCCCATTTCATATTCTAAGTTGCTGATATTTTCAGGTTCATCTTTTGGTATCTTTAGAATCTGCCTGGTGAAAAAAAAATGGCATTATTTCACTATTGGCATATAAGAACGAGTCATTAAATTTGATAAAACACATGGAGATCCTTTTTCAGTAGGTCTCTGATTCACCTTGTGTCCAAAGTCCTTTCAAGAAAAACATTTTCGAAGTCTTCACTTTAGAAAATGTGGCTCCTTCCTGTTTTTGACAGGAAAATAAATGAGATGCTGCTGTCTCTCCCACCGTGTACCCCCAAAAGTAATGTTGTGACCCTGTAGGTGCACAGAGGAAAATGAGAGTTAGGGCAGGGGAATCTAGCACCTGGGGAGACTCTCTCAGTTCATATCTTTCATTCATATACAAAACCATCCTTCTCCTCTCACTCCCTCTCAGAAGAGACTGCACCTTGTAGGCATAGGACCAACACACTTCAAAAGGAAAAGCAGCCAAAGACCAATAATTCAAACTATACATGAAAATTACATGGAAAATAATAAAATCAGATATGTCTGCTACCTCCTCAGCGAGACCACAGGGCTTTACTGGGAGAATGAGGACACTGTCCCAGCTCTTGCCTTGACCTTTGCGTTCTCAAAAGACTTGAACCCAGCCAGGAAAGCACCATGAAGGATATATTACTTCATTTTCCTCAGGTCAAGGGCCATCAGACTTGTGACAAAAACAGTGGTCCCTCAGTGGCAGGATGAGCGTGCAGTGTGCTGAAGATACCAAAAATGTCACCCAACTCATGCTATGCAAAAGTGTGGTGAGAGCCTCCTGTTAAAATGATGCTTTTAAAGCCAGTCAGGGTTTCAAAGCTCCTATGTATTTGGCTTAGATTCAGCTCACATGTGAGACACTGAGCTCTCAGGGTGCCAGAGGCTTGCTTTCCCTGTGCTGCCGGAGATCACAGCCAGGCACTGTACAAAACTTAGGTGACAGGATGCTGTAGATCACCACTCTCCTCCCCGTTCCAACCAGAGGCATGTGGCAGGGCTTGGATGAGGGTTAAAGGAGCTTCTCTCCAGAGAAAACGCCTCCTCGCTGAGATAGTAAATCCCTGTCTTGCAGTGACACTAATGCATGTAAGATGAACTACACGTGGATTTAGTTGGTAAATACTGATTCTGTGATAACTGTGCTACGTGAATGCTTAAGGGAGTAATTTGAGATGAGGAATGTTCCTGTGGCAGCTGCTCACCATGGTAGCACCTCACCATACCCACAAGGCTCCTGGGATAAAACGGGCAGCAGTGAGGGAACAGTATCATTTCCATTCTAAGAGTAATTCTAGTGCACCCCCTTGCCCAGGGTCACCTAAGAAGTCAAAGAGCATTGACGGGTTAAAAACAGTGATGAGCTGATTTTGTGATGAAAATTGGTGCTCTCTGGAGCCAGATGCCACTGAGACTTCCAACCTTCAGTGCTGATGTGTGCTCCGGGTTTGCCTCTGTTATTTCCAGATCTGAGCCTCCACTTCCTCACTTGTTTTAAAACATTGTCTGATCCACTCTTGCATAAACCTTATAGGAAAATATGCATCAAAGTCATTAGAAGCATTCTGTTTTCCCCCAGGATGCCCAGAAGATGTCCCAGCAGGAGCAGAGTTTTCTGCAGAAATACGTGGGAAGGGGAAGTAATTGCCAGGAAAGAGCATCTATAAAATAAACACAAGGCTAAACCAGGTGCTGCGCTGGATTTGGATCATAAGAGAAGGTGGTTGTGAAATGGGTGGGTGTGGCTCAGACTGTCTGGACTGCCTAGCTGGGCTACCAAAAGCAGCTCCCACCCAGCACGATTACATACTTGCATGTCCCCAGGGCCACCAGCAGCACGAAGCACAGAGCTATGGGTCACTGGCCCGAGGCTGCTTCTGAAACACAAGATCCTGTGCTCTGCCTAAGGCAGGTTACTGACTTCTCCTGAAAATCTCCAAAGAAATGACTGGTTAAAAAAAATAAAATATCAGCAGTTCCTGAAATCTTTGGG
>JAWWMO010000001.1:46544437-46573089 GCA_035047845.1 Dendrocincla fuliginosa
CTGACTTCTCCTGAAAATCTCCAAAGAAATGACTGGTTAAAAAAAATAAAATATCAGCAGTTCCTGAAATCTTTGGGGTTTGAATCTGACTCCCTGCAAACATTGCCAGTGGCTCCTGACCTTTTGAGAGTGTTTATGCTTTGCTTTGTAGCCAGGACCACTGTTCGGTTGTGGTGGGTCTGTAGTGCTATCTCCTTTCCTTTGAAGTGCTATGTCTAAACAACAGATTCAAAAGTTATCCTTGGGTGCACACCACCACACCCCCTCTGCTGGGCAGTGGCCGCACAGAGCCCCCAGCGTGCCTAAGCAGCCCAGGAGAAGGGAGACAAAGGAAGGGAGGTATGGGGAAAAGTGCCAGCAGTAATGAGATTTGGGCAAAAAGAGAAGCTTACCACACCATGGGAATGCACAGTGGGGAGAACCAAGGATGTTATGATGGTATGAGCAAGAGGTGCACTGAGGGAGAGCTGGCTTTATCAGTCGTCAGGTAAGCTGTAGGTGACATAACAGATATCTGAGGGACAATGGGCTTTTTGGGTTCTGCTGTGTGGGGAGGAGCTGAAAAGTCCAATACAACAGAAAAGCCTACACAGATTACAATGATAATGCAGCTAATAAATACAAGTCCTTGCCTATTAGTGGTGCTTAGTAACGAAAATGTCTCACTGTGTGTACTAATAGCTTCTAATAAATCAAAAACATTGGGATTTTTAGGCATTTACCACAAACATCTGATTTATAGTCTGAAAATAGCTTATACCCTGTTGCTGTGGAACAGCTACTGTCCACACATGTGGCTGAGAGGAATATATTATTTTTTAGCTCTTTATCCTTGCTGGAGGCATGAGCAAACACAGCGAGCCTCCTAATGCATTTAGCAGCAGCCTTGTGGTATAATGAACCAAGCCATGTATCCTGTAAAGTAGAACAATTTAAATGAAAAAAGGGTGGGAAACCAGCAGCCAAACAAGCAAAAATACCATGTTTTGGTCTGCTGAGGAGGGATGTACTCCTGAAAAGGCTTATTGGGCTTTTCTCTTTGAAGTCAGGGTCTCTGTGCTAATGCACCCAGCTGCAGAAGAAGACACATCTCCTTGAGCATCATTTTTTATATTATTTTAGCAGTGCAGGAGGCAAAGATGCCTTCTCTGGTGTGGCACTGAAGGGTCTCCGGCTTTGCACAGCACTGGTGGGCTCCCATCTGCAGGACATGACTTCACCTGTTCTTCTCCAGAACATGGATAGATTCTCCTCCTCAGCTGATGTCACCCAGTTTCATCACAATTCTTAGTCACGTGCAAGGGATCTGTGGGGTGAGATGTCTGTGGAACAAGGCCAAGCAGGACTGGAAATACCTTCCTACCCTTCAAATCCTCTGGCTGTTTCTGGGGCAGGGAAGTTCTCCAGAGCTTTGGCCTGCCTCTATGCCCACATCCTTTCCAAGGAAACCACAGTGGCTGGGTAGATTGACTTGTCCAGGTAGAGGACAGATTATAACAGAGGAATTGGCAATACCTGGCAAACTGGAAACATTTGTAATCTTCCAGCATGGAAATAGCACAGCAATACCCAGCACTATTTCTCCTATTTTAGGAAGTAAGTCTCAGTGAAAGATGCTACTGAGCTGGTTTTGAGATGATGCAGGTCCAAGTGGAGCTGTGGTGAAAGCCTGTTTTGCATCTCTTCAGAGACTGGCATGAACCTTCTGGGGGACTTTCCCATGCACAAATCTGCTCTCTGCTGCTGCTGGCCACCTTCAGGGAAAATTCTCCACATGACCAGTGCCATGATAATACCACCTGTCAGACATGATGACAAGTCCATTGCTCTCAGGACAGACACTGAAATAATCAAATCTTGCCTACTTTTTCCTAGCCATGTTCAGCACAGGTCCAAAGATCTGCTGTGTTGCAGCTTGACCTCAAGGCTGCATCCTGCTGCAGTGTTATAACCTAGAGAAGTCAGGCACCGTCAGTCAGCAGCAGCCCAGACCCTACCTCAAGCTGATGCTACAGGTTAATTTTTCTTTTTAAATATATCTGTAGCTGCAGCCTTTGCTTTAGGTGCATTACCAGATGGGACAAATAGACAATTAAATATTTCCCAGGTATGGCATGCCATTATTATACTGTCTGTAATGTTCAGTAATTGTGACTAATGCCTTGTTCATAGAAGGTGGATTCAAGATTTTCCAGTTTCCTTGATCAGGGAAGAAAGCTTTCTTAAGCCAGCTTTTTTTTTTTTCTTAAGCCTCCAAGATCATCAAGTGCAACCTTCGACCTTCTCAAATTGTAATCAGTTGCAAACCCCAGAACTTGCATTGTAGGATATAGTATCAGTACAGCAGTATGTTATAATGACCTTGACAAAAACAAGTGGATTTTATCTGTTAGGTCAGGCAGTACCGTAGCATACCAGCAATAATCAAGGGACTCATTCTCCAGCTAATTAAACACTTGAAAATATAATTTCATGTTGTGATTGTTTGCAATTAGTCACAGATGCTACTGATCACTTGCTCTGCCATTATTTTTTCATGAATATACTAAGAAATGCATTTTAAAGTAAAATCAGCCAAAGACTTAGAATGTAAGGTTAGATTTGACACAACTTCATCTTTCATGTATTTTATCAAGAATTATTAACTAAGGAAAATTGTTATGAATTTCTTGCGTATAACGTGCACTTTACATATGCAAGTTATATGGTTTATACTCTGCCAAATGCAGTTATCCTCAGTGTAACTTTAGGTTTCCTTTGTAGTGGGTGGTGAGAAGTAGACAACTTACTTGATCACCCTCAGATGTCTGGCCTGGGGGAAAATTAATCATATAAAAGCAAGATTTCACACTTTCTCTTAATTTCCCTGTATGCAGGAAGCTTGCTGCACCTATCTCAGATGTAAAGATATACATTGCATACAGCTAAATGTGAGGTGAATCTGATGAAATATATGACTATCATGGTTTGAATTTGCTGGAATGTCAAATCCTGATTTACACCACTGGAAATCCCCTGCAGTCATATTTTGTGGGGAGCCTAACACCTACAAGAGCAAGAACAGGAGGGTATGGCTTCTTATGGAACTTGGGAGGTAAGTTGTCCATCCTGAAATGCTCTGAGGGCCACCAAGGTTGTAGCAAAACTACAAAAAAACGTTCACCTATAGGGAGTAGACATTTACATGGGGAGTCACCTCACCCACCTCAGAGTCCATGTCCATACAGTTTCCTGACGGATAAAAGTTCACCCCTAAGCTTAAGAGCACGTGTCCCTGTTGAATTGACATGGCGTAGAAGATCAATAGTGACAAATATAATGTTAGATCATTGTTGCAGGGGATGAAACCCTCCATCTGGATGGGAAAGACTGGATGGTCTCAGTGTGTTTTTGATAACTAACTTTCAGATTAATTGTACCAGCGTCTCTAGACACTGGTTGCCAACATTGTAGAAAAAACACCCTGTGATTTTAAAGAAGTAAATAATAATAAAAAAAAAGGGTATGTGAAGTCATAAAGTTGGATTCATAGCTGCTGTATATCCTATACAATGAATCAAGGGTGCTTTTCTGTCCTTGCATCCACAAAAAACAGAACCCCATGTACCTGGAGAGTATCTGTCTTTAACTCAAAAAAAAAAAAAAAAGGGGAAAAAGTACACCATTGTCTTTACTTTTATATTAAGAACTGCTCATCTGTACTTCCTTTACAAGAAGTTATTTATGTTCTATGGGATTCCATCGAGTTGTTATGTGACATTCACCTGAACAAAAAGTAGCTTTTCTAACATTACTGTGATGGCCAACCTTGGGTAGAAACTTCATTATCCTCTGTGTACCAGCCGAATGGACATTTTTCTCTTGGCTTGACTGATTGATATTTTCCAGTAGAAGTTTTCTAGATTAATTGCAGTGTCTTGGATGCAGAGGGACTGCCGGACCAGGGTTATATTAGTGAATGATATCCTAGGCAGGGCTTAAAAGCCTTCAGGATACAAATTTTTGGTAGCAACCAGAACAGATTGTGTGTCATGAAGAGTAACATTCCTCTGGTCTCTGACTGTTGGTCTGAGGAAATAGCTTCGGAGAATAGTGATCAAGCAAATATCTTGCTTCTGGTTATGTTTTCCTTCAGGCAGGAAATAGACAGTATGGCACTAATGCAACACTTCTCTCCTGGCACCTCAACTAATTTGAGCAGGATCAACACCAGCATCTTCTCACCTCATTCCACTCTGCCATATTATGTAACCACAGACCTACACTCACTCCCCAGCAGCATCAGAGGTTTTAGATGTTTCTGGTTCTTCCACAATCGCTGCTGCTTCTGCTGCACTGGTCTGGGAGCTGGCCCACAACCTGGAGGTTTTGCCACACATGCAAAAGTGCAAAGCCTCGGCAGTAAGTGGGGAACTTCTGCCCAGGGGTTGTAGTGCCTGGTGAGCAAGCTGTGCCATGGTCGCCTGCCAGATATGCCTGTGGCCACCCCTCATCTGGAGGAGGTCACACACCAGCCCCTGCTGATCCAAGAAAGTGTGAATATTTGCATGAACACTAAGGTTTATGACTTGCACATTTGCAAAAATATTTGTTACCAAACTTGCATGATTGCCAACGTTTTGAAAATCTGCTTTGCAGATTGGCCTCACTCAACCCATGCCAACCTTGTGTGACCTGTTGGTCACCATCTGTGGTCAAAATGTGGGTCACTAGTCAAGGCTAGTGAGTCTCTGTTTGCCAGTCTGATGAGATGTATGAAATGATGGTTCCAGTCCTGATTTTTCTGAGCTGTGAGCTGTTGGGACAGACAATGACCTGCTGTGGGCACAGTCTGAGGGGTAGCAGAGAAGGCTACAGTGAGGAAAGGGAGTATGGGAGGAGAGGAAGGGGAAGATACAGCAAAGTGCAGCAAGACAAACAACACTGGGGCATGTGGGGGAAAATCACAGAAGGAAAAGGCCAGAGCAAGAAAATAGCTTGGAGGGAGCCACAAAGAGGAGACAGAGGCAGATCAGGGATATGTGCAAGAAAATTAACCAAGCACAATGTTGTTAAATCTGAGTCTTCAGTGCCTTCACTTCTTCTGTGTGTTGTGCATCACTGGTAGACTCTGGGGATGATACTGGTGTTTTAGTGTCCCAGAGGACATTTTGCTTTCTGACTTTCTCTCTTCTCCCTCCTGATTTTTAATAGACCAAGTACCACTGTTGATTAATGGAGAGAATGGAAGGTGGTGAACCTTTATAGGCTATTAACCTTAATGAGAGCAATCACTAAGTGATAAGTCCATGCTCATTCTTTTGCAGAACTGAGAGCCTGAAACCTGCCTGATATTTCACGTGTGGCAGAGACGAACTTGTGAGCAGAATCAATTGGAGTGAAATATCTCCAGCCAGCTGGAGCTGGATCTAGCTGGGTCACGAGCAAATCTGTACACCACATCATCCTGTATAGCCTTGCTGGCCAGAACACACACTGACTGGCTGCAGGAGGAAAGATGAACCAGAGACACTGGCAGTTACATAAACAGAAATTGCCTATGGTTAGTTAAACCCCTTCACCAAAACTGCCACCCATTTGCAATTCATATAAACCAGTTCTGAGACATATTATTAACAACATGTATATCCTACCCCACATTACTGAAAGGATTCCTTGCTTAATGAGGGTTGAACAGTCAAGAGGTTGGCATCATTCTAATAATGCACAAAGCCACTTTATTTCTACTTGTTTGCATGGATGAACGTTTTTTGATGCTCTCCTGTAGCATTTCTGACAAGAATTGGGATGTGTCACTTGGATGGAAACAAAGCCCTGACAAAATCAAACTTTGCATTACATGTGTGCTTCTAGGAGCCCTGCTGGATGGTTTAAGACACATATAGAGGCAGGTTTTGCTTTTGTATTTACACAGTTCTTATTTCTATCAAAGTAATTAGTTTTGTCTCGTATTAAAGTCATGATCTAATTTACTCTGTAGGAAGCAGGAAAACACAATTCTAAATTCCCAAATTCTAGTTAGGAATTTGGTGTAGGAGGAGTAAGCAACAGCGTGGGTGGACATTAGAGTGGTTTCTCTGCAAGCCACTGTTTGGTGATTCAGTAGTTTTGTAAACCTCAACCCATCTTTGCTGCTCTTACCCAATTGCATGAGGGGAACATGGACCCAGGAACCCTATAAGCAACAGGGTGACCCAAATGCCTCCAGGAAAGGGTTGTGGTGCGGCATCAAAAGGCTACGTTTCTCCCCGAAGAGTCGGGGTGCATCCTGTGCCTGCACCCCAGACATCACAGTTCAGGTACCTTTCTCAAGCCACTGAGCCTCCATTCCCTCATCCAGACTTGGAAGATCAGTGGCTGAATGCCTGCCCTCTCCCGCACAGGTATGGGTGCATAGTCATTGGTCTTCTCTGAAAGGCTGTCTTTCTGCAAGGAAATTTTGGGTCAATTTCCAGAATTACATGAGATGATGAGCAGTATAATACATGGTAGATCCTGCACATGAAGAGCCTTCCACTATAGGTAGTTAAATAAGTTTAATCTAAGTAATGAAAAAAATAGCTTATAACATCTTGTTAACTTTCTTTCCAGTTCATGTTGTGGCACTCAGAAGGCATGACATACTTCACATGGGGAGATCAGCTTAAAACGGATAAGAAATCAGAGTAATTGTGAAAATGACGCAAAGCAAATCATCCCTGTTATATGTTTGTGCATCTGATTCCCTTGAGAGACTGTGTAACGTGGCACAAGTTGTTCTGACCTCCCTTGTAAACCTTGTAGTCTCTGTTCCCTTCAAGGTGCTCGTACAAGCCAGATGTGCCTTGCCCTATCAGTACATGAGCTTCTTTCCTACATCATGGCCATCTGTTTTCTAATGATTATGCCTAGCCTGGGTTAATCTGCTCTTTCAGGCTATGTCACAACACAAAAACCTCATGCTTCCCAAAGGCATTTTCTTGGCTACTGTAGCTGATGGCCAGCCCCATGCAATGGGGGCTAGCTGCCTGCTGGGAGACCTTGAGGGCTGGATTTCAATCTCCTTTTACACCCTGTGCTGCAGGGACCTGTACTACTCAAGTTGTGCTAGGTGAGAAAAAAATTGCTTTTTCCCCAGTTCTTTCTCAGTCTGCAGATCCAGACCTGTTAGTGCTCTGAAACAGGACACTCTCCTGTTATCAAGTTTAGGAAAAATACATAAGTGCCCAATTTGCTTGTATTTAAAAGCCCTTTTTTACTATCCTTTTTACCAGCTGTTAATAAATCATGATGGGCTGGAGATGTATGTTGTCAGCCCCATGCTTAGGTGATTCCCTATCCCCACAGGATAGATAACACAGCTAACAGTCGTGCTTTATCCTCATGTTGTCTTCTTATATTGTCTTTTAAATCACCCATTTTACAAGCAGAGAGAGAGGCTGCTTGTCCCCTCGCCGTGACCTGTCTGGCACCCCCTTGAGCAAGGTGTGCGGGGAGTGCAGAGTCATATGTTTAATTAAGTTGATTTGCTTTCAAATAAAATCTCACCAAACTGGAGTGCATAAATGACAGCAAGTCTTTTTAAGCTCCAAATATAGGTTGCTTTTGGGAAAATCTAGTACAAGAGGATGAGGGCGAACTGGCCAAGCCTTTGCACAGAGCCAGGCCAGCATATGCAGGCAATGATGTGAGTCCCTATGCAATGAGCAAAGACCATTTTCTCCTGGTTTTATGTCCCAGTTCCAAGACTCAGTGTGAATCACACACTTCACAGCTGTGACTCCAGGTCATTATTATTATTCCTGGATAATGCAGCTGTGTTAGCTAAAGTTTCAGCTTTGATTTATTTGATTTTGTTTGAATAATTTTTTCCCTAAGTCGCCAGAGAAGATATTACCCCACAGATCCCTCCAGGCCTGTGCAATGTAGCAACCTGCAGCTGAATTGCTCTGCCCAGGATCTTTCCATGGCTCAGTGAGGAGGAATGGCCACGATGGTGTGTGGTTTGTCGCGTCAGTGTGTTTATCTGCTCTGGGACAGGATGAATTAACCACCATGTGTGTGCCTGTGAAAGCACCTTTGGGTGACCAGCTCAGATGTACCCATCCCAATGGCAGTGGAGGAACCCTACCCACCGAGCACCAGATCTGTAAAGACAACTTCTGGTTTTAATTCCAACAGCCGGAATTCCTAGATCTGTTTATGATTTCCTGGTACACTCTGTTCAATTCTCATTTTCCTTTGGTAACTATGCAGAGGTATTGGTTTTGGTGGGTTGGTATTTTAGGGTTTTTTGTGGTTTTTTTGGTTGGTTGGTTGGCTTTTGTTTTGGTTTTGTTTGTTTGTTTTTGTTTTTTTTTAAATTGTCTTCACTCTATCATGAACTGTTTTGGGAAATACTGGATTCTGATGTTGCAAAGCCTCTCATAGCTGCCTTCTTAATGGTACTGTTAGCTTATGATGCTTTATTTTTCCAGATATCTTACTTCTGACACTTTAAATGACTAAACAACCTTTTTTTTTAAAAAAAAAAGGTGTTGTTTTTTTTTAAAAAAAGGCATTGTGGACATTTTTTCCCCACACCCATCAGTTGTGTTGAGATTCTTCTGAGTTTAGTCCTGTAAGTAAATGAAACAGACCACATTATCTTATTTGTTATTACATTTGATTCTTGCATTTTTGAGGTGTAAAATACCTGCTCCTGAAATATAGTGCAGTTCAGAGAAGAACAGAGTACACTCTGCTTTTCCTGATTGCCCTGGTATTTCAGCTACCAACCCCTGTGAGTGTTCTCCCCTTTGCTAACTCCCATGTGCAGGTTTAATAAAACACTTTGGATTACTTCAAAGAAGGCTGAGCAGAATTTGGTGTGCAGAGTTTTCTGAGCAAGGAGCATTCAAGCATGATAATCCAACCCCAATCACAACTCTTTTTTAATGGAGAGACGTTTTGGGCCCTACATTATGCTGCTTGCCATCAGTGCTATTTCTTCTAGACATTTTTGCTCCTGATTTAAGGTCATACTTATATTACTTATTGAGTTTTAGTGCATTTCCCACTTTGAAAAATGAAATACAGTAGAATATATGAGGCAACTTCTAAGAGAGCTTTTGCTACATCTAGTGGCAGAGTCTTTGAAGTGCCTGAAAAAAGGCAGTTTAGAAAAGAGCTAGTCTGTTTAAAACTCTTATTCTAATGAAACCAAATGTTCCTTCATATTGCTTTGTGTTTACTGTTGTCTCATTGCAAAGCTCTAACATTATTGTTTTTCTCGATTCTGGCTGCTATCTGAGACAGTACTGGTCTGGACTAGCTGAGATTTTGATTCAGACTGAATTATTACTGAATGCAGAGAAAAAAATAGATTGGTGTAGAGGAATGGTGTTTAAAAAACAATCAGATCCTTTCAGCTGTCATCCTCCCCAGTACAGTGCCTGTATCACCCAAGAGTGGTGAGAGTTCACCCCAGTTGGAGAAGGTTTTGCACCAACCTGATACTGCCTACAGACCACCACTTGTGTATCCCTCAAGGAGGGAAGGGAGAACAGAAGCATGGCTGTATGCCTACAGCAAGGATGTTTGCTCAGGAGATGAACAAAGAGATTGGGATCATGATGATAATGTCAACAAAATGGTGTAAACCAGAGGTGATTGCAACCATACTAAAAAAATCAGCACTGATGTTTGAAAAGTGGTTGATTCAGATTTAAAAATCTGACTAAAAATCACATGTGTTTTGAATTGGGGTGGTTGTGTAAAAAAGTGATATCAAACCTTATTAACCCCCTTTATCCAAACGAGGAATAGTGCCTTATACTGGGAAAGTGAGGAAGACCTGCTTACCTAGCTTTACTCCAGAGCCATGGCAAGAAGCTCCTTTTTTATCATGGTTCCTTAGGGCTGGCTGGGGAGAGGACTGGAGAAATACCACACCTACTACTGATTCCTGCAGCACAAGGCAGATGAGAATCCACAGCAGGAGAGGGTGGCCTGGCAGCCTGGCTGCATTTGCTCTGGTATGTAGTTTGTTTCTCCTGCTTGGGACTTAATTTGGATGGCCTGATTAAGGTTCCCTTGCAGCATCCTCCTTTGGCTTCACAGGCTGGAGGACCTCACCCTCATCAGGGAAATAGCCAGGGGAGATAGAGAGCCCTGGAGGAAGTTTAGGAGGGAGCAATACTTGTGAAAATGAGGATAAGGCAGCACTGAACTTGGAGATGGGGTGTGCAGACACGTTCCCCATTAGACACCACGGTCTGGGTGTCTTGGTGGTGGGTGCTCCCCATGTGTGGCAGAGCAGTGATAGTTTTGTGCTGGAAAGAGGCTCCCTTCATAGTTATGGAAAGAAACGGGCACTTTCAGAGCACAGCATCCTGCAGAAGGGCAAAATATAGATCACTGCCCTTGAAGGGAGTGTTAACTGAGTGATAACTCAGCCACAGTCAGTGGCTGAGACCAGCAAGAGGACTCTCATTCCTTCTGTGTTGCTGCAAGGGGAAGCTCCTGTTCTG
This sequence comes from Dendrocincla fuliginosa, assembly GCA_035047845.1. NCBI lineage: Eukaryota > Metazoa > Chordata > Aves > Passeriformes > Dendrocolaptidae > Dendrocincla > Dendrocincla fuliginosa. The sequence goes on from JAWWMO010000001.1 coordinate 46,554,928, forward strand.
TAAGCAGCACCAAGTTGCACAAGCAAAATTACTGTAGATTTTAGAAACATGGTGATGAAGCTGGTGGCAGATATTGCAATATCAGTTTGAAAGCCATACACAGAATGAGGGAGGGAAATATCTAAAGCCTTGGAGGACAATTTAGACTGAAGTATTAGAAGTAAGAATTTCTAAGGAGTGTACACAAGAACTGTAGAAAATGCTCAAGGAAAATGAGTTGTGCGTTATCACAGAATCATGGAATCAGAGAATGGTTTGGATTGGAAGGGACCTTAAATATCATCTAATTCCAACTTCCCTACCAGGGGCAGAGACACCTTCCACCAAAAGGTGCATTAGCATCCCAGCATGAGCTGAGGGATGACACAGATAAGGAGGCATTTCCATTTCAAGTTGTTACTTGCTCTTGTGAAATAAGAGGAAAGTAAGGAACAATTTCAACTTCATCAGTTCATGCTTGAACTTGTTTCAGTGCAAAAAAATCCTTAATGGAAGTAATATACATACCTATTATTTACCACTGGTGTGAAACCACAGGAGCAGAAAAGAATCTGTAACTTTCTTAACCTGCAGGTGATGATTTGAGAAGACAAGGTTTCTAGTATCAGGAATTATTTGTACATGACAAGCTTAATCTGTTCCCATAATATATGGTGGGAATCATTTCATCCCTCTGGGAGCTGTTCGATCAGCCCCATGCTGGGCAGCCTCTCTGATGCCTGGAGTTCACTCCAATGCAGAGAGATTGGCCAGAGGTAACACGCTGTCGATGTACTCTGAGCAGCATTGCAATTTTTTTTTTTTTGGAAGTAAACATAAAAGAGCTCACTAGCTCGTACAAGCAAAAAACGAAAACAAAATGAGGAGTTACAAAGCATGAGGGTTTTTTCCCATTTATTTTGAGTCTGCTTCTTTCAGGTACATAAAAATTGGCACAAGCTGCATTTTTTTTTTAAATGATAGTTTGTGCTTCGTTTCTATAGATGAAATACAAGGAGCAGACATGTCTCCTTTTGAAATGGAACCTACTTTTACTTTGTCAAATATCAATCACCATTTAAAAAATGTCACTCGATTTCATGCCTCGCTGCCCTGTGCTCTGGTTGATGGCCACAGGTGGAAAATGATAACTAGTTTCTCAGCTCTCCTGATTAGTACCTAAGTTTGAAGACAGAGCTTATGAAGGCTTCCCAGCTTCTTCCCTGAGCAGCACCAGTGGTTTCCCCACCTCCTGGCAATTACCACTCTCTGTGCATCACTGCTGGTCAGGTGGAGCAGCAGGCAGCACTTCTCACCACCGCAGGCTACAAACCTCAAAAAGCAAGCCTGGGCAGCCTGGAGGTAAAAACACAGCTGGCTGAGCAGGAAGAAAGCAGATGCTTCATGACAAATATAAACCCTTTCGTTCACTCGTTCCTTAACTCACAAGTTGAAAATTCTTGGCTGTCTGGGCACTGAGACTTACCTGTCCTAGCCAAGGGATTTACCTGGTATTCAGAGGGTGATTATGAAAACTCTTGTTTTAACTTAAAACTTTGTTCACTTGCTTCAGTGGCTGTCTGAATGATTAAAAACATTATCAGAAAGTCATAGGCAGAAGAAAATTAAAAATCATAGCAATTTGTGGGATGTAAGAAAGTAGAGTTATTCAGGGTTACTTTCTAAAGGTTAGGAAACTACAAGTAGAAAACCAAAGAACACAGAGGTTATATACTTTCCAGTTACATTAAGTCCTGTAAACAGTCAGACACTGCTTTTTTTAAGATGTGAAAGAGGGACAGTACCCTCTTCATTGCTTTTGGATAGATGCAAGTTCATCTATTTTTTAACACATAGTATAAAATATGAAAATTATGTGTTTTAAAATTAAAATAAACACTTCAGTAATTTTTAAGTTTCCTTTGGCCTTTAAGATGCCTTTAGCCTCTGAAATATAATGGGACCACCTCAGACCCAGTCTCTCAAATACAGAGCATCACTTCTGATCCAGCTGTACCATCCCAGGGATGGACTGGCATCTCTTCAGGCAGTTTGAATTCTGGCATTTCCTACCTTCTGAGCATTTGAACATTTCAATCTTAGCTGTATTTCTAACATAAATGTTCTTACACATAAAATAAGATATTTTTTTATGAATGTAGCTATTGTCCAAAGACATGTATAAGAATAACTACTATATAGGTACACAAGAGACCACAGAAGTCTAGGAGGAGTTTGGCTCAGGTTCAAGCTGAGGACGGGCATTTCTCTGTCCCTTAACACATTCAGTTACATGTGTTCTTCATGTGCTCTTAGCAATAAATCAAGAGAAGATAGCCTGAAGTTACACCAGGAGAGGTTTAGAATGGATATTAGGAAAAATTTCTTCCCTGAAAGGGTTTTCAAGTATTGGAACAACTTGGGAAGGAGTGGAGCTACCATCCCTGTAGGTATTTAAAGGATGTGTAGATGTGGCACCTGGAGACATGGTTTAGTGGTAGTCTTAGTAGTGCTGGATTATTGGTCAGACTCAGTGATCTTAGAGGTCTTTTCCAACCTAAATGACTCTCAGATTCTATGATTCATGCCAACAAGGTAGAGCATCATGTCCCTGGCAGCTGGCATTTTTGCCTACTGGTTTTGCAATGGAGCCACATGACTCAGTCCACCCCTCTTTTGGGCATTGTCATCTGGAGACACTGATCTTGAGGCAGACTGTGAATGAACATGATCACTGTAAGGAAATTAGAAGGAACTTTTGTCTTTTGGGAAAAGGTTAAGAAAAAAATGTGCGTAACTGATATGATTAATCTGCCTTTTTTAATATTAAGGCATTTTTTTTAATTATGTTTGCTGATGTTTTTGCCTTATTAAGCATGTTACTTAACTCAGAGCTCAGGTCATTATTAGCAATTTTATATTCTGCAGTTGGTAGCTTTCTTGACTGTTATTATTAGCATTTTTATTTCAAAATCCTTTGAGATAATCTAGGATGCAGGGAAAGGCATCTGGCATTTCCTTATATCCCTTGAGGAAGGTTTGGATTGCTCATTTATATTTTAATTGCCATTTTATAGCTGTATATTTTTACATGGCTTCTTATGGACTTATTCCTGCATCATGAAGTCATTCTTATAGACAATCCAGACGCAGTGATCTGGCACAGACCAGGTCTGCTCAAACATTTATTACTGTGATTAAGCAATGGAGAAATAGCGCAGGCATTTATACATATGCAAAGCCTTAACAGTTAAACAGGTTTTCCCAAGAGCAGAGGCACTAAGAAAGCTCCTTCACAGTCCCCTCCATTTTCCCCTCAAATCCCACATGATGCTGTTCATATTGCAGTGCTTCTCTACATCCTGCCCACATGGCAGCAGGAGGTGCTGGGGATGGTGGGGAGCAGCTTCTCTGCAGATTGCCCAGCTGGTGGGGATGTTGCCTTGGCTGGTGGCCATTGTCTCTCGGGAGGCATCAGGCTGAATTACCTCCCTGCATGTACCTGCATGCCTTTCCATTTCCTGGCCACTGACCATCACTGTGTCTGTGAGATTTAGACCTTTGAGGTCTCTGCATCACTATCGAGTTTAACTTGAATAGTCTGAAGGTATCGAATTGCTGCATGGAAGTCACAACTCACCTGAAGTCCATTGTCCTACATCTGAGTTACCTCATCAGCAAAGAGGTAGAAACAGGCACTTCTAGATTCCTACCCCATGTCTTGGCAAACTTCCTTGTCCACGTACCAGAACCACTTCATCCACTGACTGTCTTTCAGATGGCTCCAATTCAGTGGAGTGACTCCTAGAGGAAATCCATGAAATTCCACCAAGCTCTTCCTCCATGTAACTGATTGCATGTCTGGGAACAAAAGGAATTTGGCTGCATGAAGAAATGTCTTACAGAGTTAGTGCTTGGATCATAAAAAGGGCCAGTTGATGGAATAAAGATCTGATGTACCAGTTTGTTTCTAATTATTTCTCAAGGTATCATTTTGAATCAACATCAAAAGCTTTTGGATGGTATTTCACATATTTTACATCCGTTTATTCCCAGTGCTTCAGGAATTGTTTCTGTAGATTGAGACTCCATTTTTTCCTAAAATGATGGATTTTTTTCCTTCTGAGGTGGGGCCTCTCCCTTCCAAGCTGTCTTTCCAACAGGTAAGCAAATATCAGAAGAAGTGCCGGTGTTTTGTCTTCAATGTCTAAACCATTGAAAAAGGGCCAAATGCTCTCCATTCACTTTCTTTCATTTCTCAGTTCCTTTAATCTTTACCCCTACTCTTTGAACGACCTATGTCAATTCTGCTAGCTTCAAAGAGTCAGTGAGAAATGAAGCTGCTCGACAGCCCAAATCCACTTCAGCAAAACTATGAAATTGTTTCAGGACTAAAATAGCAGCAGCTGTCTTAGATCAGGAGCTTTGTTAGCTGAGGAAGAGGAGGGATTATTTTGTGCCTTCACAGCAGCTCCAGTAAGTTTGACTTTTCAGTCTAAGACTGTTCAGAGCTGATGTAACAACTAAACCCCATCTCTGCAGCAGTTTTATCCATCAGCACAATAACCCTACTGTGACTCCACAGAAAAAAGGTCTTAGCCTCATAGAAATAGTGTCAGGAAAAATATATGTCTGAGAGACGTATTTGGCAGCAATGAACTGAACTTGACTGTGTTGATACATGAAAGTTAAGCATTTGTCCAGAAAGGTGATATTAGCTTTATTTGCTGGCTAGATATATGGGATCAAAGACATGCCATTTTGTATGCATGGGCAATTATGAAAGGTGGGGATGCTGAACAGAATTATTATGTTTTAAATTACAACATGGAAGGGTATGAAAGCACCTGAGGTCCACATGCTGCAGCTTGGTCTGGTGACCAGATTTCCATACACCACGTCCCAGTACACCATTTCCCAGTCGTGGTACCAGCTATGCATGAACCTATTTGTTATAAGCACTATTTAGATGTTGTGTTCATGCCTAGGGTCCGCAGCTCAAGTGAAGTGCTGAATGATCTGTGTATTCAAAGAAAATGCTAAAAGAATTAAGTGATCTCATGAAGAAAACTGAAGCAGTTAATGCTTAAATCTTGTGGAACAGATTAGATAGAAAGCAAAAGAAGAGAGTCTGACATCTAAACAGACATCTAAAATCTGTTCTCAAAGTGCCTATTTTTTGCCTTTGGTTTTAATAGGTGTCAGGCAAGTCCCTCAGAGATGGATGTTATATTGCCATCCCCTAAATTTGAATGAGTTATCTGACCACTGATATGAAGACTGTCACTCTAAGGGGCCCAGGCATCTTATCAGCATCTGGAAGACTTTATTCCTATTCTATATTCACTCTATGCTTGGTCACTCTATGTTTTTACTGAGCATCTGACTGTTCTCCTGAGCTCAGTGATCTGGCAAAGCTTGTTCTGGTCGTTTTAACCTGTTCAATCAGTTACAAACTTGGTTGTTGGAAAAAATTATGGAAACCTAGAAAGAGACAGAAGAAAAAGAGTTCATCTAAAGCCACAGGAAAAAGGCAATGCAAAGTGGAAGCCAAAGGGAAAATAATAATAATAAAAAGCCTAAAATCAAATGGGAAAAAAAAAGATGGCTAGAAAGTTTAATTAATTATGGTTAGAAAGTGAAGAAGAAATGAAAACTGAAACAAAGAGCAGTATTGGCACTCGAAAGAGAGAGAGAAGAAAGATGCTGGGAAGAAAGAAATACAGTAAATTAACCAATATATGCTGCAGAGAAATCCTTTCAGCATGCTCAGAGAATCTGTCTCCATTAAAGTTTCATGGTGAAGGCTCAGAGGGCTTTTCAATATTTAAAAAGTGGTTTTGAAGGTAGCTAAGGGGAGATGCACTGGTAAGTCTTGAAAGGCTAACACATTAAATTTTATTATGTCTTCAAATAGCATGGGACAGTGTCTAACTCTAGGTTACCTTAAGAAAGCACTCATGTCTTCCTTTGCTCTCTCCTCTCATTAAAATGTGCCTGTCTGGGGTGTTTTACATTCTCTGCTTTTCTCTCTGGTGATCACCGGGGAGATGAGACAGGTGCAGGAAGGCTGAATGTAGAATCTGGGAGTTGTGGGGCTGCTGAAACACTGCTGGCCCACCACCCCACACTGCTCAGGTGAGACCCTTTAGCCCTTCAAAGAGTCAGAAATGGAAGGACAAGGTTTCACCTCGTGGGTCCTGACACACAGAAGAAACGCCACTTTCCTTTGTGCAGACAGGAATGATGGACGCTGTCCTGGTGACTGGGAGGTGGCAGCTTCTACTGCCCTGGCAAGGGACATGAAGTCCCCGGGCAGGGGCTGTTTGTTCTTCCTCGAACTCCTCTTTAACGAAGGAGAGTGAAAGCCCAAAGGAAAAATAACTCGTCAATACAATCAGGCTGATTCCATGTGCTTAGGTGTGGATCTGAGAAAGGAGTGAATGCCCGAGAATAGAAAGCAGTCATGGCAGAGCGGCAGGTCTTTGCATGGAGGAGCATCCTTACTCCCGAAACAAAGCCTGGCTCCTCTCTCATGCTTTGGTAGCAGCTGTCAAGCTCTCTCCTTCCCATTGTTCTCTAAGTACCAGACCAGCAAAACAACTCTCTGAAAGTTATAAACCAAGATGGTTTAATCTCATGGCACACTCTGCCTTCTAATCCTCTGCGTTCAGGTGCTCCCGAGGTGCTGCACGCCCCCTCGGCACCCGTGTGGAGTTTGGGGACTGCACTGCCCACTGTCAGGGGCTGTCACCCCACAAGCCCGAGGTGCCCGGCGGGTGGCAGCACCGCTCCGCGCCCGAGAGATGCTCAGCCAGCGCTGGCTCTGCTGGCACGCCTGGCCCCTTCCCTGCCGGGGGGCTTTGTCATTTGATAACGCCTGCGCTACTTCTGTGACACCCCGAATAGCAGTGGCTTTAAGCCGCTTTCCAGAAATAACATCATACGTGTCACGGTCCTTGTCTAAGGAGCACATATCTCTCCTGCGTTGCAAAGCATTCGGCACAAGCATCAGGCTCCAGAAGTTTTTATCTCGGCTAGCACTTATATGAATTGTTCCCCTTTTACAATGAAAGCATTGGCTCCAAGATTAAGACAGCTCTTTTCAAGCACCCACCTGCACAGAATGTGTAATATCCCTACCATTACCAGAGATCTTGTCAATGCAGCCCACCGAGCTCAGCTAGAGATCTGAGGGACTAGCCTGATAGCCTTGGGGTTGGCATACCGCTCCCCTGACCACAGCACACAGCTTAGAGGCTGGGTTTGCATGTAGAAACAGATAGGCAGGCTGCTAAATTTAGGGAGTTTCACTGAAAATTGAGCAGCTCCTCCCATGTGGTTACTTTGGGGCAGTCATCTCATCCTCTCACATCCAGGCAGGGTAGGAGTGTGACACAAGAAGGTCCCACTGGATTGGCATCAAGCCAAAGGGGGGCATTAATCAGCCAGTTTCTCAGTAAATTTGGAAAATAAATGGTTGTTTGGATTCAGCCCCAAACTCCATCTGCCTCCTGCCTCTGGCAGATATTGTTAGTGGCAGATGCAGAGGGAAGACTAAGGACAGACTGCAATACCTCCTCATGCAGCGTATCATATTTTCAGGTCAGAGGCTTTCCCTTGGCTTGTGTGTTTGGCACCTTCTTAGCAGGTCCCTCTTCCAGGTGTCTGTAATGAAGGAAGACACAGGTCAGGCCACATGATGGGAAGGAAGACGTGGCACTGGATGCTTTCCCAGCATGACTTGTCTGGCCTGAATGTGAAAAAAATCCAAGCTGTCTCCTTCTACTACACCAGGAAAATAAGGTGGTACCTCAGATGCAGAGCTGTCCATTTGGCACATGTGTTAAAGCAGGCGGGATGAAACCCACCCTCACTGATTTGTGGACTCAAGAAAGGCACTTCTGCTGGTGAACAGCAACTCTGTTTTGTGCTGCATGGTTCTTTGTAACTGCTGCTCATTGGTGATTTTTATAGTACATATTTTTCAGTGACAAAGTATGAAAAATGTTATCTGTTTAATGGATCACAGGGAGCCATGCATGCTTAAGAAAATAATAAAAGTAGTAAGTAATTGTTCTTTGAAATTATGATCCAATGCTTGCCTGAAAAATTAGGTATTATAATGATTGAAATTCAAAAAAAACAGACAAAACTTGAACTGAGACAGCAAAGTGCACTGAATGTGTTTCAAACTTTCTTCTTCATAAGCTGCCTGCTGAATCACAGTGACCAAAACTGACACCTGTTCTCCTTTGCATGACTTTCCTGATGTGCAGTTCTTTCCTTTTTATATCTGTGAAGGAAATTTTGGGGTATTTTAGATCCCTTCCCCTAACAAAGAAACAAGCAGCAGCATCCTTCCAAATCAAGGCGCACATGGTAAACTTCTGCTAAGACAAGATTTTATCTGTCTTCCAGCCAACTCTCTTCCTCTGGGTTTCCTAATCCATGTCTGGATGCCAGGGATACAGAGACAGAATGAAATTACCCAAGAAACCGGTCATTATGAGGGAAGGACAGGCTGCAATGCTCTCCTCCAACTCCCCTTGTCCTCCGTGGCTGAATTTACCCTGTGTTGTCCCATGGGGCAGTGACACATTTGGCTTGTGGATGACACAAGCAAAATAGCATCTGGGCTCTCTCCAGATACAGAGCTCAGCACAGACATGACAAAACCTCAGCCAAAGTCTGAGAGCTTCAGTTCCCAAATGACTAATGCTGTTTCAAAGCAGAAGCATAGAAAGGATAAATAAGATTATTTGTTGTCTGCCCAAACAGCAGGGCAGGGCTATCTTTTCTCTCTGATAAACTGAATGGTTTTGACCCACATTGTAAACTCTGGTTTGAATTTAGAGATAAGTATTGTCATATCAGCCTCGTGCCAAGGCTCAGAAGCAACTGGTGGCAGCAGTGAATCAGTGTTTCCCAGGGCTGGATGGGCCAGATGAGGCTGCAGGATCCAACCATCGTGGTCAGACAGATGCTCACCTACATTCCATGTTTGGAGGTGCCCCAGAGCAAGGGACAGTATAAACGCTAATAAAGTTGCATTGCTAGTGGCAGGAATAGAGCTAATTCCAGGTACTCTAGCGTTTACAGCCTTAGCAGTGGATTTAATTATCACTTTACTGGCTTTAAGTGAGCTGTAAGACTAATCTAAATTTAACATGTATTACACAGTCGGCAGTCACTTTACAAGCTTCCTCAACAGACAAGTGTCAAATTAGGGCTATACCAAGAGATAAAGGGAGAAAAATAAAGCCATTGATGGCCATAGATTTCCCAGCTGATATCTTTACACTCTGCTATAAAAGCCTATCACCCTTCATTTGAAGAAAGTGAAAATTGTTGACATCTCTTTCAAATGCTAATCATTAGGAAGCAACTTGAACTGAATATAATTAGAATCAAATAATGTGCACCTTTTATTGAGGAGTAACAACACTCAGTATCTCCTACTATTTACATTTCCAGATAATCTGTGTCATTAGTTTGGGATCAGGTGTTGGAGCCCCTCCAGCTGCTGCAAGACTGAACATCACTGGTATCATCAGGACCCAGAGCTTAGTTTATAGCAGGTTTTGAAAAACACAATGCTTTGCTTTGGCACAAATGCTCCACCTGGAGCCAGGGCAGCCCAGATCTCATAGCTGGGTGCAGCAGAGCTGCCCAGACGTGGTGGCAGAACTTTGTGTGCAATAAAGGGGTGGACTTTGGCAAAACTCTGCCCTTGGACTTTTAAGCACCTGCACCCACTGACCTGGCTAAGAGGATTTTCCAGGTCATGGTGTTCATGAGACAAGCCAGGTATTGTGCTCTGCTGGAGAGTTTCTCCCGGCTTTGGGGGACAGCTCTGAGCAGTGAGAGCCCATCCCCAGCTTGGAAAAGCCCTTCTCCAGTCCTGCTACCCTGCCACATATGACATCCCTTCTCTCCCTGCCCAGGAGAACAGTAGCCAGGGCCTGTCTGCATGATCAGGCAGGATTCATGGCAGGAAGCAGAAAGCAGGGAGCTACCCACACCAGACCTGGGACTCCTGCACAGTCATCCTTGTGTTTTCCTTGCACAGGTTTCTCTTTCCTGGTCATTTCTTTGATGGACAGGACCCACTCTATGTCACACATGTAGTCCAAGCCAGATGGTCACCTGCATAGTCAATGGAGAGAGACAGGTACCTTCAGGGAGTTATTAACCTGGTCTCTGATGAACTCTCCTCAGGACATGCCCGTCTGTCTCCCTTGCTTGCTCAGAGAGCTCAGATGAACACTTACATTTTGCAAGACTGAAGTTAGCCTTCTAGTGAGATGGATCCCCATGGAGAGGAGAACACTACCTGACAGGCATCAATTACACAGGTCCTGTGAAAAAAAATATGTTTAGCCCACTTTATAGAATCATGGAATCACAGAATCTCCTGAGTTGGAACAGACTCTTCAGGATCATCAAGTCAACTCCTGGCTCTGCACAGGACACCCCAAGAATCACATCATGGGCCTGAGAGCATTGCCCAAACTGTTCTTGAACTCAGACAGGCTTGGTGCTGTAACCACTTCCCTGAGGAGCCTGTTCCAGTGCCCAACAACTCTCAGGGTGAAAAGTCTTTTTTGGTATCTAACCTAAACCTCCCCTGATTCAGCTTCATGCCATTTCCTCAAGTCCTGTCACTGGTCACCAGAGAAGAGATTGATACCTGCTCTTCCACTTCCCCTCATGAGGATATTGAAGACCACAGTGAGGTCTCCCCTCAGTCTCCTCTTCTTCAGGCTGAACAAACCAAGTGGCCAAGTGAAAAATTTGGTCAAACACTCCTAATAAGGCTTCTCCACCAGACCCTTCACCATCCCTGTGACCCTCTGTCCTGGTTTTAGCCACAACACCCTCTTTGGGCCAGTCTCTGATAATGTAATGTCTTTTTTTATATTATAGTGCCCAAAACTGCACACAGTACTCAAGGTGAGGCCACACCAGTGCTTTATACATAGTCTTGTATAAGCATATAGCTAAGCCTAGCACACATCATACCCAAACTACTAAACTAGGCTTTTATTCCCACCACTTCTTTATCCCAGACCGTTGCTACCCATTGTACTCTCCTCATCACTTCCTCCCCTTTGCAGAGCAGACCACCTCTGAACCACCCTGGCTGTTTATTTACAGGGTCAGCATGGAAAAGAGATGCTGATGCTGCCCTGGATCTTTGCAGAGGAGCGAGTCTTGCCCACCCAAGGATTTGGAAGAGTTGAGGTGGTTTTTCTTCTCTCAGTTACCTGTGAGCTGAAAAGGTAAGCACAGCCCAGGCTGCAGAAACAGCCTCTGGGTGAACTCCATGCTCTGTATCTATTTGCATTACTGAGAAATTCTTCTTATCTTTTGGACTTTCAAACCAAAGAGTTTAAAGAAATACTGGAGTGAAATTATGGCTGCTGATGACTAAAGCACTATATTTGGACTTAACTGTAACTTAAATGTCAGATTATTTTTTACATAAACTCTCCCCCCATAAACATTGTGCTAAAATAGCCAATTTGTTCCGTTGGCTTTGGCCAAGTGCAGCACAATTCTGGTTATATATTAGTCATAGGGGACTGCCTCAAACCTTGACTTAACCAGGAAAATACAGCCAGTCAGAGAAAGCAAACTGCTGAAACCCCTTGTTAGGAGAAGCCACTTGGCTTCAATCAGCATTCAGATTGTTGGGGGTTTCTGTTTGTGGTTTTTTTCTGGGAGGACCTCAAAAAATTTCAGTCATGTGAGACCCAGTACCTGAAGTGAAGTGCCCAAGTGGAAATCCAGCTTTGAAGGGATTTAATCCTGGGACACAAGTAAATATCCTAGGTAAAACAGTACAGATAAAGCCCTGCTGAGCCAGCTGACCTTGGGAAAGACAGACAGCATGGTTATCTGAACTTCACTTATCTAAAGTCTCCTGTTGTTTGAGGTGGGATTGTGTTGTCCACTTCATACTGAGAGAGGGGATTCTGTGTGCCCTGACAAGCTTAAGGTGTATGACCCAGCATCCACAGTTACATCTTGGGAAGACAAGTGTCCTTTCCCTGGAGAGAAAAGTAATTTAGGAATTAAGAGACCATATGATTCAGGCTGTACAGCTCATATGCAGTTATAAAGAGGAGATGCACAGTGAGAAAAGAAAGATGGAATAATTTTGTGGAGGTGCTGAGGTACAGTGGCAAGCAAGTGTGACATCCCCAAGGCAGTTATGAGGATTACATGCCTTCAGAGCTTTCCCAAAGTCTCTGGTGACTGGTGTGATACACCAGGACAGGTATTTTGATCACTTCTATGATGACTTTTTATCAGTCATCTCTTAAAATCCTGTTGGTTTTTCACTCTATCATAGGGATTTGGAGCATTCCATGCCTCCTTCCCAGCTATCTGTAGCTGTGCCCACCAGAACATCTTCCCCTTGGTGAGTCTGAACCTGGGACATACATTGACTCCATCTAAGGTAGTACACAAATGCAGCCAGAGTGAGTCTTCAGGCCCAGAAGGTGAGTAGCATGGCTGGTCTGAGCCCCTAGAGATAAACTCACTGCCCTGGCAACACTGCTGTCACAACCGTGCTGCCCAGTGGGAACTGCCCCGCGAGGGTGCTGCCCCCTGAGCCTTGCCTGGGCACTGTTTGGGCAGGGGAGGGTTGGCAGTCCCCCAGTGTGGGCAGACAAGACACTGTGAGAAGAAAACATGTGTTAGAAGAAATTCATGCAGAGCAAGCAGGGGGTGAGTTACAGCGCCAGCAGCCACTGCACCAGGGAAGGATGGGCGAAGCCTTCTGCAGACTGAATGGGAGTTACTACACTGGAATCTCTTACACGGTGTTGTTAGGCTACAGGTTCCCCACACAGAACATTCACCTCCTCCTCAAGCCAGCTCAGTCTTCACTTGAAAACCAGAAGTAGAAAAAAGTCAACCATCCCTGTTTAATAAATTCAAGAAAAATAAATCCTGACGACTTGCGGATGGTCCTGTGTAGGGCCAGAAGCAGGACTTGATGATCCTTCCAACTCAGCATATTCTGTGATTCTGTGACTTAAGCTGGAGTTCCCAGTGTTTCCAAAACAATGGTGCACCTCCACTTGTAGGCCTGATGGTCTTTTGTGTTGTAATAAAGAGTTGCATTATAAAAAGAAAACAAAAAGCAAAAAGACCAAAAACCTAAACCAAATCAAAATCTGAAGAACACTGAAAAATTACTCCTAATCCCTTTTTGTTTCCCTCCCCCCCTAAAAAAAATATATCTAATAAAACCTTTTCACACAAACAGCAGTGAAAGAAACAATATGGTGAATTTACAGTTCATTTTCAGCTTATGAAATCACCTCATGTATGAAATGTGTGTCGAAGTTGTATGAGAGTCAATGAGAGTCAAGAAGGGAGAAAAGATTGTTAGTGAGGGGATAGCAGATTTTTATAGTCTCTACTCATTGCCTTTCATTCTCTGAACAGCAGAAGGAGATTAATGATATTGTCACAACAACATTAATGATGCTGTAAAATCATAAGGACAAAGCAAGCCAGCATTTGATAAAAGTGAGATTTACAGCTGCATCAGTCAATTTAATTATCTTTTACTAGGCTTAAACTAAGCAGTAAGACTAATCTCAATTTAACATGTTTTACAGGGTCTACAGACACTTTACAATCCTCCTCCATTCGGAAGTGTCAAATTATGGCAATATTGATAAAAGAGTGGTGTGAATGGTTGTCTAGTCAATCCCCAAACCAGTTAATATCTTTCTTTACTGCATTGTAAAAGCCAATTACTCCCAAGTTTTGGAGTGAAATTTGTGAACAGTAATCTGAGTTGATAATGTTTAGAAAAATTCAAAGGAGATAAAGATCCGTGTCCACCTTCCTACTACACTCACTATAAAAGACGGTGCTGTTGCCTCTGTTCTGGCTCTGCTGCCTGCCCTCCTGCCCTGCCAGCCCCCCAGCTGGGCTGCTGCCCCTGCAGCCCCTCCCTGGGAATGAGCTTTAGCACTGCTCAGGGGAGAAGCAGACCCAAGCAATGTCAGGGCTCTGCAGTCCAGGATGCTGGAGTCCCACAGTCCGTGGGAAGTAGTGGTTCTCCTCGGCATTGCTTTGCAGCTGATCTCTGGGGTGGGGGACCAGGCGCAGGGGCTGGTGGTGGCCCCTCAGCTCTGCTGGGCTGGTGACCCTACTAGTGTGGGGATGGCCACTGCACTGCCAAACCCCATGCAGACTTTTACCTCTACTTCAGCATCATCTAGAGATGAGCTGTGAGCAACATGAAAGGTTTCAAACAAAATGTTTTGCTTCTTTTTAGTGCTTCCAGCCCCTTTCTTGGCTATCAGCAACTGTTTCTCCACATTCTGTTTCTTGATGCTGTATTAGTAGAACCGTGATATAACACTGTATTTGTTCTTATTAAGCCCAGCAAAACCATGATAGACTATATATGTAAATTTTTCATGTTTTTAAAAGGCAAGTCCCTTCAGGTCCCTAGGCTTGATTTTGGGTTCTCCCTAACTTTGTGGCATTATTTATACTTTCAAAAGTAGAGGAGTAAAACCTAACCATCCCCACTTGATGGGCTCTTTCATGGCCACCGAGCCCTACATTTCTATATAAGTATCTTTCTTTGAGTTCTACAGAAGCAAGCGTCTGGTAACAGGGACAGAAGAAAAATGTTTAAAGTTGCACTTTTTTTAGTCTTTCATTTTCAGTGAGACTGAAGAAAATGTACCTCTCAAACCAGATGGCATCTCTCAGACAACTGCACATTTCAAGCCTGGGAGTGTTCCTTGTTTTGCCAACTGTTGCTTGACACTTAGCAGAATGAGAAAATCTAAATCTTTCCTAGTGAGTTCAAATTGTCTTTCCCTGCTCTCCAAGCAGAGGAACACCCGTCTCTCTCAGGCCAGCTGTGTCTGGCAGTGAAGAATCAGATTTTGTGCAGGCTCTAGCTGTAAGCAGTTTGTGATCAGAATTTAGATCCCACTTTGCCTCTCTTTTCTTTTTGTACTGTTGCTGTACTTGAGTGTTGTGGGCAAATCTATTCTTTGACCCACCTTTTCTGCTGGTCAAAGTGTCTCTGAAGGCAATTTCTGGGATACTTCAGTCTCACTAAGCCGTATTATTGGGCATTTTTTGAGTGAGGAGTCAGCCTTCCTGGGAAACAGTCCATGGCACAGGCATGCCCGTGTCATTGAAAGACAGTTGTTCTACTCATACAATGCTTTAAAAAAACAAACACAGAATACTGAGCCAATGTTTCTATTATATCTTATTTTTAGCTGTCTCAAAAAGCTTTTTGACTAATAATGAAACAATCCCCTGACAAGAAACTAAAAATATTTCTCTTCCCAGGCTTGGAAAAGAGACATACTTTTTTTTTTGACAGTTACCCAGAAAGTTTACAGCAAAAAATAGTAACAGAAATCAATTCTTATGACTTGTAATTATGTTTGAAACACACTGCAGCCCTGCCACATCACCTGCTTCCTTTAGCT
The DNA here is from genome assembly GCA_035047845.1 of Dendrocincla fuliginosa. Taxonomy (NCBI): domain Eukaryota; kingdom Metazoa; phylum Chordata; class Aves; order Passeriformes; family Dendrocolaptidae; genus Dendrocincla; species Dendrocincla fuliginosa. The sequence goes on from JAWWMO010000001.1 coordinate 46,570,404, forward strand.
TGCTAATACATCTAATACCCTTAGTCATGGCAGGTATAATGTACTTCTGACAGCACTGAGTGGCAGCCTTTAGGTCCTGGGACCAGAGTGCCCAGCTGGGAAGACGGTGCTCCTAGTGCAGGAGGTCTTGGTGGACGTGCCTAGCACAGACATCTTCTGTAGGACGAGGACTCCCTCAAACACTGGCTCAGACCAACCCCAGGACCCTCCTGGGTGCTAGGCTATTAGAACATCATGTGTGCTAAAATCAGATGCTTTGTGTGTGACAAGCTTCATGAAGCCCGCATTCCCAGTTGTCTCAACTGGGCTCAGCTGGGGAGGCACCACTGGTCAGCAGATCCCAGCCTGGAGGGCTGCAGATGGAAGCAAGATGGAGCTCTGCAACAGAGACAGGCCTTGCGCACCAGAGCTTTGAAAAAATTGGGAAGCTGGCAATGCATGGTGGTTCCCACCAACATGACCCCAACAAGACCAATGATCCTCTGTCCAGGGACTCTTGGAAGAAGAGTCTTTGGTCAAAGCGGTGGCTCATCTTACAGTGAAACAAGGGTCTCAAACTTTATTGCCCATTTCAAGGAATTTCCACTAAGCCTAGCGGAAGGGGTGTAGAAATTGGTAGGAATTTTGTTCAAACAAAGTCTTCAGGATTGAGCCTCTGTCAACATGTCCTGCAACGTGTTTGTTCATGCAGGAAACGAGAAAAAAGTCAGTTCAGGATTCTTATCCATCTGATCTTATCAGGGTGGTAAATCTGGTCTTTGATCTTTTGTCAATATCACACAAAGTTGGAGGCAGCTGCCACCACCCTGCTCAGCCATGCAATCATCAGGAGTCTCATAAAACATTTATGAAACCTGTCATAAACTGGCCTGATAAGGAACAGGACACTGAGTTTCAGGAGTCAGCAGCTTCTGGGGGAAGACCTTCCCTCTAACTCCAAAGCTCCTTTGTTTAAATAGCAAGCATAAGCCACTGATTGCACCCCGTCATAAAAGCTGGGAGCAGGGAATTTTCACCAGCCCTGCTGCCTGCTGAATTTGTGTGCTGAGTACTGGCCTTCACCATTTGCCTTTCCCACTTGCCAGTCTTAGGGTAGGAGGGAAAAGAGAGGAGGAGCAGAGGAACTGAATAAAGTTAAAACTGAGGAAGAGAGAAATAGAATAAAATTTTTACTGAAATAATGAAACTCCCCTTCTGTTCCCACCTTTCATGGTTACTGCAACTATGACTCATGTCATGGTCTGTGCCTCTTCCTTACTTTTTTATTAAGAAAATCGAATTGACCAGCCCTGTATCTTCTCTGTGCATGTTTTCTTTCACATATTTTTTTCAAAAGACTAAAAGCCTAATAGAAAATGAGGTTCCCCCAATATCTACCCTTAGACATCCAAGCCTCAGGAATAGGGTCAGTGCTGTGCAGTGATTTCTGCTCAGTTCAGCAGCACAGAGCACCTCTCAGCAGCACGATGTCCTCATCAGCACCATGATCTCCCTGAGCTAGAAGTTAAGGAGCTGTATGGCACAGGGGGCCATTCGATCATTAATTAGGATATTTCTTGTTCTTTGGAACAATTTTGGCCTGAGAGAAGCAGGCAGAAAAGGAAACTGCTGCTAGGTGTGTATGGGTTACAGTCTTGTTATTTACACAGAGGATTCTAACCCTTGATTTTCGGAAAGCACAGGAAGGTCCATGTCAAAATATAAAATACAGCCTATATTTGCAACTCAAAGCTCTGCTTCTGGTTAGCACCAAGATCAAATCCTTCTTCCTTTGGGGCCATGAGGCCACAATTTTCATGCATATTCTTCTGTCTTTGAGTGTGTTTTGGGGTTTTTTTCCAGTAAAGACACAAAATAACACACAAAATATTACTTGGAACTTATAATCACAAAATAATATCTGGTAAATCATCTGGCTCACGTTTTCTTTTTATTTGCTTGTGTTTTCTGTGATGATGTATTCACAAAGTTGAGGTGCAGACCACTGTTTTTTTCTGATATCTGACTTCATAAAAAAGCCTAATAATTTCTTAGAAGTATTTCAAATCATGCAAACTATACTGTACCATAACAAGATATATTTACAGCTACAAAATTATTTTATCAACTCTGTAAGATAAGCAGCTGTTATGTTTAATTGGTATTATTGTATTATTTACTAACCAAACTACTTAGAAGTTTAGTGGTGCAATCACATCTTCTCTACCTGTTAATTTAGTCCTGTTTCATGTCACTGAAGTCACTAATAATAGCATTGTTCATTACTGACAAGAACAATTCCAAATAGAGATAGATACAAAGATTCCTTAATTATGTACATGTTATCAGTTGCTTATAGTAATAAAGTACTAATTTAATACTTGTGTATAACCACAAAATAACCGTAATAAATTTCAGATTCAGTAATAAAATGCTACTATATGCCTTGATTAGGTGATAAAGTAGCAGTTACTTTTTAGAAATATTTCAAAAATACAATACGCTTGTAACTTTGAGTCTTTTGTTGCATGCAGCCTCAGTTAAATGTTCCAAGGGTACCAGGGAGCCCTCTGTATTTTGCCATCAGCAAAGATGACTGAGTGAAGCAACTGATTGTGTTGTCTAGCCTGTGCCCCAGGACATTTAGGCAACCCAGTTCTCTTTCTCGCTTCATTGCAAGCAAATATAGGACAGAAGAATCTCTACT
>JAWWMO010000001.1:46573189-46599416 GCA_035047845.1 Dendrocincla fuliginosa
TTTCTTTGGTTTATGGCAGTTTACAGAAAATGCGGCAACTGTGGCATTTTGTGCACGCTGGTGTGAAGTCAGTGTCCAACACCCTGCGTGGGTGGCCTTTCAGTGAGCCTCAGGGTGACTGAAGGTCTTGAAATTGCTGTTCCATGGCTTGCTCTTAGATTTGAAAGAAGGGTTTGAATCAACTAAAGTAGCAAGGCAGACGGGAACCTCCTGCTCCCAACTGCACGACTCCAACCAGGGACCTCCGTGGGGGAGCTAATTGGGATGTGGGACCACAACATCATGTCAACATATTTGTATGAAAAATTCTGTGTTTTCTTAGCTATGAGACGTGCACAGGGTGTTGGGAAAACTTAGATAGGTACAAATCCTAGACTGGACATGCCTGCACCATGTTTTCTGACCACAAGACAAAGGGTGGTGCAGGGTCCATGGAGGCAGCTGCTGCACCCTGTGCCAGGTACAAGAGGCATCCTACATGAGCCTGCCCAGCCATGGCATGAGTGCCTTCTGCACCATGGCTGGGCACTTTGGGGAAATGAAAGTGTTGTGTGACTAAGGATTTATATGGGTCCTATAAATCAGAGGACATGAGATTCTGATGTCTGTTCTTCAATTCTCTCGTCTTTTTGGTTCTTCTCTCCCTTCCCTGTTCTAAGAAAACTCCTACTGAAGTTAACCCTTTCCCCTGTTAGGGGGAGGTTTTGTACCCTTTGCGTCCCCACTGGACACATGCTGCCTTTTCTTAGGCACCAGAGAAGCCAAAGAGCAGAGAACTACTGGAAGTGAGCTTTGTTCTTGCATTCATAAAATAACTCTTAATTCCCCTAAACTGTTCTTTCCTGGGCACATGGTGCATTTATATCTTATTGACTGCACAAAAATAACCTTTTACTGAACATATATATTTTATACCTTAACAATTATTGCCAGTGATGTAATTGGTAAAATGGAGCAGAACTACAAGTGAATTATGTTCTTTATCCCTAATGAGTAAAATTTGCTCTCTGCAAAATCTGGAGGAAGGCTGAAGATTATGGATAAATGCAACTAAAGTAATTAAGCCCCCAAAATTTCAAAGGTTTTCAGGAATATGCACCCGGACTGCTGGCCGTTACTGATAAAAAGGCTTTTGTCAATAGTGTGCTTTGTCCTGTTAGTTCCAAGTTTCCTGCACAGAATTGTCATTTCTGCAAAGTGCAGGGATTTAAACTGGTAAGACAGCAGGGGAAGCTCAAAATTGTACTGGGCTTTCAAACAAGGAAAAAAAAAAAAAATCAACAGAGCCCTTTCCTGGTTTCATGAAAAAGTCACACCTTTCCATATTTTGAAGAAAGAAGGATTACAGGACATAGCATGCTGATTGCAGCACACTTTTCTGCAAGGGCTCAGCTTCCTGGAGCCAGATCATCCTGTGATCATCACTGGCCCTGCTGAAGTGTGACCCTCAGCAGCCAGGATCAGGGGCTAGGCAACCTCCTGTGCTCTCTGGAAACTCCCAAGGGCTTTGATTAGCTCAGGCAAAAAGCAAGGCTGCCTGGTCTGGCTGACAGGCCTGGCTTGTGCTGATGCTGGGATTGCTCTCTGTTACAGCATGCTCATGCTTGCCCATAACTCTGTACCTTATGTACGTGGGGCATAAGGCAGTGGACCATAAAATCTGGGTGTATGGAGATGTACCAAATCCAGCTGAAACTTTACTAGGGTGATGATGGGAAATAAACATCCTTTCATTTCCTAATGTGTCCTTGGTGAATGTAAAGAATAAATCTCTCAGCCTGAGCAGCTTTTGTTGCTAGTCAGAGTAGAGGACACAAGCTCTACAGAGAGGCAGATGCTTATGTTAGAGATGGCTATCCCTGTTCCCTCCTTTTGATCCTGCAGAGGTGTCTTCTCTGTACCATGGCTGGTGCCCTTTCTCAGAATTAATGCAGAGGGTTTTAATGAGTTTCTAGTACTGAGAAAAAGGAACCATTTTCTTTATTTATGCCCTCTTGGAAACAAAGAGGAACTTTGGTGAGTGACTGCATGATCATGCACTTATTGTAGATTCTCAGACCCATAGAGCGGTTTGGAAAGGATCTTTAAAGATTATTTTCAGTAGCAAGGCTTTTGAGTCTGAACTCCTAATTCCACTTCTTTATGGATTTTTTACTGTATTACTTTCATGGGATTTGAAGCAGATGCCTACCCTGAGAGTCACTGACCAAAAATGACACACAGGAGTTAGTAAGATACTGGCCAATCAAAATAATAGACAAAATAGTTCTGGTTTCTCTTTGTTGGAAATTATTTACAATTTGGGATAGCAGGAATAAAACAACACTTAAATTCTTGAATTAATGCAAGCTTGAATTAAGTTCTTGCTGAAGTTCATGGCTTCAGCATGCCACTAAAGATTTCAGGAAAAGCTTCCAGAGACCTGAAAAAATAAAGAAACAGAAAGAAAAAAGGGGGAGAAAATGGACTTAAACAAAGACATCCAGGAGAAGTCATTTCTGTATGCATGAATCTTGTGAGATTTGAGGCTGAGATTTCACGTGTTTGGCACAGTTCATTGAAGACAGGAGCTCTCCTTGCATCATTCCTTTTCACCGAACTGCTCTGCAGTCCTAAATCCATGTTCTTGCAGATACCATATCCACATGACCTCATTATCACCCAAGGGAAATTCACCTGGCTGCTTCCTCCTCACCCCGTGTCCCTTGGGCTGCCCACTCCCCCTTAGCTGATGGAAGCAGGAATTGCTCCCTTTTCCCAAGAAGTACAGATGGGCAGTCTTGCAACGCTCCGTATCACTGAGCTCTGAACCACGGCCAGCTGGCTCGCTGTCAGCACACAATCCAAACACCGGCCAAGGCTGCGCTGGCTGCAATAAACCCTTCAGGGCTGCAAAACAGGTCAGAGATCTCCAGGAGTACAGCTCTGCTTTGATAATGATTAACAGGATGGTGGCAAAAGTCCCCAAGCCTTTGGCTGGGTCTGTATGTGTGCAGGCATACATGTGCGTATGTCAATGGGAAAGTTTATCTGTCCTAAGCCCAGAAAATCCTTCAAAGGGGCAAAGCCTCTCTTTTGGCGGGCTGATCACTCGACCCATACTGTGGCCCAGTATTCCTGATTTTCTCTGCACTGGCAGAGAATTCCTTAGTGGTGCATTTTAAACCAGAAGCAGAAACAAGCAAGAGGGACAAGTTTAGCATTCCTCTAACTTCTGTAATGAACAAATATGCAAAACTGGATTCCAGTCTCTGGTTCGTGGGCATAAATCTGAAACTGAGACAACTGGGGTTTTCTTTTGGACCCCCTGAAAGTAGAATCTGCAATACCGATCTAAACAGACAGAATATAATCTTGAGTGTTGTGTTCTGTGCCAGTGAATGCCCTTCAACACAGTGATGTCTGTTAAATTGTTACTTTCCAAAGTAAAATAACTTTCTGATTACCTGTGGATCCTGTGCAATTTTTCCTTCGTTCCTAATTTCTACTGGTTATTTTTTAGAATGATAAATTATATATGGGGATTTTTCCCCATGTTTTACAAAGATGGTCAATTATTGTTACAAAGAATAACACTCATAATAAGATCTGAATAATTAGAAGTGCCTATTGTCACTCTCTCTTCATTATATTTAAAAAAAATAGTTCTGGAAGGTGAAAGAGTGGGGCTGGGTGATGGGAACACTGTAGAGACAGAAACCCCTTCTGACCCTTCCTGGTTTCCCTTTGGTGGAGTGAAGCAAGGGGACCCAGCAGGGACACTGCTGTTATTCACGATCACCTCTCTTCTGAATGATCAGGACCGCTTTGACTGCTCTTTGCAGTTCAGACCAGACAGTCTGCAAGCTGCACCAGACACCTGCTGCCAGCCCTGGGCTCTGCTGAGGCACCTAAAGCAGCCAGCAAAGTGGCAGCAAGCACCACAGAGCGGCTGAGAGCTCTGCGAGGAGTGCCAAATCAGGTCCCTTGTAATCAAGGGCCATTTCCTTCCTTTGTCAGGATCTTGACAGGCAATCTGATTTTTACATGAGTTTCCCCTATCCCAATCCAGTGTCAATAGAAAAGCAAACGGATTAAGCATAAATGGAGACCACAAAACTTCTTGGTAAAAGCAGATAACACTCCTTGACCTTCCCACTCATAAAGCTGCATTACTTCCTCCTCTACAATGAAGATTAGTTGTTATATAGTATTTACATTAGTTTATATGGCTACATCCTCAAAGCCTTTATTCAGCTACATAAGGCTCTGCCAGAGCCCAGGTGTGGCTTTGCAGAGGCAGTGGGAGCTGTGGCTTCCAGCTAACACAGCCAGCTCTGCTTTGTGCTCTCACTCATGCACTCATTGGAGAGACTGGAGGGCTGCAATGAAAATAAATGCTCAGCTCTTGGACAATGATTGGTGGGCTGGGAGAATTCAGCCCTGTGAAAGACCCCTTCATTTAGCTTAGGCAAGGTGGATGAGTGGGACAGGAAGGCAGCTGAACTCAATTTCAGCATCAGAACATTTTTATGTGCATTGTTAAAGTTCTTTTGTATTCATATTAAAGAGGAAGACCAGAGCTGAAGGGGAATTTGCTGGAATTAGGACTCCATCTTTCCAAATGGTTACACCAGCTGATGAAAAACAATGCTTCCAAAACCAGGGGATGATGTTGGTATAACACTGGAGGGAAAAACAAGCTTTCCAAATGAATGCAGTGCAGCCCTTCCTTTTGTTCTGTGCTCATCGGTTGCAGAAATATCAGGATATTTCTTTAAACTGAACAAATAAATGAAACACTGCAACAGTTTCCCCTTTTAAATAACCATTCTACTAGAGACCTGATTTTTCTTTTTAACTCTGCCTACTGCTTTATCTCTGAGGAGATAAACAGTTTAATTTGCTTTATGATGTTACTTAGCTGGTGATTATATGTAGAGCACTATAAGTGTTCATACCTTTGTAGCAGTCATTGCATGCAGCTCAGAGCATCTTTGGGGTATTTGTTATGAAAGGTTAAAATGTTCTGAACTCCTTTCTTTCTTCTACAGCCATGCTTGTGTTTTCCTTTGCTGTCTGTATTTCAGCCTCTTCATTTGCTTCTTAGCAACACATTTTCAAGACAACAGTGGTTACACTTTTGTCACAAAGCCTCAATATTCATTGCATAAAGACACAACTGCAGTTTTTGGTTCAGCTGATCTTGCTGTTGTGGTAAAGAAAGCAGCCAAAGAGGAAGTAACAGCACACTGAGGTGCCAGAAGGGAGACAGCTGTGTGGCCAAGGACCAGAAAGTGTCCCTGGCCTGTGTGATTCCTACCAGGCATCCACAATGGTGACCTTTTCCTTTGCCTTCCTTAAAGTCAGTCCACTGGGGCTCTGAGGAAAGGCTTGCCCTGTGAGATAAGGATCCATATCCAAGCCAGAGATGCCTTGGGGCTCCTCCTGCAGTACATTAAGAGAAGCAGTCCCACCTGGAGTACAGCTGGGCTCTGCCCAGAGCAGACACCTGGAAGAGGTCAGACAAATCACTTCCAAAGAAAGCCCTTTTCCTCTTCAAATGCTCAGATGACCTAGAACCCTTTTTCCTTCTTATATACACTGACTAACTGCACAGCAGGCAATACAGACCTCTTCTGGCAAGATAGAGACGTGGATTGAAATGTATTGAAGCCAAGACTGGTCTCACTTCTCCACCATCATTGAGGCATGTGCTAGCCACAGAGCTGGGCAGGCAAAATTTGGGAAAGTATCAGAGGAAGGCACTGTGGTGGCTTGGTCTGCAGTTCATTAATGCTGGTGTCACCAGCAAAACCACCCTGAACAGCAGGTACCACTTCTAGCTCTAGGAGGGATAAAAAGGGCTATTATTTGAGTCAGTTTTTACAGTTATATGTTTCAATGATGGCCATTAAAAGAGAAAGTCAATCCTACAAAGACTGTGCTAAGAATCTAGAACCCCATGGTAGGATCCAGGTTGCTCCATCATACAAATGGTGAGACCAGACATCACTTCACACACCTGGAGACTCCTCCTTGTATAACTCAGGCCCTGCTGTGAATTTAAGACAAGCACTTACCTGTACTTGCCAGCACAGGCTCTTTGCATTTCATTGCACACACCTGGATATTGCAGTGGCTTAGTTCTTTGACTCAAGTTAATCTCCATTACTCGGTTCAAGGGAGACCCAGAAGTATGGTTTCTCACTCTAAGGATATGTCCAACCCCTTCCATGTGTAAAACATCTCTCTCAGTGATTTAGCAGGCATTCTCCTGTGCTCAGTGTAAAGAATTTTGCATTTGTTATCAACTATCTGAGGCTGTAGCAGGATGCCATGTCTCTGTAGGGATGAGAATTTGCTCATTCCCTTGTCCCTCAGATTTGCCATTCTTCCACACTCTGGTGCCTGCTGTGTGCTGCCATCTCTGAATCCTCTCTCCCATCCCCAGGCCCTTGCTTCATGCACCTCGGTGCTGCAGGGTACATGCACCTCCAAAGATTTCCCTTGAGCTTAATGATTGTCACACATTGGCCTTACTTAGCATTTGCACAGCATTATTGATAGGTGACAGGGCATATTACTTTATGGCTAGAAAGATATGGAGAAAGTTGACAGAGTTGACCAAAGGTAAAGAAAGGCTTCTGTATGTGGAAAAGAACTGGCAGAGAGAACTCCTTAGCCCACCCCCCCCCCCCAAAAGACAGGAGGTTATGCTAACACATTATAAATTACAAACAACATGAAGAAGATGAAGAAGCAACCACCCATCAGCCTTTTCAAATACAGGACCCCAGACGACTCTTGCAAAACCAGCAGGCTTCAATTTCAAGAAAAACAAACTGAGATTTACTTTTATACAGTGCAGAATTTACGCAGTTGCACAATATTTAAATCTGTGATGTTCCCTGTGAGAGGACTTTATGGTAAGGTAAAGGTGCGTGGGTTCACATATGTTTTAGACATCCTCAGGGAGGAGAAATCCACTGAGGATTCTCATGTCCCTAAGCTGCAAATTGCTATCTGATAGAACAGATTTCTTGGAAACTTCTCAATACATTTGCTTGGTCCTTCTGTTTTCCCTTGAGGCACTTCTGCTGGTTTTCTCTACTGGAGATGGGCATCAACATAACTTCACCAAGGCTAAATGGCCTGCTTCTCTCTTCAGCCATCTGCTGGGCTGGTTTGGTATGGCTGCTCCTATGATCTCACCTTCTCCTTGTGCCATCCTGGTTTAGTGACTAGCTGTGCTCTTCCAAATACTTTGAGAACGGCCCAAGAACCGAATCAGGTAACTCCCATCACACTCCAACTGCTGGATTTACCACAGCTAATTGCAAATAATCACACAGTTGAAAACGGGACTTGGAGTTGCTCTCCTGACAAGGATCTGGCAACAGTCCTTGTACTGATGATGCTGAGGATAAGAAGGAGCAATGCAATCCTCCCCTCAACCTTCCCTTCTACCTCCTCACTCCAGGAAAGGGAAGGGTGAGTTTCTGTCTATGCCATTTCACCTTTGCTGCTCCATCACCTGTTTTTCTCATCCATGTTGTGTTTCAAAACAGCTAGGCACAGTGACAGACATGGCAGAGGTAGCACCCAGAGGCAGGCAGGTTTTAGGAGCAGATGATCAGTGACTGGTATTGGGAAAAATAAAACTACTCTAACTCGTCCCAATTGACTCATCACTGCAGAGCTGGGTGCTGTTTTCTTTCTTTTCCATTTTCCCTGAAACTTAATATTCCATTACAGCACCAGCAAAATGTCAGCAACCCTTTAGTGTTTTACCCTCACAGCAACATCTGAGCACAAAGATCTCAATCATTAAGGCCTCTTGAGTCTGGCCTCTGGTCCTGGCTCTGCAGTCCTGCTGTTTAATACAAGTGATCAGATGTAATTGCTGTGGAGCCCAAGCAGTATCAGCACAGCTCTCACTGCAGCTGCACAGCAAACTGTGGCAAACCACTATGCAAGGATGGATGCTCCTAATAAAAAGGAGGTTTGTGTGACAGCAGCTACATTGCAGCTGGGAGCATGGAGGCTTACTACAACACGGAGAACTGGGCAGGAGGATGAGGGACATGAAAAGGAGGTGAGATGTGCTGCATGCTGGGTGACCAAGAGGGAAGAGGCTAGAGTACAGATTGCCATGGTAGTGCAGTTTATGGAGGCCTTGGCTGCAGTCAGTCCCCTGGCATTAATGCTGAATGCTTTGGCTGTGCTGTGGTGGGCAAGGACATGCTGAGCTGGACAGAGACCAGACCTTCTGTTTGAAGGGGTGTGGTGGTATGGGATACAGCCTGGACTGTAAAAGAGCTCTTATTCATTCACTTGGATATTGTGTGGACACCTCAGGAGCAGGACACAGCTATGGAGCGGGGTTTACTGCCCTTAGGATTTGGCTATTGTTTGCAATATTGGCCACCCAGCAGCCCACATGCACTGGCCAACAGCAATCAGCATCATTCCCTTGTTGCAGTATGACACTGCTTTCTGTTCCTCTGGACCTATGGGCTGCTTTTCATCCCAGATGAGCTGGGGTTAAGCCAGCAAGGGAGGCAAAGTGGTGTAAGGCAGAGTAGGAGCTGCTTCAGGAGCTGTGCTCAGTCCTGTGCCTCCTGAAGTCTGTTTGCCTGTAGATCTGCCCATGACCGACTCTAGCATCAATGGAAATAAAGCCTGACTCCAGCTCTGCTTTCGTCTGGAGGGTTCACAAGAGCTCTCACTTGGGTGGGTTCCTTGGTGTCTGACAAACCACTAGCTCAGCTACAGCTGTTTGCTCAGAAAAGTTACTGAAAAGGGTCCTTGTCTCCGTCTGGCTATATCCACTTTCATTACATTTATACAGACAGGGTTTTCCTTGAAAGCTCTGTCCTGCTGCCAGGTCAGACTGAACTCAGACGACATTTTACACTCAACGTGGAGGGGACATTGCCAGCTCAACCTCCCTGCACACTCAAACCAAACAAGGCAGTAAGTAGTCACCAACAATTAACTTCCCATCTTGGTATACATTTGAAAAGAAGTCCAATATGGGTCTACTCTGATTAGATGTCATTCCAAGGGGTTATTTATAGGACAAGAGGTAATGGCTTTAAATGAAAAGAGGGTACAAAGAAGAAATTCTTTACTGTGAGGGTGGTGAGGCACTGGAAAAAGTCGCCTAAATATTTGAGTGCACATCCCCTTCATTGCCTGAGATGCTGGTTTGGGAAGGATGGCCAGGTGCAAAGATAGGGGTGGAGATGTCACATACTCCAACAGCTCCTGTGGAGAAGGCCCTGGCCTCACTGACACACCCAGCGTGGTGCACAGTGAGGTTTTTCTGCATGGCAATTTACTTTTGGAAATAAGACAATTTTACCCAAAGTACTGATGACTACAGGGAAATTGTAGAAACCATATGTAGGTCATAATAGGTCAATTGCAGACCGTTGAAAACCAGGTAAGAAAAGATTCTGTCAAAAGGCAGAGAAGCCTTTCTGTCCAAGCAGAAAAATTACATTAATTCATCTCCTTTAGTCTATAATATTTGATCTCTTATTGATAAAAAGCAAAATTCTTCACACTCTCTTTTTTTTAGGGACATTTTATTTCCCAACACACATAAAAATATCCAACCCCACTTCTTTCAACTTGACTGTGACTTTAGGAAATCATGATCATTCTGGGAACTTCTCTGTTAATTCTATCAGTGCTTGGAAACCAAATACCCCGGGGCCCTAAAAATGCCATCATCAGGTGGGCTAAATAGGTAAACAGACATTCATGAACCAGAGAGCTGAGCTGGCAGGATGCATTGGGTAGAAAAGTCTTTAAAAGAGATTCTCTTTAATAAAAGACAATTATAACAATATGTGACCATAGCAACAGTGAAGCTGGAAGAGGTAAATATCCCCTTTAGCAGATGGATGTCTCTTCTGTCTTCCATTTGAAATTATGTGCTGAAAGGCTAACATCAGAGATTTGTTCAGAAAATTGTTATCTCCAAATGCTCTGCACACATACAACTCTCCTGAGACTTGTAAAAGCCTTTTCTTTTTTTTTTTTTAATAATTTTACAAAGCAAATGCTGTTTCATGTGATGCATCTAGATTAGTTTTTAGAGTACAAGCTTGGGAAATCTACAGAACAGCAAGGTTCTCTCCCACTGGATCTCCTTTGGCAGCAATGCCGGGTCTCCTTGCCATCCCTGAGGAGATCCCTGCCATTCACTCCTTCAAGTAATTTGGACCCTCTAAGCTGGTGTTACAGACTAAGGTTATGAAAACAGAAAGAAATTTTTTTGAGAAATAAATAACGTAGCTGCCTGTTTTCCTTTGTGCTGCATTTGCTCCTCTTGGAGTGACAGAGGGCACAGGAATTTCTCTTCCTTCTAAGAACCAGAGACACCAGCCAAGATTCTGGGTCTACCATGGCCACACAAGCAGAGAAAAACCGTCCCACTAGCAAAACAAGGTCCTGACGAGGTCCTTTTATTTCACTATTTACTCTTCCCTTTCGATTCCCTGCATGGAGTATTTCCAGGTGACCCTGTGTGAGTCAATAAATAATATATCACCCCCTGGTGAAAAAAAACCTGGCTACGTCAAAGGCGCCTTTCAGTCTGAGGCTGGCTATAGTTTATCTCTTACCTTCAACTGGCAGTTTAGGAACATTATGACAATCAGATAACCCGAAATGAATAAGCACTTCGATGGTTCAATATCTCGCTCCACAAGTGACAATAAAAAGCTCATAACTTTTCCAATGGCACATTAGTATGTACAGCAGGCAGGGGAGGCAGAGTGGCAGGGTCTGCTGACGCCAGAGAGATGGCATGCACTGCCCACCCACGGGTCACACAGTTGCTGCTTAAAGAAGGAACCACAAGCACAGTTCTCCACAAAACGTTCAGGTCTCACCTGTAGAGCTTCAGACCATCCTCTATATAGCCTAAGGTTATTTTTCCTGGGAGCTCATTAGGCTACAGACAAAAAGAGCTCCCTTTGTCTTAACCTTTTGCACATGGAAAAAAGGAGGTGATGTACAGATGTGGCAGGACAAGGTTAGAATCCATAATTTGTGAGCCCTTCACAAATATCCCGATATCCCCATCTTGTTATTCCATCTGACCAGCCTGACTTCCGATGGGACATACAGCAGAGGTTTTATAAAACGTCAAGGAAAATGCATGTCTGCTTCTGACAGAAAAGGGAGGTGTTGAGGTGCAATAGGCTGCATCCCTGATATATGCAAGGGAGCAGACCTGCAACAGCTCTGCCAGTGGTGTTTTTAATTTCCCTCTGGGTGCAAATGTGGTGCATACAGAGAGCAAGACTGAAAGCAGAAGAAGTGGGAATCCCACTGCTCTCCAAGAAGCCTTTCCCAGGATTGGGCAGCATGTGATGACAGCCAATTTTTCTTGGGGAAACTTCACTGACACCAGAGGAGCCTTTTGGCTGTGTCATTGCTAATTTCGTGATAAACCTCCGCCGATCCACCTGTGTGGGAGGAAACATTGTGCATATTCTGTAAGCAAAGACTGTTTACCAAGGTTCTCCGAGGTTCCCCAAGGCTTCCAGCCCTTTTCAGGCTTGAGGGGTGGAAGAGGTTGGCAACTGCCTGAGTGTCAGGGGGCACCGCAGGTCCAGGGAGGACTGAGCAAGCAGTTTGGGAGGGTTTAGATGCCCACGGGGGGGTGAAACCGCGACACCCAACAAAGCGTGGCAGGGTGGGGTTCCACCCGTGTTTGGCGGACCGGGAAGGACGGCGGCAGCTCCTCGGGGAGCCGCTCGGGTCCATCAGATGGCGCTGCGACACCGCTGGGAGCCGCGCCACGGGACGGGACGGGACGGGACGGGGAGGGGAGGGGAGGGACGGGACGGGACGGGACGGGACGGGACGGGACGGGACGGGACGGGGAGGAGGAGGGGAGGGGAGGGGAGGGGAGGGAAGGGGAGAGGCGGACACCGCCTTTCTCCCCAGGATTGCAACCCCTGCACCGCCTGTATCCACAGCTGATGCGAACCCCCTCAGCTTTTGCCGAAAGGGAGAAGGGTGAGAAAGACAGGAAAAAAAAAAAAAAAGGAATTAGGAAAATATGACTAAAAGGGGAGGGTAGAAAATGTTTCCCAAAAGCATGGGCTGATGTCAAGGTTAGGTGGGCACAGGAAAGCTGCAGGAAGGGCAAGAGCTGGAATTTTTGAAGAGGGATTTCCTAGGACATGGGGCGGGGATGGGGGGAGGTGGATGGCTGCTGTTGGTAGGTCTGCCCTCCGCCAAAACTGTATGCTCTGTGATGCTTTTTTTGGCAAAACGAAGTGCCGGGAAGTGGTAGTCTGTAAGGGTTGAGATATGCTTCTGTTACCCTGGACAGAGGTTTCCATGCACCAGCCCAGGCTGCACTGGCCCAAAATTAGACCAACACAACTGCAAGTGAGAGTTCTTGAGAGCCCCCATTTTTCATTCTCAGGAACTGGGAGACTTTTCTTTAAAATTGTAAAATCTTGTTGGAGACAAGGACAAGGACCATAGATGTTATAATCTATCTTTCTGCCAGTGCTGAATTATTCTTAGTGAACATTCTTACAGCTTTATTTAGTTACATTTTATATGGCAAATAAAACAAATTCACTATCTAATACATCTTCCAGAAAGCTCTGCGGATATACAGCTTAAGCTCTTACAAACATTGTCTTCTTTGAGATGATTTGGGCTACAGTTTAAGCAAAACAGGAACAAAAAAGAGTAGGCTCATAGGTCTCAGTCAGTTTGGACTTTCAATATTAGCAATAGACTGCTGCTGTTTAAGTTCAGTCTGGTGCAATAACTCTAGCTGACATACAGTAATATCTCTAAAAACAGTCAGTGTTACAAATAAAACCAATAGGAGAATGAGCAATAAAAGAAATTAATCATACTCTGACTATCAGGTTTGTGTTTCTTTGGGAAACCACCTATTAGCATAGAGATTGCCCTTTACATAGAACATGATGTACCCCAAACTTTGAAAAGTCTGAGAATAAGTGGATTTAAAATTAATAAATTGAGGCTAGCAATCAGAATCTGAAGAGTGATGTGAGAAGTGAGCGCATGCCGCAGGTTCTTTCTGGACAAGCAGACTCAAGGTGGTGACTTGAATGACCTACAGAAAGGATGAGGAGCTTGCCAGCTGTGACAGGAGGGGACATGCTGTAGAACCCTGCTCCTGGAGCCACTCGGCTTTGCCAATTAAAGCATAGGGTTACTCAATTGAAGCATGAAATGAGAATGGATTGTTCCTGCTCTCTGAGGAATGGAGAGGAGGCTGCATGGATAGCAGCATTTCCCAGGTGCTCTCAGTGCTCTCAGCTATGTCTGCTCTGTCACTGCAGAGAGTCTGTAGGACAGCAGAGTGTACAGCCCACTCCCTCCTCTCTCCCTTTCTTCCCTCGCCAGAGCACAGACAAGCAGTGATTCCCCTCCACTGAAGCCCAGGGACCTCACACAGGCTTTCTTTGGGTATGTGGCAGCTGATTGCAAGGCTTTGCAGCCAACAAGCTGCTGCAGAACCTACAGGGATGCCAATGGGCCAGTGCTCATGCATCCTGACTGCTAACCCCATGCCTTCTCCACCAGCTGATGGCAGAGATGTTGCTGGTTGCAGAGAAATGTGGAGACTTGCCAGTACTGGGTCTTGTTCCAGGTTTCAAGAAAGGAGTGTGCTGTACTGGTTACAGGCTGTTCCTCATCTGCTTATCCCCTTTGAGCTAGTTTGACCCCTTCTGCCCCTGCTGTCTCCAGTCTGTCTGTCTCCTAGGGCCCTCCTCCTCCCCCCATACCTTTTATCCTTGAATGAACTTATTTCTATTTGGCATTCAAACAAAGACACTTCCTTTCCCTCCTTGCTTCTCTGTGCCAATGGGAGAAGTATCAAAAGCAGAGGGCTGAGAGTCTTTCTGGCCTCTGGTCTATGGCACCCAGGAGCTGAAATAAACTATTACTGAGAAAGTTCTGCTCTGACTGATCTGTGGAGGAACCATGGGTCATCGTCCCCTAGAGATGGCCAGTGTGCAGGATGGACAGCGCACCAGCAATGTGCCAAGGCAGAGCAGGCTCAGTGCTAGCAAAAAGCACCCGCAGAGATGCTGAATATGGAGAAGGCTCTGGGGAACATATGAGAAAGCAGAAGATGATAATTTTCAAAAGCGTTGACGACTTGTGGTGGTGTTTTGAGACCAGAACACCCACTATTATCTCCTGCGATATATAAAACAGTGATCTGCAGAACATTTCTGCCTAATTTAGTTCTTGGAAACAGCTGAAACACCACAATCCTGTTACTAATAATGAGCTCAAGGTAAACTACCCACATAAGAAAATGGTGCCTACTTGACAAAATTGTAAAACAACCAAAATCACAGGGATGGCATAAATGAAAGCCTAAGCTACAGTGGCACCACATGGAGCATAGTTACAAGTCTAGTAGATAGCTAGTGCCATCATGCTCCCTTTCCTTGATACCCACTAGTAAGAAATCAGCAACAGCAATTATTTAAATGAAAAAATACAAAAATTAAACAATATTTTATTAAGTCATCAAAAAAGTACATTTTCCCAAGCTGAGTCACCCCAGCATGACTGTCCCTCTGACTAACAAGATTCTCATGCCACACTCCCTGCCACAGCTTCCTTGTTCCTCTGATCTTTCTGCTTCCTTGCTCATTACTGCTTTATCCTTCACCGGCTTTCATGTGTAAGGATGACTGAAGCAAGGCAATGATCTGCCTGCATTTAACACTAAATATGGTGTGCTTTGAGGAGGCTCTTATCAGTCAGATGAGCTGCATTTTCTGGGTGTGCCTGAGAAAGAATCAACAAAAAGAAAATAAACCTAGTGCAAGCCTATGTCTGGATCCTTCCCCAAGATGAAATGCAGCACAGCTAATGGCTTCACCAAGGAGACAGGGCAGAGTGGCATTGCTCCATTTGCATCAATGCAGGTTACTTATCATACTTCTGCTCATTTATGGAGAGATGCTCCCCAGCCCAGGACAGTACTTTTGGGCAAGGCTAAGAGCCTTTCCCCACTGTGTTCCCCATTTGCTGCAGTTAAGGAAGTTTTTTTGTGTCTAAATTTATCAGCTTTAACTCTGTGTTGACTTTTCCATGGTAGGTATGAGATTCAGGTGGTCTGGGAACACAATGAGCCAAAGTTGCTCCACCCCACCTGCAAGCATGAAATAAAGGGAACTACCACAGTTTTGAGCATTAGTGGCTTCAGAGGACCTGCTTCTGGAGGAATCTTTGCATCCCCAGGGCTGCTGGCTGAAGTGACTGGCATGTTCGGAGGTCCCATGATGCTTTGGACAGATTCTAGACCTCAGTTTGCACTTGCGCCCCATCTTCTTGTCTGAGCCGGCTATGTTCAGACACTTCCCTGTGCAAAGCATCCCCCCACATTCACTCACAGCTCCAGCCTCCATTCCACACGCTAGGCTTGGTCTCTGAGCCAGAAGCTTCTCCTCAGCCATTCAGGACTTCCTAAGGGCTGCTGCCACAGAAGTGAACTGTCCCAGCACTAAAAAGGTCTGCAGGCAGGGATTAGAAGACAACCCTGGGGACTGGGCAGGAGGATATGTGAAGTGGCTGAATTCAGAGGCAGGCAGTGCTGGAGTGCTGTGGAAAACAGTGCTGGATGGGGAGAGAGAAAATCACAGAATCATTTAGGATGGAAAAGACCTCCAAGATCATCGAGTCCAACTGCTAACCCAGCTCTGCCAAGTCCACCACTAAACCATGTCTCCAAGTGCCACATCTGCACACCTTTTAAATACCACCAGGGATGGTGACTCAACCACTTCCTTGAGCAGCCTGTTCCAATGCTTGATGACTGTTTCAGGGAAGAAATTTTTCCCAATACCCAATGTAAACCACCCCTAGCATGCAATCTGAGGTAACTTCTTCTTGTCCTATCACCTGTTACCTGGGAGGAATGACTGACCCCCACCTCACTAGCATCTCCTTTCATGTAGTTGTGGAGAGCGATAAAAGTCTCCCTTGAGCCTTCTTTTCTCCAGGTTAAGCACACCCAGCTCCCTCAGCTGCTCCTCATAAGACTGTGCTCCAGACACGCTTGTGCTGTGGAAAATTGTGTCAAAGGCTTTACTGAAGTCCAGGAAGACAAACATCCACAGCCTTTTCCTCATGCCCTAAGTGAGTCACCTTTTCATAGAAAGAGGTCAGATTGGTGGAGCAGGACCTGCCTTTCACAATCCCATGGTGGTTGGGATCCCCTCATTTTCCTGCATGTGGTGTGTGATGGCACTCAAGATGATCTACTGCATGACTTTCCACAGCACTGAGGTCAGGCTGACAGGCCTGTAGCTCCCTGGATCCTCCCTCACATTTGCTAACCTTCAGTGCTTTGGGAGCTCCTCACTGAGCCAGGACTCTGACAAATGATTGGAAGTGTTCCAGGCCAGGCTGAGTGGGGCATTGAACCACCTGATCTAGTGGAACATGTCCCTGCTCAAGGCAGGGCAGGGGGAGTGGGGGTTGGAATTAGACGTTCTTTAAAGGTCTCTTCTAACCCAAACCATTCTGTAACTCTACGATTATATGAAGGTCAGTGAGCACTTTTTCCTGGTTTCTCAGTACCTGAGATGGGCACTGGCACTGGGTATGGTGGTGTGTGATGGCTGTGGAATACTGAAAAGGATGGAGATGCAGAGGGAGGAGCAGGAGCTGCCAGGAGGCGTGAGTATAGGTGGTCCTCTGGGTGATGGCTGCTGATTTCTCAGGAACCTAAATGTCCTTTACCTTGAGTGGGTTTAGTACATGCTGTTTTTGCATAACAAATTTTCCCAAATGACCTCTCTCAGGGTATTTTCTGTCAGGTCTGAGTGTAGTGGGCTGAGTGGTCTTTAATAGGACCAGCTTTTTAAGGGATAAGATGTACTTTCAACTAATTGCCTCAGTGCTCAAGTTGTCTCCTCATTTCTCAACTCCCTGAGCAATGGCCTTAGCAAGAGGGCAGAAGTACTTGTTAGACCTTTCAGGGAAATGATACAGAGAACAGACTGACAGTTACCATCACAGAGAACAATCTGTTTAAAATATCATCACTAAAGGTCCATATAACTAATTACATTTTATTCATTGGTAGATATGAGTTTTCTAAAGAAGTAGCATATGTAAAGCTACTGCTTAAACCAAATCCACTGCATGAAGCATTTCTATGAATATTGTGTTATCATATGAAATGTATGACTGAAGGTTGCGAGTGGCTGCTGAAAGTTTGGTCTTTTCTGAAGACAGATAAACCTTCTTGTTCTTTTTCACCATCTTTTCCCCCATGTAGTGGAAACATCAGCAGCAGTTAAGGCTACAGGCACTGAGAGCTGTCTGAAGTGTTGGAAAAGCTTGTCTGATGCAAAAGACACAGCTGGTTATGGAGTGTGCCTGTCCTTGTATGAATTTATAGTATTTTCCATACAGGAGAGAAGTGTGCATCTTTCAATAGCCTGTTGTGCAATCCCAGCCATTGGATGGCTTAAGGTCATGGAGGTACAGAAAGGCTGCATCTTGCACCCTTCACACAAGCTGTGTCTGGTTACCTGTGGGAAGCCTCCTGTGTGGGAGCTACTTTCCCTGACTTCTTGTGCATCCCATCTTGTGCAGCCACCTTCTCCCTGTGGGCTGATCTAGTGGGGTGATGGGAGGCAGCAGAATGGCCATAAGGGTGACTCTGGGAGTCTTTTCCTTCCCCAAGGTGAAGACAGATGTGCCTTACCAACAGCCCCTGGAAATCTCAGCCCTTGCCCACTGAAGGCTATTCCCCATCCTCAACTCCCTCAAATATGTGTCCCAGCATGCCCCCCACACTCCTCCCTCCCTACTGCCTGCCTGTTTTCTGCAACAGAAATGGATTTGCCTGTGCAGCTTTGAGCCAGTTCTTGCATTTCCAAAGCTACTGAGAAACCATTTCTTACTGAATAGATGTGCTTATGAAAGCAATATTATTACCTGGACCCCTGAGAGCTGAGAGACACATGCACAGTTTAAACTCCACTGACTGATGGGTGATGTACTTCACACCCTCAAAGAATGTGACTCTAAGCTTATTTCTGAGCCCAGGAAGCTCAAAGCAGTATTTTCTACAGCATCATGTACTTGAAACAGCTACATGCCCCTCCATCTTGGTCTTTGCTAATTCTCTTTCGTTCTGCTGGTGAAAATCATTACTCAAAATACAGTTCAAAAAACCCTCTAAACAGATAAATGGAAGAAAAAACTACCCATGACGTCAGCAAAACAGATACTAATAGACAGATATCAAAGGGATGTTGCCTTCAGCTACACACTTGAAATACTGCTGACGTCAATCTGGGGCACATTTTAGCCTCCTATGCTTTGCATTTAGGAAGCTGAAATACATTGCATATAATTGGTTCCGCCTACATAGAATTTGTTGAGGAGAAAAGCAACAAGATTGCAGGTTCTCACCATGTCTGTAGGCACAAGACGTATTCCTGATACCCCAGCAGCAATCCTGCCCCCTCAGGGGAGTACTGGCAGGAGCTGCCACAACCCCCAGCTGCCACAACCCCCAGCTGCCACAACCCCCAGCTGCCACCTCCTGGTCCTTTCCCCCCTGACCTGCAGACAGGGACTGGTTATGGTATGTGCACAAGGGGGACCACAGTCCCATACCCACATACCACATACAGCAGATGACAAGGGGGACATAAAGTTTAACCAGTGCCTATAGTGACAGGACAAGGGGGATTGGCTTTAAACTGAAAGAGGAGTGACTTAGTTTAGGTATTAGGAAGAAATTCTTTACTGTGAGGTTGGTGAAGCACTGATTTGAGTTTCCCAAAGAAGCTGTGGATGCCCCATCCCTGGAAATGTTCGAGGCCAGGTTGGATGTGGGTTTGAGCAACATGGTCTAGTGGAAGATATATCTATCCATGGCACGTCATGAAATAAGTGAGCTTCCAACCAACCCATTCTATGGTCCTCTGTACTTTCACCTGCATTTTCAGCCCAGGAGCTGAGCAGGTGCTATCCTGGACATTGCAGTTTGCACAAGAAAATAGTGATAGTACTTACTGAAAAAGGTTTTTATGTACAGTTGTCCCAGTGCTGATGGCACTGACATGCTCACTCAGCTGGGTGGCAGAAAGCATCTGTGGTGGACACAGGACCAAGAAAGCAGCAAGCCCAGGGCACTTGAGCATGGATCCCAGGTTCCTGTGACTCAGCTGGCAACATTATCGATTGAAAAAATATGTTGAAGCCAATTTCTATGAGATATGTAACTGCTATCTTGATTGCTCTAATCACAAAACAGGCTATTTGAAGTAAAAAATATTGCTATTGTATTTATAGCTGCACTAATGCCATCCCAGCAGGCAGGTCAGGATCTCACATGAGCTGATGGTAGAAAAGAGAGGCAGACAGGAACATGTTTCTCTTCAGCTGGAGAGAAGTAGGCACTGCTTCTTGGCAAGACCTTTCATCCTGTCAGGGAGCTGTGGCTGGCTTGCCAGAGCCCCCACCCTCCTAGAAGATCAGGGCATAGATGTTTTCACACCCATCTGGCAGTGTGCAAAATCTCCAACCCAAATCCTTCAGCAAATTTGTCTAGCAAGAATTATCATCCCACTCGTGTTGTGCTGTCCCGTACTCCCCTGCATGGCGATGGCAACATCAGAGGGTTTCACACAAACCTTCACTTACTTACCTCCAGAGTTTAAAGAAGCAAACACTCCGCTCTCTGAGGCAGTCCCACTGAAGTCATTCCTACAGAAAGACAGTGAATGCTGAAGGGTGCTGTGGAGAGGTAGCATCAAAACTTCCTGTCTTCCCACTGCTGTGCTTCCCCTCTGACTGAGATGTAGCAGGATATTCCACCCATGTTGTCTCATTTTAAGGCACCCCTTCTCTCTTTCCTCTTTCCAGTTGCTCTTTTTTCCCAAGAAGAGCTGCCAAGGCCTCTCCAAACTCCCAACAGCAAGAGCTGTTCTTGGAGAAGACACAAGCAGGGTGACTAAGGGAACCCCCAGAGAATACCTGGACTGAGCAGACAGGCCCTACTATTTGCATGCTGTTTCTCCAAGTTATTCTGCAATCTGCACCAGAAATAAACAGAGACCCACGATTGCCACTCACAGCACCCACACCAGCAGAGCCAGCTACTCTTTCCCTTGTCATTCCCTTTCCAAGCAGCTGCACACAGGTGAAGACTCTTCCACCCGTCATACTCTTTAGTGTGGCACAGCAAGAAGAGGAGTAGAACAAAGGGCGACATTGTACTGGATGAACCTTTTGCTCCACAGCGATCTCATATCACAAGTGATTTCAGGCTCTTGCAGACCTGTGTGCACAATGTGCCAGGGCTCTGATTTTTCATGCGCACCAGGAGCTTCTGAACTTTGCTGGAGGCAGCAGGTGATACAGGGAAGTTGGGCTTTTGGAAATCAGAGCTTTCACCATTCAACTGTATCTAAAAGGAAGCTGGCCTATGTCTGAGGACAGCAGGCAGAAGAGGGACAAACAAAATTACATTTGAGCTCAACCTGACCTACTAAATCAAACAGCCCAATGCGAGCATTGCAGTATAACATCTTTGCTTCCTACAGACTTGGATTTAAAGAAAAAAAAAACATTTTGAAAACCTTTCTGTAGGTCTTCAGTAGGTCTGTAGGTCTGAATCTTTTATTTGTCTGTGCCTTAAAATAAATGTGCTGCTTTAGCTAACCCATGCTGGGTCCAGCTGTGTCTTTGGGGGTATTCTGGCTGACCCTCTGGAAGGGCATGTTATTGCTGCCCTGTGTGCTGGGGACATGAACATTCTTGTCCAGATTAGAGCTTGGCTACTGATCTGTGGGCAGCTGGGGCTCTGCAGAGACAGAGGGGAGATGCCAAATAGATCCACCCATGGTTGGCCCCAGCTGCCCAGCACTGAGCTCCTCAGGGGTTCTGCAGCTGCAGGCAACACCTTCTGCTCTCCCCACAGGCATTCATTCCTGCACTGCCAGGTATCTCATTATTTAATTAATTTCTCACATAATATATCTGAAACCAAGGTGTTTCATGTGAGGTGAGAATATTTCACTGAAAGGTCTGGTAAGTGACTGAGGCCCTTGCAATGCAGGCTTCCAGCATCTATCCCTTTTTATCTTGCATTCCCCACAGGAATAAAATATACTACGTGGCAGCATAGACAGAAGAAGGAAAAGAGTCTCAAACCCAGTCTGCTGGGGAAATCTTCTCACACCCAAATGATGTTTCCTCTTAGATGGAGGGACTGTAGTCCTGGTCTTATATAGTTTATATATAATAGACCTGGATAAAACAAAACTGCAAGGGAGGCAATGGTTTTCTTTAACACTGTTTCCAGCAAAAAAAACCCCTGGCATGGTCTGGGAGCCCCTTAAGATGGAGGCCCTCTTCTTATCCACCCCCAGGGACATTTCATTTCATTCCAGATCAAGCATATCTCTGCTCAAGTTTCAGTATCTCTGTTAGGACTGCTAATATGCAGTTTTTAGCATTTTCAGTACAAGCTGATTCTCACAGAGGCCCAAACTACCATGAGAAAACACAGGGGGCAGCTGCTGTGTGTTCCACACCTCCCATGCTGCCTTTATATCCACTGCTCCTTACAGCCACACATACACCCACCACTCATCACAGCCCAGAGGCCTTTTCCCACTTTTCTTTTTTTTCAGTATTCCTACCCTGAATAACAGAATCATCTTTCTATTCTACCAATTTGATAAACATCCATCAATTACCTAAGAGACTGGTTAACCACATACCAGTGTGCCTGTCTACTAGGGAGACTCCAAGTCACTGCCTACTCCATACAAGCAAACTGTGGCAGAGTGGGTGAATAATTCTTATTAAATGGAAAGATATTCACAAGGCAAACAGAAAACCTTTTCCATGGATTTATCATCAGGTCTAAAAATAAGTCGCTGCCTACTCAAATTCTTTCTGCCTTTGATGACTGCTGAAATATTTGTGGGGCTTCAACACATATGTCTATCCTCAAAGCAGCAAGTGCAATTTAAGGGGTTAGAAGAGCACCAGAAATACAAATGCGGGCTGGCTTTGGCTTGCTGTTCAGTGCAGCCCTGTGGGGAGCAGAGCTGGCTCTCTGCTTTGTGCAGAGCAGGGCAGTGCAGCCTTAGGGAGCCCTGGGTGACTCCCAGCCAAGGTATCTTATTTTGCTGCTGGTGCCAACTTAGATTTTAAGGACACTGTCCACAGCAGAGGGCTTGGTTGACAAGCCAGTGTCAAGCTCCTGGGGGATTTGCTTATACGGGGGGTATGCCCTAGTGTAGGATGTTTCTAAGAGAGCTACACACCAACTAAGCACTGAAAGGCAGATTGACCAGAGCTAAGGCCCTAGCACTGGTAGTGGAGTTATTAGTTTCTTATCATCCATGGAATCAAAACATCCTGCCATCATTTCATCCTGCCCCACCTCTGACCAGCCTCCCTATGCTGAGCTTTGAAGGCCCCTAAGGCAAACTGCACAGAAAAGCCCCAGTGCAAATGTAATGAGGTACTATAAATAACCAGCAAAACCAGGCCCCAATGTGTGTTTGAAGAGAGCTATTGGAGGACGAATAATTTTTTTTAAATGGAAAATACAAACTACAATGGAAATAAAATGAGATTCAGCTTTAAAAATTGCATAGCTTCCTTGGTAGAGGGGCAGTGCTGTCATAAAAACCTGAACAACCTGAAAAGCTGGGGAGGGTAGTGGTGTAAAGGAACCATCTGTGGGATTTGAGGCAAAGTCATTGACACTTGGCAGGGAGCTTTTTTCTTTCCATCTTCAGCTCTCAGAGATGGTTTTCACTCCTCAGAAGTGAAAATACCTCAAGAAAACCGGTTATGAAAAATTTAAAATAAACAGCTACTGGAAACATTAGTTTGGGTCTTCTCCTTTACCCATCCACCACCACATGTGAAGCATGGAGAAACCTGATGACCTTTGAGACCCCTGGGTCTTGCCTCGGTGTTGTTCAGAAGTTGTTGGAGAAAGAGGGAAGGCTGTGGGTGAGGCACAAAATTCGGGGAAAGCTTTTTCACAGTATGGTCTCTCATATGAGGAAAGGCACCCCTCAGTGAGGTGGAGTCACCAGGTGCAGAGGATGCTCCTGTGGAGCAACTGGCATGCCAGCACATCACCAGGGGCTGAGAGCACAAACACACTCCTCTGTGAAGTAAAAACAAACCATCAGCTTGTCTTGCCAGACTCCCAGGTTCAGCACCTTCTACCAACCTGTATGCCATTGCTGATCTGGATTTTGTTATTGCTTCTATGGTGAATGCCAAAGAGATAAACACCTTCACCTCTAGTTTCCCGGCCTTCAAATCTCTGGGAAATGTACTTTTGTGCCAGGGTGCTGCTGGTAGCAGCAGCAACAAGAAGAGGGGGTCCCAAGCCTCTGGCAGCACACAAGGAAACCACGAGCAAGGATGTTGAACCGCCACAGCCTCCTTAGATGTCCTAGTTAATCCAACCTGTTACTAAGAACAGGAATAGCAATCATCATTTAGGGATTTTTGATCCAGTGAGAATCAAACATGAAACTGGAGAGCCCTGTTTAATGCCTTCATCAGAAAGCAAACCAAAAGGCTGTTAAAGGCAGAACCGATGTCCAGTATCTTCATTCCACCCACAAATTACAAAGTGCAGTTTGCTTGTCTGTGCTTGAATTAATAGCAGGTAATTAGCACATCCCTACAGTAACGCTGCACAGGCACCAGCTGGAGGGATAAATTACAGTTTGGGAGCTGATTTCCCAAACAAGCCATGGCAGGCATACAGCATAGGCTGGGGCTGGATTCTAGCCAAGTGAGGAAGTGGCACTACTGCCATCGGCTGTGGGGAAATAACAAGTGCAATTTTCAGTAACTGTTTATAAAAAAGATAGCAATATATTTTCTTGTTTCAGTGTAATAGGAATGAGTCCTCTTGACTTTGCCAGACACCGTTCTTAGATGTGCAACAGCTTAAAGTGGACGGGTTTTGCCATACCTTTATATAATTATAACCGAATGTCACTGTATTTATTCATCAAGGGGAATTTGGAAATGGGAGGAATACCGCATTTCAAATTATCACTGGAGAAAGAGGTGCTGACAACTGTGCTCGGGTTTTTAGTGCCTAATTAGCAGCATGTTGGAACTGCACCTCCTCTCATTACTCCTGATTACATTTTGTAAAGAATTACTGCGATGTTTATAAAACACTTCCCCTAGAGTTTGTTTCTGAGGATTTTTGTGCTGCTGCCAAGCTGTTCACCTCCCCTGGAGGGACAAGAGCTCGCATATTGACAAAGAAAAGAGAGGAGGGTTCTGGGGAGCCATGCCCCCCAAAGAGGCAGCTACCCATCCCGGGGGACCCGCATCCCATCAGCAACCTCCGCTCAGCAAGTGGCTGGGGAAACTCCATCTCTCTACACCAAAAACCAGTGTGTCGAGCTGGAGTGTTGTTTGGATGGATGGCTAACAAAGTACTCCCCGCCAGAAGCGCAATAGCACAACTTCTCAGGGGTACATCCTGCAGCCGCTCATTACTTGTCGACAGAAAACCAGAAATCCTCAGGGCTGGTTTGCGTGCTCTTGGAGAGGCAGAAAGCAATCCTCCTGCAAGCTCGGTTTGGTATTGCAGAACTGATGAGCCAGACCTGCTGCTAAATCCAGCAGCAGTCAGGCAGCTGTAAACAGAAAAGCTGTTGCAACACACAGGTTGTTTTATTGCATCTTTGCCTCCTTTCCTTACCCAGAAACTGCTGGGTTTCAGGTGATGCGGTTTAGTCAAGCTGCCCTGTCCCGAGGCTGGGGGTCATGGCAGGGCAGCTGGAGACCCCAGAGCTGCCTCCCCGGGCCCCCTCCAGTGCCCCCCACCTCCACTACCACGGCTTAATCACAGCAGCAGGAACCCCTGACCTGCCCTCTGTTAAAGTGGCAATGCATTTTACATTACATGAAGCCGAGAACAAGGAATCCCATGGCAGATGGAGATCTCCAGCACCAAAAAAGGAGGGGAAAAAAAGGACTTAGAAGTAATACTGAGCTAAATTCATCACACGCACACACACAAATGAGAAAAAAGTTTCCATCGCTGTTGCAGGGAACACAAGTATAAATCTGAGCTCAACAGTAATGAATGCCTCCTATTTGAGTGTCTAATGCCATCCATACATAATAATTGCTATCACTGACCTTCCCCAGCATATAGAGGCCCAGCCCCACTGGACTCATGCTGTATAAACTGGTGGCAATGGCCTGGCCCCCCTACAACTTCAGGATAACACAGTAACTCACTGGGAGCTATAAATGGATATAAGCGGTGCAAAATTAAAAATAGAAAATGAGAAAAAATAGGATATTATTAGCAGCAGGCACAGTACATCAGATAATTTTGCAGGTATTTCAACAATAATTTTTCTTAGGAAGAAGATAGTCACTGAGAAGTCACTGCTTTTAGTTTACAAAATACTAAACTTCAAGCAGAACACTCATATTATGCATAAGTGGAGATGGAGGATAAGGTACTGTGACTTTGTTAGGAAAATTAAGCTGACAAGTTTGTCCAAGGCAGAGTGCAGATCAAGATGAAGAATAGACCGCTGACAGATAGGAGATCTTTGAACTAAAGCACGTAGCTTTGTACAGTACAACAAAAGTGCTGCTCAGGAGAGAGTTTCCAGGCTGAAAACAGAGTAAGTGGTAGTATCCCATGTGGCAGGCAGCGTTGCTCAGTCTCTGGAGAAGGGTTTAATCCCATGTTACATGGACTGCCTTGTGCCTGTGGATCTGCATCTCTCAAAGGTGGAACTCATGACTCACAAGCTAAATGCTGAGGTTGGGGTTGGGGGTTAGACTTGAATCTACTGCAGAAGCATCCTGCTACTGAGCTTGGGCAGGGAGAGGCCAACCACTTCTAACCTGAACACAGAGGAAACAAGTCTCAAATCTACCCCGGAGGAGGAGGGAGGGAGAGCAAGAGGAGAGCAGGACAGGAGTTGGTGGGATGAGTTAGGCTGGGAATTGAGAGATTAGTCACATGGGAGGGAAGGAAATTGCTGGTTCAGACTGACCATACATGAGGTCACGTGAAAATCCTGAAGGTAGATGAATAGAGGGGTACTTAGTTCCAATAAGTAGCTTCACAAGAAAGCCAGCAAAAGACAATTTAAATGAGGAGATATGTACCACTTAGATGTGTCCCACAGGAGCAACAGGA
>JAWWMO010000001.1:46599429-46624479 GCA_035047845.1 Dendrocincla fuliginosa
TCACAAGAAAGCCAGCAAAAGACAATTTAAATGAGGAGATATGTACCACTTAGATGTGTCCCACAGGAGCAACAGGATGAAATTTATAGCTCTATGATACACAAAGGGTCACATTAAGTAATAACAGGTCCTTGGTTTTAAAATATGGAAAACAGAAGCCAGGCTATTCTCTGTGGTATACAGTGGGAGGACAATTGATCATTGTCATAAACTGAAGAGAGAAAAGTTCAGACTTGCAAAGAGAAACTTCCACAGCAAGTACAGTTTAGCAGTGGCACAGGTTGTTCAGAGATGCTGTAGCAGGTCTGCCTTTGGCGTTTTCAAGACACAAATGTAGAAAGCCTGAAACAACTTGGCCTGACCACAGACACTGTCTGAATGCAGCTTTGGGAAATGAATAGTTCCTGTTCTTTCACTAATGAACTTTAATTCCCCAAAGTTAAAAGCAAACAGGAAGATGGCATGGGAAAGCTAATCGAAAAACTTGCCATGGGCAGACATGAGAAAAGAGGGTTAAGTGAGAAACAATCTTGTCCAGCCTAGGGAGTCAGAAGATCATTCCAAGGTCAGCTATTTTCTTCAAAAATTCTTTGTGAAGCTCACTTGCTATCTAATATGACTCATTTCTTTTTATACCAAACTCTTTAGGAGTTAACCATCCTATCTCTTGCTCTGTTAGCTCAAACGCGAGGGTCTTTGGACAAAGACAAAGTTGCCAGGTTGCCTAGATACTGATAAATTATCAGCACAATAAACCACCTCTGCTTCTCCCTTTTGCCTTTCACAGAAATCCAGAAAGCTACGTCAAGCATGCAAAGGATAGAAATGGGAGCAAAGCAATATTAATCCAGCCTCCTAGTACATACACATATCACCAAAATACTTAGGCTGAAGCCACTCTGTCTTGGGGAGAACTTAATCACAGCAGACTCAAGATAGTCATGTTGTCTGAAACCCTCATGACTACCCTGTAGCGCTCCTAAAATCTGGGCTCCCCACAAACCCACCCAATGAGCTGACAGGCAAGCAAATGCATTGCTGTCTTCGCTCTGCACCTGTTTCACCTCAAACCGGTGAATTACATTCCCACAAAACATTTCCACTTTCACAAATCATTGCTTTGTAACAACATTATCTTTTCTGGAAAGTTCCTGCCCAGTATCTCTGAAGACACAAGTGCACAAACAGAGTGGACCCCCTTCAGAAAGTGCCACACCCCATTAGTGGAGTGATCCTGACCCATGGTGGTTTGGTGATCTCCATTCCATCAACTCTCAGAGAGAGAAGGATGGGCTTTGAGAAAGTTGAGACACATTCTACTGGCACTCTGAAGACCAGGAACAGCATCATGGATCTGAGCCAGTATCCTACTGGAAGCTAGCACAGGGCTCAGAGCGCCGGGGTGTTACGTTTACTGTGGCAAGTGCTCCTTGGTAGGTGGCCCACTGCATGCTCAACAGGCTGGAACTCCTTCAAAGCTCCCTTCTGCAGTCCCATTGTTTCCCAAGCAAATTGCTGGGTTTCATTGTTGATGTGGAAAGAGAAACATGTTTCAACAGAACCAGATTCCCTTTTCCCACAAAACTGCTCCTGCAGCCCTGCTTTTAAAAGCATGTATCACTGACACGAATGCAATTGCTTTTCCCCACAAAGACACTCTAAACCAAAAAGTCCCTGTTAGTCATCACCAAAATTCCTGATGACAATCAAATATTTAGCATGTATCATACGTGCACTGCTTTGGGAGGACTAGTTTAACATGAGTATTTGTGTTCTGTAGTAGAGTCTAATGTTTGTCCTTCCACAAGACAGCCAGAGCCAGTCTTGGAGCCCAGGTCACAGGGAATCCTGACAGGACAACCTGCTCTTTTCAGTCACAACTACAGTGTTTCAGTTTGCCTTCATTTTCAGCAATACAGGGCGACACTAATGGCAGTTTATATGGAGCTGACCACATGTATTATGCACAGTGGCCAGTATTCCTCTTTGCTCACCGGTTCTAAACCAGCAACAGGAACACCAATTTAACACCTTATTCTCGGGGCAGAAGATGCATAGGGGTAGGTGCATATCCACAACCAAAGCATGACTTACAAAAAAAACCCAAATCCTCCAATGAGCTGGCCCAGAATTGCACTTTATTAGTGAACATCATCATCATCAATGTTTATTCCAGTATTTTATGAAAGACATACACAATTTCACAGAATTGCATGAATACATCTCTATAACTTTGTGATTTAGTTTATCACTGGGGGGGCTATTCTTCTTAATTAGTTATATGCTTATCAAAACCAGAAAACTTCAGGTCAACAGTATAAGAAAACAGACTAAGCACAATTTTCCAAGGCTCATTAGTTCAGTTTTGAAGACTTAAAATTCTATATGGAATAAGTGAGCTATTATTGACCTGTGAATGAATTAATCATAACTGTGCTTGGCCACGTACTTCACTCAGTTTTAGTTTGAGACTCATTCTTTTGAATTTATAAAGGCATCCAAATTTATAGCTAATGTTTTCTCCAAGCCCCAAATGGTATCTGAAGGAGACTAGATTAAGTTCTGGAGAAAGAATTGTCCAATTAACTGAGCACAGTAAAGTTATGATCAAAGACTGCTTTCAAAAGACTATTTAAAGTTGAACCCACACTTGGTATGTGACAGCTCCAACTATTGATACTAGTCTTTTTGTATGAATACCATTAATCATCCATAAACACAAACCTGCGCTTGTTGAGCTGTTTTGCCACGCTTAGAACGCTCCTAGTGCTTTGGCCATTGCTATTACTAGCTCCAGAGATTTTAAGAAAATAAGGATTTTATAATGCAAAAATTTATTTTCAGTTCTGTGGCCCTGTAGATTTTCATCCTCTTTCAGCAGATGGATTCTTTACCTTATGTGAAGCTACTGAAAATTTATATTAATAAGTCAGGCCAAAATTGTCCACTCTGTATAAAAAGTTAGACTTCCAACTCTGTATTAGGCATCCACCTTGCAATGACCTTTCCAAAGACACTGAGATTATACAGCTCCTTTTCATTTCAGGGGACTTCCACTATTAACACTGAAAAAATATTCAGAAGGCAAGTAGGATTTTAAATCATATTGAGATGATTAGTTTCAGGCACTTTCATTTCAACAGTGTTTGGTTTTTAATATGTAGCCTATTTTCCAATATAAAAGGAGCAGTTTGAAAACGTCCATATTTAGATACTACAGTCAAAGCATTTACATGTCTACATTTAGCTTACATTTTCATGAATATGCCAAAATGTTTTTTAATTCCTCCTCACGCTTTAGGAGAAACATTCAAGAACTGACAGATTTGTAAAAAAAAAAAAACCCTCAAGATGGCCATTAGCAAGAGTCAGTGATTTACAGTATCTTGACATCCACAACAGACCAATCTGCCAAATTAATGGAATGCTAATGTGATAGCTGACTTCTAATCACCACATCTTCCTTACAAAATTAAAAAAATAAAAGCAACAGTGGAAAACCAGCCGTGATACAAAGAGATTTAAAACTTTAATTCACCAAATTTAATCACCTGTAAGAAGGTCTCCTGCAATCAATCACAAAACATCAAAATAATTTTCAGTGAAAAACATTTTGAGTCTCAAGATTCCTGTAGACCTTGCCTGCAGAATGGGAAAAATGTTTCAGTGCTTTTCGTTTCAGCAGAAAAGGTAATTGATCTGCATTGAATCAGCATCTCCAAGACAATGCTTGGACAGAGATGTTACTTTTTGTGTGTTCATATGCTCCTAGGGAGCACTTGAAAGGTTTGTTCTCTCAGATATTCAAGACCAGAAGCTTTCAGCACTCCTTGCTTCCACATGAATTCCTACTCCTTTGCACTACATGATCTACTGTCCTTATCAACAAAAGTGTTTAAAATACAAAACTTCTATTAAATTTAATGAGTAGTTGGATTTTTGTAACCTTCCTGCACGCTGACCCCTACAATCTCACCCAGATCTTGAGGGAACTAAACAAAAAACACAGTGCTGCTCTTGGTACTTATGTAAACAGTCACGAAACATCAGGAAATGTTTTCTACCTATGCCCTGCCATCAGTGGAAATCAGAGTCAAATCGTGGTTTAATGAGATAATCTCCATGAGCAGATGCTAAATGCCCCTCAGTTATAAACCACCAAACAGAGCAAGTTACAAGGATGCCTTGACTATGAAAACCACCACAGTTCCTGAAGCTGCTGTGCCTGTTGCACACAAGAAGAGCTTTCTACCCAGGCTTACCACTGATTTTGCAAGGAATGTTTTATAAGATGGGATTTTTATCTGCACTTCACGTAGGTGGCTGCAACACTAGAATACAGCAGAACAAGTGGCAGGCAAGCCAGGGTTCTCCTGAGATTTGTGGCAGCACTTTGAAACACATTTTCTTGACGGGAAACACTGAAGTGGGTCAGGATTACTCAGGACTCAGCATCTCCATATAAACCTGAGATTTACCTTTTTGGGGGACACACATGGCAGCTGTGTTTTCACATTATTCCTTCTCAGTTTGAAAAATGGAAGATAGTATTTGTGCAGTTAAAGACAAATACTGATGTGCTCTTATTATTATCCCAGGAATGCTCCTTATGGAAGTCTTCAGTTAAATAAAGAGCTGTGTCTTCTCACGTATGCAGATGTACCTGATGTACAACATAAACATGAGAAGAGGCCATTTTTTGGACACACAGGCTCACAGTGCAGGCTGATAACCAGTATAATACAGACTGCCCCACCCAGGGATTGTTATTGTTTATAGAGATTTCAGGCCTCTGAGGCTTTTTTCATCTCACTCTAATCCTTATTAATAAGCTTTCAGCATGCTATTATTTCTTAAAAGTTACCAAATTTGTCCTAAAGCAACATTCCACTGCTTCATAAACAATTTCTACTATTCACTGAAATTACCATCTGTTCTACGTTTTTCAAATGCCAAAGTTATTTTTTACCCTTTATTCCCCCCTCGCCCCCAAATATATATTACCTTGCACACAATTGCATAATGAATAAAGACAAAAGACAGCTCAGGAACTATAGTAGTTTTGGTCCCTTTTCTCTGGTGAATCATGAATTTTTCTATATGTAAAAAAGAGGGTAATTGGTGCTGTGATGTACATGTGGAACATACTTCTTGATCTCAACCTGTAGTATGCCCCCCTAATACTCTGCAATTCAGAAAAGGTTACCAGAATTTTTTTGCAAAAAACAACAACAAAAACCCCCTAGCCTATACATCTCAAAATGTATTTTCAAAATGGTCTGCTATGTCTCTCTTTTATCCCCCCCAAAAATGGTATGAAAAAGAGCAGTTGCCAGTATCAGAGATTTGCATATGCACAGCAGGTATGGTCCTGCTGAATGCAGTTTTTCTCCTGATGCTCACTGAAGATTCTTGGTAGCTGTGCTGCAAAATTTGGGTCCTGCTAGAATACACTGGGATTAGCAAACACAGTGAGACCTCCTTGGTATCCCATCTAGCTCCTAACTGATCTTCTCATAACCTGCTTCTCATTCTGAGGGACCCCTGTGTGACATCGCCATGCCCCCACACTGAACTCTAAACAAACTCAAAAATAGTCTAAGGGCATCTGCCGTAAAACAAGTATTTCATTTTCAAATATGTTTCTCATAATGTAACAAACTTAGGGAGAAACCGTGCATGCCTTTCACAGTCTGCTTAAAAATAAGGGGAAAGGGTACACCAAGGTTGTATTTGTTCAATCCCAAGATTCCAAACTATTTTTTTCTATATTGAAGAGTATTTTCACCACAGAGACATGAGGATTGGAAAACAAAAAGCTTCACATATTTTCAGCACAACAACCTTAAATGTTGATCTCTGAACTACAACAGAGTGATTTAGCAAACACCGTCTGAGGCTGCGTATGGGGAATCTTCCTTGACAAGGAAGATGCAGAGAGACTTTAGTGACATAACATTAGGATAATCAGCCTCTGGAAACAAATGAATGTGCATGCATAAAAGCAGGCAACTTGAGCTGAATGGCATTAACACATCTCGTGAGAGCTGTTTAAAGCAGGCACTACAATGAAGCAACATTCAATGAAACTGATCTGAAATAACCTAACAATCACATCTCAAAGCAGCTGATGTCTATCAACTTGCCTTACCATGTGATGACATACAAATTCAGCCCATACTTGACAGGAGAGATTTTGAGTCATCCCTGGATATTGAATCACTTAAGAATACAGCACGCTAATCAAATATTTGGAGATCGATAATTTTTTTTCTAAAATCAGTAATGGAAAATATGAAAATGAGTTCGAGTGAATAGTCAAATATTCTTTGTAGATCAGACCATTAAAAGATTACATTCCACGTGATTCACATACAGCCCTAAATTGTTTCTGGAGGAGCACTCTTCAATGCAATCACATCAACCTAACAAATCTGTGTTCAGATGTAAATTTCAAAACAGATTGTAAACTAAATAGCAAATTAAACACACACACAAAGGCATGAAAAAGCCTCAAATGTCAGGATGTTTTGAGCACCCCCTAAATCCTCCAAATACGGGAAATATGCATTAAATGTAGTATTTTGTCTTTTGGGAGGATGCTGGTTTCATATTTACTGTGTTAGCAAATAATTGTAAAGGTACTTCTTTCCATTTCCAGACAGATTCCTGCTGTGCATGCTCTCTCCTGGATTACATAAACCGCAGAATGCAGATCAAGGACATGACCGATGATCCTTCTGTAATTAAAGCTCCCTTAATGATGCCAACACCGGCTCTATAACAAAGAGCCAGGTACAAAGTACCCTTGCTCTTTTCTGAGCCCTTAACAATCTCTTATGCAGGCAGCAATCACAAGCCACTAGACAGAAAGAAAGAATATAACTGATTTGTACTTTTGTGAAGAAACTGGAAGATATTACTCAGTTCATTTCAAAACTGGTGATGTCTGCAAACAACCTTCCTTATATATCCATGTAACATTCCTACAGAAGTTCCCCAAAAGAACATTTCTTAATACAGACCAAAGGAAGTTAATTTCTGCCTCACCACACTCTATCATTAAAACTGGAAACAACAGATTTCAGAGCTCTCTCTATTTAAAAGATGAAGGCTTGTGTTTGTTTGCATGGTAGTTGACTTGCATAATTCATTTATAGCAATCAATCAGTAGCAAAGCTGCTGCAAAGTGAACAACCCTTGAATACAGATTATGTAGAATATTAATTTCAGTAATAATTGAGTACTTGGAGTCTCACATGTAAAGAGACTCATGTATTATACATCTCACATTATGCTATGAGAGGTTAGAGGGCTTTGAAGCCTTACAAGGCCAAAATCATAAAATGTGCATATTGCACAAAATACTGCATTATCAAGAAAGAAAAAAAACCCCTGAACTTCTAGGACATACAGACTTCAGATCAATCCAGGCAAATGTGGGGGAAAAGTGGACATCTTACACAGTAAAGGCACTCTTTGAAAGCAAACAAGTCACACCTGGATTGTTTAAACTTTCAGAAAAGTCACAGAAGTATCTTCAGTGTAATACTGCAGTCCACAAATAAATAACATGAATGTTAATTAACTGAAAAGGAGTTTTCTTCTCTTACAGGTAAAGGTAACTGAAGAAATACATGTACTGCTGCTTTCACCTATGAATACAATTTCAAATAAATGCTCTCAACCAACTTTAACCCCCTCAAAAAAAAACCCCAAAATGAAAAAAAAAAACCAAAACCACTAGCCCAAACAAACCAACCACCACCCAACACTTTTTGGCATCCTCAGTTGTTGAAGCATTTTCAATTCTGTCACTGAACAAAATCAGCAGCTAAACAGGAAAAAAGATGTCACCTCCTTATGTGGGTAAGTAGACAAAGCTTTGTCTGCAAGAGAATTAATCCCTGTTTGTTTATAATTCACACTGTGGAGGTATAGTATGCTAAGGGACAACTATTAGTTTTGAATGAAGAGTTAAGACACTTAGAAAGAAGAAAATTATGAGGAGTTTATGACATAACCGCACACAGTTGAGATCTTTCTGGTAAGGGCAAGTGGAAAATCCTGTAGGAAAAGGTAAGAAGAAACAAAGCTAAATACGTTCTGGCATATGAAGACCAAAGATTTCATGTATTAAAATTTCTTAGGGAAAAGGATGAGCCACCCAATAGTAAGACTACAAATGATCATCTTAAGCCTACAGCTGAGAGACAAGACCAAACAGCACAAGATAATCTTCCTTTAATTTTAATAGGGGAATTAGTAAAGTAACTAGAGGCCTCAGATACTTCAGATTCCAAACTTTACAACATCCTCACAAAAAAAAGTAACCAAGCAACGCAGACTTTCATCTGTACATGATCCAAATAGTGCATATGCAAGAGTGCTTGTGGGAACACTGAGACACAGACATGGGGAACAAGCCAGGATGTCCTGTCCAGCTTTAAGCTGCTGCTCCAGGATGCAGATCTTCTGTGGATTTTGTGTTGTAACTGCCAGTCCTATGCAGATGTCAAAGACTGTGGCAGAGGATCTGAAGTGGTATCAAATCCCTACATGCTAACACCTGAATGTTGCCTATGGAAATGCAATCTGATTTATGAGCAACTTCTGAAAACACAATTCAATTTAGCCATTCGTACAAATACCTGAACACCTAAAAGTCACCATTTCCATGCAATGAACGCTATGGATATGGTCATCACAGCTACAAATATGGCAGGGTCTGAACTGCTTGTAAAACTCTAGGTACATTCATTACAAAAGTAGTGTGTACTCCAAGTGAAGAATGATACCAGATTATATATAGATACTGTAATTAGCTGCACCTTTTTCTTTTGATGCTGGACTCCTGTTCTTTGTCAGTCTCTCTCCTATGTTAGTGCTGTAAACACTTTTATTTTCCTTTCCTTCTGTTTTTCCTCCCACAAGGTGGCAATCCAAGAAATCCTCTAGGTCACTTGGAGGCATATTTTGTAGCAAGGTACAAATTTTTTTTAGGAAACAGAAGTCCAGAGAGAGCAGTATTTCAAAACATTCCCTTTCTCCTCTCCCTCAGAAACTAATGACTTACTAAAAAACTAATCCTAGAGACGCACAGCACCCAAAATACGGCTGCCATCAAACGACTTTTGTAACAATACAATGAGTATGATATATAATGCAGCACATTTAAATGCACTTCTTCCACAGCTCAGGGCAGTCAGCTAAATACAGGAAGTTCCAAATACTTTTTAGGTTTGAAAACACTGCAAAGCACAAAAGGCAGCTGACTGGCCATTCGGGCTCCACAAAGGATACAGTACATATCTTTAGAGAACATACTTTATTTAATAGAAGTTTTTTGCTCCAATATACAAAATAAGGGACTGTAGTCCCAATTAACATTTACATAGTTACACAGCAAATAATTTCCACCATTTACAACAACTGACAACTTTCCCACACTCCTCACTGTATTACATTCAAGAAAAAAATCCTATGTTTTACATACCAATCAGTTATATTTCATATTTCTCTGTCTCTTAATTTTTTTTAGCTTGCAGTTTCTGATATCAGTTTAATTAAGAACTTACAATGACTTCGGCTGCACTAAAAGAAAAATGAAATATATAATCTGGAATACTATCCCAAAACTCCTATACAAAATAAAAGTCAGTATCTTATAAAAATACATAGCAGGAGTAAAACCGGTGAAACAAAAATGTTTTAAATCTTGTTAGGGTATAAAATATTTAACAACTAGCCTCAGCTTTTAACTACATTAGAACAAAACAAAACAAAAAAGAAAAAAAAAAGAACAACAAAAAAGAAAAAAATCAAAATTTACATTTTCAATTAGCAAAAATTAATATGACAGTTCTTTTGCAATACTGTACCTTAATTATGCAAAGGACTTCATCCTTCTAACATGCACCATTATCCAACTGATTTACCCCACTAACCCTTTTTCTACTGGAAGCTGAAAAAAGGATTTAACATTATTTGAATCCTTTAAGAAAACTCCAATCACATATTTCTGCATCTCCCACAATATTTTGGCTTTACTTTACAATGCTGGTAGATTATCATGACACATAATATTCTATAAAAGAATTCTAGCCAAACCAAGGCGTTAGAAACTCTGCATCTTACAAAAGCAATTTGTTACAGTATGACAGTTGCTAAATAGCCCAATTTATTCAGTGACCCTGTTAAAGATTTGTTCAACTGAGTGAATAGGTGAAGTCATTTCCTGAGCTAAAAGATACAGGTAAGTAAATAGTTATAGCAGCAGACAGGAGACATTCTTTTTAAAAGTTGTAATAGTATCAATAAAATAACCTTAGAAAATTACAGTAATGTAAAAACCACTAGCTGAAGAGGGAGTGACAAGGACATCCAAGACCTGATTGCCATAATCTGGAATGCATATCCTATGACCTTCCAGAAATTACATTCAGCTACTGTCAGACAATGTACTCCTAAGTGAAGAATGTCAAATCACAATAGTTCACATTTCTCGTAGATCAGGTGTTTTGTCAAGATTTAATTCTTCATGCTGTTTCACAAACCTGAAGCAAGGTAAACCGCCTGGTTTCAGAAATTTTCACTCTACAGGACTTAAATATTATTACTTTTAAAGGAATGTGGTATCTTCAGTCTCATGAAATTCCAAGCCTATTTCTTCTTATTACTCAGACATAATTTAATGTTTAACAGAAGTTAATCCATTTTTAGGAGAAGAAAGAATATTTTTAAATTTGTTTACTTTGATACAAATCACTCTAATTTGTTTAGAGTATGAACCACTAACAAATTATCAAAGAACTATAAAGACCAGTATACCACCACTGCACCACCATTTTCTTACGATATGCATTCTTAAGAGTCTCCTATGTAATAGTTTGATCTTTCAAACTTTTTATCACTCATTAATGCAAAGAGGATATTCTAATTTTATTAAATAAAGTACCTCAGTTAGATACCAGTTCCTCCAGAAGGAAATCTCTCTTCTGTGTTATTAATTTTTTCAGATATTATAGGCATTGCTTTTACAATTTATATTGGCTCTTCTTTAACATTTAAACATAAGCAGTTTTAATTCAAATTAATATATAAAATTTCCAATAAAGGACAATACACATGATCCTAAGTTACAATAATTTATAAATAAAAATAAACTATTACAAACCAAATCCTTCCCCATACGGAGATTAAAAGCCATAATCTTGACTGATTGTTCCCGATCATACATTATAAATAACGTAAGCTTCTTCAGAGAAGCAAAACATACTTGCCTCCCTGACACCAGTTTACACCTTCAGTTTAAACTACCACCATCAAGAAGGCAATTGTGTTGGGCCCAGATAAATCTTCTTGCTTACATGATTACCCTCCAAACCTCACGCTTTCAAACTTAAGCACAGGAAACTAACTTCACAAAGAATCCTTTACCTTTTACACACAAAGTCTGTATAAAATACAGATCTCTAATGCTCCTACTGCACCAATCTGGCAGTGCAGCTAGAACCTGATTCAAACTCCACTGAAGCCCGTGAAAGGTTCTCCAGTGGCTCAATGGGCTTTGAACTAGGATCACAGAGACAGTATTACCCAAATGAAAGCTCCTGCAAGAGTGGCTGGTATCTCTCTTTTTGCTTACGGGATGCAGTGGAGATGTGTAGTCAGCATGATACCTGAGCAAATAAAATGAAAATGATACGAAAGTTTTAAGAACCCCACACTCTTTGCTTAGTTGTGTGCAAACTGTGCTATTGTCCCTAGAGATCCCTGCTTTCCATCTCTTCAGTGCTTGCTCTGTTCCAGGGTAGAGAAGACGTGAGACACAAATTTATCTCTCTTCACTACAGTTCCCCCTCAGTCCCGAGACTGGTAGAAGAGGATGTAACCAGACTCAGAGTTCTTTGAGATGTCAGATGTCAACCCGTAGAATTCTTCAATAGCTTGTGCATCAATTTTCTGTATGTAAAAACCCAAAAATTTAAAGTACGAATATCTTGCATAGTATACACATAAAATTAAGTTCCACTCTAAAAATTATTGCCAAACCAAATTAACTTTCACATAATTACATAAAATAATAAACCCAAGTATTTCTTAAAACTCTGCCACCATCTGCACAAAGGGTGGCAGCTATATACGTTTTGTATCTAAATTTTTAAGAATTATGTGAACCTACTGCAAGTGCACTCTTATGTGCATTGCTTGCACAAATTTCACACAGATAAATTTTAAAGACAACAATATCCCACTGAGACTTTTTGAAGTCTCAATATGAAGAATGAAAATACAAACTACTATTTCTAATTCTAAGCAGCATAATCCAAACAAATGCAGAGGAGAATAACAAGGCAGCAGAAAATGAAGGCTAACATTTTGTATGTTTTTCACACAGAATGTTTGCTTATGATCCTGTTAGCTTAGATAGCCTCCTATAACCAAAATTTAGGGTGAAAGATGGAAAACTTCTGTTGAGAAGGTGAAGAGTGTTGTCTGGTTCTGTCAACATTCTCACCTATAAAAGAAACTGAAAACAAGCTCTGTTGCCACATTTTAAATCAAAGGCAATTAGGCTACAAACAACAAAAAGGCAAAGAGGTAAGCTTTCTTTCACTTACGTGGATTTTACTTAATCTCATTACCATTACTTGGAATAAAACCTCTCGCAGGAAGGAGGGAGCTATTCCAACTTAATGAACTATAGGCCTAAATGTCAACGAGATGGTTTAGACTTAAGAACAAAAAGATTCTTTCCTTTCTCTTCAGATGGGCTATGAGAAAAAAGATAGATTACTGCCATGTGTTACTGATTTGGAATTAGAGAGATTGCCCCTGATGTTTGTGAAATGATGTGATATATGCTACAGCTCTCTCTTTTCACTGGAGGAAAGTGTACTTCTGACTTTATCAAGACATTTCAAGTTATTGTGTATCTTGACATGACACAGAGGCAATCCTGTTACTTTCCCAACAACTCTGTATTTCAGTGTTTGTCATTTCCTGTGTTAAAAACTGTCCATAATTTCACCTGGGGAGAAGAACTCTTCAATATCTTTGACCAATTAACAATGTAAGTCCAATGACTAGTTAATTTTTTAATTGTTGTTGGTTTTTTCCTTTAATTATTCAATTCTTGAGTACTGTAAGGAAAATGGAAACTTAATTTTATAGATTTAATTAAGTCATGAAAAACACTTGGACAACACAATCATACTTCTGTTCACGTGTAACCACAGACAAAGGAAAAAAAAGGAAGATGACAGAGCAATACTCTAAGTAAAGAATAAAAGATGAAACAGAAAGTCAAAACTGGTGAAAGGAATTCTGTTCCAGATTAGTTATAAATAGGGTTTTTCCCCCTATTTAAGAATAATTCCTGGAAGCATGGCTAATATTAGCAAGTATGCCACCAGAAGCAAAGGGCTCCTGCTTCAGGGATTAACTTTTAAATTTTAGGGTGAAATCTCAAAAATCTGAACTCTCTGCCTATTTTATATGTGTTGCACCTTCATCTGGAACAATCCAGGATACTTGATATAAGAGATTACCACACTGATCTATTCTGTTAAATCATAAGCTCCTAGAAAACATGAACAAAGGACTTGATTAAACAGACTGTCCTCAGAAAGAGCTGCAGTGAAACTAATTTATCTGTATCTTTATTTGGCATGCCTTCTGGCCACAGAACGGCTTATTAAAGAAAGGTAAAAGTGATCATAACCAAAGGAGCTTCTTTTAAGTAGCAATGCAATTCAAAGGATTGTACAGTCAAATTGTAAGTCATTGCTCATTCTGGCTGGGGTTGAAGCCTCTTCTCATTAGCATGCCAGTCATTTTACTTTAAGTAAATATATAAACAAGGTGGGTACATGCTCCCTGATTGGGCTTACCTCAACAATATCATCATCAAAAAGCAACCAAAAATCATGACTCTTCACTATTGCAATATAATGTCCTCTGTTAGGGCCACTGTAAAAGATAATTAGAAAAGAACACAGTTAATAACATATATGTATGTAGAAATGTATTTAATTGTTTTTTTCTTGTAGAAATGTATTTAACTGTTTTTTTTCTTGTAGAAATACTTACCAGTAACTAAAATGGCTACTACTACAATTTCTGTTTGGATTTTCTTCTCTTTTTTTTCACTCTCCACTTACATTATCTTTATGACGTCTTATCTCTATATTTAATATTGTGCTAAAAAAAGGTTTATAATTTCAAATGAGGAATAAGCAGCACAGGCATCCAAAATATAAATGAAATTTTAAAAAAGAGACAGAAAAGTGAAATCAAGAAAACATTCCAATATTGTACAGAGAACAGATCCCAAACTATTTGTGATTTTCAGAAAGAAAAAGCTATAGAACTGCTGCTCATCTACATGAATCTCTTTATCTGGTCCACTGTAAGGAAAAACTGCATTAAAGTGGCAGTTTAGGAGTCTCAAGAAGCACAGTAATGAGAAGGGCTCCCAATTAAAACTGTTATCATGCTCAGCTCTTCAGTTATGGCACACAAGAAATTTGTCCACAACCACGACAGTAAAAAAAATCCACCA
Source organism: Dendrocincla fuliginosa (assembly GCA_035047845.1). Taxonomy (NCBI): domain Eukaryota; kingdom Metazoa; phylum Chordata; class Aves; order Passeriformes; family Dendrocolaptidae; genus Dendrocincla; species Dendrocincla fuliginosa. The sequence goes on from JAWWMO010000001.1 coordinate 46,613,996, forward strand.
AAACTTTGAAGTGCCTTACTTCTCATAAGGTTTCAAGTAAGGAAATAATGCACTTTTTGAAACAGCTGAACCTTACCACTGAAAGTGGGCAACTAATTAAATCAGTTCTGAAACCGCCTTGATCAGCTAACAGCTCTCATACAATTTTTATGTCCAGATCAGGGATGGAAGGTTGCCACCTGTGAAGGACATGCCTGTGTACCAAGTCACTGACTAATGTACCAAGTTCATCTCCTGCCATGGTTCTGAGAATGGAGAAGCTCCCAAGACTGCAGCTTGAGTGAGGGAGGCAGAAATGGTCGGAATTGGACAGAATGGTCAGAAAGGATTTTCCTTGAAATCCAGAAGAAGAGTGCCCCAGGAAACTAGCACAAAGGCTTACTTTCCAAAACTGTCCACAATTGGCCAATCCGAGGTCTAGTTAACTCTGCTATCTACTCACTGTGAGAAAATTGATAAACTGGAACAAATTGCCCAAAGAGGCAGCAAAATCAGCATTCCTAGACATGAAACTGATCCCAGTGCAACCTAAGCTAATGTCAAAGTTAACCCTGCTTTGAGCTCTAAGTGGTTGACCTCACAACATAAATTATTCTGTAATTCTACATGTCAAATGGCAATTTTCAACTCTGGAGCTTTTATCTACTCAATAAGCAGTTTGTAGAGCAGCCTGATTTTAAGACTTGAAGCCACAAGAACATTTTTTGAATATAGCAAAATCAAATACAAACCTAAGAGTCCTATTTTGAAAGCAACGAAAACAAGTAATAAACGAAACTCATAAAATGTGGATCTATTTCAGAAAATGTTGCCTGAGCCTTAAGAAAACCACCCACCCTAAAGGAAACGCTTTATAAATTCATCTTTCTATAATGCTTTCCTTCCTAGGAAACTTTTTCCTTTAGAAACTGTTCTTAAATGTTATTATAATTATATGATATTGTGTATTTTGTGGTTGGTTTGGGTTTTTTCAAACATAGGTTAAGTTCATACAAAGATCATTATGTGAAATACAGTTATTGCTTTTCACCATGAGCTGTCACAGCAACAAAGCCGCATGTTCTGTCAGGACTGGGAGCTTCTCCCCAAAACACTTTTTCCTAAGAAATTTTTCTTTTAAGAGGTCTTTAAATCCTATTGATTTACATGATACTGGGTGCTTTGCATTGTTTCTTTAGACATAGTTACACTTATACAAAAATCCCATTCTTAAAACAGAGTTATTACCTTCCACAATGAACTACCACAGCAACAAGGTCATACATTCTGTCAGGATTGGTGGCATCTCCTGAGGTGTTAAATAAACGAAGTTCTAAAGGAAAAACTACTCTATAAGAGAGTTTTGTGTATCGATGCAGCTGATCCATGTATTTAAATCTCTTCAAATGGAGAGCTAGAATCATAGGCAGCTTTTTTACTTTCATCCTGAAAAAAAGGAACCAAACGATAAAAACACAACTGTATTTCCAGTATTCACCCAAAACACTCTGTCAATATCAACAAACAGGAAATCTCTTTTACTGAAGTCTTTAAAAATTTAGCAAGTGGTAAAAGAAACCCAAATAATCAGCTGTTTAAAAGTAAGTCCTGTGTTGCTAAACCAAAGGGGGATTTTTAACAAATGAGAGAACTGGAAATGTATTTAGAACAATACGCTATAATATATAAAAACAGCCATGATGACCTCACATAATAATTTAGACATAATGATCACATAGCACAGAATTCAATTTTTGAACATATTTACCCATAGCTTTCCCAAGTTCCCAAAAGCAACACCTAGATCCCACTTGATATACAGAGGAGGTATTGCAACAGAGTTGTTTCACAGATCCTGTTCCAGCTGAATTTCTCAGTAAACCAGCCAAGTCAAACAAGCTTTTTAAAACAAGCTTTGTTACACCACTTTGTCACATAAGCATTACTCCAAGTTTTCCTGTCAAGCCATTAATTTTAAATTGCCAAAGGATACAAACAGCCCAGTGTTAATACACCTACCTCCTGCTACCCGAACACGATAAGGCTCTGCTCCAGCACAATAATTTTGTACTAATGTTGCAGCAATGTTTTAGGGCAGTCAAAGCCAGAAAGTGATAATCTAGTTTTACTGAGGGCTCACTGGCCCCGTTCCCTAGTTTGAGGTATGAAGATCTCACATCAGTGCCTACAAATCCTCCTCAGCCAACCACAGCTGGCCTGGCAGCAAACACAGGCAATAAATTTGCCCATACTAACAGAACAACCAAGCTGAGTGCTCTGCTTCTTGGCCCAGCCAAGTGCCTTAGATCAGCACAGTGATGTGTTTTTCGAACTGCTTTCAGTCCTGACAGGTAGCTCAAAAGTCTCAACAACACAGCCCAGGTTTCAGACACATCTACTAAGACCATATTTTCAGAATGTCAGGAAATATGTTTGTACAAGACAATCCTTTTTCAAAAGATAGTGGACTGTGGACAAATTCCTTGAAAACTCACCTTTCTTCCCTTTTTCTCATTAAACTTAGACTGACAACAACCTGTAGGGAACCCTGCTAGACTCAAAGTACTATAGAACTGATTCTTTCAGTAACTGGAAAAAATATTTTATTTTCAAGAAAAACCAGGTTAAAAAAGTCACATGCAATCAATGACTTTCCATCATCGCCAGTAGTCTCCGATTAGTTTAACAGTAAACTGACAGTTTGTCTTTTTAACTCATTTTTGCTCTTAAGACCATTCTTTTTATCATTTGTAAAATAAATAATGATCAAAGGAGTCTCAAAATGCTTTACATGATTCCCATTACTCATTGAAATGGACACATTGAATTGTAGCAAGAGGAATGCAACCAATTTACTCTTAAGTGGAAGAAGAATGAGGAAAATTAAGGGAAAAAGGATGTTCTGTCCCTGACATGTACACACACAAAAAGAAAGAGTACTTTCATGAAATGCCTGGGTTATTTTTTCCCTGCCCTAGGAATGATGTACCTTTTATGTGCTTCTTGCTTACTGCGACATTCTTCACAGTAATACTTGTATTCACTGCAGAGAGTTTCTGTATTGCTGAAACCCCTGAATAAAAAAAAAGAGCTATAAATACTAGTTATTTTATACGAAATATCCATATAAATGTACAATATAAACATAATTTTATACACTTAAATCCATGTAAGATAGAACTGTGAGCTTTTAGTTTTATGTCCTGCTTTCTAGGTAACAGGTAAAGACAAATCACAATAATTCAGATTTTTTGTCTACCTTAAACAGTGAGTGATTGAAGTATTCTGCTCCACATCAACTGAGAGGTCTAAGAAGTCTTCATCTTTGCTGCTTACCTGCATGAAAACAAGAACCAGTAGAACAGAGTTAACATGAGTTACACTAATTTACCTGTTTTACAGTGTACTATTTTCTATTGATGGAATCAGTCTTATAACATCCTTTTAACAATTTGTTTTTCTCAGAGGTTTGCTACATCTCTGCTTCTGATCATATTCAGGAAGAGGGAAGTGTATATGTGTCTGTGGGCGTATATAATGCCAGTTCTCATCATACTGTGATTTCAGCTCAACAATATTAATACCAAATTTCTTCTACATCTTACTCTTTTCAAAAGAACAGAATAACTGGGATTCTTCTGTTTAGTGCACTTCCCTCCAATTGAAAGTTAAGTATTTGCATATCATAGTGTACCTAATAAGCAGCAAAAATATTTTCAAGGCTCTTCCTGGCTAGATTTGCTCTCTTAAATGAACGGCAGATATTAAATTTGGTAAATGAAAGCTTGGAGCTTGGTCTGAGAGAGGCATAAAAAATGCATAACCAATTCTCTAAAAAATGCAAGAACAACAATTAAGTAAACCAGAAAATTCTAGAAGAAAATAAATTCCACCACAAATCATGACAAATGATGAACAAAATCCACAGCTGCCCTGAAAACCAACTATGTTATTAAAGTTCTAGGAAATAGTTATCTGCAACCCAAACTTTTGTCTGTTACTGTCTCCTCTCTGTATCTAGAAATCCTTAGTGTCACTGAGGATGATGTCTTCTGCCTAGGTACAAAAGTAAATGCTTTTAGAAAAGATACCTGCAGTTTCTTGATTGAAAGCAGAAAAAGTGAAACAGCTACAGCAGAACTAACATAAGTTGATCCTTAAAATATACAAGGCTTATGTTCCCTTTTCAACTCAGAATAAAAAAAAAAAATTGGAAAGTTGTTCTCTTATTATCAAAAGATGAGAAACACACAGCTCCTAAGGGTGGTATACATGGTAAAAAAGGGAAAAAAGCGCAGATGGTCAAGATAGCTATTTTTGAGAATTAGTATCATAGGGAAATCAAAAACCTTATGAAATTGAGTTGAAAGCTTCTGTCAATTTCTGTGAGAGGACTGGGCAAGAATTCCTCCCACTGCTCTATACCTAGTCTTTCCAAGGGTAAGTGTGCATGCAGAAAAATGCCACTGTGCCAGCACACATCATATCTACTCCATCATTCAGATGCTGAAGTGTAATGTTTATACTTTTGGAGAGATCACAAAACATATATGGAAAACTTTCAATATATTCAGAGTGGGAAAAAAAAACCCACCTGCTTCTTCAGCATGCTGCACATTTCCTGTCTACAGGGATGTACCCTGGTTTAGTTGTGTGGACAGTTCTGCAAAATATGCCATTGCAAACTACTTTGGGAATTATCAAACCTGAATCTGCAACACTAAGAACTCTGGTGGGGATCATCTTAGCCTAGGGATTAAGAATAGCTCAGGAAAAAAATCAGTTCTAGAAGCTACTCTGGTGCTGCAGTCTTCAGCTAGGACAGCTGGAATTAAGGAGTCATGTGATCAGTGTAATTCAGACATACAATTAGATAATTCTTCCTCTCTTGGTCTAATCAGAGAAAATTCCATGAAACAATACAGATTTCACAGGCAGCTTTATCCCAGGCAGAAGCTGGAAGGGCAGAGAGGATATGGAGAAGAGGAAAGGGATGTGTTGGACCTGGTAAAAACAGATTGGTACTGAAAACAGAAGTTCACAAAAATAGTATTTCCTTTCTTTGCGATAATACAGCCTTAAAAAAACCTCTCTTGGGTTAGCCAGTCTATTGTGCACTTATGGTCATGAGGAACCATCAAAGGCTTATTGCTAAGTGGATTTTTTCCATTTATGTTGATAATTTAGAAATTGCTTTTCCTAATTTTTAAGATTCTTTGAATATTAGTATATGAACAGAGTTTTTACACATTAGCTCAAACAGTTTTAATTAAAAAAAGAAGAATATAAAAAAAGCCACTCTCCACTCTTACCAGCCCCACCACCCACTCCTTCTGTAAAGGTGCTTTTTCAAAACAGCATCACTAAATTTCTCAGACTACAATTACCAGTAATACATATTGCAATCATCTGTAGAATGAAAAAAAAAGATGGACGATCAGAAAACCTCATCATTTGCAGAATCAAGCCCTGATGTGTTCAAAAAGCTGTCTGAATGCCCCTAAGAGGAGCGTTTGAACAACTGAAGAGTTTGGATGTTCTGGTGTTCTGGCTAAAGGGGATGGTATGCTGTTCTCATTTGAAGGACATGATCTGCACTCAGACAGCTCAGCTGCACTCTGATGGCCAAAGTCTCACAGAGCAGAAAGCTCACAAGGCTGACAGTCATGGAATCTGCTATTTCTTACAGTTTGGAATTTCACTAGCAATGTGCATCAGCTCACTGGCAAAAGAGCTTTTGCAGTTGTAGACTTCCATGTGTGCTAAGACAGAAAGTAGTTTTTAAAGAAGCTGAAATGAAAGGCATTATTTATCTTGGTTTAGAACAAAAAAAAAGGAAAAGACAGAAAATAGGGGCATAGTTAAGGTTTCTGTAGTAAGAGAGACCACTGATATTTTCCTTATTATTTCCTTCTCTCAGTCCAAAGTAGAATCAAGACAAACATTTTTAGCATGGAAGAGTTGTTTGGACACAAGAGCAAGACCATCACTTGGAGAAAAACATTACTGATATGTATAATGCTTTTGATCTAAGACAATTTCCTTATTTTTCTCTGTAGAAGTACTGGCCACATTTAGCTGTTTCAAATTTAATCTTAATGAAGTCAATTACATTATTTTCTGGCCTACTGTTATTCTTCCTTAAACTGTGAGAGAAATCTGTAAAACCAATTAACTTCTAAATAATTTTCAGCAATTGGCCACAAAATTTACATTCACTTCATCATACTGCCTCTATCAAGGAAGGGTGTGTGAAAGCATTATAACAAGAAGTCACATTAAAAGCATGTAAAGACAACTTACAATTCCTTTTGCAACATATTCATTTAATAGTGTGCCTTGTTCCACAAGACAAATCTTTATTAAAGAATCATATCTATGTTCCTTATAATCCACTGTCCATACTTAAACTGAAGACAAATCTTTAGCCAGTTAATTTTTTATCTTTAAGATAGGATAATGAAACAGTGTTTCCTGGAAAGATGCTCTTTTCTATAATCAGGACAATTTAAACTAGAATAAAATTTTGCCGTGCTCATTTTAGGAACATTGAGTAAGTTTGGCCAGCTGGACGATAATAATTGTCACTTTGAGCAAAAATGTGTTATGCTTTGCATATTTAAGTATGCATTAAATTACAAATTTAAATTTAAAATATACTAAGGTTATTGTCTTATTATTAAGAAGCACTAATTCACCTACTATTGCTCTGTAATCTTCTACATGAGGTATATACAAGCACTCCTGACATTTTAAGTTATATTTCTAAACAAAGAAAGACTCTAAATGCCAACAGCTTCTAATAAACATTAAAACAATCATGTATATTCACCACCTTTGAAAATAAGACACTAATCACAGTAATATTACTTATTTAATGTGTACAAAAGTGCTCATTTTCAGGTCACTGTGTTTTAATTAGACACAAGCTGATGCACCATCTAGACAGAGGCTGATAAAATAGCTTCCAGATTATTAGGGCTTGGAAAGGCCCTAATATACTAAGACCCAAGGTATATTAAAACACTGAATTTTAAGTTCAACTGTCCAAGGAGGCACAGTGGCAAACCAGCATGGTGCATCTTGTTCAGCAATCCCTCACAGAAAAACACAACTGAACAGTGCAAGTAAAATTCTCGAAATTGTGATAGGCCTGGTAACGAATAAAATATATTGGTCAAGAGCATTTTAAAATTGCATTAAGGACTGTGCCTAGATCAAAATCCTGACAGCAGTAATTCATTACGCCACAGTGAGGAAAGGTTATGATGCCAGTCATGTTAAAGACTAAGCTAAACTCATGATTCAGGAAGGAAAAAAAAGGTTCAAGAACTAAAAGAGAAGCAATTGATAGTTGCCAAGAAATATTATTGGAGGGGAAAGGAAATCTACCAGAAAAGAAAATATGGTAGCGAGAAATCAGCAGCTGAATTACTCAGAGTCTGCAGTTACATTACATATGATATTATGAAGCTATTTTCTTTGAAATAAGAGGGGTATTTTGAGGAGATGGAAAAAATGCTGTGAAATACATATATCTGATGAATTACTCCTTTGCAATGTCATGCTGAAATTTGTGCATTACTAAATAAGTTAAAGAAAATAGGTATGAAGAGTCATGCAAAACCCAGTTATTTAGCTTTTTACAATCTCTAATGCATAGACCATGACAGAATTACTATAATTTTCAAATTGCGCTGCTTTTACTCTTTCCCAAGCTGATAAAATTCAATTATAATTTTTTATGAAATACGTTCTTTCTCTTACTGTAGAACTTCTCAAAGAAATTTTAGTATAGTGTACTCAAAGAAAGAGTTTATTTCTCAGGGTGTAGTATTAGAAGCATTCCTGTGGACAGACATCTAGGAAAAGATTACTTTTCCTGCACATTAAGTTGTGTTTTTGAGAATCCCAATCTACTGTCTCTGTGCAAAAGCCAATCACAGTATCTCCATTTCAATGGCTTTAAATTTAAAAATTAGAAATCAATGGAAACTGATTCAGAATAGTTTTTTATGGAATGTATCGCTACGCATGACGTTAAGACATTAAATTTGAGAAGAACTTCATGGCTTTGACTAGCAGGTTTCATTGCTCTAAATAATGCATCAATTTAGAATTCTCCTATGCAAGTTTTGAAGTTATGATCACACTGGCAAAATCCAGTAGGGCATTTCCCTAACATTGACCAAATATCTTTTCCTACAATTCACGCATCAGCTGCTGAAATGTTCTCACTAATAAAGAAAAAAATATATTCAGATAAATGTAAGATCGCTAAAGAAAGAAACTAGTCTAATCTGTTGGGATAAATGAATCACAAAACATGACGGAGTCAAACATGGCAGAATTCATTTTACAAAGTACACACAGACTTACAGTTTCACATGTAAGACATCTGGTTTCATTAGTTAATGTTCCCTGAAAGATTTCATGAACCCAGGTTGGGTCTGGTGGGCTGTTATTCTCATTGTCGATGTTGCCATTGGGCAGACGACCATTTTGTTTCTCTTGCTTTCTTTCCTCTTGCAGGATATCCGCAACTGTATTTAATAGATAGTTTAGGAACTCATGTGCATCCTGCTGCATGTAGTTATCAAAAAGCTCTACAAGATAAAACAAAAGGTTTTTTAATTAGTCAGTTACTGCTATACAACAAAAAGATTTTATGAGAGTCAAATTTCAAAAACAGTCCTTTCTTTCATATCTTGAATCATTCATGGCAATACAACACCAACCCAAAATGCACACTTGACAAACTAAGTTGAAAATATAGGGTGTGGAAAGAGGGGACAGCAAGTCAGCCTATAGTGACAGAAATCGCTCAGCTGGCCAGAATTACCAGGAGACTGAACCATTCTGCAAGAAAACTAGGGCACAATTCAATTACCTATACACAGGTGTACATGTTGTGCCACCTGAAATGTTATAGTTCATCCCATCCAGCCTCCAGATACCACTGGATGTCCTACAGGGGTTGTGTTATCTCTGCCAAGCTTAGGTAAATATCTTGGATTACCAAGCATCTCAAATGGCATTAGAAGTTGGTATTTCCCAGAAATGACCTGAGAACTTAAAAGAAGAAATGTTTTGTCTATATGATGCTTCATTGTCCATATGAGAGGGACGAGCCCTTCTACAAACAGATAGGAGTGGATTCATGTTCACAAGCCCTGGTTCTCACAGAGGATTTCAGTCACCCCAGCATGTGTTGAAGGGGCAACACTGCAGGGCACAGGCAATCCAGTAGGTTCCTGGAACGCATTGGTGATAAATTCATTCTCCAAGAGATAGAGGTGTCAATGAGCAGCAGTGCTGTGCTAGACCTTTTTCTCACCAACAGAAAGAGGCTGGGGAATGTGAAGCTCAAGGGCAGCTGTGACCATGCAGTGACCTTGGAATGGCAAAGTTCAAGATCCTTAAGGCAGCAAGGAGGGTGCACAGCAAGCTCACTACTCTCGCCTTCAGGAGAGCAGACTTTAGCCTTTTCAGGGATTTGCTTAGTAGGGCACCATGCAATAAACTCCTGGAGTGAAGAGGGACCTCCTCCAAGCTCAGGAGTAATGCATCCCACTGAAGAGGAATTCAGGCAAAAAGGAGGCCTTCATGGATGAGTAAGGAGCTCCTGAGCAAATTACAACACACACATACCAAAAAAAATATCTACAGATGATGGGAGCAAGGACAGATAGGCTGGGAGAATACAGAGCAATTGATTAAGCACCCTGGGATCAGTTTAAGAAAGCTAAAGCCCTGATAGAATTAAACCTGGACAGGGACATCAAGGGCAACAAGAAAAGCTTCTACAGGTACACAGGTGATAAAAGGAAGACCAGGAAAAAAGGCTAAGTTACTCAACAATTTTTTTGCCTTCTATGATGGAGTGACTGCAATAGTCAACAAGGGAGACTGACTGTTGTCATCTACATAGACTTCTGCAAGGTCTTTGATATGGTTCCACATAATATCCTTATCTCCAAATTGGAGAGACATGGATCTGAAGGGTGGACTATTTGACTGGATGCTGCCAGATCAATGGCTCTGTGTCTAAGTGGAGGCTGAAGATGAGTGGTGTCCCTCAGGGCTCTGTCTTGGGACTGGTGCTCTTCAATATCTGCATCAATGACACCGGCAGTGGGATCAAGTGCACTCTCAGCAAGTTTGCAACACAACTGGCAGCTGATACAACTGCAGGAAGGGATGGATGTCATACAGAGGGACCTGGACAAGCTTGGGAAGTGGGTCCATGAGAACCTCATGAAGTACAACAAGTTCAAGTGCAAGGTGCTGCACCTGGGTCAGGGTAATCCCAGACATGAGTACAGACTGAGAGGTGAACTCATTAAGAGCAGCCTGGTGGAGAAGGACTGAAGGGTTCTCCAGGATGAAAAGGCAGGCACTAGCCACCAGTGTGTACTTGCAGTCCAGAAGGCAAACCACGTCCTGGGCAGCATCAAAAGAAGCATGGCCAGAAGGTTGAGGGCAATGATTTTCTCCCTCTACTC
>JAWWMO010000001.1:46624579-46637103 GCA_035047845.1 Dendrocincla fuliginosa
AAGGCAAACCACGTCCTGGGCAGCATCAAAAGAAGCATGGCCAGAAGGTTGAGGGCAATGATTTTCTCCCTCTACTCCGCCCTCATGAGACCCCACCTGGAGTGCTGTGTTCAGTTCTGGAGTCCGCAGCACGACGGAGATGTGGATCTGTTCGAACAGGCCTAGAGGAGGACCACAAAGATGACCAGAGGTCTGGAACACCTCTCCTACGAAGACAGGCTGAGAGAGTTAGGGTTCTTCAGAATGGAGAAGAGAAAGCTCCAGGGAGACCTCACTGTGGCTCTTTAAGTAAGGTAATATTTGCAGAACCCATGTTAAATTAGCCTGTATTTCCAGCCACAGTACGAAGTAGATCTGTCATTTCAAGATCTGAAATACTGCTTGTGGACATTGGTATATGTGGCACCTTTACTACTGGTGAACTTGTTGGATAGGTAACAATGGATTCACTATGCCTTCTGCTTCATGTTCTGAGTTTGTCAACATTTTTAAGCACAATACTTTTCAGATTAAGTCAGTGGAAAGAAATAGTTTCATTGCCGCATACTTGCAATGTATAGCAATGATACAGATTAAATGCATAAAGTTGATCTGTCTTTCTTACAAATCTACTCTTGATGATGTTCAAATACCCTGAAAACATAGTTAATTGCAGTCCCAAGGGATAGCAACTCAAGAAATCCTCTGCTGGTAGAAATTCTCACATTAGGAACGGACTAAGAAAAACATAAAGGTATATTGTATCAGATTGAGTAATAATTACTTCTTTCCTCTGTGACTGTTAGAAGGAAATTTACCTGCCAATTTAAAAAGCATTCTATATCACTGACTAATACTATACAAGCTTTTAATGTGCAATTACTCCCATTTGCTTGCAGTCCATAAATGCACTGAGACAAGCCTTTCAGTGTACAGGACTGTAAAGATGAATGAAAAATTACTCAGTGAAGCTTAATTTTTGAAATGCATACAGGGACTCCACAGAACTTTTACTGTAATTCACTTGAAGGCATCCAGGAGAAAACTTTAGATAGGAAAAAAAAAGAAAAATCCCAAGTTATTTTTGAAGTAGGGAAAACTTGATGCTAATCTAGATCATTTGGAGAGGTTAAGTAGTGCAATAGGTCAGCCAAGAATATGAACCACGTGCTTTATTTAATGAACTACTACACTATTTTCCATACACTTAGTTTTACTAAGTTCAATCCAGCCAACTGTAAGGTCTTTATTTAATCAAGTAAATCAAGGCAGAACAAGAGCTACAAGTCTCTTGAGGAAAACACTTCAGAGGTTCTTCACAGCGTTGTATCCCAGGCCTCTCAGGGCTATGTGCCCAGTCAGTAAATTAGCACAAAATACAGCAGGATGAAAGCTACACATTTTTAATTTAATTATTAGAAGAAATTTATGCAAATGTAACAGTATACCTTCAAGCCAGCAGCTGCTTCCCAGCCAGTTAAACTTTATGGTCATTAATAATGAATCACAGAATGCCTTGGGTTAGAAGGGATCTTAAAGATCATGTAGTTCCAACCTCCCAGCTGTGGACAGGGACCTCTTCCACTAGACCAGGTTGCTCAAAGCCCCATCCAACTTGGCTTCGAACACTTCCAAGAAGAGGTGTGCACAACTTCTCTGGGCACCTGTTCCAGTACCTCACCACATTCAGAGTGAAGAATTTCTTCCTAATATCTGATCTAAACCTACTCTCTTCCAGTTTAAAGACATTCCCCTTTGCCCTATCCCTACATGCCTTTGTAAAAAGTCTCTTTCCAGCTTATAGAGGTGTAAGACGTTGTACTCAGACATTGAAAAAAAGATGGAAAAGAATATCTGTAGTCTGGAATACATTAAGATTATATCCTCAGTTGCCACCCTGGTATAGTTGGATACTGACTGAAACAGACTCTAGATTGGTGTTGTATACCTACCCAGTTCTTTAACTAACTATTCTTTAAGGTTAAAAATTATATACCTTTACAGCAAGCACTTAGTAGCATATATGATGCTCATGTAATTGCAGACTGAATTTAGCTATTTATCTATACAAAAGGTGAGAGTATCATACACCTGATTTCTCTAATGAAGATTTCCCAATTGCCTTGTCCTGTGTAGAGCAGTAGTGGCATGACATAATTATACATTAAAAAGAACACTTTCTATAAAGAATTTAATGGCTCCCATGGTTTACTCTCTGCTTTCCATTTGAATGATTCTCTGCATTTTTTATAATTAACTATTTCTGCAAATGGATCAACATACAGGCATACTTACTCAAACATACTTGCCAAAGAATGGAAAGACAGTTTTCTACTCTGCACAGGTAAGTGACTGTACAGTACCTGAGAGCACTTTTTTTAACAATATTATTACAACTCATAGTGTGCACTTGCTGGAGGGACCACCTCAAATTAGGAATGCCATTAGAGTATTCTATTTCTTGTTTTTACTACACATATAGTTATCATAACATTTAAACACCTTTTCAGTCTGCATATATAGTCTCAGAAAAATTACAATAGTATGAATATGTCCATTGCAGCAGTATTAAATATTATACCTCATACAGTTTATTTAAATCTAGTGGTTAACTTTTAGAAAAAAAAGAGTTATATTTTATATAAAAGTGTATCCAAACTGTGCCATAGATTATAAAGTTTCATTTATATTTTAAGATCAAATTATTTTCTAAAACATTTCGACCAATCAGCCTTGCTGATAGGAAACAAATGTTAAAAATCTCTTGAAATTCAGGATAACAATTACATTTTAAAAGAAATTTGCCAAAACTACTTAACGATTTTAAAATTCATTAATCCTTTAAAAAAGTAGTCCAAGCCACACATTGCATAAATTCTAAATTAATTTAAAAATGTGGGGGTTTTAAGCCAGATTCTTGCAAGGAAGTCTTAACATTTTTTTCACCTGCTCAGTTTGTGAGACTGACTCCTGCATTAAAAAATATATTTTTAAAACAAAGAGCAAAGGTCTTATAGTGAATTTTGATTACAAAAATTGAAATATGAAATTCATAGAGAAGCAAATCTAGCAAGCAATTTCATAAGCAGCCAGTGGCAACACACTTTAGTTCTATATGAAGAGAGAAAGACACCAACTCTCCCTCAAAATTACTCCAGGGCTACACTCTTATTCTAGGGTCACCCCTTGTTTATACTGCAGGCCCAAGAACACTTTCTGTGTGTAACAAATATGTAGGTATTCCCCTATGTCAGCTTCAGAATTAAATCATAACTGCTATGATTATTACACAAGAAAAAGAAAGAAGTTACCATTTTCTTTTCGTAATCTTGTTATAAATTTCTTGGGAGGAATTACTCCAACTTTTTTCTTCTGGGTGGCTATACTGTGGAACAGGTCAGCTAAGCATGTAAGGAGATTCTCTTTTTTTCTTGGTTGACTCTTGTATGCTAAGACTTTGTCTCGAAATGGTCGACAAAAATAAAGTGCCTGAAGAACCGAATTGCAGTAGCATGTATTCCCGAACTATAAAATAAGAGAGAGATCTATTAGTTTGCATTGTACTACTGTAGAGGTAAAATTAAATCCAAAGTATAACACAGTGCAGAAGCAGAGCCAACTTTCTGCAAGTTGTTTCTTCCTGACCAAGCTAGTAAAGTATAATACTGTTTCACAAAGGATTACCTTGTACACTGCATGTGAATACAACAAAAACTTAGGTAAATTTGCACAATATTATTTAATTTTGTCTCACTTGTAAATTTAATTTACTGGTAATATTTTGCATCTATTTGGGTGAAAATGTTCAACAAATACCACCAACTTCACAAGTCCCAAAACACACCCAGGCAAAAATATCTATGCATTTACCACATGTCAGCCACAATAGTAAAGAACAGGCACAGCATGACCTTGTACCATGAAGAAATCCAGCTGTAAATTGAGAGCTTCTCACACACTTCAGAAATTGGATTCTTCAGTCTCAGTAGCTGTCATCAAAGTCGGAAATAACTCCTTTAACCTGTTCTGACATTTTCAGTTCTCATTTTAGGGTGACAGGATTGGCATTCAGGAGTTTTCTTAAATGAGTGTGACATGGCTTGTTTAGGATTCAAAGGAGTTGGTAGTTTCAAATCAAGATTGCAAAGAAAAGAATGCACAATCCAGACGTGTGCACTTCGAAGGAGACAAGCCATGAGTTGAAAGGGAGCAAGAGGAGTCAGCAAGAAAAGCACCCAGAACCCGCTTTGTACCAGCACCCCCCAGATGGGACACTCCAGGTGTCCCTCTTCTCCAGACTCCTTGGAGTTCTTAAGCACTTGAGTCTTGTAATCACTAACACTGTCTTCAGCCCGTCACATCTGTGAAGGCATCATGAGCTGCTGGTGAATAAAGCTATTCTCATTTTACGCTGCCCTCCCCCACTGAAACCTATTATCTAACACTGAAAGTGTGGGGAAAATCTTTATAAGGCCCTCAGCAAGAAATTCAACCTTTCAGCTGCAGACCTGCAACCTGAAAATTGATACCTATCACACACATTCTGTAAACTAGTGTTCATATTTACATTATGTATAAAGATAGGAGCACAGAGCAGTAGTACTTTCAGAGACTATATTGTGATGGGGAGACTTTTATAGCAAAAAGTGTGTTTAGACATATTTTAAGAGCAGTTTCTTTCAACAGAGAGAAAGCATTAAAAGCTTTTGCATCTTAGGAATAATAGGGAATTAACCATTTTTTGCTCTCTCTTGATTAAGACAATGACAAACAAGAGCACCATGCAATTTCATCACAAAACTTACAAATTCATTGCTTTATTTTAAAATAATGAAATATGAAGAACTATTTTCTAAATAACCGAGACACACTCAAAGAATAAGTGAGAAGCGTATTTTAAAAAAAATATATTAAGATGTCATAAGAGATCTGTATTAAAAAGTGAGGAACTTAACACCCATTATTTTTATTTATTTAAGTTAGGAGAATGCTTATATTACCTTCTTTGTGGTCCAAATCTGCAATCAAGTCAATGAACTTAAGACAAAAAACAGGGCGTTTTTCCTTCATGAAGCAAATGAAATCCCATAATACCTTATGTCAAAATATTTAATATTGTAAGCTAACTATTTATGAGTTTACAACTAGAAACAGCCATAAAAAGAGAACTACATTAAAGTGTTAAGAAAGTTCTTAAAATTTAATCAATTTGGAAAAGTGCTAAAATTTCTACAGCGTCAGAAGATGAAAAGGAAGCAAATTAGAAATTTCGTGAGATTCCAATTTTAAAAAGGAACAGTCTGATGATAAATTAATTAGAGTGGTAACCATGCAGTGAGGGATGATCAAAATACGAAGAACTCAGAATATGAACAAAATTCAGATTAATTTAAGACGAATGTATGTTAACCTACATGCCTGTGAGTGTGAAATAAAAGCAATCAGATAGAGTACATGAAAGATGTTCTTCAACCAAATCCAGAAAGACAGTAGGCAATAGAAGACTGTTTGAAAACAAACTACTGTAGAAAATCTAATTAGTTCACATTTGTTTTATCTCTAAAGCATCAGTCATTAACACTTCAAACCCCCCAATCTTTTTAAAATAAATGCTTCCAGCCACTAAAACATTGACACCTGTACTAAACAACAAGAGGGGAAAGGTAGGGAGATTTCTAGACTAAGCAAATAGGGGATTTGGCAAATGAATAAATGTCTGGTCTTAGCACCATTATTACTTTAGTTCCCATCTTTGACTCCACTACAGAAAAACACCCAACACCTTCATCCAGTCTCCCTACCACCTGCTAAACACCTATGGTTTATGGGTCTTCAGCACTTGGCTCTGCTGCAAACCTGGCCAAGAGACAGCAGTAGAAAACTATAAGAAAGACCATCATTGTAATTCTCCATCTTAAGCCATCAGCCTGTATGGGATACAGAAACCCCTCTATCTCATTCAGGGGAATGTAAGAGAGACCATGTGTGGTCGAGTTATTTTAACCAGTGTTTTCAACTCAGTTATTGCTTGCCTCCCTGTTTTGGGAGGACCATCTCACATTATGCATGCCTAAGGAACTCTTTTTATCAGTTCATATTGTTCTTCTGTTCTGAATTCTGAGAAATCGGATCATTTCCTTTCACAAAAAATACTGCATTCTTTCTGTTTTCCATACAACATTCTTTTCTATTTTTTTTTAAGTTCTGAAATCAACATTACAATATCCAAATTTGTGCAGAAATAATAAAAATGAGACAATGGGGAAATCTGCAACAGAAACACTGCACATCCAGGAACGCTTACAGTCCTATCATTTACTCTTCTGATGAACATACAACTCGGAAGAAACTTGGTTGTTGAACCTCACAAATCTACAAAAACAAACTAGAGATTTCCAGGAACTCAGATCTAGTTGGAACACTGTGTAGCTCAAGGGTTCCTCACAGCTCTGATGCACTGGCAGTTCTGACAACTTCTGGTTGTTGCAATGGGCACCTCCAGGAAATGTGATTTCTCCAAAACACACGAATCCATCGCAAGAGACTGAATAACCAAACTTTCTGCTCTAGAAGTCTGGTAAACTACTGAAATGGACCCAAAATAGCTCTTCAAGACTAAAAAATCTTATTTCATGCTCACAGGATAAAGTGATTGATTTAATTTGTGAAGCACATAGATTTGAACAGTTTGCATTACTGCACTGTAGAGGAAAACAAGAACGATAGGCAGACTGGATGTTCCTGACTGTCCCTATCCATGGGACATAACACTACTAACACTTTCATTTTGCCACACATCTTAAATATTTCCTACTGATTTAGTGAATGGTATTGTCCTTTCAAGTCTAAGCTGAATTTTCCATTTGCATCAATCATCTGGTCTTCCATATGCTTCCCATAATTGCCTTTTCTTAAGTCTTCTTTCACCTCCTTAAATTGCTCTTTCAGCACATCCTCTGAGTAATCCCTAGATTCTGCCACAAAGCTGGAGAAGACATATGACAGTGCTCCTACTTCCTCTTCTTTTACACTACCTCTGGATAAATTGGCAGTTCTCTATTTCAGAATTGTCATCTTTATCTAAAATCCTCTTCTGTCTTCCAGACATCTCAAATGTCTAGCTATCACACCATCAGAAAAGAGCTACTGACTTCTGCATTATCTCCCTTTATTCCATTATTCTGGACAAAGTTAGGACAAACAAAATCAATAAACAAATTAGAAAGCATTAGCAGTAAATGTTAATGAAGCTCTAAGAGGTTCACTTCTTGCAATTCCTACAAAACAATTAGAGAAATCAATGAAGGAAAAAACCTGTGATTTCTATCACTTCTCAATCTTATAGTACTCTTAATTTATTATGTAATTATCTAGTATTTATTTCCATCTTCCTAAACGGCCATTGGCCACAGTTTGCTACTTTTCCTTTTCCCAACAGATTTACGTTCTGCAAGCTTATTACACATTATGTTGTGTATGCATACTGTGCTAGTAAACACAACCCATGGAACAGATCTGAAAACCATCTAAGCAATAATATGACTGAATTTACTAAACCAACTGAATCCAGTTTTACTATTTGTTACAATCCAAAGAATTTTGGTCCATAAAACTTTATTATTTGAAGTTAAAATAAGCAACATTCCTGTAGAACACAGGAAGTTAAAAGCACTCTGAGATACCTCAGCTGCTCATTTCTTATGTGTATGGTTGAGGGCAATGACATAAAGGCAGATATCCCTTCAAATTTCCTACTCCATCTTGAGTACTGAAAGCCAGAATTTGTTGATATTCATTATATATTAGGAAGATTATCCACTATTGAAACTTTTATTAAGTGTACAGGCTATGTAAAACTTCAAGATTTGGTACACAATTCAATTTTACTGTTTTAAGTCTTAAATCCTCTCTGGACCTGGACAAGGAATTAGGAAAACAGTTTCTCTGTCAGCAAAAGAACAGATTTGAGAAAAATCTGTCAGTGGAAAAAGGGAAAGCCTAGGCTTTGCAGCCGAACTATCACATATTAACAGTTAAACTAAAGTATTTCCTCTTTTGAGAGAAATAATGTGTCATTCTGAGGCCATTTCAATTTTCAGGAGAAAGGAAAAGAAATCACTAATTTAAGTCATAGTGTTTGAGAGGCATCTAAGTCAGCTTATCAGGAAGTGTTTACTGACTCCATAGTGTATACTTGGATTGCAGACTCTTGAATAATGTCAATGCTAAGAACCTGGGGGTAGAGATACACATTACAGTAGCAGGATAACATTTAAATAATTATTTTCATAAAGAAAAGCAAGATGATGGCTCTTGTTAAATCAATTCAGTTTAAATGTGTACTTTCCGAAGCCCTGATAAAGAAAATAATTTAATATTTCTTGTCAGTATAATGTAATTCCTAAAAAGACATACTTTTC
The DNA here is from genome assembly GCA_035047845.1 of Dendrocincla fuliginosa. Classification (NCBI taxonomy): domain Eukaryota; kingdom Metazoa; phylum Chordata; class Aves; order Passeriformes; family Dendrocolaptidae; genus Dendrocincla; species Dendrocincla fuliginosa. The sequence continues at coordinate 46,632,979 of JAWWMO010000001.1, forward strand.
ATTAGTAATAATGTAAAATTTAAATTATTCCTTAAAACTAACTGTTGAATCAAACAATTTATTACGTTTTTCTACCGTTGCTTTTTTTGGTTCAGTAATTTCCTTTTAACCTTAAGACAAATAGCAGATATAAACACTTCAGATTACCAGCAGTCTTTCACAAGATTTTTTTTCCTTTAATGTATTTATTTCACTTAGATTGGGCATATTATGAACTACAAGCTACATATTTTAAATAGCTTTTTTTCAAGACTTATGCATTTTAATAGCCTACAATAGGTTTGGCCATTTCAATACCCTACAATTTGTAAAATGGAATAAAGTATTCAACACAGAGTCCATTTCAACAATTATTTCAGTAGCATATTTCAACAAATACATTGAATATTGAAAACCACATTTCAATACTATGTATATTCAGTGACTACATCTGTCAGTGTTTTACTTATTCACTCAGTCACAATCTTGCAATTTAATAAACCCACTCCTGGTAGCAAAAAGCAATTAAGTTATGGTCTGAAACTTACATTAACCAAACCAAAATAGTGCTCATTGACTGGAAATTGTTCCGGACCAATCTCTTTCTCCAAAGCTGAGGCATTGGCGCCCTAGAAAAAAATCAAATGCAGTAAAATATTGGTATTGTAACTACACAGACAATAAAAAAAGTTTTTCCCACAGGATAAATGACCAGAACTAATGAAACAACAACAAAAATCCTGTGAAACACCTGGTCGCAACTGAAAAATACTTTAGAGATGTTTGCAAATATATTTTGTTCAAAAACACCTGAAAGTAAGTTATAGGTATTTTCAAATATGTTCTGCTCAAAAACATCTCAAAGTAAGTTAAATAATTTTCATGTATTTTCATGCAATTACATGGCTTTGATGTTCCATGTTTATTATTTTCATAGCTGAGCTTCTTCAATAACAGTTACATTAATATAGTCTTGCAGAGCAGGTGATACAAGGCCAAATGGTGAGCTCCTCTAATAAGTGCAATTTTCATACTGTATAGCACATTTCAGAAAAAGTTAAAGAGATGCAGGTTGGCCATAAGAAACAAAGAGACTGCTCTGTTCCACTTACACCAAAAATACAAAATGTTCAAAGTGACTTGCTAAATACCTTGAACTTTGTAAAAGTTTTAGAAGACAACGTAGCACAGCTAGTGATGGTGTGCATTACAAATGCTGCAGCCTTTGCCCAACAAATCTGTTGAGTTAGACCCTCAAAAAGAAGTCATAGAAGGTAACAGTGGTTACTCGGTGGTGCCATCTGATGGCTGTTGACTAAACTTATGTGGTAAACATTGGGTTTCAAAGCAAAAGGTTTGGTGTTTTTTTTTTTTATTTAGAGACAGAAAAACCTCCACTCTGGAAAATTCAGAGAACAAAAAACCCTAGCTTTCCATGAGCTCTTCCAGTGACTGCTTTTAGAGAAAAGCAAGTGTATCCAACTCTAAATCCCTTTTGCTGCACAAAACAAAACTGATATATATCTCCTGTATCAAACTAATACACGAGCAGGCCTAAGTGCTGCTAATATAGCACATAATATACAGCAAAGAACCTTAGAAATAGCTGTGACCCTCTCCCAACAAGTTCTTTCTTTACACCAAAGGCATAGTAAATATCCATTACATAGGACATTACAACAATAAAATCAACTCAAAACCACAGACTGCATTAAAAGCAGCACACAGCATTTCACAGACTAATTACAGACAGGGAGAAGGGGAACAGAATTAAAATTAGAACTGTATCAAAACGTGTAAAATTAAAACGAAACTATAATGTAGCATCTGCCATGACGTGATTGTCGTAGTGCAGAACTTTACACAATCTACCTTAGTGGTTCTGAAATGGGAAACACATGGTCAAAGGCCCATTAGGAGGTATCAACTTCAACTAGAACAGAGCAAAAAATAGCATAACTTCACACTTGAGACAGTACACCTCTGCTCCATTCACAGCACACCCTCAGCTGCTTTCATCAGTCACATCCCCTTCAATTATCCAGTAAGATAAAGCCTCTCCTTTACTGGGGATAGAGCTGCAGAGCTTAGTACTCCAGAAGCTGTTCTCAAATGGAGATGTTGGTGGCCAGGAAAAGGGTCACCCTCACTTAAGATTAAATTCCTCAAATGACTATTTACTTTTGCAGCCTTATTGAAATGCACTCATGAGCTCTGGCAAGGTGTGGGTATTATTTACAAATAAACTAAGAAAAAGAAGGAACTATGGTGGCCTTTTATCCTATTGTTAAATTCCCTACTTCTTTAAAAACAAATAAATTCAAGAGCTGGCTCTTAGGAAATTCTTTCTCTTTTTGAAGCTAGGGTGGAATAGTTGCTTTATTCTATCTTTGTAATGAAAATATTATGATATAAACTTTGATGTTTCTGTTTTGTACAGACCTGAATACTGTATTTAGTTTTCTAGCACAATGAAGATCCTGACTTGGCAATAAGAAAGACATGCTAAGATACTCCAAGATTGTTATGGTTTGGCGATTATTCAAAGACGCTTCATTCAAGGCTTAGACTTGCACACGATTTCAAGGCACGGCATTATCTATGTTTGAATGCAGTTGCTTACGAATGTTAGTACAAACCAGCATGAATGTTTTACACCAACATAAAAACCCTCAAGCTACTTAGACTTCCCTTTACAGCTCTCTTTTCCTCTGTCATTAAGGATGTTATTCCTCCCTCCAAAGTAATCATTTACACTGTGCACAGTGTATTGGTTGCAGAGAGCAAAAACATTGAAAGAGTATGCTAAAATGCAAGGTCACATCTGACCCATAAAAGCTATTTTAAAACATGTCTCTTGCTGCAAAATGTTTCCCAATCATGATTACAGTACACATTACCAGTCCCAGTTGACTCTTCCATTATGCCAATACAAATGCAGGGGGGGAGCACTGTGACACCACCAGCTATTATGGCACTGTATCACCTTTTGGACCAAAGGATAGAAAAGGTTTAAGGCAGAAGAGCAGTGTATCTCTTTCCATCAGCCAAGATGGACTCAATGGACTTGGGAACTACGGAAATTTCAGGCTGTGCTATATGCTGGAGAGTATAGAATTATTCCTCTGCCACTTAACTGGGCTGAGGGAAGATCCCAAAATAAACCCCTCTGTTTTGGGGAACTCACTGAACAACACATAAAATACATGTTCAGTCCCCACGCTGCAGCCTGGCTCTGATATTATACAGGGGATAGAACGGAGCATTATCAAGTTTGGTTAGTACATCCACCTCCAATTTCCCCCGTCCTCCTGAGCAGAAGCACACAAGGTCGTTACCCACAAATATGAAGGAACAGAGGAAGAAAGTAAGTTCCAAAAGCTACTACTGAAATAGTCCTGGGATTTACCACTTTTAGCATCATATTAGCATAACAGCTGTACATTACCAAATACTGCCTTACATTGCCCCCCTTCCAGAACAGAGATGATCATACAGGCACAGAGAACACTCACTTGTCACAGTTAATGCAATATGGCTTTACAAAGTGCAAAGTTCAGCAACTAAGGTGTGTTTACAAGAACACAGTATGAAATCAAGATTTGATTAACTTTTATTTTTTTACTGAAAGTTATCCTTGAAATGTTAAACTCAATGGCTATAAAAGAATCTTCACAAACCTAATGGAAGTTTGGTGTAAAGGTGACTACTGTACACTTCACCCTGTGTTTAACTTCAAACTGATATGAGGTGAATCATGAATAACCTCAATTTAATCATGTTCAGACAAGTTGAACATTTACTGCTTATCTCCCCCATCAAGTTTTACAAAAGAGCTATACTATTGGTTTTATCAAATACCCCATTAAATGCTAATTTCTTAATGAAGGGATAAGAATCCGTGTTTGCCCTGAAAGTCCCTTAACAAAGTTTCTCAACTTTTATTTTCAAAACAGCTTGAGGCTTCTACAAATCAACAGATCTAACATTAAGCAAATGAGTGTTTGATTTGAGTTTAGTAGAACCAATTCTCAGAAAACACACTGGGATAGGAAAGTGTACTATCTCTTAATTGAGTACACTTGGATTTTCCTGATTTTCAAGTTTTACAGCCATACATTTTCCCCAAGTTCTAAAATAAATTAA
>JAWWMO010000001.1:46650957-46661553 GCA_035047845.1 Dendrocincla fuliginosa
TTTTTTTTTAGTTTGTTTGTTTGGTTTTTTTTTTTTTTTTTTTTTTTTTAAGCAGAGGGTAATATTTATTTCTTGCAGAGTTCACACATGGAGATATTTTGATACTTTCATTTTCACAGCTCAGCTGATACTGGGTGTCTTGCCATATATGTATAGCTGGCAAACAGTTAAGCTGTTATTATATGAAGGATTACCAGCATCTGAGAAGTTAAAAGACAAAATAAAAAATGTTATGCTACTAAACTGAACAAAAATTTCCACAAATGTAAAATATACAACATTTAAGAGACATGTCCAATAGGATGTAAAATATAATAATTTAGTTGTGTTGAAAATAATGGTTTCTAAACTGTTATCACTGTTTGAGTCTTTAGACTCCTAAAAGAAGGTGGAATTCTAGCTGAAAATATAGTTACAATTTGTAGAAAAGGAGTCCTTTTATAATATTGGAACTCTTGAAACATGTCATTGTATTTGCAAGAGAAATGTGTATAGCTTGGGTCTCAGTGATCTTGATATAAAAGGACATGGGCTAGGCTTGAAAAAAATAACTGTCCTTTTTGACATTGTTCTGAACAGAATATTTTCTATAAATAAGTATATTTAAAAATAAGGCTTTTTAATACTGTAATGAAATGCTTTCAATAATACAAACTTCTCTTTACAAATTAATGGCTTTCATCCTTGACACTAGGTAATCCATTGTTTCAGTAACTCCAGTTTCTCCTCAGTGTCAAAACTTTGGAAGTCAGGGACAGTGCTCTACCACTAAGTCAGAGAATCCATTATTAGAGGTGAGAAGTGCAAGATGCTTCCTCAGTCTCCATGTTCTCTGCTAGAATACTAAGCAACGCTTCCCACTGCAGTCAGCAAGATCATATTTTTGTGATCTGCACAGCAGTTCTCCAAAAGCAAGATTAGCTGTCATGTAATAACAACAGTGACGCACAATCTGACAACAGGCAGCCTCCAGGTGAAGAGTTTGTATTGTTACAGTCTTCCCTACTAATCAGTTCTCTACAGTACCAAGACGTAAAGGAAGCTGAGAAGGAATATGTAAAACAGCATGCAGATGGCTATGCAGCAGGAAAAATTATCAGTAAGAGGCAGAAAAATACCGGAAACAGCTTTGTGGAAATAGTAAAATTGTTAAAGAGCATTTACTCTTAATAGCCTGTGTTTTTCATGACACTAATGGGTGGTTAATTACTTTTGTTTTAATTGAAACATGTCACAGCAATAATCTGTCCTTCCGATGATCTAAAGCTATTGTTCAAGTCCATATTGCAATCAGTTCTCACACAATGCTCTCTTTGTCAGCAATACAGAAGTAGAATGATTTTGATTTCTTCTCTTGCAAGATTTAGACCCTGGAGAACCCAGTTCCCCTCTGTACTTGCAGATGGTCGGTTAAATACTCCCATCCGGTTAGACTTGTTTTATTTTGGTTATACTTACTTTTTTTTTCCTAAACCCAAAACTGAACAAAAAAACCCAAAAAAACAACCAAAATCCAAATCTCCCCCCGAAAATCCCCCCCACAATCCACCCTCCCCACAAAGAGACCAAATCAAAACCAAAGAAAAAAAAACACAAAGGAAAACCCCAAACCCAACAACCAACCAACCACAGGTTATTGCATGAGTAGCAGTTCAATTTCATTATGGGTTTGCGCCCTGTGTCTTTACACTGCAGTAGTCCAGGCATTACCTCTTTGTCCTGTATGGCCTCATTTCCTCCTTCCATCTCCCCCACAATTTGATTTCCTTCTCTCTCCCTGCAGCATTTCTTGCCATTTGCCCTGTGGAATTTTTCCCCCTGTTTTGTCCCTTCACCTGCCTCTCTCCCTCATATAAGCTATGGCTGCCTTGGAGCAGCACATATGCTGATTAGCACACATTGCTATTTTGCATATTCCAGAGAGGACTCCACAGCATTTTACAAATATTAATTAATTGATCCTTAACAATAACACTGCTCTCTCTATATATACTATTATTCCTATTACACAGACTGGAAAGTTGGTCTAGTTTATCCTCAGCTGGTCATAGCTTGGTCGAGTTTATCCTTTGCCAATTCTGTTTCACTTTTCCCTGACTGACTCTTAATTTATTCTTTTCTGGATGTAGTGTTTGTCCAGAGCAGCTATTGTTGTCTCACTGACAGGGGTTGTCAGAGCTTAGCCAACTCTCATTATTTTATTACAAGCCTTGTGATATTTGATAGTTCCCTTGCAACCACAATTCAGGTGATGAGGATTACTTGAGAAATTCACCATTTACTTACTATAACAAGTTTATGGCTCAGTAAGCTAGAAAGCTGAAAATTGTGATGGCAGGACTGAAAATTTTCAAAACTGGGTGAAAATATGTACTTTTAAAAAATACAATTATTTTAAAGCATCTGTGCCTCATGATGTCAAGGGGTCTGTCCCAGGTTCATAATTTAAAATACTAGTATGTGTAAGACTGCAGAGGTTACAGACCATTTCCCAGTCTGGAAAGGGGGCTGGCCTGCAGAAAGCAAATCACTCAGAGAAGGCTGACATTTTCTGACCAGAGATTCAAACATTGCTAAAGCACCATGGAAAAAATATATAATGGGAATTATAACCACATGTGAAGTGCTTTAATGCAGATAACAGTGTGCTTTTTACTCCTGTAGTTTCTGTATGTGATCCTTCCTTTCTTTCCATTCAAGAAGATGCTATGAATGCAAGATAGAATTTCCTTTTAGCATCCAGAAGATATGTAGAATTAGAGTCAAGATAATAATGTTTACGGAAATAGTGTTACAATGAGTTTGCAATAACTCTGGTTACTTCATGAATTATTAAAAAGAGCATTTTGTAGCACTCTTAAAATCATAAACATTTTGTCTTTATGTATTCATACAGAAAACAAAATTTAATCTGGCATAGTTGGAAGATAAATTTAAATTTGTGCTTACTAGAATTTAGCTAATATTAAGTAGAAAACATTCCTTTACCCGAAATAAAACTAGCAATATTTTATATAGCCCTTTCCTTCCAGCAAAGTTCTTTTCCATTTCATAAGCAATTTAAAACAATTATGTTAATGGCTGTGATCAGAACAATTAATGAGAAATGCAGATGGCTACCTCAGATGCCAATAGTCTAATAAAATGTCATAGAGCATTTATAGAATAGAGAATGATTCGTCTCACATTTTTACTTTATACTATTGCATCCATCAGACATGCTGCCTTTTAAGCTACAGAACCTGATGTTGAGAGGTTGGAATCATCTCTGCCACCTATAGAGGTCTTTAGTCCAACCACCCGGTCAAAGTAGGTCCTGCTAAATCAGGTTGCACTGGGTCATGGGGAGTTTTAAATAGCTCCAAGGATGTAAATACCATCAGTGGACCAACCTGGTTGTTTTTTGAGTACCTTTACGTTAAAAATGTTTTCATTATCTTGAGTCTGAAATTTCCCATGTTCTAACTTCTGTGCATTGCTTCTTGTCTTTCTACTGTGCGCCCTGGCAGGTGTCTGTCTCCATCTTCTCTGCATGAGACAGCAGAAGAAAGATAAAAGATTTTCTTCTTCTCTGCCAGTTGAGCAAACCCAACTCTTTCAGCTTCTTCTTGTGTGTCCCTGCCCTTTCATTCCACAACCAGTCTTACCTTGGTGGCCCTCCACTGGGCTTGCTCCAGAAGGCCCATGTCTTTCATGCCCCGAGGAGCCCAGAACAGGATGCATGCTCCAGATGTGGTCTCACAGGAGCCAAATGGAGAAGACAAATCCCTTTTCCCTGCTGGCTGAATTCTTGTTCATACAGTCTTGGCTGTAGCCCATTTCTCTAGCCTGTCTCAGTTCCTCTTACAGCAGTCCTGTCCTCCAGCGATTTGACTGCTCTCAACAATCAGGTATCGCCTGCAAAATCACCCAAGAGACAGCACCACAAATTTGATTAGTTATACAGTTTCAGTGAGATTTCACCAGTTCAAAATCAGTGTGCCATTTCGATAACCTTGCTTTGTATCAGGTATTACATTTCAGCAACAAAGCTCAAATTCAGGTCTACTTAAAACTAAACCTCGTTGCCTACAAAGTTAAGCTTGTCTTGGAAAATGGATTAGCATAGGTTGAGATTCTGTTAAAAATCTACTTTACAGTGAATAGACACATGCTAGAAATCAGATGCGGAAAAGGTCAACTAAGTCTGGCCCTCACCAATTTGCAGTTTTTCCTGTAGTGTATTTGTTTTGATTTAGCCTATCTATTTTAAAGTGATTAAAGGCCAATTCTGTCTTGTTTATTACTTAGATAAACACTGGAAGTTTTGCCTGACCAAAATCATCACTATATAACTGACTTTGCACCACTGAAATCACTGAGGGGCCTGGCTTTGTACAAGTGCTGGATTAAAAGGCTGTCACCTAGTTCCAGGCTAGCAGGTTAAGAAAAGCACTGAAACATTTACAGCCAGGAAAAAAAAAATCAACCCCAGGAGCTTCATGTTTCATGAATTGTGACCATGTTCAGTAACAACAGAAAGTACTTCAAAAGCAATCGGTGCAGAGTAAGAAAGTTAACTGGGACTGTCATATGCAAATTGGATCACTGATAATCAAGAAAGGTGTGTGTGGGAATGGGAGCAAGTGCACAGAGCCTGCTATTTGTATGGAGACTCCAAGATTATTTAGCTTAGTAAAAAGAAGGTAAAAATCATTGCAGAAAAAGGGCAAGCATTGTTTTTCTTCCAGCTAGAAGTATACATAATTTCAGACATAAACAAATTAAGAGAAAAATGAATTTAATCATTAAGCCAGTTATTTCCTAAACTGTTAATAGCTCCCAATAGCCCTAGCAAAGGGCTCAAGGCTGGATTGCAAAAGATCAGTTTTTTAAACATATATTTTATTATTAATTCTATACTTACATTCAATACATTATCAAAAGAAAATCCCCATATAATGCAGATTTACTGCTGGCAGCAGCTCAGTTCCTCCATGACAAAGGAGCAGAATTATCTGTAATTACCAGCTGTGTCAGCCTACCAGTGGCTAATCACCTTAAGTGAAAACCAGTAAATGTACAGTGAAGCTGATGGTGACAATATGAGAAGTTGATTGTTCCTGACTAGATGGTTTGGATTCAGGAGAGGTTACTTACAAGCAGACAAAAAGGTAGTAACACAAGAAGTTTGAGAAAACATTGCATTAATGAAACCAGTTGACTGAGAAGCTGCTCTGTTGGTAAGGGAGGAAAGGGGCATTAATTGCTTTTGAAATTAAGTCTGATATATCTGAAGTTTGATAAATGGCTTATACTACTTGGTACCTGTGAGAAGTTGGTCACAGTTACACAACACCTTCCTTGGAAGTCGCTGATGATTTTTGTACGGGCAATAGTGCAGTATTCACGGATGTACATATACAAAGTAGAATGCCATGTTAACCAAATAAGCAGTTTAATCACAGAACTTGTTCAGTGTTTCAGATGTTATGTGGCAGTCTAGGTAATGATAGAAAAAAGGCCATTTGTTTGGTTCTGGTGTCAATCTACCTGCAACTAGTAACACTTTGAAATAGCAAATAATGTCTGAATAGTATCAGTGTAGCGAAAACTTTCACCCAAATGTGACATGCTGAGCCCCGTCACAATTCTTGGTCTGTACACTTTTTGCCTTTTCATTTCTCTCAAAGGCAGGCTGTGGCTATTTCTGGCAATGCAGCTCAGTACAGCCACCTGTACTGGCACTTGTGCCATTCCACAGTCAGTCCTTTGAAGAAGTTTGTCTGTACTGTCATTTTTGGAAGGCAATTTGTTGCTTAGACACAAACTCTATTAACTTCCATGGAACTAGGCTTGTATTTACAGGCTGCTATTGTGGATGACGAGATGAAATGACTACAGAAATGAAAAGGTTGTTGAGTCACTGGGGAGCTGAAGAGACCATGAAAGGGGACAAGACCATGACTCTGAGATGCCATGTAACACCATCCTTTTGGAAAGAGTGAACAATGGAGTAACAGGGAATAACTGAGGAGGTGACAAAGATCACTGTGGCCAGTAACATTTTGATCAAAAGCACAGCATAGACATTGTACTTCTGTGTATGAGGTAATTTCACACTCCTGATTTTTAATTTAGACTCTTAATTTTGCAGCATTTTCACAAGATGGAGAGATGGAGATTTCAATCCTCTTTATTTAACACCTATTCTTGGTTTTCTGTTAAAATTTTGCTCCAGTCCTAATCAGCTATCTTTTTCATGTACTGAATGCATTATGTGAGACACAGGAGACATACACCCTACTGAAGGGGAATATTTTTCATTTTTCACCTCAAAGCCCTTTACAAATTCTCATTAATTTAAATTCCTTTCACACCCCTGCTGAATAACCCAACACAAATTGAATGTCACACTCAAGATCTCTGTGTGTATCACTTAGTCCTCTGAGTGTAGGAGCGAGCCAGATCCCACTGTGCATTAAAATTTCAGTGAAGGATTCCTGACAACCCCATGTGCAGAATCATCATAGCACATTTATTTTTTAAAGAGAGCTGTTGTCCAGGCAGATGCTGCAGGGAAATTTCAGAAGCAAAATAGAACTCTTTCAGAGAAGATACCAGAATCCTGACTGTGGGAGCTTGGGGACTGAAAACAGTTGGTTTTTTTGGCATGCTACTTTCCATTCTGAAAAACAAAGTTATGTTTTTCTGGTCCCCACTCCTCTGACTTCAAATAAACCCTCCCTTTCAAGCTCCTTTCCCCAGCAACTTTTGAATTGGCTCCCCTCGGAGCTGTTTTCCCTGTCTTGCTCTACCTGCAAGTCAGGGAGAGTGGGAGGGAAACAGTTTACCACAGTGTAGTAAGATTTCCGGAGTACATTAATGGGTGGAGCACCAGCCTGGGATGTTCATGGTGTTTTGGATCTTTGTGTTAAGCTGGGTGCTGCTACTCAGGTTCACCCATCTTGAGCACCTGGTGTTCCTGAAGCAGAATCTGATGTGATGCTTGCTCTATAGCCTAGAAGAAATTGGAACGTGGATCCTACAACTGCAGTTTGATAAGGGAAGAGCAGTTTAGGCTGGGTTTTGGAGAGGATGAGGCAGGGCAGTAAGGGGAGCACCTGCAGTCTGGAATGTAGAGCTGCAGGTCTCCCCCACATCTGCTTGGCTGCTAGCTCTGATTTCCAGACCAGAACTCACTCCACAACTTGTGCAGGTTTATCTGCTTGAGACAGACATTATTAAGCAATCCTTTTGTGAGCAACACACAAGGTCTCTGCAGGCTTTAAGTGCTCATCAGGTCACATTTTTGGAAAACCATGTATCAACTGTTGGTAGATAGGATGGGCTGCTGGACTTCTTGATCAGACCCAGACAGCATGCCTAGGAAATGATTCAAAGCAGACAAACAGTGAAACATGACTGTTTCTTTGAAATGTGGAGGTAAAGAAGGATCATGAGAATGTGCCAATCAAGGTAAATTTATTAATAAAAACATGACTGAAATTTTGAATCAACCTGCCATGCTATTTACTCGGGAAAAAAATATGCAGCACATCCCGAGTGTCTTACTTGGCCTCAAATAAAGCAGTGCTCAATTAAGTTCACAGTTACTGCTCCCTTATGAATTACACTTTCTGTACGTGCTTCCATACATGTTCTGCATGTGGACATGAATTTCAACACACGGCATTGCTTCCTAATTCCTTCCAGGTTGATGTGGAGATTTGCCCTCAATGCAAATCACTGGTAAGAGTAAGGCATTCAGCTCCTTGCAAATGCCTAGCTTTCTTTATCCAATAGCGCCTTTTAGGATTGGGCTTCCTGTCTTTACTTTGCTTCATATCCTTCCTGAAATCTATGTTGCCAATACACTTTCTTACCTAAGAGCTGTTCAGAGTTACAATATTCTTCATGCTTGGAAAAGTTTCATGGTGCCTGGGCTGAATGCATATTAAATTGTATAGATTTGCTCTGCATAGATATCAGGTCCTTTAAATTCTAGATTTTTCATGGTGCAGAGCTGGAGTATAGAGATGTTGTTCTAAATATGACACTTCACCCCAAAAGACTTTGTGTGGAGACAGCACCTGTCTGTCAGAACATGCCCTGCCAGGTAGCTCTGCAAGCAGAACCTGATAGTGTATTTAATCTTCCATATGCATTCCTGCAATCCATAAATATTAAAATTGCTTTAAAGCGATGATGGAAAGGGCTTGAGTTGCGCAAGACAACATTAGTACAACTATGAAGTTAGTCAGAGGATCAAGTATGTTTTTATATGCTGCTTTAAGTAATCATCCCTCCCCTAGATTAAATATGTGCTTCGTTCATTCAAAACAAAAATTTCTGCAGTAGGGCAACTCCTCGCTGAGACAAGTTTTGAACTGTCCCTGCATGTTTAGCTCGGGGGAAGGAGGCTCTCTCTTGTCTCCCTGCAATCAGCTTCCCATGGTGAATCCTGTCTGCCCAGACACTGAGGATGCACAAACACAATGAGTCACTCTGCCAGCTCTGGAAGCTGCTCGCCATCTGCTTCTTTTTCAGCCCTATAAAGGCTCTTTATGGAGGATCCACGCACTGTTTATCAGGTGGGAACACCTGCCATGCAAACTGGAGGTTATGGTATCACAGTATGGAGAAACCCCATTGCAGTAATGAGAAATCCCAGACATCCAAAGCCTCCTCGCCTCTGCTGCTGGTTGGCTTGCCTCTCCCACCCCCCTTTCCTGATTCAGGCGGCAGCAGGCTCACACTGCCAGGTATCTAAATGTCGGTGTGCTACTTTTAATGCCGCAAAACAACCTGCTGGCTGCTGCTGTCTTACATTTCCAAACTTAATTCCTTACGGAAGGTGGGCCACAGGACTCGCTCTTCGGGATGGATCCCTCAACAGGACACCTGGCTCGTTTTCCCACTTCCCCACCCCTCCCACTGCCAAACCGCCCCGAGAACTGCGGGATCACTGGATGGGACAGCGGGGGATGAGCTGGTCCAGCCTCCCTACTCGGGCAGTGCCATCCTAGAGCACTCGGCACAGGGCTGTACCCAGACGGTTCCTGGGTGTCTCCAGTGGGGGAGCCCCCCAGAGCACTCGGCACAGGGCTGTACGCAGACGGTTCCTGGGTGTCTCCAGTGGGGGAGCACTCGGCACAGGGCTGTACCCAGACGGTTCCCAGACGGTTCCTGGGTGTCTCCAGTGGGGGAGCACTCGGCACAGGCCTGTACCCAGAGGTTCCTGGGTGTCTCCAGTGGGGGAACACTCGGCACAGGCCTGTACCCAGAGGTTCCTGGGTGTCTTCAGTGGGGGAACACTCGGCACAGGCCTGTATCCAGACGGTTCCTGGGTGTCTCCAGTGGGGGAGCACTCGGCACAGGGCTGTACCCAGACGGTTCCCAGACGGTTCCTGGGTGTCTCCAGTGGGGGAACACTCTGCACAGGGCTGTACCCAGACGGTTCCTGGGTGTCTCTCCAGTCTCCCCGCACACGGAAGCGGCTCCTCCGCGCCCTCAGGCGGAGCGGCCCGCCCGTCGCCATGGAAACGCGCGCGCGTCCACGAAAGCCCCGGCGGCTGCCCCGGCCTTATCCCAAGGCTGCGATTCCCGCCGGGGGCAGCTCCGCGGCTGATTTTTCGGGATCAGCATTCCCCGCGCCGCTCCCACCAGGACATTCTCCCCTCACTGTGGGTGGGTGGGTGGGTGGGCAGGCGGGCGCCTCCGTGGCCCTTCCCGTCAGGCGCGGCGCGGGCAGCCCTTCCCGCCAGGGCCCCGCCGCTAAGGGCGGGCGCGGCACCGCCCCCGGTCTCTTTGGGGCCGGCCGCCATTTTGTGCGCACGCACGGTGAGCGCTGGGGCCGCTCCGCCGCCCCGGGGAGCGGGGGGGACACGGCCGGCAGCGGGATGGGGATGCGGGGATCGGCGGGGGGATGCGGGGCGGGGGGATGTGGCCGGGGGTCGGGCGGCTCGGGGGCCACCGTCCTGCGGCGGGGGCGGCGTGGCCTTCTTGGGGAGGGGAGGGCGGCCTGTGGGGGAGCGAGGAGGCCTTGGTGCGGGCGGGTGCAGGCAGGGAAGGATGGAGAGAGGAAGGGAGGAAGGGGCCGCCGAAGCCGCGGTGCAGGTGCGGAGGCAGCGGGGCCCCTTGGAGGTGGCAGCACGTGGCGGCGGGCCCAGAGCAGGCAGGGCCGTGTATAGGCCGGGAAATATGGTGGTGGAGGGCCTGCCCCTTGGATACCTCCCGAGGAGAGGCAGAGGGAGCAGGGGGGTTGGCCGGCATGGGGCAGAGGTTTCACAGATTTCGAGGAGTGTTCTGAGCTGTAGGGCATCATCCTTCGGCAGGGGCACGTGGAGGTCTGAGGCCGGCTGAGGTCGGAGTGAGAAGCTCGGAGTGGATATAAAGGGAAAAATGTTAATTGTGAGAGCAGTGAGGCCTCCAAACAGGCTGCCTGGGGAGGCTGTGCACGGGGTGGCTGAGGTGACATGGGAGCTCTCATCGAGGTCTACAGCTTCCTCATGAGTGGAAGTGGAGGGGCAGGCTGTGTTGGCCAGTGACAGATGGCCTGAAGCTGTGTCAGGGGGCGTTTTGTTTGAATATTGGGGAAAAGTTCTTGGCCCAGAA
>JAWWMO010000001.1:46661601-46710189 GCA_035047845.1 Dendrocincla fuliginosa
TGGCCAGTGACAGATGGCCTGAAGCTGTGTCAGGGGGCGTTTTGTTTGAATATTGGGGAAAAGTTCTTGGCCCAGAAGGTGGTTGGGCACAGGGAAAAGGCTCCCCAGCGAAGTGGTCGCAGCACCAAGTCAGAGAGTTCAAGACGTGTATGGACAATACTCTCAAGCACATGATGTGATTTTCAGGTTGTCCAGTGCAGGGCCAGGAGTTGGACTCAGTGATCCCTGTGGGTTCCTTCCAACTCAGTATTCTGTGATCCTTGTAGGATTTCAAGACCTGGCTGGACAAAGCCCTGAGTAGCCTGGTCTGATCTCATAGTAGACCTGGCTTTAAGCAGGAGGTTGTGCTGGGTGAGTTGTCAGCATCCATTCCAACCCGAGTTATGCTTTGGTAACTACTGGTTTTGACCAAGTGAATAATACTGCTTGGATTGACCCAGCAATTGGGAAGCAGTGTCAGTCTGAATAGGCTTGAAGACTCAATTTTTCTGAAATGCCTGAAAATGCCATCGAATTTTATTGAGTGAACGGATAGTTTTGAGTAATTTGCCTTCATTTTTACAGTAATTGGCCAAAATGACGAACACAAAGGGAAAGAGGAGGGGGACGCGTTACATGTTCTCAAGGCCCTTTCGCAAGCATGGTGAGTATCCCTTACAGTAAGAACACTGCATCAAATTACTGACCTGATGGATGTCAGCAGTCCCTGAGCAGCATTTGTAAAACAATGGCTGGTGCCAAAGGATTTCTGACAACTTGAGCTAAAAACTGTAGAACAGCACGTGGATAAACTCTGTGCTCCTACTGCAAATGCATTGGTACTGTGATGGCTTGCCTCTGTCAGTGCTTGAAAATTAATATGAAGGTGAAGAAAATATTTCAACAGCTACTTAGAGCATAGAGCTTTTTGCCTCTGAGCAATAAGCAGTGATAACATTTGCATTTATAACAAAGTAGCAAGTAGTTTAATGATTTTTCAACTTTGGCAGTAGTAATGTAATTAAAGCTGTGATTTTTCTTAAGTTGGATTTTTTTTAAAAATTGAAAGTGTGTAAGGAGGTAATTTCTGCTTTAAAAAAAAAAAAGATGGTTTGATTTTTGAGGTCTTTAGGAAAATTAAGTGCATGATCTGTGTCCCCCATCCTTTTTTTTCTGTGTGAATGTAAAACTCTGGACTTCATAAGTATCCAAATTTGTATCTCTTTAACAGGAGTTGTCCCACTGGCTACCTACATGCGGATCTACAAGAAGGGTGATATAGTTGATATCAAGGTACTTTCCTGCAGTGCTGCATCATTGAAAGCTAAAGCAGTATAATCCTTTTCAGTCTCCAGCTAGCTGGGGAAGTCGTTTTTGTTACTTGGGTCATCTGTAGCAACACAAGTACCCACTGCTCACTTTTGGAGCAATACTGGAATGACAGTTGCAAAGCTATATTAAAACTAGAAACCAAATGTAATACAAATACAGGGGGGATAGTGAAGCAGCGTTTCCATCACTCAGTATTTTTTAGAATTTGTCTTTTAAAATCAACTGTATTTTCAAAATTAGGTTATAGTGAATCTGAAAGCTTTTCACCAAAGATTTCTATGTCGTTGAATCCTTTGGTTTCATTTGAAATGCTTCATTTTCATAATGGTCACATAGAAGATGGTGTATAATTTGCTTGTTTGTTGTTTGGCTCTTGGAGAATGCACTGTTCAGAACTGACAATTCTTGATGCACTGGAGCTTGATGATGAATGTCTCTTGTGATTGCTTGCTCTTGTTGAAAGCAAAGTGATCAATCATTTCACCGACACTGAAAGCAACCAGAATGGACCTAGCAAAATCTAGTAGTCTTCAGATAAAAAAATGCATGATTATAAATTCCAACATATGGATAAAATAGGAGTATTTTTAAATGAATCTCAAATAATTTGAAACATCTACTTTAAATTACTTTTGAAAGAAAAATCCTTGATGCTAATTCTTTTCCCTTTCTTTTTGTTCCCCCTTTTTTTTCCTTGTTTTACTTCTTAACAGGGTATGGGTACTGTCCAAAAAGGCATGCCCCACAAGTGTTACCATGGCAAGACTGGAAGGGTATATAATGTTACTCAGCACGCTGTGGGCATTATTGTTAACAAGCAAGTTAAGTAAGTAATCAAATTCTATTTATTGAAACTTTGAGAAAGTTGATCGATAATGGCACCCTCCTTTCACTTTGCCAGTTAGACAGTTGTTGTCTTGATTGGTCATTCAAGGTGGGTAAAGTATATTTCCTTTTTATAACCCAAGCAAATGATTGTCATTTGACTTGGATCCTGTCAGAGGAAACAATTTTTATTTTTCTGAGCAGCACTTAAAATGACATTAACTAAGGGGTTTTTCAGCCAAACCTTCATGTTGGTACCAAAGTCTTTTTCAAATATTAGTTTGTGGCTGTACCCAGCTGGATTTTGTGCAGTTTAGTCTGAAAAGGACAAGTTGTTTTTGTGTTCCAGGAACTAGATTGAAGTACATGAGTAATAAATATTTTTTGTAGGCTATGAGACTAAAATTATGTACTCTCCACTATTTTAATTAGCAATGTGCTGAGAATTTCAATATATTAATAAGCTTTTAGTTACATCAGTTAAAGCTGTTGTGCATTTGCAGCTGTGTGTTTTGAGGTGTTGCCCTTTAAGGAAAAATTATCTGTAATTGAGCTTATGGAATTACTCATGTAAGGGCTGTAAATCTAGATTTAAGTGACCTTTTTTCAAGTACGGTAAATTAAAAACCTGATTCCCTCTTTTAGGGGCAAGATTCTTGCCAAGAGAATTAATGTGCGCATTGAGCACATTAAACATTCCAAGAGCAGAGACAGCTTTCTGCAGCGTGTGAAGGAAAATGAAAGGAAGAAAAAGGAAGCAAAAGAAAAAGGCATTTGGGTTCAACTGAAACGTCAGGTAATGTTTCTGTTGGGTTCTCAGTCCTGCTGAGGGAGGCTCCTTAATTGTTTGAGTAGAGTGGCAGCAGCACAGTGTGTCTGCATCAGCTGTCTGATGCTTTTGGAGCCTGAACAGAACTTCACTTTCTGGGATGAAAATTGCAGTCTTGGCTGTGAACAAAGGGACAGATGCTTTCTGTTCTGTTGCTGATCTGCAGCAGCAGCTCTCTATGATTTCTAGGATCAGCAGTATCTTTGGTTTAGTTGAACTTTTAGTTGCAACAGGTTCTGTTGTAACCCTTGAAGAAGAGAATTAATAATCAAACTTCAGAGAGGAGATAGTAGCTGTTACTTCTGGAACTGCAGGGCACATCACTTCTCATTGGGTTGGTGTGTTACAGAAAGGGAAATGTAGGGTTTTTTAATTCAGCAGGGAGAGTCAGGCACGCTTTCTGGGAGATAATTTTCTTACTCCTACTCCTTGAATCAAAGTTTAGACTAGAAATGGTAAAGTTGCTGTAATGTTTATATAATAAGGTATTAAATGGTTGTCAAAATGTATTTTCCGTAAGGTTGCTTTTGAGCTTTAGTGCCATGAGTTTTCTCTTGTTTTTCTGTTTACAGCCTGCTCCACCAAGAGAAGCACACTTCGTGCGAACTAATGGCAAGGATCCAGAGCTGCTGGAGCCAATTCCCTATGAATTCATGGCATAATGGACATTTAAAAAAATAAATTAAAGATCTGGTTTTGGACAAGTGTATGTGGTTGTGGCTGATTCATTTAGGGGATTTTTGTGTTTGAACAGATGCTTTAGAAATCTTTTTTATTGAAGTTTATTTGTTTAACTTGCATTACCATGATGCTCAGTCATTTAAATCATCTACAGCTTTTGCTGGCAAGTCATTTATATAGACTGCATATTGTGAGAACACTGAAATTTGCTGGTGCTTAGTAAGGATCATGAGGTAATACGAAGGGACGTGGAGTATTTCACCAGCAAACTTAAGAACATATACCAAGAACTGTCCAGTGTCACTGGAAGGTTTCATTTTTTTGTAGGAAAAGAGATAACGGGCTTCAGATTTCATTGATACAAGCTTTTGGCTAAGGAGCCTCATAAACACCAAGGAATTGTGGAAACCCTTTTTTGAAAACCTCTGGAGAAATGCCTGATTTTAGTCTTTCACCACTGTAACTTGGAAAAGAAGGATATTTAGAATGTTTAAATGTTCTTACAAAATAGTGGTGGCTTAGAAACAATTCCAAAGCTGCCAGTCTTTTTATTTTGATTTTTTAATATTTTAATTGGCTGACATAGCTGTGTTGCATGCCTGTTGGATGTTCTGTGCATTCCTCTCAACCCAGATTTATTGATACCTCACAAAAGCCCAGTGCTACCTAGTTTCTTAAATGAAAGGACATCTTCACCTGACTATTTACTAACCAGCGCTGGTTTTGTGAGCTTTGAAATAGCGTGGGAAGCTTGCTAGAGACTGCTGAAGGTAACCTGCTTGGTTGGCCTTGAAAATGCATAAACTCAAGCTTAATTGTCTTGTGTATGCAGCTAAATAATATTTCACCTTTAAGTACAATGTCAGACATTGCTTACTACCTTGAGTAAGAGATGTAAAACTAATGTCTACACGTAGAGACTAAAATAGTAAAGAAGCAGGTGACCCCAAGCTGTTCGTAGGTATTGACTGTTGAAAGTTACTGAATAGTGAATTGCAGGGCATCTGGTGAGTTTGGGACTAAGAAGTGGAGAGATAATGAGGTTTGTTTTTTACCTAACACTCAATTGTGGGTGTTTCCATGTAGGTTTTGGACCTTGAATTCAGTCTGGCTTGGCTTGGTACTTAAGTGTGACAGACTTAGGTGCTGGAGGTCCAGCAAGCAGATGCTGTGTTTGAAGTTTCTCCAAGCTCCTGTCTGGGAAGATGGAGCAGACCATAGATGGAATGACTTTGGAAGTGACTTGAAGATGCAGCAAAGCTTACCAATTAGCAGACTGGTGCGTGTCACTAGTGCTGTATTTTGACACCGTATTTATGGGGCATGGAGTGCTTCACTATCTCCAGAGGCCCTCGCTGTTGCAGCTTAAGGACTTAGTTTTTATGGGCTTTTCTTGGAGCAGCTCAGTTTGTGTACTAAAACCTTAATCAGCTTCTTTGGCTTGTTGGTTTCCACAGCCATTTAAAATTGGTACTTGCCTCCCAAGATAAGAATCGTTTTCCACTAGGCTTTGTGTCTGTAGGAATTAAGTGGGAGGCTTTTTGAATATGAACTTTGGTGATGGTATTTTAAATTTGCTTGTTGTGCAAGCATGTCTAAGCTATTTTGGTTCTGTGTTTGGTTTGTGCTTATTTGTCAAAATCACAGTGGATTAGTTGTAGCAGCGTGATGAAATGATTAACATCATAAGTGGTGCATAGTTCTAAACTTTTGAATTTATTTTCAACTACTTGGAATAATAAGACTGGACAGCATTTGAGAGGTTTTGTTTAAGAGTTATGCTGCCAGAGGTGCTGTGCATTGCAACAGTTCTGTATTTAGTGTCCATGTTTTTAAGGTCACTATGCCAACAGTAGTTGGTCATAAACGCGTATTTGGAATCTGTGTGTGGGCTGGAAAGAGAAGGAGGGAATGCTTTCCATGGTCAGGATTCCCAGAAATGACCGAAAATGAAGTTTTGTTTGTACAGGAAGAGAGTAGATTTTTTTGGGTTATTTTTTTTAATGTTTGGAAATGGGACAAATTAACTGAGATGTAACCTGTCTTGGGTTTACAGACACTACCTGCTAGTTGCACTCAGTGCAGCAGTGGTGGTGGTTTTCATGGTCATCTGAGGTTTGCAGAATCTCAGTACCTGCTGCTGAGGTTTGCTTCCCATGTGTTCAGCTGCCCTGTTTTTGCACAGTCCTGACGAAAGAGGGAGATCTGTGAACTGGGAAAAGTTGTTGAAGAGCTGCCTGTCAGGACATCTTCAGTCATGAGCTGAAACATGAAGCATGTTTCCTTACAGGGTTTGGAGTCACAAGTTCTAGCTCGCTCTGGAAGGGGTTTTACACACTAGTCTCATAAACTGTAACTAGTTCTCTATGGTTTTATTCTGAGGCTGGGCCTAGTAATCAAAAACCGGGTATTTCTACTCCATGCAGTGAGAGCTGAATTTTCAGTCCATGGTACTTCGCAGATTTCACAGCAGTTCTCCATGATTCAATGCTATAGGTTTTTCATATAACGGGGGACACCTTGAAGTAGCAGAGTTCTGGAATCCTGACTTTTTTTGCCAGGTACACAGTGTCTTCCAGTTCCCTTCTAGTGCAGAGACTTTATTATCCCTGAGCTGGTGGACACGCTGTCCCTATGCAACACGCAGAGAGTGGATTGCTCTGGAAGTACAGCAAGCTGTTACAATTCAGAGTAGTGCTTTGTGTCTGTTCCAGGGAGCCTAATTAGGAGGTGGGGACTGAACTGTCTCCTTACCTCCTCATTCACTGCCTCGAACCTTTGCCATTGGTTCCCTGCCAGAAGCCCTGCCGAAATCTGTTGTCTCCCAGAGAAGCAGCAAGGAAGCTGCCTTCTGAGCTGTCAGCTTTGTTGTTTTTAACATATTGGCAACACCGGGACCTGAGGTTTCCTGAGGAGTGTGTAGGCAGTGTTGGGCTGGGAAGGTCAGTGAAAGAGCAGAAAGGACTGGGCAGCAGGAGGAACTGTGTCTGTGCAAATGGGCTGTGGGCTGAGGACCTCAGGAGGGAGCAGGTGAAGGCTGCACGCCTAAGTGGGGTTTGTAGGTGCCTCCAGCCCTATTTGTGGTGGGAAACAGGTAAGCAGCTGTCAGGAGGAGGTGTAAGCAATTCATGGTTTTGTACTTAGTCTGCAGAATGGGGACAGCTAATCTGAGCCTGAACTGCTTCAATTTACTGAGCTGCTCCTGTTCCACCTGGGTAGATGTTAATGGAAAGATAGTCTGTCACAGCCTAGACATTAATTCCTTTGTAGGGTGTCCTACTTGGGTTGTACACTGTTCTCTCTGTGCTTGGCCATCACCATTTGCCCTTTGGGGGTTCTCTCAGCTGCAGATGAGGCAACATGAGTTTTATAGTTGTCCAGAAAGAAGCAGCTCCCAAAGTTTTGGTAACACTGGTTGCCTAATACTACTGCTTTCACAGCTCAATGCCTGGGAGCCATCTGCCTGGAATGGACTTGTTTCAGTAGCATTTTCAGAGGCACGCTGAATGTACTCTGATAGCTCTTTTGTAAAGAAATGTATAAAAATAGCTGGTGGTGGAACTGTGAAGGAGGCCAAAGACAAGCGATCCTGTGACAATAGGAGGAGATGACAATAGCAGGAACCTCTGGAAACCAAAAGCTCTTAGTGATACGAGACAGATCTTTTCTACAAAAGAAAAGAGCTCACTGGCATGATGGGAGGCGAAGTAGGAACTTTAGAGGCAATCGATTTTTGAGGTTAAAAGGGCCCTTGGTGTTACCATAGGGGTTCTTAGGCTCTAGAGTAACACCATCAATGGCACTTCTTCTGCCCTGCTTTTCTGCAGATGCTACTTTAACTGATGGCCTTAACTACTGTGAAGTGTGTATAACCCTTCAACATAGTGCAGTGTGGAATCGGCATTGGTAGAACATTTCTGGGTCACCAGGGTTGAATCTTTAGACCGGGCAGAGGACTGGCAGAGGGGTGTTTGGTCCTCTGGCTGCTGCAGGGTGCAGAGCTTGAGCTATGCCTCAGCTTCCTGCATGAACTCTCTTCTGATGGGAGCAGTTCCTTTCCATCCCTGTCCCCACAGTGCCGAGGGTTCACTTTCCTCAGGAACACCTTCTCTGTGGTAGGCCAGAGCTGGCAGCGTTATTTGATGCCCTCGTTCTGAGTTTTCTTGTCACTGGGGCTGAGGATATCCAAAGAAGTGCATAGGAGGTCAGGTACTGGGGCTCTTGAAAGGATGTAGGGAGAAAGTAGAGGGAGGAAAGTGGGGAAAAACGTGACTTACCATTTCATGATCCTCTGAGAACTGTATTGAAGGTGGGCGGAAAGTGACCTAGTGCACAGCCCCACCACTGCCGAGGTTCATCTCCACTGCCTGTGTGTGAATATCCAGGGCCACCTGGGCTGCCCTTGGGCATCAATCCCAGGGCCCAGCAGCTCCCATGGTGGGTCTATCCTTCAGTCTCATGAGATCAATCATTTTGAGTACCAACCACTGTCCTCTTCCATGTTGTATCCTGCTGGCATGTGCTATCTCCCTGATAAAAATTAAAGCAGCCTCTGAATGGATTATTTATCTTGTAAGCACTTACATGCTTGCAAAGCTGTGCACAGCAGAAAGCAGCTTTGCTGGAGCCTGGGCAATGTTTTGTGGAGACTGAAACATTCCCAGAGCTGCTTGCAGGTTTGAGGTTCATTTACAGGCAGCCCATGGTGGAGCGCCTTTCTTCTCTGAAACTCTTCCACTTCAAAAACCCAAAGGGCCCAATCAAGACCACTTGGGTTTCAGGGCTGGCTGTTGCTTGATCCACAAGCTGGGATTTCAACACTGGCTGTGGAGGGATGTATCCAGGTGCAGGAAACAAAATAGTCTGAGGTAAAAGAATGAGTAATTTCCTTTCTTTCGAGATTCAAGTCCTTTGCTGTAAGGAGGGTGGTGCATAAAGATGGAGCCTGTTGCAGTGTTTGGGGCTGGTGGGGAAGTGCACATCCCAGACCCAGTAAGGTTTCTGCTGGCATCTGCCTGCTTGCCTCAGGTGGGAGTGATGCACAGTGTCTGCCCCAAACTTGGGCCACCCAGCTTTGCATGGGCTGCCTGGACTGTCCCCCAGCCCACTGCTACCTGCTCCCACTGGAGCCACCCTACACCCTGGGAATGGGGAGAAAGGGGCAGGGGTGTACAGCCAGGGTGGGCAGCGGGGGGAGGCCACTGAAGGGCAAGTGGGGGGAATGCTGGGGGCTGGATGTTCACCGTGGCGCCATCGGGCTGCTGGATGTTCACCGTGGGGATAGCGGGGGGCAGGATGATCACCGTGGGGATAGTGGGGGGCTGGAGGTCCGCCAGGGGCCATTGGGGGGCTGGATGATCGCGGCGGGCGGTGCCGCGGGCAGCGGGGCGGTGCCGCCGCCGCATCCTTTAAACGCCGCGTTGTGCCGCCCGCGCCCAGCGCAGCCGGTCCGAGCCCTCCGGCCGCCCAGCCAGCCGCCTCTCCATGCGCCTGCCGAGCATGTCCCAGCCCTTCCTGCTGGCGCCCATCGCCGAGTGCCCCCCGGTGCCGCCCGGCGCCCAGGTCCGCCTGGCCGTGCTGGGCGCCCGCGGCGTCGGCAAGAGCGGTAAGTGCAGGGGGTGCTCGTCCCCTGCCCCATCCCCTGCCCCTCCGTCCGTCCGTCCCGTCTAACGCGGCTGCTCTGTGTTCCAGCCATGATCGTGCGGTTCCTGACGAAGCGGTTCATCGGGGACTACGAGCCCAACACAGGTGATGCGGGCGCGGTGCGGGGCGGGCGCGGCGGGGCTCAGGCCGGGGCTGCCTGGGGAGCTCACGGCTCTCTGCTCCCCCTCCCAGGCAGCCTCTATTCCCGCATGGTCCACCTCGACGGGCACCGCGTCGCCGTGCAGATCCAAGACACGCCGGGGTGCATCCAGGTATGGAGATGCTTCGGGCCGGTCGGTTCTTCTCCGCCACCCAAAGGCTCGGGTTTTGAGCCCGAATTTCCCACGTGCCCGGACTTAGTCTCCGGGGGCAGAGCTCAGGCTTCCCTTTGGACCCGTTTGACCGGGCTATCTATGCTATAGGCTTTATACTTTCCCCATTCGATGCCAAATGCTCTCTGTTATATCGCAGGTGCAGGAAGACTGCGTGCAGGTGCTGGACTCCCTGTCCAGATGTGTGAAGTGGGCAGAGGGCTTCCTCCTGGTCTACTCCATCACAGACTACAGCAGCTACCAGTTGGTCCAGCCGCTGTACCAGCACATACGCAAGGTCCACCCAGATGCCAGGACTCCCATCATTATTGTGGGGAACAAAGCAGACCTCCTGCATGCCAGGCAGGTACAGGCAAAAGAGGGACTACAGCTGGCAAATGAACTGGGCAGCCTGTTCTTGGAAATCAGCACGAGTGATGACTCCCAAGGCGTCTGTGATGTCTTCCAGTATCTTTGCAAGGAGGTCAGCAAACTACAGCATGCCAGCAGTGCGGACAGGAGGCGGTCATCCATCATCCCTCGGCCCAAATCTCCCAACATGCAAGATCTAAAGAGACGTTTCAAACAGGCTTTATCTTCCAAAGTAAAATAAACCTCTCAGTGAGGTCCTGTGTGACTCGATAGACTTTATTTTTGTAAACTAGTTAATAAAAATCTTTATTTTTGTACTAATGTCAGCAGTATAGAAGTAAGTATGTCACAGCTTGCAATTTCCTTGCCGTTCTCTCATTTGACTGGTTGGGTTATTTTTATAAAAACAAACAAACAAAAAGCTACATAGCAACTAAATAGAAGTAGTTGGAAAAAGGGAATTTTTGCCAGCAGGTTTTGATTTGACTTTTGTTTTGAGCTGGGATTTGCTGTATTATGCTACTCAAATGAATTTCTTTTTTTTTTTTTTTTTTTGAGGCCTCAGTTTTCTGTTTGTAAAATGGGAATGATAATGATGTAACTTACCTTTATAAAGTGCTTGGAAAGCCTTTGGTGGAAAACTTTATAGGAGCAAAAAAAAAAAAAAGCTCTATTCAACATGAAAATATGAAACTGTCTGTAAGAGTGCTGATTATAACAGGACCACTGCCCTCCCTCAAAACTGCTGTTTTGGTTGCACCTATAATAGCCTGAATGCTGATAAGCTGCTAGGAATGAGTTCCAATTTCTGATGTGCTTTGGTGATCTGTTCCACAGAATTAATCTTTTGAGCCCCAAGCATTTAGCAGGAGGATTGAGTTTCTTTTACAGATTACTGTGGAACAAAATGCTGAGCAATCCGCAGCAGAGGAGTGTGTGGGATGGCTGTTGCTTTCTCTGGAGATGTGTGATAGGAAGGACTGATGCGTAGGTTCCCTGAACAGAAAATAGCTACGTTTAAAAAGAATCACATCTTTATCTTCCCCAGGGTAATTCTGTAGCTAATGGAAACAGGTCAGACTTTTTACTCTTGTCTCACATAAGCTCTAAACCATACTGGAATGGGTTTTACTAACTGTTTGCTGGATGTCTGAGCATGGAATGTGAGCTTTCCTCTTGAAGTATGCCTCTGAAATATGTATGTAAAAAATAAAACTCTGTTCCATGCTGAGTAGAAAGTGTGGAAGTGGATTAATCTGTATGGGGGAAACTGCTGTTCCCACTCAAGCATATCTCTAATAAGATTTATTTTTTTAAAATCTCACAGATGAAGTCCAAAGACCACTTTCTTCTTTCCTTTTGTTAGGAAAGGCAGGTAGGTGCTGGGATTTGCAGCTAGCGGACTGTCTCTTGTTTCTGACCCCTGGGACTTGAAGCTTTCTGGGCCACCTCCAGTCTTCATCTGCACATCAAAGTCTTCACTCAAGGGTGGTGAGGGAAGGGTGACTGAGTAAGTTAAAGATTTGTGTAAGTATTGGAGGTCTGTGTCAGCACGGGGTAGGGGTATGGGATACCAGCAGCATTTTCCCCCACCCAGGGCTATGTGCTTGTTGTCAGTCCAGGCGTGTTATCTGTATGTCTCTTCCCTGAAGGCCCTATGCTGCCCTACCAAAGGGAACAGGAAAGCTGAAGGGAGGCAGCTCCAGACCTGCAGGAACAGACTGAAACTGGCACTGTCAAATGAGTCCAAAACTCTTGGAGTTAATTCATGCCAAAAACATGGTGACAGCCTGGACAAATTAAAGAACTGTTATACACGTGTTAATGCATGTTTTTAACACATGTTAAATAATTCTTTGCTGTGAGAGTTGCTCTGCCAGGCCCAGGACTGTGGACTCAAGGCAGGCAGTAGGATGGGGTTGGTGAGAATGACCACGTCCCTGGCAGGCTTGCACTTGCCACATGGGCCACACATTCACGGGGGAATTTGAAGAAGAGTTGAAAAATCACAAGTGAGGTATTTACAAAACATTTCCTCATCCTGAAACCAGGGCAACAAATTGTTTCCAAGCGAAAATACCACTGTGATACAGTTTTGGTTGTTTTTCAAACTGTAGCTTTTATCTTTGGAAATTACTTGATTTCCTACTCGTGTATGCAGTACAGTTTCACCAAGGAAGTTGCTATAGATATCCAGCTCATACATGGATGCAAAATATGCTAAAGGGACGGGTAACATTCCCTGGACCTGTCTGCATCGCATCATGGTCCTCAAAGGCCAGGTGAAAAAGCGCATTAGGCACTGGGTGCCTCTGGCTACCCCTGGCAAAGCAGGAACTCGGGGCCCCAGCCGTGGTACACGGGGTGAGTCTGTGCAGGAACCAGTGGGCACATGAGGGGCAGAGATGGACAAGAGCAGGAGGGTAAATACAGTCATATGCCCAGCCTCTTTCTCTCATGAGGAGAAGCTAAAGAGATGACCCTTGCTACATAGGCACCCATGTTCATGTTGGGGTGCAAACCCTCCTGTCCCCTCCCTACACTTCTCGTGCTGTTGGGCTCCTCTAGCCAAGTGTCAGGAGCAGAATGAGCCCCTCAGCAATGTGATGGGGAATTTGGCTGACTAACATTTTTGGGTACAGGTACATAAATTAGGTATTTATGCTGCTTGAATTTGCCCTGGCTGACATGGATCTACCTTCACCCAGTTTTCAACTGTGAGCTGATGGGAAAAGAGCTTGAGGAGCCTGCTCTCTCCCAGTTCATTTTGCCCCAGAATTTTCTTCAGTCCTGGGTGAGCAGAAAAAGAGCGGCATGGAGGGAGAAGCATCTCTCAAGTGCTAGCAGAGATGCTCCAAAGCCTTGTTTCTCCTGAGCCATGGCCTCTCATGCCCTCCCTACTGAGGGCTTGCCATCACCAGTCTCTGAGCCCTTCACACAGAGGCCAGGGTGGCTTCAGGAGGGTTAGTGGAGCATAACCTGGCCTTTCTTTTTCATCAGGGGAACATACGCAACTGTCTCCTTCCTCCCACTACCTCCGCTATGAAACAGAATCACAGCAATTTTCCCTGACAAGACAGATGAGTGGGTTTTCAGAAGCGGGGATGTGTGCAGCATCACGCGCTATTGTGGCTGCTACTACATCAGCATCTCCCCCCTGCTGGACTATTTTGTCTAGTTACCTCCAAGCTCTGAAATCATCCAGTAATGCTTTAAGACTTCATGAATTTTAAAATAGCAGCTGCTGTCAACCTGTTCTGCGTGCTTCAGTTCAGGAGCTGCAGATCTCTAGACAGAGATAGGAATGTTTTCTTCAAAAAGCTTTATAGATGTCCCCTCGCTTTCTGTCCCACTCCAACACCTGGACCCAGGCTGCTTCCTCACTGTCTTTTGACAGGGACTTGGCTCTCAGCACATGCGATGGTCAGAGCTGCAGGTTCATGCTGTATTCTCTGGTTTGTTTGTATGAAGGACCATAGATAGACAAGATGTTGTGAACAAGGACTCTGTTCATGCTATGGGCAAGAGCTGTATTCAAGCTTCAGACAGGGAGCAAAAGTGTTCCAAGTTTGGATGGATGGATGGATGGATGGATGGATGGATGGATGGATGGATGGATGGATGGATGGATAGATGGATGACCAAAAACAAATCTGCATCCCATGCCTGGACTTCCTGTAAAATGATTTTATTCCTTCATTAGCTTTTGGTGAATCCACTGTTTATTTAAGAAGGTCTGAGTATATTCAGAACAGTGTCCTTTAGGCAAAGGTGACCTTCTGTGGCAGTTGTTGCACTTGACATGGGAGTGCTAGGGATTCACACCAGTATAGCAGCAAGATCTCTTCAGTTTCTCCTAAAGTGAGGATCCCAAGTCAGCTGTTTTTCTAGGAGCAATATCTCTGGGAGTGATACTGTTGTTGGGTCACTGTACCAAACTACATGCAATGCTCCAAAGAACTGTTTTCCTGAGGTACCTTCAGAGTGACGTCCCTGAAAAACTTATTATGAGTTAAGAGTGTGTCTCGCAAAACTGCAGCTCAGTTTAGATCTTGGGTAATTAGTGACAATTCAGATTTCCAGAAAACCCTATTGATTCTCAGACTTGTTGTTCTAGCAATCTCCTCATTTCACCTATCTAAAAAGAAAGAGAAAGCAAAGCCTTTTTATTGAAAATGGTTTTGAAAGAATTGGTTTATGAAGTTTTCTTACTACATTCAATACTCAATGCTCTTGACTGAAAGAAGTATAAATACATATTGTGACTTGTTATTATGCTAGTTTATATTGTAGACCGTAATCAATTATATACTATCTTCCCACACTACCAAAATAAAAATTAGGATATAGAGATTGAGCATTCATTTCACTGCCCCATGATACTTGATTTACAACTGAAAAACTATGTAGTGAATTTTTGCATAACGATTATAGACCTTCATGGATGTCATATTTGCTGATTTGAAAAATGCACTTGGTTGTTTGCTCTTCATGTTTTTCTTTTGTGACTGAAAATAGGAACAATCCTCACTCAGAGGCCCTCACAGTGTGAGCTGCTGTGTAGAGGGGGCTTCTTTAGCCCCATTCTTCATCCTCTGGGCTTTGCTGGGCAAGTGTTTGGGCAAAGGCATCTGCCCATGTGCCTGAGCTTGCAGGGTCGTGGTTCAGCAACTATATTTTGCTCTTGATCTGTGCACAATATTGCCATTAAAATGTATCTGTCCAGGAAATTGCGCAAGGTTATTTGTCAGCCTGCATTACTCGGAAGCAGTAATTAATTCTTAAATCTGGAATGTTTCTCTTCTAAGGTATTTGGCTCTTTTCCCATTACTAAAAACATCCTCTTCTCAGGTTTCAAATGGTCCTTGCAAACGTTTCATAGTAATTTTATCCCTTGGGATGGTAAGCCAATATCAATAAATACTGTTACTGGCAGCAGCTCTGAGAAGAGAGGACTATACTCTCCCCTGGCTGTGGCAGTGGGGTGAACTACAAACTCTGGTCCTGCAGCCATATACTTCCTTCCCCTCCTGCAAACAAACCCCAGTGCAGGCAAAGTAAAGTGCCTGTTGTTTGGGACTCAGAGCCTCACTCATTCCACGAGCCTTTAAGAGCAGTTTGATCTGAAGCACGCTCAGCAAGCAGACCTCCTACAGATACTATTTCTTTTTTTTTGGTATTAAGAAGTCCAAAGGTCTCTTTAAGCCTAGGAGATAGATCTGGGAGATGGACAAATAGATCAGGAGAAGTCTGAGGAGTGCAGAGATCATGGAGGAACTGCAGTGACAGCAGCATGTTATTGTCAGCCCCTTAGGAACTGAAGCAGCTAAGGTGGTGTTGCCTACTAGTAACACGAGGCAATAAATATGGGTGCAATTAGACTGATTTGGGTGAAAATATACTGGTTGCACTCAGATGCTTGCAAAGAAAAGGCCTGGCTCTCATCCCACCATGCCCAGCAGCAACGCCCAGGAGTTATCTCTGGGTCCTGCCCAGCATCTAGGGCAGATTCCCCTCACCTGAACTGAGACTCAGCAGCTTCAGAGAAAAGCATGCAGTGCAGCCCATGAAAAGGAGGCATATCTGATAATTTTGCTCCTCCACAGGGAGGAGCCACCCTGCATGATGTGCCCATCTCAGGCAGCCACACCTGATCTGTGCCCCCCAGCAATGAGGAGATAAGTCCACAGTCTAGATTTACAGTGTTTTTGCATTCTTCATCATCTTTGAGCCTCTGAACCGAGTTGGAAAAAAGCTGGTCTGGGCTTTAGACAGGAAGTAACCACTCCGTCAGGACAGGCAGGAGAAACATTTGAAGATTTTATCAGTACTGTGGGGTATTTTTACCCTTTCTCTTACTCCTTCATGTCTCAGACAGCATATAGAGGCTAAAACATAGAGCTTTGTTTGGGTGTATTGCATTCTTTAAGTGCCTGGTGTCCTGTTCAAGTGGCAATGTCCCTGCAGATTACGGGTGCTTAAAACACAGCATTGGTCAAGAGGGAATTTTTACATCTGCCCAAGTAGTGCTCACATATGGCCTCTTAAAAAGAAACCTCCTAACAGGCTGGCTTGTGGCTGTTGCACAACAAGGTTTTGGCTGTAATTACAATGTGCAGATGAGCTACTGCACCTGCTCTGTGCTAGTGGCTCCCCATCCCTTGGCCACCCAGCAGGGCGAAAGGTGCCTCAGCATTTTATGGAGGGCCTCAAGAAAACACTAGTGCTTCTGCAGTGGGCACAATCAGGTGCAATTCTGAAAGTGAGTTTGACTCCATTTTCCTTCAAACAGGTACCAGGAAGTGATTTACTATTAAAAAGCTTTATAAATTGCCATATCTGGAGGTTTATGTTTTGTTTTCAGCACATAGCAAATGGATGCAGATGAAGCATGACTTCCAGAGACCTTTTAGTATTTAAACAGGAAGATACAAACGTAAGAGCTCATCTGAATCTCACATGCCTTTCTAATGTCAATGATCTTGGCATAGAAAAGCCAATCTAGAATTAAGGGCTATTGATAGGAGGCAGAGGTCTGTGCTAATTTAGGCTCATACCTTGAAGATAAAATATGCATCTGATTGTTGAAGTGACTGCTTATTTTAGCTCTAGTGTTGAATAATGGAATAGCATTAATAGACTGATGTAAATCTGTCCATATTTCTTATGCAAAGTTGCAATGTCAGTAGTGAAACAGCCTGCTTTGATTTTACTAAGATGCTGAAGAACACTGCACAATAAATATGCATACAATTAGGTTAATGTGAGTGAACTAAGATGTATTGCCTAATATAGCTATAGTTCCAAAAACGGATGCATCAAATGCAACTAATTGTTTTCCCTGGCTTTTGATTGTTACAGGGATTTCTGAAAGAGTTTGCTTAGAAGACATTATAGTCTATTTGCCTGTGTTAATAAGATGTTCAGATATGAAACTGATAAAATATAAGCAAGATATGATACAGAACTGAGTTATTTTAATCTGGACAGTGAGCTGTATTGGTGCCTGCATTGTCGTCTTGCACAGTAAGGGGAAAATACAGAAGTAAACTGGGATTTTCAGGGGTCCACCTTCATGGGGACACAGCAGAGGAGAGGTAAGAAGATGTCACTTCTGCTCAGCCATGCCACACAGGCATGTGCCTGCGAGCTATACAGAGGGAAATGACAATTATAAAAGCTTCTTTCTTATGTGGAGGCAACACAATGGAATCCACCTCATTGCTTGTTCCCTTCCTGGTCTTCAGCATCCTCCCAGTAGGAAGCTGAGATGGTAGACGTGACTTGGCCACAGGGAAGGTTTCTCCTGGCTGAAAGTCTACACAGTTGTACCTATGCTGCCAGCTGAAATTCCAGTCCCAGCATCCAGTGGACTGGCCCATACCTACACTGTTTAAAGGTAATTGTGCCTAGATTTGACAGGGCTACATAAAATAGCATTCAGTCCTGGAACTTTTCTGCGCCCCCTGGGATACTCAGGTTCCTAATGCTAATTTTCCTTTTTTTTTTCTTTCCTCCTGCTGTTCAAAATTATTTGAGAACTGTGTTTGAGCCCATGAGAGTTGTACTTTTAGCACACGAAACAGGCTTTGTGTTGTCTTGCATAAGGCTTGTGGAGACATTCAGAATACAATGCCCAATAGGGTCCTGTTAAGGGTTGTGTGGGAAGAACCTAGCACCATGCCATCCATGCTGTCTTTTGGGGGACAGCTTGTGGGAGTGAGCAGTTCCCAGGGCAGTGCCTGGACACTGGCTTGGAGGGAGCTGGCTGGGGCCACCCACAGAAGAGCTAGGCAGTGAGTGGTCACCTGGAGTAGGTGGTCAGAATTCCACCACAGAGGTCCACTCCACGACCCTCCTTCTGGCCCCTGAAGAGATAAACCTGTTCACTCCAGGGTAGACCAGGGCTTTTCTGTGCAGCTTGCTACTAATGTGGAGAGTTTGGCTCTGTTGTCTTTGTCATTCCCCTTCATGTATGTCCTGGCTGGTTTTAGACCTCTCCTAAGCCACCTCTTTGCCAGAATACCCAAACCCATGACACTCAGCATCTCTTTGTGGCCACTGACCATCCAGTGCACTTTCTCCAGTTTCTCAATGACCTAATGAACTGCAGGTCCTAACACGGGACAACATTACTGGGGCAGCTTTACCAACATTAAGCAGAAAGGGAGTAATAACTGTGCTCTGATTGCCGGCCACATGGTTCTTAATGCATTCTCCAGTTTATTGTTTGCTTCGTTCACATTAAATTCTCACTGAAGTCTCATAGCAAAACCCAGGTCCTTTCCCAAATGGCTGTTACGTAGGCAGAAGGATGCCATCCTACACCAAAGCGTAGGGTGTGAACTGTTCTTGCTGAACTCTGAGGGGTGTCTACTGGCCCAGGTCCCAAGTTTCTCAAGGTTTTTCTGGACTGACCCTAACATCTCTGCCAAATGGAGATGGTTGTCATTGATTCTAATCTATTGCCACCTGATGACTGATGAAAATATTGAACAGTATCAGCTCCTGTGTCATTCCCTGGGGTCCTCTGTTCATTACTGGCTGCCAGATAGCCCATCACAACATTGATTATTATTCTTTGACCTAATGATCCAGCTAATTTTCAGTCCATCTAACAATTTCTTCAAGTCATGTTTGCTCAGGTTATTCATTAAAATGCTGCAGGAGAATTTCCAGTTGTCAGAGCTGTCCCTCATCACTGTGAGTTTCAGTGACAGACAGCAGCCATGAAGTCATATCAGCACTCTCAGGTAAGTCCCATCTGCCCACCTGTATCTGAATACTTACAGCTTCTCTAGGTAAGCCTTAATTTCTCACTCCTCCTATTTGTTGTTCCTCTTCTCAAATCATGCTGGACATGTGAAGGTGTGGGAATAAGCTTGCTAAAATATGCAAAAAGAAGGCATTCAATGCTTTGGTTTCTTTACTTATCCTCTGTCAATGGGCTTCATGCATTTGCTGGTAGACTCATAATTTTTCCACACTTGCTTTTGCTGCTGATATATGTGTAGCAACCTTCACATTTCTATTTGTCCCTAGACAGTCTAAGATCCAGCTAGAATTTGTCCTTTCTGATTTTGTCCCAGAGTGAATAAACAATGCTTGCAAGCTGCTTTTGGTTGCCTGCTCATGTTTCCAGTTATTGTTATCTCTTGTTTTGCACATCCCTTGATCGAGAAGATACTTGCTTAGACAAATTCCTGCATAAGGGGATGGTTTACTCCTAAGCTCTCCTTTTCATATTCCTTGGGCCATGGTTACTATTCTCTGACCTCCCAGGCTTTCAGCTGGGCTTTGGGTGTCTAGTCATAAGAATTCCTCCTTGCGATCCCCCATCTGTTTGCACTCTGGGTCCATATAACCAGCTCAGATCTCACCTCATTTTTACAAATCACAGTCTTAAGGTTAAGGAGCCCTTCTGCTCTCAGACATTTCCACACCTCAGCTCTTTCTCTGACAGGCTTGTCTTCTCTCCTTCATGTCAACTGTAGAGAAGACAGCAAATAATGGATATAAAATGTAGCATGGGGATTCAGGCCTGAAATTTTGACATAATTTCTAAGGGTCTAGACAGTTAGGTCTGGAAAAGAAGCACAGAAATCCCATAAAATCTCATCTTTTAGAATTTTTAAGAACAGTCTAGATATACATAAAAGAAGAAGGAAGAGGGCAGTGGAGTTTTGTATCCCTGCTCTGGGACTGGAATAGCTGGGTGAATTCCTGACCCCTGCTCAGCCTCAGCCTTCTGTCATCTCTTCATTCTCTATCTGCTTTGTTCCCCTGTGAGTCTCTGCCATTTCAACTCCTTTCTCCACATGACCAGGTCCTCAAGGGCCCTTCCTGACACTCACATTTTCTGGGCTAGAGAAGTGCATTTCATTCCTTCACGATCAGGAGCTCCGTCTCTTCATGGTCACAAGTTCCGTCTCTTCATGGTTTGAAACACAATGGATCCACAGTAGTGGGTGCCTGTGAGCACACAGGCTCCTTGGAGAAATGGGCTGTTATCCTCCCCAGGGGAGGGCTGAAGGCTGCCCACCAACCCATCATCTCCTTCCTGGAGCACCCAGTGAAATTCAGGGAGTGTGCACTGCTGAGTGTGAAAGAGAGCTGGAAAAATCAAACAGAACAAGGCCCCACCCTGCTCCCCCCAGCATGTCTACCCCCCACCCCCGCTGGGACTGTCACTGGGAAGGATGGAACTGGTGCTCTTCCTCTGGCTGCTGGAGCAGCTGCTGCCCAGGGGGCCCACTCCTGCCCTCAAGCATGACCATCAGCTGTGGTTTGGATAGTGCCAAGGGGCATTTTTGATGATTTAATTTAGAGAGTTACTCAGCAAATACCAGCAGAAACTTGGTATAATTGTCATCATTTCCAGTCTCAATAGTAAGATTTTTTGACCTCCCCATGTTGAAAAGGAGCACAGCTGTGCCCCGTGGACCTGTGGTCAGATCACTTTCTCCATCTCCAGCTCAGAAGCATACCATGGAAATGTTGAACCACCTCATTACTCATTCTCAAGTATTGGATACGGGGCTCTGTACTCGCTGGAGAGGAAAGCCCTGGAGCTCAGGGTGCAGTTTCACACCCTAGGGAAGCTTTCAAGGGCTGCCGCTCCCACAAGAGCAGAAGCGGCTCCCACCTGTGCTGCCCACCTCTTCTTCCCAAAAAGCTTCAGTTAAGCCTGGACCAAAAGCTCTTCACTTCAGCATGTGCAGTCCCAGAAAAACAGTGACATCTAATCACATCCCCTCTTCCCCAGCCCTTCTGCAGGTCGGGTTTACTCCATGAGAGCAACAGTTAGGGACACTCGCTGCCATCCCAAGTCACAACTCAGTACCTCAGCCCCAGTTAGCTAAAACCAGGTATGATAAAAGCAAAACCAATCCCAAGCCTCCACATTTCCTAATGAAATCAGCCTATGCCTTGGTGAGCTTGTGCAACCTGCAGTTTCACATCTCTTCAGAACCCATGGGTGTTCACTGCTTTGCTTCAGTTCTCAGTGAACACTCAGAATTTGCTGTGAAACTGTAAGCAAGGTGGGATCTACTCCTGGGGTGGTATTTTGCACGCTGCAAAGGGTGGGAGGAAGGATGATGATGTTTTGTTTGGAGGACAAGTATTGTACAAGTAACAGTGTGCACTTAAGCAAGGAAGTTATGGACTCTACAATACAACTGCTGTAATAGTTTGTAGCATTTAAACAATAATTAAAATCTGGATGCCTGAGGAGGCCTCCTGCAGTTTTCCAATACCAACTTTTGTCCTAAAGACACTTTACAGCAGCAAACTCCTTAACTAAAGATTTTCCAAAGCAAATGGAAACTCAGAAAACTTTTATTTCTTCTATTTCTTATGTTTCCTTTCCACTCCTGACAATAAACGCTATATATTCTATCCACAAGCAGGTAGGCTGAGAGATTTTATTACTGATGACTACTAACAGCATTTACTCTTTATGAATAATAAAGACAGATTCATATAGTCATTGCTGTTGTTCTCAAGAAAATTCCACTTTCCTCACCAGAAATCAAAGGCAGGCCAGACTTCTTTACCAATTTTTCTAAATTATTTCTAATGTTATATATTTGTGCTTTCACAGCACAAGTCCCATGGTGTGACTTCTGCTTTAAAACTGTCAGCTCCTGGAAACAAATCTCTCATATCATTAAAGGCAAATTTCTATACTTCACATGTGACAAGAAAAGTGATAGGCCATGATATAATGTGACCCAAAGGCTCAGAAGATGAGAGACCATCCTGAGCTCCAAAGCTTATCTTTTAAATTGTATGATTTTTAAGTCAATCTACTGGTGTGGAGATAGTAGTAGGATGGAGGGAGGATGGCTTGTAGTGATTTTAATCTCTTCTCCATCTTCTCTATACTTTAAAATGCCAGCTGAAGTCATTGGCCCATGGAAACCTGGAAGTGGGAGCTCTTAAAAAGACCCTCCTGGGAGTTCCAGAGAGAGGCTGTTGCACTTCAGGAAAGGAAACACTGGCTACTGTACATCATCTGCTTGCTCTCCTGTTACCCTCTTCCTCCAGGATTGTTGAGCCCATTGATTCATCCCTTATGCTTGTTGGAAATATTGCTCACTCGGGACTCTGACAGCTTTGTTTAATCTTCCTGGGGCTGTATCAGAGGCTTGAGCAAGCCATTACTACCAACAGCTCTAATTTGAACCAGGCCCTTGTTGCTATCAATCAACATGGGGCAGAGGGTTGTGCTCAGCTAGGACAGCCAAAACAAACAGCAGAGGAAGGAAAATTGCAGTAAGCAGAAACCTTTTGTGCATGAGCCTTAGCTGGGGGCTGCTGCCTGGGGCAGATTGCACAGGGAAGGACAGGAGCTACTGACACTGCTTAGCCCTGACTCAGAAAAATGTCTCCATAGAAGGTGGGATGTGGGCATTCATCCTATCTCCTAAAATGAACTCAATAAGCCCCCTACAGGGACCAATGAGATGTGGACAACCATGGGAGGTTCTTACCCCAGGGCTGGTAGGGTCCATCTCTGCCAGAAACTTTTAAGGCTCATAAATGTCTTTCTGAGTCTTATTTACCTCTGTGCACAGGCTAACAGTGAGCCCATGAATCTCAATGCACCTGAGTAAGAGGTATTGCTGTGGCAGGGAGTACCCTTGGCTGTGCAGTGGCCTAAAGTGGGAATTTTGCTGGCTGCCCCCAACTTTACAGAGACTGGCATGTGGCAGCTCAGGCTGAGCACAAAAGAGGAAGTGCAAGAGAAATTTACAGGGTCTTTTGTAAAGACTGTTTTTTCCTGTTTTCCAGCAGGTAACAAATATATAGTCTCATCTTGTTAACATGTACTGGGTCTGTGTGAATAATGTTGCTGTGTTAGACCTCTGATGAGTTCTGTGTGTGCAGCATTTTCTGCAAAGCTCCTCACCAAGCACTCCAGAGGCACTGGATCCAGTCCTGCTGAGAACAACTCCTGGTCCTCTGTGGTGGGGTGCAGAACCACACAGCCTGCATTCCCTGCCCATCCCTGTGCCCATCACTGTCCCTGAGCCACTTGCTGGGATTCTGCCTCCCCTTCCTGCCCCTCTTTCTGCTGGGCAGCACTGCTCCAGCCCAGGCAGGGCAGAGGACCCTGTCCTGCAATCATTCCCAAATGTGAGCTATTGTGGTGTTGCTAGTATTTGCTGCATAGGTTGGTGTGAAATTATTTTTACCCTGGAGAAGAAGATGAATGGAGGAGCTGGCAGGTAATTGGATTTGCCTCTGCTGTAGTGGCCTGAATGGGTGATGAATGATCCAGCCAGATAGAAAGGACGTGCTGTCATCCCCTGCTAACAGACCTCCCATGCTCTTTCAGAGGGAAGGGGTCTCATGAGGGAAGCCTCCAGGAGCCTTCTGGAAGAGAGAAGATTTTGCACACATCCACAGGGACATCCTCCACACCTGCTCAGCTGAGACACAAAGGTTTGGACAGCACCAGGTTTACTCAAACCTTTGTGCTCTGGCCCCACACACCTCCCAGTCTTGAAGTGCTGGCTGACATTTATTTCTTTCTTCAGAAGCCTCACTTGTGTTAGGCAATCTTAAACACTGTG
This sequence comes from Dendrocincla fuliginosa, assembly GCA_035047845.1. Taxonomy (NCBI): domain Eukaryota; kingdom Metazoa; phylum Chordata; class Aves; order Passeriformes; family Dendrocolaptidae; genus Dendrocincla; species Dendrocincla fuliginosa. The sequence continues at coordinate 46,685,157 of JAWWMO010000001.1, forward strand.
TTTCCGACTCCTGTGTGCTTGACCCTATTCAGAGCCACCTCTGATAGGTAGTTGTTGCCTGGTTTTGACAGGGCTGGATTCAGTGCCTGTGCAGCCCAGACTTGCATCCTTCTGTCAGTAAGACATGGTGGCCGATGTGCTTGGGTTGCCTCAGTTTGCACTCCAGAAATTTCCACTGGTCACATGAGAAGAGATTGTAATTTGTTGGTTTATGTTCCCTCAGATTACTCTGAAGACACCAGTCAAGTTGAAGCTTGTTGATTTTAAGAAAAGTGCAAGGAGATCCCTGTAGCATTGCTGCTGATGCTTAGTTGAGCCAGAGAAGCTGGGAGAGAGAATGAGATAAACCAGGACATGATACCTCGGGCTATTTTGCCATCGCTTCCTTACAGAGACAAACACTGCATATCCTCCAGCCTCATTTGCTAGCTTACCTGCTCACCACCAACAGCCTGCAAGGACACTATGTTTGATGAGTGGCATTATGAGAAACCTTTTCAGTTCTCAAGCTCCCCTCTGTTGTCCTCTGCTGACGAAGCTGCTGACAAGAGTAATGACGATGGCACCAGTGACCACAGATCTAGATGTGTGTCAGTTCCCGGCACTCTCCATCCCTTGCAGTCTGTTCTTACATAAGAGCCAGGGAAGACACTTGACATAAACATTTTCCACTTAAAGCAGTGAAACAGAGTCTTGGTGACATCATTTGCCAAGCAGCTGCAGATAGAGATCTTTCTTTTTTTTTCTTTTTTTTTCCAAAAATGGGGCTATGTGTCTCTCCTACCAGACCCAAGTGAAGTCCACGCCAACGCTGCACTCAGTGATGGGGCAGCTGAGGCTGCTTGGGGCACTGAAGGTGTGATCAGCACTGAAATGGTTGTGCTGTGCATCTTGCCTGGTTGGTAGTGTCAGCAGTAACCCAGCTGGTGTGCCGATACACCCCCACACTGCAGAAGGATTTGGCTTCTTTCCTTCTTCGTAAGAAGTGCAAACAACTGGTTAAACCAGGCTGTCAAACCTGCTTCAGTCTGCTTCTGTTTGCAAAGCAAGAGCCCCCAAATCTCCACACAACCCACGGGAGGAATATACAAATGAGAGGCATGGGCCAAGGGGTGCTGGGAATGTACTCCTCACAGATTTTATCTTCTACCTGTTGAAACCCTGATGCTTCTAAGCAGATGCTTTGACTTTCCAATATCCAGGCAACTTTGGTATTTGAGCTACTAAAATCAGAACTAAACACTTTCCAGAATGGTAATGAATTGCTTTGGTTGTCCCAGGTTGCTCAGTGTTCCCCCGGATTCATTGAGCAGTTGGCCCATGAGCTGTGATGCCAAACCTTTCTGGGTGCCATACCTTTAATCCCCAAGGCCCCTGCTACACTTTGCAGAGAGATGTTCTGATTGCGTTGCAACATTCCTGAAAACTGTAGAAGACTTTTCTGTAATAAGAGCAGAATTGGAGAATGAAATCTTACTGCTTCTCAAGGGGGCTTGAGAGGTAAGGCATTATTTTACTGGTTAAGGTGTCTGACCTTCAGAAAGTAGGGAAGGTTATACTGGAGGCCACTGTGAAGACCCAAGTGCCAAAATTCAGGTTTTATTGCAAGACTGTTCTTACATCTTCTGTAAAGATTTATTTTTGTATACACATGGATAATTTTTGGTTTGCACTTACTATGCTATCTCATATTTTTATTATTTTCAGAATACTCCCACATACAGTCTGATAACTATGCCTGTCTTCTTGCAGTCACTGGCATCATGAACATCTCTACTGTGTAGAAGTTAACTGAAAAGTTAAAAAGTCAGGGTTTGACACAAAGAGAATGTCAGAGGACAGATACATAGGTTAACCTTTTTAAATTTTATTTTCTTGGGGGTGAAAACTGCCTTTATTTTTCAGGAACAGCAAAGTGGTAGTATTTCTTTTACAGGAGTACAGGGAAAAAACAACTTCTCTGATTATGGTTAAGAATGTGATCAAAGGAAAAACTCATTTAAGTATGAACCTGGTTTTATGTTACTGCTTATTTCACAAAAGCATGCTGAGTCAGGTACTCTGAAGGGTAGCTGAAGGGAAGAAGGATTACATATTCAACACCAAGATGACAGAAAATGTTTTAAATTTTTAGCTTGGGGTTCTTTGAGAAAAACTAAATCTTCATTGATTTTTCTAGAGATCAAAGCTGAACATACGTAACTGGAAAGAATAACCCCAAGGAGAGCAGAAAAAAGAAATGCATGACACTTTACATTGATTTAGCCATTATGCTCTATTGGACAAATGGAATAGAGCAAGAAGAACCATTACGCATAGCTGTTTCCAAAGGTGGCCTTGATATTTGTAAGTACTTACACACAGTTACAGCTTTAAGTACAGTAACAACTTGTAGAGCTTTGCTCTTCCTTCTTTATCTTTCAAGTCATAAAATTACACACAGTGCTTCTGAGTCATCCAAAGGAGCTCACAGAGGTGGGCAGAGCATCACTATGTTCTTTATTATAGAGGATGTACTAAAAGGATAGATAGAAAAATACCCCTAAGCAGCTATGAAGAAGGACGAAGACTTTTCCAAGCAGAAGGTGTGCTCCTCCGGGTCTTACTGCCCACTGGCTGCTGAACTTTCCAAAATCCTCTAACTCCCAGTTCCTGGGGAACACATTCAAGGTGCTGCCTGAGCACCAAAGAAGAAGTGTTCGAATTGGGGTTTACCCAATTTTACTTTCAGCTTCATATTTTGGGCAGTGAAGCATGACCAAATCAACCAGCTGCTGAAAATCTCTCCTGAACAGAAGGAATTGTTATATGACTATTACTTAAGATCCCCTCAGTGATTTTAGAGGAGTTGCCTCTAGCAAATTCTTCTCTCACTATTTTTTTTTTCCAATGGTGAAGAGATGAACTCAATTTGCCTTTGACTTGGCCAGAATAGATATCTGTTTCTTAGACAAAGGCAGCAAGTTCTTACTCTAGCTTCCTTGTACAGGGTCATGGATGATGGCAGCCTCTGCTAAGTGTAGAGTCAAGTAAGAGTAATTTGAACTTAAGTGAAAGTACCACTGGGGTTCAGTTTCTGCCTGGGTGGAAGAAGTCAGAGGACAAGGGAAGTCCCAGATGACCACCTCTCGCATCTGCTGGTTGATCCAATTCAACCATGCCCTTCTCTGTAGAGTATACCTGAGAAGGAAGGGATGAATGAATGAGTAGATAGACAGACAAAATGTATTTGATGTACTGATTGCCTGAACTGCATTGCTCTCTGGGTTACTTTCTGTCCTGAGCTCCTTCTGAGCTAAAGCTGTCAGAAATGCAGAAGAAAATGGGGAGGGCTAAGATAAGGTAGTCATGGTAACATTGGCCACAGTTGCCTTTGAAATAGGTACCACCAAATACATGGTATAAGCACAGTAATGCCTGGAACTAGTCTCCAGGACTTTCTGTCTTGCAGGCAATGAACTCCATTTGACTCAGTAAAATCTATAGCTGCTGTTCACTCTAGTATCACACACATCCACCTTTTGGCTACCAGTGTTTCTGCTGGTAATTCGCTGTAATACACCTGCACTGCACACTTCCCTCCCTCTGTTTTCCAGATAAAGGCAGAAAATACCACTGCTTCATTCTGGGGACATTTGTGGGGTCAACTTCAGGACTCTGGGTATCAACTCACCTTTCCTCAGGGACTGAATTTAGGGTCAAACCCTTGCCCATGGTCCCTGCCCAAGCAGCTGGACAGCGAGTGCACACACTCAGGACACACAAACAAGAAGAGTCCATGATATTTTGACTGCTTGCTGATGTGAGGTATTTGCAAAGCTGTGGAACAAAGAGTTATCCTACACTTTGTCTCCATAATGGTGCCCTTCTATTGTCTGCACTGGATGCTGTGACATCTTAGCTTATGTAATTGCCTGAAGGTGTGCCTGGAGGGCTGCACACCACCGAGCTGCTACTCCTCTTCCATAGCCATGGAATCCTGGTTTTTTTGGACCGCTGTGCAACAGAGGCTTCATTCACTCTGTAGTGCTGTTGTTCCTCTCCAAGTGACTCTTGTTTCCTCTCCCTTACTGCACTGCTGCAAGATCTTTATGATGTGGACATAAAAGAGAACTAATTCATTGTTTGCTAACAACTCCAGAATTTGTGAGGTGGCTGCACACTTGCTCTCCATAAAATAAAGAATTCTCCTCACTCTGGGCCTGTTTTGGTCCTCTCTGTAGCCAGCGGGACTTTATTTTGAATGAATTAAGCCTCTGGTGCTGTGGCTGGTATCAGTAAGTACAAAAAGAACAAGCCCAGCATTCAGAAGTGTTGCATAGAATAGACAGAAGCACAGTTACTTCAGAGCTAGGTATTAGAAATTCTGTTCAGTGGGACCAATCTTGATGTTCACAGCCATGGGCTGCCCTCCCAGAAATGATGCTGTGAATTAGCACATGCTTTTCCAGCTTGAAGACAATTTCTGTTGTAGAAGAGCCACAATGGGGTTCATAAGCAAGTGATTGTACACAGTATTTCATGAAACTGTACTAAATTTTTCATCACAAATCCACTGAAGGGAGTATTGGGCACAGAGTGACCAAGACTGAGGAACTGTCTGATCTAATTCTGCAGCCTGAACTGCTTGGCATAATTGTAATTGCAGCTGATGGTTTTGGTGTTGGTTCCCTCTCCTGACAGTGTCACCAGCTGTAAGGTTCCTATGTCAAGCTATTAACCCCTCTTTATTCAAATGGCTGGCTGCTCCTTTGGGCAGTGATGTCCTGAGTTTCCAGCCTAGCTTCCCAGGCTTCTTAATGTCCATGAATTCCAGATGAATGGCATTTGTGCACATATAATGATTTTGCTGCTTCCCTGACATTGGAATGTAACTGTTCTTTGTGTTGCTATATGGAATGGTTTGAGGTGGGACTCTGGTAGCCTTGCCTGCAATTGTTTTGAATAATCTAGTAAAGCTGACCAAGTTTTGGGAAGGCCACCTAGATGATCTTTATGGTTCCTTCCAAAGCCTTTCTATGATTTCCATGCAGTTTTCAATTATTTCGTCAGACTTAAATCTATTTTATCTATTGTAAAGCAAGCATGCCCATTGATTTGACTGAATTGGCCTGTTTCACAAATAGCCTATGGTTTTGGAAGGATCTCTAGTTTTTAAGGAATGCTCTGTGTTGAGCTGGGCTGAGTCCTCTGGTCGATGTTACTAAACCTGATGCAGTTAGCATGCAGCATGTAAGGAGATGACCCAGTGATCCTTGGACAAAGAAGGTAAGGTTTTACTCTCAGCTTCTCTATTGTATCTCTGCCCACATGAGTTGTTTGTTTTTTGTTTTTTGGTTGTTTTTTTTTTAATTGTGTGATTGTAATAAACATCTGCTCAGGTATAAAACAATCTCCTACCTCTTAAAAAGCATCTGGTTAAATTGCCCATGTTTGTGTGGGAGTGTTTTCTTTTTCACTGGCAAAGAGTCCTTATAAGGAGTAATAATACTGAAGATGATGTGAAAGAAAAATGTGTATTGAAGGTTTACTATTTCACAGATTTTACTGTAGAATCATTTACGCAAAGCTGTGAGTCACAAGCTGAAGTTCAGTGTCTGAAATTGCTGGCATAGTGAATTAATTTTGTACATGACAAAGATCAGTAATCTGCATGCATTAGAGTCAATTCATAATTGCTTTAAAATCACATGGCAAACGATTATAATTAGGACAGGAGCTGCTCAAATCAAGAACAAAAGAAGGCTAGAACCTAAAGCTATTTACTACTACGCTTTTCCTCCTTGAAGGTTTATGAAAGACTTCCTAACTCCTAACTGGAAAGCGCAACAAAAATAGTCAGTGCTCCTTCCAACTGCTGCTGTGGTGTCAGTGAGTTCGGCAAAAATGTCTGTGAAGTGCAACATTTACTTGTGGTACATGTCATAGGGACCTAGGCATAAAGACCTAAAATAGACAGGTCTTGACAGCAATAACTTCATTGCCCTGCCTGAATGGTTGAGTCTACCTGGCAAATTGAAATGACCTCTGTCTATGGCTGTTCTGTCTCCTCTGCATCCGGGCTCTGCGATATCTATTAATACAGACCTTCCTCTTAGGGGTTCTCTCTTTAGGAGCAAGGAGGAGAGTCATGTATGTGTAAAGGGAGCATCTCCAAAGGTGAAAGATGCCTCAGGAAAGTACATGTCACTCTTGAAATAGGTGACTGTCCATCAGCCTCAGACTGCAGGAGGGCCGAGATCATGGCTAAGTGACTAGAAAAAAACAGAACAGAACAAAATCTTGAAAAGAGATATTTTGGTGTTAAAGGCTAAAACCAACACACACACTCCCCACTTCCACCCTCCACCTCTCCACACTAACAGTGCAGACAGAGGTCTATTACTAGTCAAGGGGTTAATACAGAGGGGATTTACGAATGAGCTCAGCCTTCACAAGCTCCCACAGCCTAACTGGGAGCTCTTGCCAGGGCCCCTTCTCACTGGTTGTCAGAGGCACAGTCCCTTCCTGCAAGGTGCTCAACACTCCAGGACAATGTGGGAGATGGCAGATCTCTTGGCAAGGTAAGGAGCTGAGGGAGATGGGGGACAGCCTTGAACACATGCAAGGGGGTGATGCAGCACATGAGCACCTGAAATACTGCACAGGGTTTTGAAACCATCAGAGCAAAGGCAAGGTTTTAAGGGGGACTTTATTGCAAGCTAGAGCTGTTGCCTCTGGGTATCTGCATTTCAGTCATGCACAGTGGGCCAGGTGGGAGTCAGTGTCCATGCAAAACGTGGGCTGTGGAACAGCACAGCCCCACTGCTGCCAGCAGACAACCTCCCCCAGCCCCATGGGAGTCAAAACCTTTCTGAAGATAGCTCTGTGCAGGAGAAGGATGCTGACTCCAAATGCGTAGGCATAACTGAATCAAAGAAGTGAACTCACCCAGTTTACTGCAGCTGGTACAGATCATTATTTAACTGAATCAGAACAGAGCAAATGCTTCCTACCACATAAATCCAGATGAACCTGACTAATTCCTGTGAAATTTTATTATCAAGAGATTATATTTGCTCTTCATTCGAGGAGTTGCATGAGGTCTTTTTTTGGCAAGGTCAGCTAGTGTGCTGAGCCTGCTTTCTCACCTGTCTAGCTTTCCCCAGCATTATGTGCTCTTTGGCACACACGTGCAGCAGAGATTCTGTTTTTGTGACACCAGTCCAGGGAGTGAGGCAAGGGGCCAACCCCTGCCTGAGAAGGAGATCACTGCCCACCCCAATTCTGGTGTTTGCAGCAGTGGAATACCCATTGCTCTGCATCTGAAAGATGCCAAGGGTCTGGTATCTCTGCTTTGTTTCTGTTCTTAACAACTTCTATCACAAAAATATGCCCAAGAGAGAGCTAATATTCTGTCTTCATAGATGAGAGATTAATCATATCAGCAGGCAATTGCTGCTGCCAGGAAAACATGAGTCTTCAAGCTGTGCTGCTGCTGAAGTCCCTCAAAAAATAAAGTTTTCTCTCTTCCAAGAATTCCTGGATGACACAACCTCTCTTACCTCATGGTCTGCAGTTTACATGAGAACTGCTTCAGGGCCCCTTTAATGTGTGCTAAGACACACATTAGTCTGGGGAAGGACCCTTGCTTTTTTCTCAGGCTCTGACCAAGAGGATTTTCTCCAAGTGACACATCCTAGATCACACCATATTTTTGCTCTCTGAAAGCCAAGGCAGGCAATGCTCCTGCCAGGTTTCTCCTTCTTTATTTCATTCTCTATGTAGTAAGGGAACAGGAATGGCTAATTCTTGCTTGTATGAGGCTGAACTCCCCCTTCTTTTTCTAAAATTAGAATACTCCTCAGGTGTCTTGGTGAAGGGTTTAATAACCTTCCTGTATGGCACAAGAAGTTCCAAGGCCTGGAGACATCATATTTAATACTAACAGTTAAGCATGCTGTCAGGTCCAGGTTTAGCCTTCCTGTCAGCCACACAAGAAACAGAGCAAGGAAACTTCAGTAGGATCAGTGCATTTTCACTGATAACGAGTCCAGACAACACAGGATCCAGAGTGATGCTCTTTCAAGAGACGTGTGCAAGTCACTACAGCTGTTCCTGAGATATGAAGTGTTTGGAGTGATGACCAGAGGTGAAGGTGCCTGCGCTCTGACACAGTTCAACAACAGTGAGGCCCTGCAATGTGCACCATCTTGGCAGATACAGCTGACAGTATGGCTATGGAGACACTGCTAGGTAGGAATAATTATATGTGGTGTCCATCACTAGTGTGAAAACAGGTGTTGTAAGCTTACATTTGTGGCTAGCTGGCTGATCAAGTGACAGTCCTTCATCTGCAGGAATAAGAGAGTTTGGCATAAAGCTGCTTCTTTTGACGTGGCAAGGAAGAAGTCTGGTGTGTCTCAATTAATTGGTTAAGGGCAGCTAAAGCCAAGGGAGCAATGGACCTGAAATCAAAATCACTAAGTACAAAGAGACAGTTTAGATTCCAAGTGCTTTGAATTTGTGCATTTGTAAATAATTCAGTGAATCCTTAAGGGGTTGTGATGGTGTTTTTATATTTTCCCAGGTAAATATAAAAGAATCTGCCTGTCAGTTTAGTCTTTGCACGTATGCCATGCTCTGTAAAATTTTCAAGTGCAAGGCTGGAAGGGTCCTATACAAAGGCTTCAGGAAGTAAGTCCTCTGAACAATTCATGAGCCAAGTGGTGCTAACAGATGTGACCAATTGGGTACCAACTCACCCTTCTGCCACAAAGATGATCTGTGGGCTCTGAAGATAGTTTTATGTCACATATCCCAAAGAATTGTAATTGTTGTCAGGCAGATTGTTGTTTATTGCTGGGATCACATGATTATCATTTAAGACCTGAAAGGTTTTTTCCATCGTGGTCTTACCAAAGTCCTTCTGTGTGTTTGTCAAGCCTCCTTTGCAAGCCAGATGATGCATCACATTATGTTACAGCTTTCATGCTTCTTTTTTTTCTCTTTCCCCCCAGATCTAGAGCAAGTTTAGTTTCCAATGAGGTGTGGTAGTTCTGTAAGAGGGAAATAGTAGTTTAGGGCAGCTTTAATCCAAGCCTCACGAGCTTATATGGTCCCTGTTCTTCTCTTGGAGAGACCAACAATCAGCAAAACAGGCATAGGCAATGGATTTCATCAAGCTGTCCATACCTGGCAGGTGCTTGTGAAGTCTGGACATACTTCCAGCTTGAACTGGAAAGTGGACTTTTGTTTCCTTCTAGAAAAGAACAGTAATTTGCCCTCTAAATGACTATGATAGGATATGTACATCCCCTGTGACAGCAGCTTAGCAAAGGTTCAAAGGGGCTTTTTACAATCTCAGCTGCATCCTTCAAGTCAGTTCAGTGTGGCTTAAACAAATTTGGGCAGGGTGTGCCGTTATTCAGAGGAACATCAAGGCTGTGATGGGCTGAGGAACAGGGAAGGTAGGAAGCATGCTATGGAGCACTCTTCAGTAGCTCTCTGCAGCAGCTGAACTTTGTAGGCTGAATCTGACTTTATTTTCTGTCTTCCTTTCAAGTAGTGAGAAGATGGCTGTGAAAAGGAAAGCCAAAAAGCAGAAAGACTGGAGAAGGTCTAACACTGTCTATAGAACCCCTGGATGTCACAGTGCAGTTGGGATCCTATTGATGGAGAGGGGATGAGATGTCAAACATATTGGAGACATTTGACAAGGATCACATCTCATGCAAAACTCATCTTGCATATGTTCCTAGTGCTTCTTCATACTTGGTATCTAGAAGATTCCCCAAGGATATAAATTATTACTCATTTAATGATGCAGACAGTCAAAAGGAAGCTCCCATCCAGACCCTCATCAGTTATAGAAGAAGATGTGAGTCCAGATCATATTCTATAGGCACATCATTAGAAAAAGCACATCTCAAATAGCTGGGTTGCTTCATACAGCATCATGAATTATTAGTCTGAGTTATACAGACTTACAGTCAACTTCCTTGTCTCCTGCCAGCAAGCTTTCCAGTCTCACATACCAAAGCAGTTCATGTGCAGGGTAGATTTATTGAATTTCTCCCAGTTAGTGACTACCCAGCCTCATTCGTTTCAGTCTTAGGTTTTCTTGGGTGTTAAAGGTGCAGATTTCTACATTTTTGAAGAGCACTTAAGCAATTTCCAGGAAATAGATGCATATCTGTACGTGCTCTAGTGTTACCTAAATGGTCCTTAAGAAATAGGCAGCAGATGTTTTAAGGCAGAAAACCCCAGTGTTTCACAAACAGTCTCAAGTTCTGTTTATTTTAAAAATGTACTTAATAAATCCATTGTGAGATAATCATAAATAAAGTAAAACGAATGCATTTGCTATGACACTTTCAGCTAGAACTCTTCCGGATTTTGTTTTCTTTGGACTTCTGCAAGAGCTGAAGACCCAAAAGGTGACCTTCATAATTCATTAATCATCACAAAACACTTCCTTGAGGGAAAGAAGTATGGAAGGTATGTGCAGTGCTGAAAGAGGGCAGCTTGCTTCACAGCAGATTTGAGAATCTGGGCTCTGAGCCAGAGGATGGTTTTTCTTAAGTCCAGCCCCCATGTGCATGGTGGGTCTATCCAGACTGACCATTCCCTCTCTGGCCTGCCTGTTCCTTCCACCCTGACACCTCCGGCTGGCTCTGCAAGGGCTAGGGCTCACCTCTCTTGGCAGCTCAGCTGTGTGAGATGGTGGCTTGGCTTGTTACTCCAGCTCCGGCTCAGCTCTCACACTGTCACCTCTGCCAGAGATTGTCCTTGCCCTGCTTTTCATCACTACAGACCGTCTTCTCCTGGCTACACCTGGGCAAGTAAACTAGAAAGGGACAGGACACAGGCTTCCACCACTGTCCTGCAGCTGTCCTGGTGGGATACTTAGCAGCACAATCCCTGGCATGGTTTTGAGCCCTGGCACCCACCCTTCTATGCAGCAAATGCCTGGACACAGTTCAGCTCCCAATAGTGTATATGTAGATGTAATGGACTGTATGGATCTACACCACAGCTGCAAGTGTGGGCAGGTTATCCCAGCAAATGCAAACTGTGCTGTGCCACTTGCCCTCAAAGGCTGAAGGAGAGGCTGTGGACATGTTTACTTCACACATAGAGTTGCAGTTCAATGAGGTCCATCCTTCTGCACTCTCCTCACACTTGGTTGCTCCACAGTCTGTTCTGGATCAAAAGAGTCAAAAGGAGCAGTCAGGCAACCCAGAAGAAACCTTATTTGGCCTCTTGGGCTCAATAGCACAAGACTTGTGAGATCTCAGCTCATGGTAAAATAAGTTTCACAGATGGAAGAGCCCAGGTCTACCACCACTTTGGAGGTGAGGCTGCCCTTGTGCTGTGTATGGGTGCTTCAAGGATCCCTGTAAACTAATCCACCAGTGCTGTGAGCAGTAATCCTGGTTGCCCTCACTATAAGTAGAGCTATTGCTGCTCTGGTTCAGTGAGTCCATGTGCCATCTGCAGCTGGGGCAGGATGGTAGCTCTACTTTTCACCCTGGGACTGCTGGGTGCCCTTCCCTCTGCCCACATACATCTTCCAGCTCTCTGAGCTGCACTTGTGGCCATTTCACTATCTGACTAGCACAGATGAAGCCTCTGGTAAGTGTTTCAACTGCTTGCATGGTCTCCTGGAATTCAAACATACTGATATTGTTTTTCCCTAATACCACAAGTGTCACATCTTCAAGCTTGTTCTATTTGAAGCAGACACCAACATCTATCTGCCTTACCAGTGCAGCGTGCAGCCAGCCCAGAAGAGCCCCAGCTACAGATCTGTAGGACTAGCATTACATAGGCTGAGGTCCATACTTGGGCATCTAAAGTAGATCAGTCTTTAAAAGCACTCAGCATCGCAGATCTTCCTGACTTTGTCAGCTGTTCACTTAAAAGGAATGAGAATGTGGTTAGCACAGCACAGTTCTTCATAACTCGTCTGGGATGACTCCTTGTTTCCTCAAGCAAGCCTCTTTTTAATCAGGCTTGCTGCAGAAGTGAAGCTCTTGCAATACCATGGTTTAGGCAGAAGAGCATGTGTGCAGGTATTCCTCCTTATTCCTGCAGTATCAAACTGTGATTTACATAAGCCAATGTGTCCCAATATTTTCACAAAAATAGATGGCTAAATAGAGGAGAAAAGGAGACCCTGTGAATGTCTGCATGGGGAAGCTGGAGAAAAGAGCGTCTTCACAGATACCAGGGAAGTTCTCTGAGGAAGGCATGTGAGGACTAACACAGCCACTGAAAAAGTCCTGGAGCCGGCACAAAATAATCCAGTAACTCAGCAGAAATCCGCCAGGATTCCAGAAACCAGTTCAACAGCCACTTCACCTGCATTACCACCATAAAACATATTTTCTCAAAGCAAAGGCATTACCAAAACTATCTTCATCCCACCACTTGCACAAGTGCTCTTTTTAAACCGGACAGAAAATAACAAGAATGTGACTTGACTTGGAGGAATGTGAGGTTGTTCAGGAAAGATACGTAGGCCCCAAATATTTGTAGTGTGGAGAAGCACAGGTATGAGAGCACATCCAGAGACACTGAAGTGATCGTGGGCAGCAAATAAAATACTTGTAAGAAAACACACCCTGAACTCTCTTCACACATGTGCATTTTGCCATGAAAAAAATGGGTGAAAGGGACAGAGACCTCTGGTCCCACTCCAGCACAGCAGCTGAGCAAGGTTTTATTTTAAGGACATGTGTAATCTCAGCAAAGCAAGTAGGATTACTTGTGTGCTTAAAGTTAAGCACAGGTTGAAAAATGTATCTCTGGCTGCGGGCCATGCAGGTCATCCTTGCTGCCTTCACAGCTTCGGGAGTGTACACTGGGCACCAAGACCACTGTCTTGGTGGGATGACAGGATCCAGAGGAAAGACATAATTTCAGAAGACCGAAGTGGTCAGCCTATAGGGGAAAATCATAAAATGAAATAGGGTTTTCCTGACATGTGTGTGTGTCAGATGTGAAAATAGTCTGTAAATATCTGAGGAGAGTAAACACTGTTGACAGAAAAAAATTATTTGGGCAAACACACTGACAGTGTACTTAAGCATAAGTGAGAGAAAATTAAGAAAGGAAAATTCACATTAAGTACTATGGGCATATTATTGGTGAGAGAGTTTAAACTGTGAAACTGCTGTCTATAATTTTTGCGAACTTCTGTGGTTCTGCTTGTCATAAAGACATCAGGCTGGAATTGAACAAATTAACATTGATACTGTGGATTTTTCATTTGTTTTAATTTTAACTGGATTGTCTTTGCATGGTTCAATGTATTCCCATTACAATCAGACCACTCAATGCCACCTCTACAAGAAGGAAAATGATAAGCTAAATTGTGCTCAGAATGATGTGCTTCTTCACTGGTTTTGGGCAAGTGATGCTAGAGCAATGGAGATCAGATGCTGTTCCAGGCTGTTCAGGTTTAGGTGATGTATTCTGGTGTCCACATATTTTTTCTAGTATTTCAGTATCAAAGAGCTTGTCATATATTCACATAATTACTTCTACCCTCTAAAAATAGTTGACATTTTATGAAATTGCTCACAGAGCTCTTCGATATGGTGGAGCAAACACACACTGGGATTTTAATATGAGCAGTCTGCCTGAATCTTCTGTGCCATTGAAGAAGAACCAAAGACGGGTGCTAGTTGATAACTGCCTGGATCTAGTTCTATGGCACAATTTGGTCCTGGCTGGAGGAGTCCAAATGCCTATGTTGAACTAGATAAAGGTGTTTAGTTTGTGATGAAGCCATCATCACCCCTTGACAGTGTCGCACCCTGGCTTTAGGTAGGGCATAGCCTGCTACTGCTCCTGTCCCTGTGTTTTCATTCTATTTCTGTTTCTGCACAGAAGTAGCCCATGCTGCAGGATCAGGGGGAGCCCAAATAAACATAATCCAGGGTCCAGACCCATGGGCACAGGTGGCTGGCACAGCAAGCTTCCACAGCATCTGCAGAAGAATCGTTCCCACTGGTACCATGATCCCATGGTTGCCTACAACCCGCACCCTGGATCCCTTGAGGATGTTTCACCAGAACTGGGAGAGAGGGACTGGTGCAAGAACACAGTGCCCAGTCTGGTCACAGACCATGCTCTCCCTACCTGGGATCTGGTCTGCAAGGGTGAGGGCAGAGTCCAGCCAGCCCTTGCGTGCCATCCCCTCCAGTGTGCCCAGCCTGCTGCAAAGGCAGAGAGACAGAGGGCTCCCACTCTGTCAAAGAGGGGAGAGAGCAGCACGGTGATCCCAGAGCTCAGCAGATGCTCCTCCTCCCGCAGTGGGAGTTCGAACACTAAAAGCATGAAGTGTGTTTTATGGTTTGTTCCTTTGCTGTGAGTAAATTGCTGCTATTCGTCTCCTTGGAGTTGCCGGAAGAAGTTTCCATAAGAGGTCTGAGGCTTTTTTTCTCTTCCATGATGATCCTTCTCCTGGCAAAACTGCCTCCATCTACATGAGCAGCTGATGACTAAGCTCAGTTTCTGTGGAAGCCTTGCATGTGCCCCTTACTGTAACTCTCCATAAACACTGGTGTCATTTTGAGATTGGACGGCAGTTATGGCTGTGTTTCTTGATAAACACAGATGGTGTTTATGCTTAAATATGCCAAATGTGGTAATGAGAACAAACTTTCTGAGGATTTATTTTTATGTTGTTTCCATTCTGGTCCTCTGCTAATTAAGGCTGATGTGACCTGCCTTTTGAAGGATGAAAATATGTTTATGCAGTGCTATTCAGACTTCTAAAGTATCTCAGGAAGATTTTGTTTGGGTTTTTGTTTGGTTTGGGTTTTTGATTTTGGTTTTGGTTTGGTTTGTTGTTGTTGTTTTTTGGGGTTTGTTTTTTGGTGTTTTTTTTTTTTTTTCTGAAGGACACTAGGCTCCTGTTTCCCAGGTTTTATTGCCCTGTAGTGAAAATTGCAGAACAAGGTTTACAGGGGTAATCTGGCCATTGGTTTATGTACACATTAATTGCTTCTAAAGCATTGTTTATGAAACTACTATTGTTTTTTTTTTTCTAAAAAAAATTATGTTAATGTAAGAGTTCACTCTGTTCTGTGCAGGTTCTTATGCAATGTTCATTCAGCAGCACTGACCACCAGTGAGGAGTCTGTTCAGATGTGTGTCTGTATTCTGGGATGTCTCTTCTCCCATTACCTCTGGAAGCGAGTGTGCTGGGAAGCCCTGTTTCAGGTAAATGCTGACACATGAAAGCAATGTTTATGCTAGAGGCAAGATCTAAGAAAGAAGTCCTACACTCTGTGAAGAAGGTGACATATTTCCCAGAACTTCCTTCACAGCTGCAATCATCCCTGCTCTGCTCATCCCTAAGGAAAGCAGCTTCTTTTCCTTAGGAGAAATTTCTTCCCTGAAAGGGCGGTTAAGCATTGGAACAGACTGCCCCGGGACGTGGTGGACTCATCATCCCTGAAGGTATTTAAAAGATATGCAGATGTGACTCTTAGGGACATGGTTTAGTGGTGGACTTGGCAGTGCTGCATTAATGGTTGGACTCAATGATCTTAGAGGTCTTTTCAAACCTAAATGATTCTATGATTGTTTTTATTCCTCGTGCAGGGACTAGCTGAGGTTGCTTCCCACATACATTGCTGCCATCCCTCTTGGAGGAGAGCCTGCTTCTCTGCAAGAAAAACACAAACCTTCCCTCAGATTATGGCGCTGAAAACCTGGAATAAATGCATGTGAAGCTGCTCTGAAAGGTCAATCTGACTGACCAAGCTGGAGCACAGGATACCCCTATTTGCCTTGTGTCTTCAGGCCAATGCACGGGAAATATTTCAGAGTTAATGCAACCTTGTGCCACTAGCATTGACACTGGATGCTTGGACTGAAATAAATGGACTGTGACATTTCAGGAGGGTCAGCCTGGAAAAGATGCTAATGTGACATATCAAGCAAGCTATGACAGACAGCTCCAGAGATGCCTTTCCTCCAAGGTCCCAGCACCAGTCATGCTGGCTGTGTGCCCTCAGGATTTAAAATTTGATCCTCGTTATCCCACTGTTTTATTGCACTAAAGGTCACAGACTCCCAGGCACCTCTTCTGTTATCAAATACAACCTGTAGCAGAGTCTCTTACACCGAGTTCTTAAATAGCTGTGCCTAAATATCACTATTATGGGATGAGACTGCATGCACTGAGACTGTATGCACTTCTTTTGGCACAGAGCTCTTGCAGAAATAGCAAACTAACAGAGTAAAAGAAAAAAAGTATAATCTCTTTCTATTATTTTAGAATTTTGAAACCATCTCGAGATTACTAAATAATGCAAACTGCTTTCTAACTATTTGAACTTCCAAGAATACTGGCTCCTTTAGGGGAAGGTAGAGTTTCACCACATATTTTGTGTCTTTGAGACAAAAGCAGTATTTACAAATCTTTATTCTCTTTACCGTGGCTTGCAGATGGAGTGAGGAAGACACTAGGGTGTTTTTTTCTGCTAAAACTTTTACCATTTAAATCAAGGCCAACAAGAGCTGTGTGTAATGGTGCTTTCAGGAGTCTGTAAGGCAGCAGCTATGTTAGAAACAGCTGTATCTGTTTTCTTCTTTGCTTCAGCTTGGCATCTATAGCTGTATTTACAGACTTGCACAAGAGGCCTAATTTCCTGCACTGCCAAGCATCTTCAGCTTCCACCTTTGAAAATGAGAGTGGATTAGGGGGCTGAACATTGGAAGCAGGAAATACTGACTTCCATGGTTACCTCAGCATCACAGGATCAATTGGCAAGACACTCAAATGTAAATCACAGAGCACGAATTGCTGATCACACCTGTTTTTCTTTCAGTGCTCCATGAAAATCTGTAGGATGCTACTGGTCTATGGAGTGGCTTCCCATAAAAGCTGACCCAGCTGAAGACATTAACTTATTCTTCCAGGACCAATGAAAAATTGATGTTGAAATAATGACTGTATCACAGAGGTATTGGTGGTGTAGATACAGAGGTATAATATGCATTCAGCAAGTAACCTGTCACGAAAACTTGGGTAAGGGTTTATGTTTGCACATGTGGAAGCCAGTGAAAAAGGCCTGGCAAACTGGTCACTCACAGAGGCAAGTTTAAAACCAAGTCCAGGTTTAGTTGTTAGAGTAGCTGCTGAGCACTCAGGAAACTTGGTCTTTCAGTCCTGGTGGTTCAGATGCCCCTACGACTTTCAGCAATTCACCTCATGGTAGATTCATATCACGTAGCTTTAGGTATTTGGGCTCCTTCTGTAATCAGAGGAGAGAGAAAAGCACTTCAAAGGTAATTCATCCTATGCACCTTCAGAAATGTTGTCTTGATGACCTCTGCTGTACTCTCCCCATCTGGTCATTATCTTTCCTGTGTTGGGGAATACAAAACTGGATGCAGTATGTAGATGTGGTATAATGAGGGCTGATTAGAGGGGATAATTCCTTCCTTCAATCCACTTCAAAGTTCCTCTTACTTCAGCTTGTATGAGCAAAGGCTGAGAAACAGCCTGTGTACCTCATCCTTTTGCCCAGCTTATGTGAAATGATGAAGCTATAGGGTGTTTCCCTGGTCCTGCTTCCACCTAATGGCAAGAGCAGCATTACAACTCCACTCTATACAGATCTCAGGGCTTCCCCACAAAAGTGCATATGAGTTTTAATGTTTAGGTCCAAACAGGACTTAATTTTACATACAGACTTAAAGATAAGAAATATCCTGACAGCAGTTTAGCAGGATGTGAGTAATACCTGCTCAGCAGAAAGAGTCCAGTACACCTTGTCAGGAGAGTCCCAACATTTTCATTCAAGAAGCCTGTCAAGATAATGCAGAACTTAAAATAACTGATTTCTTATAAGAAACACTGGAATTTGTTTTGATTTTGCAACGACAAAGTAACAAAAACAGTCACAGCCAAACGTTAATCCAAAAGAAATGAGGAGTGAAAGATTAAAACATAGAGATCACTAGATTTTCCATATCATTTGATTTTAAACAGTTGTTAGGAACTAGAGAAAACAACAGAAGCACTTGTCTTTTTATAAAAAGGACATTTTTGATGGAATGCCAACTGCCCTACAGCATCCTGAGCTGAATCTTAAAATAGGCTGTTGAAGTGTGGCGCAGAAACATGGAAAATATTTTAATAGTTGGAAGAGATTGGGATTGAAGTCCCCTACTAGAAAAAGGGGGGAGAGGTCCCGGGAGCCGTGTTTAGCTGACCGTCCCAGCATCAGTCCAGGCCGGTTTCCTTGGGTCCGTCTAGCCCGTGTTTCCCTGACTTGCTGGCACCATCTGGTGGCATCCCAAATAATGCAGTTTATGCGGGAGCAATTTCTTCCTCTGCAGGAATGGATAAATCTAAACCAGAGCAAACTCTATTCCGGCGCTCAGAGTATGATTATTAGGAACTATCAATCAAAAAACTTGCATTAATCTCTTTCCTATCCAAAACAGTCACATTGCACTTATATCCAAATTCTTGGCAGTATCATAGTTGGGCAGATTTCCAAGATTTTCACATAACTGGTATTTTACAGAATACCACTGACATTTATACAGCTATAAATTCCAAAGGACTTCAAAAGCAATAATTTTAAGGCACTGTTAAAGGGCTGGGAGATGTCACTTGGGGATAGGTGAGCAGGACCTCTAATAGGAAAAGTGAGAATTTTGCCAAAGGACATCTGAGCTAAATCATGCTGCTAAGAAAACCCAAACAAAATGTGCAGGATGCTAACATGCAGGAGTTTTCCTTATAGATCTTATCCAAAAGAGCACCACAAAATGAGCTGCATTAAATTTCAGCCAGTCTAGTATTTGAGATCAGACATTAAAGCTGCTAAACACTCCTCTTCCCCATGGCTGACAATCTGAACAAACAATTTTCTGCATGATTTCCATTTTGTATCTCCAGAAGGAGTTTATTCTATAATTCACAAGATGAAGCATAACATTAGTCATTTGTATCACATGTAAAGCAGACTCTGCTTGCTTATACTGCTCCAATCTTTTTAGCCTTTTTAACTGCTGGATTTGGGGAAGCAGTGATTAATGGATGAACTAATACTCTGCATTGGAGCACGGGGAAGTTTTCTCTAGTGAACAGATGGAGGTAATCTGGAGAAATTTATATTGCAAAAGTTATAAAAAAAGCAATACAAACAATTTAACCAGGTTTAACAGCAGCAGTTGAGATGTATTGGTCTGCAGAAGATATATAATCAAGGACTGGGGTGAGGTTACTAAGAAGGAGTATGGGTCCCTGGAAAAACTATGGGCCCATTAATTCACATGCCTATGAAGGGCTGAATAATGAAAGCCAAGGAAATGGACATAAAATAGGGGAACAAAAAAAGAAAAAGGACATGAATCGACAAAAGATAGGTCACACCAAATATACCTGACACCTTACTTCATAGGGAAAAAGTAGCATTTAGTCTCTGTGGGTATCTGGAAAGGATCTCACTGGATGACGTAGGAAAACTTTTCAAGCAGCTTGTAGACAATGTGATTCGGCACAGAACATACATAAAGGCAGGCTTTGAGGTGGCAGCAGATAACCTGCAGCATTCTTCAGGGACTGGTCATTGACAGAGTCATCTTGGTGGTCAGCAGAGAGCAGAACCCCAAAATGGTAGGTGAAAATGTTCTGTCAGTGCATAGGATTGGGGCATTGTAGGGGGAGAATGGTGGCCTTGGAGACTGGACCAGGTGCTCAGCTGTATCAAATGGAACGGCACAGTCCTGGGAAGAGATGCTAAGTAATTCACAGTAATTGAGTGCTTGTGCTTTGGGAATGGGTAACAGTTAAAAAGACATGCTCCCGTTTAGGGCTGATCTTGAAGCAGCCTTCTCCCAGCCTGAACCAGCTTCCCATCCCCAGCTCACTTATTAGGATCACAGAATCATAGAATGCCTGGAAGGAACCTTAAAGATCATCTAACTCCACCCTCCCTGCCATGGGCAGGATGCCACTCACTAGATCAGGGTGCTCAGAGATCCATCCAGCCTGGCCTCGAACACTTCCAGGGATGGAACATCCACAGCTTCTCTGAGCAATCTGTTCCAGTGCCTTACTACCCTCACAGTAAAGAATTTCTTCCTAATATCTAATTTAAACCTACTCTCTCTCAGTTTAAAACCAATGCCCCTTGTCTTGTCACTATCATCCCATACAAAAAGTTCTTCTCCCTCCTTTCCATAAGCCCCCTGAAGGTACTGGAAGGCCACTACAAGGTTTCCCTAGAGCCTTCTCTTCTCCAGGCTACACAACCTCAGGTCTTTCAACCTGTCTTCATAGGACAGCCCTCTGATCATCTTCATGGCCCTCCACTGGACTCACTCCAAAAGATCCATGTCTTGTGTTGAGGACCCTCAGAGCCGGATGCAGCACCAGGTGGTGTCTCAGGAAGGCAAAGTAGAGGGGGACAATCACATTCCTTGACCTGCTGGTCACAGTGTTTTCGGTGCAACCCAGGATGTGGTTTGCCTTCAGGGCTGCAAGTGCACGCTGCTGGCCATGTCCAGCTTTCCATCCATGAGAACACCCAAGACTGCTCTGCAGGGCTACTCTCAATTAGCCTGGATCGCAGCTGGGTACATTCTTGCTGGTGCTCCAGTAGGACCCCTGCTGTCCCAGTCTTGTGCTTTAGGAGCTGACTATGGGTGTGAAGAGATAACATAAGAAAAGAGGACAAGCTGGATTAACATGGCATTGCAGATACTGCAGTGGCTGTGAGTGCTATTAAACTTGTGTGAACGCCAAAGTACTGCTTGTATAATCTCTGTTACTGCCTAAACATGTCTAAACATTCACAGATTATATACCAGGTGCCAAAATAATAAAGAGCTAAAGAGTCACAGTATTTGAAAGAACGAGTGTTGTTTACTTTCTATTCACCTTTGACCTTTTAAGTAGTGCATTTACAACTTTCTTTCCTTATGGCTGCACGGATAAGAATTTGCAAGCTTCAGACTCATGCAAGAAGCAGGACATGGAGCAGTACTGCTCCAGTTTTAGCCTTCTGGCCCAACTGTGGCCATAGCCTTGCACTTGGTGAGTTGTATCCAGCCAGGGCAGTTGGTTCGGCAGGGATCTAAGTATTATAACTTGGAGCTTAACTATAATATTGCATCCAATACCAATACAAAAAATCTATCAGCTTGGAACTATTTATTTTTTTAAATGACACAGATATTTAATTTTTGAAAATATTTGTTGGTTAAATTATTATTCTGTTTTTTGGACGCAGCTAGAAAATTACTGTTTCATAATATTACCTTCTACTTTTCCAAAGATAAAAAATATTAGAAGAATGATCCTTAGTTTGCCACTCTCAAATAAATCCTGAGACCAGTGGCAGCATTTCCCTGTAAGGAGAGCTTCACTGATTTTACTTCATATGTTTAGTTTCACTATGGACTTATTGCGAATTTTCAAGCAACAGATCTAAACTATAATCTTAATTATGGGGGAATAAGCCATAGGGGAATAACCTCCAATTGTATTTAAAGATTTCCTACAGCTCTGCACAGCTTCATTTGAAAACAAAGTCTCAGCCTTTTGTCAAACCCAGAAAAGGTCCCTGGTGTGGGACACACAGCCTTCATGCACTTAAAAATATAATGTATTGGCTTTGACCCTGGCACAGTTTAATGAGCAGTTATAACAGCACACAGCCTCTAGTATCTCTGTCTTGGCACTATTTAGAGTTGTAAAAGCATAAAATGAAGCTGAAGACATGGTCAGTAGATGTCACCCCTGCACCAGGCACCAAGTGTGTAAACCTCACCCCGTAACCACCTTCCCACTGCAGGCAGGAGCCAAGGTCAGACAAGGAGGCTTGAAAGGAAGATTTACGTCAAATGCAGCCCGTGGATGGTGCAAGGATTTTCAGAGGATGGCCATCCATGGAGGCTATGCATGGTGGCCTAGGCAGCCTCTATGCATCTTCTTACCACATGCCCAGGCAATCCATTGGCATCCTGAGTGGAGAAAACTCCTGTGATCCGTGCTGGACATAGGGAGTTCACCCACACCTCTGCTTTCACTGCTGGCACCTGTGCAAAGGGTGAGCTCTAAAGGTAGGAGGTGATAGTGTCAGCTCTGTCAGGCACTAGGAGACCAGCCCCAAGCAGGGTGCCAGTACTCAGGGGAGAAAGTCTCCACCATCACTTCGTCTTCATCAGCAACTTCACACCTGTCCCCTGTCACCGTTCCCGGGCTGGGGATGTCCCTGGCAGAGTGTGCCCCTCTGCAGCCCTGTGTGCTGAGGGACCTGTGCTCCCTAGCATGGCAGGAAGAGACTGCCAGCCCCTGTTGCTCCTCCTTACACCTGTGTGATGTGGAAATGAAGATTCCAGTTTGTTTTTCCCCTCTAAAAATCAATTGAAAGCAGCTTGGTGCTATCCAGCTTAATTATTAATAAGCCCTGAGCTGGCTAATGGTGTTTGTTCAGGCTTTCCATAAAACATCTAAAATGAAAAACCTGTAATCTCCCCAAACCGTGTTCCCAAGAGTCTCCTTAATCCTAGACATACTCACACTGCTCAGTCCCTGCAGCTTTACTGCAAAATGATTAGAAATAGTGAAGCTTACACTAGGTGATGTGGGCACAGCCCAGGGTTTTGCTGCTGCTCTGCTCTGGAAGAAGGCAACTGCTTTGGCTGAGCAGTTCCTGCCTCACGCCAGTGTCTGGCGCTGGCAGTGAACTTGTCTGTGTAACCAACTCCTACATCTTACAATTTGAGTTTAGGAAAGAAAATCAGCAAAGCAGTGTGAGAAGTGATCATCCGTAAATAGAGAAAATAGATCAAAGAACATCACTGATATTTCTAGGAATTTTGTGTGTCAACCAAATGGAATGAAGGTTTTCTACCATGCTGACTCTGCTACAATAATCCCTCCAGGACCCCTAACCATACACATTGAGGAGAGCAGTCAGTTACCCGCTGGCTGCAACAGGCTGCTAAATATAATTTTTTCTAGACAGAATAACAGATTTTGGAAAAAACCCTGAAATATTACTCTTCTGACTTGTATGGCACAACTAGACTTCATTTCCAAAATCAGAAGCTTTGGGAGGGGACAAGTTCCCTTCATTTTCCTGACAGGAACAATAAACTGTTAACAGAAATCAAATGAATCTGATGGAGCAGCTTCAACCCTGCACCTTCTCACATGGATGCAGGAGCTCCTGAGTGGCTGTGTTTTCAAAGCAGTGTACTCTTTGGTTCAGGGGCACAGAACTTTCTGGGAGGGCTTCTGGGAGGAGGAAGAAAATGAACTGTTGTTACTGTCACACTTTATGTATGAACAAAGTGGGTAGAGAACACCTTCCCTAAGTACAGGTGGGAAAATGAGGAGAGGGCCATTTCTATACACTAAAACACAGCAAGTACAGGAAGGTATGCAGGGCTCAAAGAGCTGCTGACTTGCAGGCCATACCCTTCTTACTTGCTGGGCAGCTCCCCCAGCCAGTGCTGCTGTGGTGGCTGATCTGGCTGTGGGCAATTCCTGAGTCCTCAGGGCTGCTCTGCCTGATGCCTTCCCATGGCCACTTTGTTGGACCACTTAAAAGGCCATTTAATTACCCTTTGCTTCAATGAAAGATACATGGCCTGGTCTTCAACCAGCTCTCTCCCGTTGTCTGTAAAACAGCAACATGATGTAATGAATAAAGCCTTTTTCCTTTTCAATAGTAAAACTAGTATCTTTACCATTCATATGTGCTGCACAGAGTATCTTGAGCTATGGGAGAGGAAGACTCAGGCACCTGTGCTGTGTGCCTACTTTATGCTGTGACTGACATTGTCAGATAAAACCTCTTATTAGACTAATTAATGTAGCAGCAGGCAGGATGTGAGGCACGGGGTCGTGCTGGGGCTCACAGGCCAACCCATAAAAACCTCTGGTGAGCAGGTAGTTTCCACGAGGTGGGGCTCTGTCCCCAAATTTTGCAGCTCTTCCTGCTCTCCTGTAGGCTGTGTGCAGCTTCTCCTTCTGAGGTGCTGAGGGTGGTTGGTGACAGTAATCGTGGAGACGGGAAGGGAGAAACATGGAGTGGGGGAAATTTTGACAGGACAGTGATTCAAGGTGCTCATCATGGGGATGCTTAGCGTCAGCCCCATCCAAGGTGCTGATTCCCAGTAACTATTCAGCACCCCTCAGCCCTGCAGTGTAACCCTAGGGGCAGCTGAAACCTGCACCCAAAATCTGAAGAACTTTTTGCAAATAACAGCACTGAGCTGGTGATTGGAGGGGCCAGTGGAGGCCAAATCCTGCTACCATGCTGAACACCTTTCCACCTCAGGTACTGCGAATATTCAGTCAAGGCAAGATGCTTTTGCAAAAGGGTTTTCCTAGCAGGAATTATTTGTTTCAGGTGACAGTCTCACAGGCATTTTCCCCATTTCCCTGCACTTAACACCAGTCATGTTAACACCCCAGTAAACATGTTTTCATTTCAGCTACACTGCTTGTAACAGTATTTGCCTGAATTAGAGTGAGTTTGCTCTGCAAACGGCATTTACCTTTCCCAGATACAGAGCAGCTGTTCCCTGTACGTTCTCGCAAGGTCCTTGTTTGCACAGACTTTTGTCAGCAAATACAACTCCCTGAACAAGCCACTTGCTTTGACTTCCCAGCACTGATAGGGGAGTTGTAAGTCCTGCAAGACGCCTTCATCCTTGTCTTCCCCTTTCATTAATAGGCACCTGCCTCCGAGACGGCGCCAACAAGGCTTTGCTCACGCCATCAATCATGATGCTGGGGTTGACCCAGTCTTGCAGAAGTGTGAAAGAAAGAAGCAGACATTACTAATTCTTCCTGCAGTGAAAGCTCCTCAATAATACAGTGCTGACACTCACTATGTATCCCCAGCAGTACAAACACAAAGGTCATCACCTCCCAAGTTGGTACTCAAGAGCAAACATCTCCCACATGCCTCCCACATGCATGACAGCATTGACTGCCACTCAGGTGAAAACCTGGTTTGTGGAAAACACCAAAGTAGTGGTGCCTGTTGTGATG
>JAWWMO010000001.1:46710289-46729571 GCA_035047845.1 Dendrocincla fuliginosa
TGAGATGCTGCCAGCTTGTCTTGCAGGCAGTGAAGCAGCCTGAACTCCTGGACTCTGCTGAGCCAAAGCTGTCCATGATACACAGGGGAATTGGTGTCTTCCAGGGCTTGTGGACCTCTTTTGAAGAGCTGTAAGATGGAGCCCAGGCTCTAGGGGAGACAGAGCTCTGATGTCCAGGAGAAACCAGCCTGAGCATGGATTCTTCATGTGGAGGTGTTGGTGTCATGGTGGGCGGTATGAAAATGCTGACATGTTGGTGTGTGCTGGAGTCCTCATGGCTCCCACACTTCTTGCTGTGCACACAGGAGCCTGCACTCCTGGTTCTAAAACTGGCCTTCCAGTCTCATTCATGCCTATCAGCACTTCAGCCTGAGATACAACCTTTAAGGAATGTATTGATAATTTGGATCTGATGACAAGAGAAGGAATGAGTCACTGCTGAGTGTCACTGGGTCCAGGAGGTGTTGTCTTCATACAGCTCCTGAAGAGAAAAAAATGCCATGGATATATGTGTGCAGGGAGAAAGACACAGAAAAGCAAAGAGGGCAAAGACAACCACCGGCCTTTTCACCTCCATGTTTCACCATCTGACATGTGGTCCTGAGATACATGCTGGGGCTTTCAGAGAAGGCCTTCTCCTCCCTTCAGCCAGTGTCAAGAACTGCTGTTCTGGACACTCCTGGGAAGAATCACTCTGGCTTTGCTGACAAGTAGAGTATCCAACCACTGGTTTCCTCCATTTTTCAATTTGCCACTCAATTCTGACACAGAATATTCAAGTTTTGAGGTGGGCAAAGTTGGAATACCAAGCAGGGCTTCATGTCATCTACTGTGGGCATCCTGTTAAAACTGAAATTCAGAGCATCTGTTGGAACCTGCTTCTTACAAAGTCTGGGACATACATGGCTCTGCGAGGGGTTAACCAGAGCATTGATCACCATCCATGGCAAGAAATTTTCTTCAGACTGCTCGCTAAAGATGCCATTATATCCTTGACCCTGTGCTGACTGCAAGCAGCCTTGCAGCTCTGTAGAGTGGGTGGTCTGGCTCACCCACCACCCTTGTGCATTCACACATGAGAGTAAGCAGCAAACACTGCTGTAAAGGACCTGTCCAAAGTGTTAGAGGGGACCTGGAGTAGAGCCTGCAACTGCACTTTCATCTCTTTAGTGCCCACTCCATGCCTTAACCTGAAGACTATCATTCCTCACAAATAGTTGTGTCTAATGGCAGACTGACGTGAACAAAACTGCCTGAGAGTGGAGGTGAGATGCTGACTGCTAGGAGACTGACACAGCCCTGTTGCAGTCTCACTAAAGTGCTGCACCAGAGGCTGAGGGATCCAGGTGCCTGAGGTGTGTGTGCTGGGACTGACCACCTGAGCAGCACAGCTCATGGTTTAAATGAAGGCCCTGCCACAGTGTGCTGCTCATGACGAACCCTGGTCTGGTAGTACTGAAAAGGGACACCTTCCTCATGCAGAGAGATCAAGTGAAGATCCCAACTGTGGCCAGCACATCCCAGCTGGCTACAGCTGGGGATCTGGCTTTCATCTTCCTCGTCCTAAGGAGTTCACACCTACTGATTCTTCTGCTTTCAGGAGCAGGGGCACCTATAAGTGACACATCTGTGCTCCTCTGACCCCAACCAGATCTGCCAGATGCTCAGGCCAGCTCACAATGTTTCTCTAAACTGTATTTTAAAACTTAGTTCATCATAGTCAAGATGTTGCCTAAAATAAGAATGCAGTTTATTACAGTGTCTGCATTTTCATGTCTATTGCAACTAACTTAGCCAGCTCCAGGTTCCTGAGAGAGCAAAAGCAGGTGTCCTGGCAGATGTGTGCTTGGGAGAGAACTTCAAGGTCAGGTCCAGCATTGAAGTAGATGCAGGAGGCCTGCACCAAGCCTGTCTGAGTTCAAGAAGCATTTGGACAATACTCTCAGGCCCATGGTATGATTTTTGGCATGTCCTGCACAGGGTCAGGAGTTGGACTCAATGATCCTCATGGATCTCTTCCAACTCAGCATATTCCATGATTCTAGGTCTGCCATTCCATATAGTCAATACCCAGTGAGTCTTACCAGAATGCATTATTTTGCTTACTCCGACTTTCCTGTCACAGGAGATCTCCACTGTTTTTTAGCCACAGGGCTGGCTGTAGCTGCCTTTAAACTTCAGAGGGGATGAAGGCAAGACATGGTTCTCTTCCTGGAAAGTGCCTGCAGCAACTCCACCCTCTGAACTGACCTGATACTATCTGCAATAATTGAAGCAGACATTGAATGAGTGAAGACTGTCATACATCAACCATGCACTGAAAGACAGAGCAGTAATGGCGTTTTACTTCATTGCCAATGTCCTGAACTGTTGTTCATGGTTTATCATGGTCAGGGGACACATCCTTATCTCCTTGAAAGCAGTTAGGCACAGAGCTGTTACATTAATGATTTGTTTTCTCAGCTAACTACATGGTCATGTCCAGATCCAAGAGAATTAATCTGGACTGTGTTTAACTGGCCGAGGTTATCTGAGACACCTCCTCTGACTGTGATTCGTTGAGAGATGAGGATGTGGTGTTTATGACAAACGTGGATGTAGACAGTTCACAGGTAAGGGCTGCAGTCCATGGTGCTGTGTTAAGAGTTGGGCTGAGCTCAGAAGTACAAGTTCTGAGGACAGAATGACAAAGGAGTTTTTTCTGCACCTGATCATCCAGTGCCAGGAAGAAACCATGGTGACTTTGCACCTATTCAGTGGAATGGCTGAGCTAGGTAGGTTGGGTATAGCTTGAGCTGGTATCCAGAGCCATTTCTCATTGGATGGTCATGGCTCAAAGCAGCTGGGGTCAAAAAAGAGGGATAATTTTTACTATCTGATGGAAGGTGAGTAAATTCAATCCAGTTCCCTTTGGGCAAGTGTGTACCACCACCACTAACATCTGCAGGTGATCCAGCTGGCTCTCCACACAGGTAAAGGCTTGCAGCTTGTAGCTCAAACTCACCTGGAACCCCTTCAGGGCTAGAGGATTTTAACAAGGACTTACTCTGGTTCACATATCTAAATCTATCAAAGGATGTTTTTGAAGCAGCACAGAGATTGCATAAAGGTCATGTGACCTCTTTTACTGTACTAAAAGGTTATCTCAGCTGGAAAGCTCTGACTTTGTGCATTTCCAGTTACTATACTTCTGAGCAAATGATATAACATTCCACTAGATGTAGTCTAATTTTCTACATGTGTTGGTACCTTTTCAACAAAGTTTGACATTAAGAGAGATTGCTTTCTGTCTTTATTATCACTGCATTCTGACTGAGCACAATGAGCACCAGAGATAATAGAACCAAATGACCATGCCAGGGAAATGGAGGCAATCATAAGTTTAAGGGTGTATCAGCTGAATCAAGACATCTCTGAAGGAGGCACAAAACCTGCTTAACATGTTATCACTTCTTATCACACTGGGATTTGCTTTGATGTAGCAACTTAGTTCATCATAATAGTCAATGCTGGAGAGAACTAAGGGGACATGGGGACAGTCACATTAACCTAGAAAGGTGTTAAAATGAACCAATGAAACTAAAAAAGGAGAGTGACAAATTAAAAAACTGAATTGTGGAACATGAACCATTTACATGGTCTTTAGGAGAATTATATTTACCAAGTAATCTTGGTTATCTAATGCACATGGGCAGGACATGTCTCTTATTTCATGTCTGTACAGCAGCTGGCAGACAGCTAAATATCATTGATGATAATTTTGTATTAAAAACCACAAGATAAAAGCAATAGAAAGTAAGGTCTTCATGCAAGAAATCCTTCACAATAGCAACTGGCAAAATTCAAAGCCTGCTGTTCACAAGGATTTAAGTAGCATTCAAAAGAATATATGGAAGCTGTGTAACATAACTGCTGAAAAATTAAAATGCATACCACAAGCTTTCAATTTAAAAAGAAATAGGACCCTACTCTGTAATGGAAAGGAAATTAATCTTTTTCACTCATTTTTGAAAAAAATAAAGATTATTTTTTCCTAATAAAGGCGAGTTTGGTATTTTTGGATTGTGCATGTTAACACAGAATAATTTAAGTCTAGTAAAGCACTTTGATGACCAGAAAAATGCCAGATATTTTTTATCTCATAAGTGTAAAGACAGAAAGTACCAAAAATATGGCTTTTTCGATTATTTTCTTGGTTTTGTACAATGTCATTCATAGAAAGTGGCTATCAAAGGATGTTTTAGAAACATAAGAAGAGCAATACGTAAGCTCATCTGTTGATCTGTAGCAGTGAACAAGTGTGGTTATATATTTACCATGTAGCTTTGTAAATGTGAGAAAAGCTTTCCTGGGTTTTTAGTAGGTGAAGAATTGTAGTTGCTATGCACAGATTTATCCAATCTCTTGACAGAGTTTTCAAACTTCCAAAGTAATTCCTGCTTAAAACCTTATTATGGTTGGTGCCAAAGAGAGACAAAGACACAACAGAGGTGTTTGAGTCTTTAGGACTAAGGTTAAAAATCGAGAAACTTAACATTTATAATCCCCATCCTTTCAAAACCTGACATATCCACATAACAAATTACATCATTCTCTGGTCTGCTGGTTTAAAGAGAAAAATACCAACCTGAATGTAAGACTAGGTATAAAAATCATTCTAAATATAGCACTGTGTCTATTGCTTTCCTGTGTAACAGAAGCAATAAAGTAGTGCTTGGCTGACCCTTTAAAGACATCTAGGAAGAGGTTTTGTAAGAAGGGGAGCTAGATGATGGAATATCAGGAAGTCACTTCAGGATGCCATTGGCCTTCTTGGCCACCTGGGCACACTGCTGGCTCATGTTCAGCTGCTCTTGATCAGCACCCCCAGGTTCTTTTCCACCCGGCAGCTTTCCAGCCACATTCCACAAGTTTGTAGTGCTGCAAGGGGTTGTTGTGACCCAAGGTAGGACCCACCACTTGGCCTTGTTGAATCTCATACAATTGGCCTCAGCCCATTGATCCAGCCTGTCCAGATCCCTCTGCAGAGCCTTACTGCCCTCCAGCAGATCAGCACTCCTGCCCAATCTGGTGTCATCTGCAAACTGACTGAGGGTGTCCTCAATCCCCTTGTCCAGATTGTCAATGAGTATATTAAACAGGACTGGCCATAGTACTGACCCCTGGAGAACACAGGATCATCAGCACTGACGGGCAGTGAAAGAGCAGACCAGTGCTCCTGCATTAAGGACACTGATTTCCCTCCAGGGAGATACATGAGACACCCTGGAATCAAACACAGTGCCTTCCTGTATCATTTAAAAAGCCAGCTCAGCTGATATGACAGGTGATATGATAGGGGAAGCTCTCTTTTTGGTTCCATGTCCCCTGAAGAGCAGAGGAGAGTATGCCTGGTGATACAAACAGGCCTGCCTTGCCCAGGCCATGAGGGTGGGGCTCCCAGCAGTGGTCAGCCACTGACATGCCACATGGCTTCTCTCCCTGCCTGCATGTCTGGATTTCCTTCGAGAGCATTTTGGAGGGTGCTGGGAGCCCACCTTTGGTCCTGACAGTTGGGACATGCTGTGTGTAAAACCAACCCAACAACAAGGGAAAGGGAGCTTCGACACATTGTGGGTGGCAGTCAAACCTGCCCCAAAGCACAAAGAGGAGGTTGTATAGCATTGATTTTTCACAGGAGCTGCTCTCAGCTTCAGGTCAAGGGATAATCCCCAAACTTGCAGAGAAGGATCTTGGATAACTAGAGTTATAATTCCACATATCTGTGCCTTAGTCACCGTGAACACATCAGTTCCCACTGATGGCTTTTCCCTGGTGTTGGTATAGAAGACAACTAAACCAATGCACAGACAAGGCTACACTGCATGGGAGGTGCTGGAGAGAACAACACTCCCCTGCTGGACTGAGGATTGATGCAGTCTCAGACCATATCATGACACACACAGATCACCAACTTAACTTGGGCTGGAAAGAATAAAAAGACTCCTTTTTCCTCATCATGCCTTTGCTTGTGATTTAAAACATTTGAAGTAGCTCTTTGGTCTCATCATGATTTTCTTATTCTAGGTTTTCCCACATGTACTTGAGCATTGCAAATGAAGTGTTCAGGTTTTCCAAATTTTTACTAGCTACTATGAACTTACACTTCAGTAACTCTTACACTCCTAGCTTTCAGATATTGTGGAAATGGGACCTCCTGACATTGTCTGAGTGTCCTTCACAGAGCATCAAACTGCTTCTCTGGAAATGAAGGCACATGATAGCCCAAGGAGGTGCATCCATGGTGAGCTTTGCCTCTGAAATGCAATGGCTTCATTCCCTGTTTGCTGTGTCAGATGCTTGATCCATTGAGGGATCATCAAAGAGGTAAATGACTTGCCCAAGGCACATTAGAGTCTGAAAGATAACATGTCTTTTATGCAATTAATTTGCTTTCAGACAACTAATAAACACCAGTAAATATTGGCCCAAAGACACCAATAAAATAAACATTGTGAATTGAACTCTGTATGTTTGACTACTGTAAGCCTGCAGGAAGATCACAAACTGAACCATTCACCAGCTAACATCCCACAGACAATTTGGGAAGTGCCATATGATTCAGTGCAGAATGGTCTCTTGCAGTGTACTGATCCTTCATTTTCCTTCTTCTCAAATGCATTTTTGTAGCACCTCCAAAAGCAGCTCATCATGTATCATGCAAACAAGAAAATAAGAATAGGCTGTCCAATGCACTGTTCCATTTCACTGCAAAATTGTTTTTGACAATAACACCAGCATCACTCTGGGTTAACACAGTGAGCGAATCACATCCACAGGAACAACACACTTTGTAAGACAGCTGTAGCAAGTTATATGAGCTCTGCTCTTTGTGCATGCCAAGTCTCATGGTGGAATAGAATAGCATATAGCCAACTGTTTTGTGGTTTGGTCCCTCCCTCCTTCCCAAACACCTTCTGGCTGCAAGCAGGAACTTGACCGATGCAGGAATCTGGGTCCCATCCTGCAGCTCAGGAAGTTAGTTCCCAAAAGTTTCCTGGGTTGTAGCAATACAGAATGAAGCTTTTACACTGCACAGGTCAGGCTGAGTGGTCTGCAGCATTTGTCTAGCCTTCAAAACCTGTGAGCGTGCCTAAGGAGAAAGGTGGAATTAGGGTTTGTCCAGTTCATTGCACAAAAACAATTATGATGATAATTGTAATAACACCACAGTCTGCTGCTCAGAGCCACCCAGCATTGCTTGTTATGAGAACTCACCTCAGGAGCCAGTTAATGCCAAACCAACCCGCAGCAGACTTACGTGATGGCAGAGAGGCCGCAAACGGCCTCATGCCCCAGGTTCCTTCATGACGTCTTTCCTTGTATCCACTGGATCAATTTTATCTGAAATGTTTGCTGCCCCTGAGCAGTAAGGAGGAGGCAGGAATGTTCAAGATAACTCTGTAAACAGAGAAGGCATGGAGGGGTCAGAGCCCAAGGGAAGGATCAATATGTTGTCTTAGCTGAGGAGATGAACAAATTGTATCTGAGGAACAGACATTATCAAAAGAAAAAAGGTGTTTTCATTTTTAAGAGAAACCACAGATCATTTTTTTGCCTGCATGAGACAAAAAGGCAGATTCCTGGGAAAATCAGGAAACAATAATAACAGTAATAATATCAATAGCAGTACTACTATTACAACCAGTAATAATAATTATAATGGTAATAGTAATCCAGACATGCCCCAACAGAAGATGTGAGCAGGCTGTAGGCTCAGCTGCCTGTTGCCTTTGGAGTTGAAATGCAGTGTGCTTTCAGGGACCTGTGCATCAGGGACATCCTGTGCAGCCTGCAAAGGACTTGCACAGGCATAAATGCTGACTTTCTGCAGTATCCAAACAAGCCCTCCCCAGCATTGTTTCTGGCTTTATTTCCGCCTCCTTTCACATACCTCTTTGTCCTGTTTCCTAGAACTTGTAGCCCGCTCTTCTTTATCCCCTTTGCTTCCTTTCCTTCCCCTTGCAGGTCCCAGCTCTCTGCCCTGTGTGGGTCCCAGGTTCTCCTCCAGCCACTAAACCCACTCATGATTAAATGGTCAATACCAGTATCATGATGAGTGGGAGAGGCTGTGGGGGTCAGGGAAGGTACCTCTGATGCCATTCAGTTTGGGGTGCAGCATTGTCCCTGTGCGGGGAGAAGGGAGCAGAAAGAAGAGTAGAGCAGCAGAGTTGGAGAGTCCTCGTCTCACTGATCAACTCCTGGGACTGGGAAAAAACCAAAACATCCATCTCTTGGAAGAGCAAGAATTTCAGGTTCCCCTCTCTGTTAGCTGGGTGCCAAGAAGTTCTGCTCTCTGAGACTCAGAAACATCCTGTCTGCCTGGGCTCTCTTCATTGCAGGGGTCTCTGCCTTACATAGGGTCTGCTCCTCAGGATGGTGTCCTCAGCCCAATTCCCTTTCCCAAAACTTGTTGAAAACATTCCCAAAGGTTTTCCCTCATAGCCTTTCCTCATCTTGCAGTGAGTCTCTCCTCTCCTCAGGGGCTCCACTCCTGCCCAGTGCTGCTGTCTCTCTTGAAAGCCCCAGCTCTGATGGCAAGGGGAGCATGTGTGCCCTGGAACACTGACAACAGCCACTTTCCAGCTCATTTAGCCACCACTAATCTATCATTTAATCACTACTGAAATCCATGTTTTAATGCCAAGAGAGTCTGTTTTGCATGTTGCATTTAAGAACTTGATGAAATATCAAGACAACAAGTGTTTGGTCCCCATCTGGCTGGGCACGGACTCTCAGCTATGAAGTCGTCACCACTGTCCTCCCAGATTTCCAGCTGTTTCTTCATTTTCTGCCCCCTCTCGCCTCTGCCACCCCATGTGATAAATCAGAGTTTCCATCAAGGATTTCTCCTTCCCATCTGTTAGGTCCTCCTTCCCCTGTCTCATTTGATTAAGTAGTAAGGCACCAGTACATATAATGGCAGACACCACATCCACTGATGGAAGTGCTTTGTTTTGCCATCCTCAGGTCTGTCATACAGTACTGATTAAACAGTTTGGTTATAAAACTGGGTTAAGGCTCCTTTCAGATATTAAGATGCTGTTTTCCCTTCCAACATTAAACTCCTTGGGAGAAGACTCACTAACACAATTCTGTGAAGTACACAGTAATGGATAGGGTAGAAGGGCCTGTCTTGCTCTCAAGGTGCTGGAGAAGTACTTGGAAAGGCTGTGTCCATCAGGTATCCAGCACTGGCCCAGAGTCACCCTGATGTGCCTCCACCAGTCTGCCTCTCCTGTGCTGCCTCTCCAGGCTCCAGCTCCTCAAAAGGGGAAAGTTTTTCTTCAATTGCATGTCTTCCTTAGTTGAATTGGAAGCTCACTGGCTTGGGTACTCCCTGCTCTGGGTTCCCAGCTGGCTGGAGAGCCTTGACACTGTGTCTCATCATCCTGCTCACCAAACTTCATCTATGGGTTAATGCCCGTGTTGGTGTCTATGTTTCAGTGAGTGTCTGGTCAGGAGCATCTCTCCTCCCACACCTACCCCTTTCTCTCACCCCATCTCCACCAAATATGGGAGGAAGAAGTGGGCAGAGAGCATGTGAGCCCTGGGAAAATGTCTCTGCATCACAACTCACAGCATGGCAAGATCATGTGCCTTGACTAGAGGATGAAATCCTACTGGGGTCACTGTTAGAAGCCATGTTGTGACCGCTTGCCTAATCCTTAGCTCACAGACTGGGGGGTGCTTTGGGTCTCATCAAGTGAAAAAAGCACACATCTGGAATCTGTGCATCACACTCATACAGCCAGAGAGCAAAAGACTATTCAGGGAGAAGGCACAAGCAAATATCTGACATTGCCTCTCCACAGAAGAATAAGGAAATGCAGGGATATTTTAGATCAAGAATTCTTTTCATCTGTTTAAAATTGTGAGTCTTCCTCTGATGGAAAAGGATCTCATGCAGGGGATTAAAAATAGTCCTACTGCTTTTAAAGACATCTGGAAGCAAGCAAGTCTCTACTTCAGCAAAGATTCAAGGTTTCCTGCACAGAAACCAAGAGATTGCAAGAGCTGCAAGGAAACCCAACTGACACAGGCGAGATGTTGGGCTGTTTGCTTCCACAGCAGCAGCAGCCGGGCTGC
Organism: Dendrocincla fuliginosa; assembly: GCA_035047845.1. Lineage (NCBI taxonomy): Eukaryota > Metazoa > Chordata > Aves > Passeriformes > Dendrocolaptidae > Dendrocincla > Dendrocincla fuliginosa. The sequence continues at coordinate 46,720,418 of JAWWMO010000001.1, forward strand.
TCAGAGAGCATCCAGGTGATTCTAGCCCTGGGAAAATGGGGACGTTATAAGCTTCTGTGTAAAAGTAGCGTCTATCTTTGCTTCCCTTTTAACAAGATTAGTCTTGCTTTTCTCCCCCTCTTTCTTTTGCTGTCTGCTGGCCACCTCTGTGCTCTCCCACTAATGTGATTAGCGGTGCATGGGGACCATACTGGCAGCAACTGTCACAAAGATCTCTGCTTACTTGAGTGCACCTCTTTCCTCAATGAAACATCTTGTGTTTATGGTCACAGGGGGTATTGTTAACTCCTGGATTCAAATAGAAAGGGATATTTACGACCCTCCCATAAAAGTTGATTCAGGGAGACATTTAGGAAAGAAAGGGATAGAAGACAGATGTGTTTCCTACCACAGATGCTGAGGAGGTTCAATTGTTCTGCATATGTAATGACTTTTTATGGTTCCTTACAAATGCTTTCCACACTGCTAGAAAGGTGCCAAAGTCAAATACGCATAGTTGTTTACAGAAGACAATTTAGTTGCCAAACCAGACACTACAACTTTATATCTTGTGAAATATGTTGGAGATGGACACTGCTACATATGCAACATGAAGGAGAATCTCTGCCTGCACTGAGTCATGGTTGCCTTGCTGCTTTCCCCACTGAAGTTCTACTTTCATTTAACATTTCCTGAGGCTTTCAGAGTATGTTTACTGTCATGCCCATACGGTTAACACTTAAAACACCTATTGATTTTTTCCTAAGCAAGGCACATTTTTGGTGTTATGTCGACAGCTGCAGTTTGTGTCTTCCCAAAAGAGCAGAAAAAGAAGCCTAAGTCTTCCTAAGTGTGCAAACAAATAAGTACTTGTAGGTGACAAGACCGGAAAGGTTGCTGGATTATAGGTCTGAAGAGAACAGATGACCAGTGACTAAAGCATAATTACAGGCAAGAGAGGAGAAGGAAGATGGCAAATTGCTATGTTATCCTAACAGCAGCCAGAGGATATTTGGTTACATGATGCTTCTGCCTGGGGCTGGCTTGTTTTATTCTCAGATGTGAGCTCCCGCAGGGTGACAAGAGGTTTAAGATGAGTGAACAGTAGGCAATATGCATCTCAGGTGCTAAAATGAGCTTGTGATTATTTACAAGTGGAAGCAGTGGAAGATCTGGCTGAAGCCACCATCTCTGGTTCCTCTGTACTCCTGTAACAGAAACAAAGGCATTTCCCAAAAAGTCTTACATCAGGAATATTATGCATAAAGCAGCTGTGCAAGTGAGGTGCCTGCAGAGAAATGCAGTTCCTTCTGGCTGCATCCACCATCCTCGCACTGTCATCCAGTGGATCAAGACTGGTCCTGACTAAATCCTCCTCTCTTGACACACAGAGAAGAAATGGGAAAGACTGGTAGCATGAGGTCACCAAGGAACCTGTGCACCACCTTTTGTGCTCAAACACAAATATTTCCAGCTGGCCTGGGTGTTTGCAGCATAACTGAGCTAAGGAGGGTTTCATTGGGACTGGCTCACACTTTTACCAATTTACCTATGAATTTAAATCCCAGGCAGGACAGGCTCGAGTTGGGAGTGGATGGATACTTTTCAAATGTCCAGTTTGTTATAATTAAGAGCTGAACTGCCATTATTTGGGCAGTGTCATCAGGAGGACTGTATCTGCCAGACTGATTTCCTGCAATGTGCAGTTCTGCATGGGAATATCACAAAAATATTCCCTATGGTTCCCTGCATAGGCAAGTAATTTCTAATGATTTGGTATCCACAGATGCACCTTTGTCTAACAGTTGGGGATACCACCGTCACCCCTGCATTCTCCTGTCATGAGTGGCCATTCATTACCCTGGGAATATAAAATGTTCCCAGATGGGGAAATTTTCTTTCTCTGGTAAATAATTAATAATGAAACTATGACCTGTTACTTGTCTTATATGCTCATACAACAAACAGTACTTTCTTTGGCTGTGAATGAGCAAGGTATAAATCTCATGGGACAGATGGCATGTCTGCAAAAGCCAAACCTTACTTGCTAGAAAAATCATGGCTAAAATGACTGGGGAACAGCCAAGTTTAGAAAAAGCGGGAGTAAATCACAGAAACCCCTGCTCAGGAGAAGGCAAAGTCAGCCACAGCGATCTCCTCTCTCAGAAGAACTCAGGTGTGTTCCATCCAGATTTCCTGACATGGATGGTGGGCATCTATGCTATTCCGGTATTCACCTAACCATCTTAGTAGTGAGGGCAAGAGCAGAAGTTTGCAGTCCCTCTGCCACATGCAACTGAAGTGAGACACTAAAGGACCTAGAAGGAAGGGAAGGCTCATTGCAGTGACTGTCAGACCTCCTCCTGCCAGCGACACAGTGCTGCTGCTTGATGGCAGCTTTGTTAATGTTCAACTGCCTTGGGAGAAAATAAGGTCTGACAAGTGTTTCTGGTTTCCAAGGTTATTGCACGATTTCTAAAACTGTAGGGTCTCACCTCATCCTCTGAAATGCTGCATTTTCATTATCAACCATTCTCACTGCATGCTTTGCAGGCCAGATCCTGCCATTAGGTCTTGTACCAACTTCATTGACTTTTTAGGAACAAATCCATTTATTTGAGAATGTATTTCTGTATTTCCTTCCTTTTGATGTGAGCAGGAGTGCTACATTATAAAGTACCTGATGATAAGGAAAATTCCTGGCCACCAGCCGAGGAAACTGGCCACTAGTGATATCAGTGATAGCAGCTTTTCATGCATCTACTGGTTGTACCTTTGCAATGGTTCCAAGGAGGATACCACACAGGACAATGCTGGGCAGAGATAACCAAGCTGGTCTGGAGCATGTCAGCTCTAGCACTGAAAGCCATTAAAACCACTGTGTTTCTCTGTGTTTAACCATGGTCCCAGCCCCACACTGATGGAGCCCTTTCTACCAGCCACTCAGAGTCACCAGTGCCCTGAATAGGCAATAGGTATGTGCCTTGAGGATGCTGGCTGTAAGAGCAAGCTAGCAGTTGTTACTGTGCTCAAATTGTACTTATTTTAATTCAAGCAGGTTCTCAAATCCCAGCTCTCTGCTGTTCAGTCATTTGCTTCACCACATTTGAGCCCAGGATACGGCCTTGCGCATCGGGGGAGCGGTACAGCCCTGCCATAAAGAGGGAATGCTGTGAGCTGTGAGGAAATGAAGCCAGGAATGCTGAAAGTTCTTGGCCATAAAAGATGTGCTGCAGGCTGTGTCTTGCTGGGCAATGTTAGTTTCCAAAGTTTTTTCCCTAGTTGTTGTCATAAAACTTCAGTGAAACCACCTACAAGCTTCAGAACTTGCATGGGGGGAGGGAGTATACATATAGAGCCCATTGTTAGAGCCTATAGAGCCTCTTCTGCTTAAACTGGCTTGTACTTGTATGGCTTTGCTGAGCTCAGTGGGATGGCCAGCAAGTCATATCCCAGGAATTAATTAATCATAATTTTCTTCCTTGAAAACAGATGCTGCTGCTAGGAGAATTTTTGAAAAAGGTAGTCTATGCTGGGCTCCAAAACCTTGCCCTTTCATTCCTCTCATTAGGGACCAGGCATCTATTTAGCAGGACTGTTTCAAGTGGGAGGTAGAGCTGCAAGCTGCTGGCCAACCAAGGGACTGAAATACAGAGAACAAACAGATGAACTCAACCGACAGGAACTTTGACAAGGGCTAGTGCAAACAGTCACAACACATCACTGTGCACACGTACTTGACATGGCACTTTTGGAGTATGGCAAATATGTAAATATGCATCTGAATGAATGTTTAATGATTCAACTGACACCCTTGCTTATCACTAGCTAATTGATGCAATTTGTTCTTCTGCCTGCAAACCATCCCTAAGCTGATTGTAGCTCCCAATGCTAACACCTCTGTCCCAATGGCATCCCTCCTGGGCAGCACGCGGCTTAACACGTGCTTGACACTTGACACTGGACCTGCAGAGAGTGTTGGTTTGTTCTGACAGGCACCCAAGTGCCACAGATATGTGTTTTCAGAACATAGAATCATAGAATCTTAGAATGGCATGGGTTGGAAGGGACCTTAAAGATCATGAAGATCCAATTCCCCATGCCATGGGCAGGGATGCCTTCCACTTGACCAAATTGCTCAAAGTCTCATCCAACCTGGCCTTGAACATTTCCAGGGATGGCACCAGCAAAGGCAATAGGCAGGACTGAGGGGCAGCATGGCCAACAGGAGAGATGCAAAAGAGAAAGGACATGGTCCAGATATACTAACTACAATTAAAAGGTATAAAGAGAGCTAGTTCTCTTAATGAAGAAAGAAGACTTCTCCCAAGAGCCTGAGCCTAATGACACAGCCTTGTACTCCCCCAAAATCTGTTACAGCAAGGAAAAGCATCATCCTCTAAGGCAGACAGGGTGTATTTAAGAGAGCTGGCGCAACATCCATGAGAGGGGTGGCAGCTGCTCCCTGCAAGCAGAGCAACAGCTTGCAGGTGGGCAGAGAAGATGGAGCAGAAAGTAGAGAGACAGAGAGCCTGATGAGTAAATCTGGTCATTGACCCATCTTTCAAGTTGCTTGTAGTCACAGACTTATTAATAGATATGAGGTAGAATTATGAAAAACCTTTGGTTTTGCTGGCTTGATGCAGAGTTGAAGAAACACTTAATTTTCCTCTCTTTGTGATGGAGAGATGAAGACTTTTCAAATTAAACATAAAACTGTTTTGCTTAGAGTTCTTTGCAGAAAGCTCAGTGGATGTTTGCTCACCTTCCAGAAGCTGGAGGGTCTAGTGAACTACATCTTCACAGAGAGCTTTCTGTTTAAACACATTCATAATTAGTCCTTTAAAATAAATGTGATCCTGGTTAAGTGTCACAGCCAGCACTGTGAGCCAGCTACAGGCTTTGGACCCAGCTCTAAAGTGATTAAAGTGACTTGAGTTAACTAACTTGTCATTCCCAGGGTGACAACTGATTAACTGTGACTGGATTAATACCTTCAGACGAGAGGGTAAAGGAGAACCATGTGCTGGTAAGGCACTTGTACTGTGAAACAGCCCAGTGAAAGACTGGAACTCTTACTGTGCCAAGGGCTGGATGAGCATGTAGCACTGCCTCTTGCCCCAGATTTTAGTATGCAAATTTATGAATAGATACAAAATGTGTGTGAAATTTTCACCCATAAATGGCCAAAGGGAGCAGAATGGATCTGGGAAGAGAAACACTTAACAAAACGAACAAAGGCATGTGTGGTAGAGATTGACCATAATCAGATAATAATTGTAGAGAATTCTTCATTTACATTATAAGCCTACACTAAAGCATTTTTGTTTTTCATGACTGCATTATCCTTGTTCTGCTTCCACACCCTTCTCTCTGGTAGCTCATTACATACACTCATGTCCCCTTAGCTTTATTAGAGATGTGTGAAACAACCAGGATGCTAACGCTGAGTTTCTGGCTGGGGCTGCAAGTACGAACAAATCATGAAGCAGGAAATGTCCAAAGAACTACAACATCTGATAGAAAGAAAACTTTCCGTGGGAACAACAAAAGGAAAATTTCAGCTTCTATTTTCAAAAGAAAATCAGAGGCTAATCCAAACATGTAGACTGACCCCAGATTGCTCTGCTTTGGGGTGTTTTGTGGTTCAAGCAGTGTTTGGTTTGTTTCCATTCTGAGTCAAACCAAACTTTTCAGCTGGAACTTCCCCACAAAACGAGTTCAAGTCCTTTCCCCTCCCAGCACATCTTGGTATGGTTTAGTCTGTCTCTGCTTGCCCTAAGCTAGGGTGCTGCTGGCAGAAGTCAGTCGGTTCAGTGCAGCCCTGGTGTGGTGGCCCCAGCCCCACATCTTCAGATAGCCTCATGACACACTCTCACAGGTATCCCCATCCTCATGCTATGAAAGTGCCACCCTGATGGGCTACTGTGCACCCCGCAGCCATTTCAGGTGCTTGGAAGTGGTTTCTGCTCCTGGCACAAGGTGACAACCCTGTCTTTTGGCCACGGGGAAACCCCATGACATAAGAAGAAGACCTGGGCTTGAGGGCTCTGTGGTTGGGACACAACCACTCTGCCCCGGGGTCTGTCCTGGAGCAATGTGGATACAGCCTAAGGTATGCAAATGATCCATGTGTCCCGCTTTGCTTGCAGCACAGATATGATCTCTCTCTACCCTGGGGAAAATGGCCTCACCTCTGAGCCTCCAGCAAGATAATCCCTTTCTTCCCAGAAGTGCTAGGAGACCTGGACAATGCTTGGGAAGGCTGACATAAAAGTTATGGCAGCTACCTTATCTCCCACTTTATAAACTAAGAAGTGAATGGAAATTACCCAAGGAACAAAACCTGCTAAGTAACCTCATTATCCCTTTCTTTGGGGAGTTTACTGTAAACCGGCAGGCTTTGGATCTTAATTTGCTGGGAAGTGCAGTAATGTAATTAGCTAGACTGATAACAAGCTGAGTTGTGTGAATTCTTCAGGAGAGGAGGAAAGTGCTAGATAAAGAGAGAAGCAAAAGGGGAAAGAAAAAAAAATAATGTTTCCTTTGCCAAGAAATTAATTTTTTTCAATGTTAGTGATACAAAATTATAGAAGAGTTTTGTTTTGGTCTGAGGGAATGCCATACACAACTATTTTCTTACTTAAAAAGGACACAATTTCTACAATTTCTAGAATCCTGTAATTATTTTTTTTTAAATAAAAATTCTGCATATTTGGAAACAAAGTACTTCGATCTTTATTTGGTTCTGGGATTTTTTTTGTTTGTGTTTCCTTTTGGGGTTGTTTTGTTTTTTTCTAAGAACCTTCTCCCCGTCCTAAATTTTTCCTTGTTTGGCTAAAGCAGTTCAAAAAAAGCTTGGAGAAACCATCTCCCAACAAACACAAGAGCCCCACCTGTCCACTGTCCAGCCGGGGTCAAGTTCTGCCTGCGTCTGGCACCCTGCACTGCCTGCGAGGCACCACCAGCTCTTCCTGAACCCAAACCTTGCCAGTGACCCAAGCAGCCTTTCTGCTTAGCACTGCGATCCCTGCTCCCAAAAGCTTTGCAGAGGACCACACAAAGCTCCGGCGGTGTGAACCTCATAAGGCTCAGCCATGCACATCCCTGGGAGAGGGGCAAGTCCTGGTGGCCAGTACAGGCTTTCCAGGTCTTGTGAGAGAAAGGACTTTCACAGCATGGAATGAAAGACGCGTTTCTCTTGTCACTAGATGGCCCTATCTACTTTCGCTAAACTCACACGGTTTTCTTGTTACAGCCCCAAATTAGCAGCATTCCTACAGATGTGTACTTGGAAGGGTCACCAGCCACAGCTGGGAAGGGAAATCTCCGTGAGATGGAAAAATTCACCTGGGTTTTGATGTTGGTTTTCATTATGTTCTTGGTAATTTCCCTGAGTATAATAACCACTGTTGCAAGAAACCTCATGCTTTTATAAAATGGTACCCTTGGGGAGAAGTTGTGGGTTTCCCACATCTCATACTCCTTCAGCAGCTATTGCACTTCAGCTCCTGTGCAAATTTAAACCGAAAAGGGGGGAATTTGGCTGGCTGCTGGGCATTTAACTCAGGTGCATGCTTTTGAAGAGACATGAATTTTTCTTAGGTCTTTAATTAGTTGGGAGACAAAGAGGTGCTGTCTCCCAGAAGGCTCCTTAGGTGATGCAAAGTGGTGGGAATGATGCTTCGCAGGCTCCCTCGAGTCACCTGGCCCCCGCCCAAGGGATGCTGCACCTATACCAGCAGCTGCCATCCTGTCCCACACTCACCCCATGGGACCTGCTTCTGTTCTGCATCTTTTTGAGGGCTGCAGTTCAAGGCGCAAATTTACCTTCTGAATATGCGCTTCTTCAGAGACAAGGAGCTCACTGCCACAGCCCATGCACAGCAGCCTGGCGAAAGGTCTGGGGCAATGGGGGCAGTGGGTTGCAGGGAAGCCATCCCATTGGTGGTGGTGGGGACACTCTCCTGGGATTGTGTCTTCTGTGAAGTGGAGTAGGCAGGCAGCCCTGCCTGTTGGAGCAGAGTGTTGGTGTTTAAGGAAAGGATGCTGAACCCTGGCTCTGTGGCAGGCAGAGGACATGCACTGAAGCCCTGTGGATGCTTGCTGCCTCAAACCCTTACACTGAAAGTCACATTTCTTTGTGTTTTGGATGTCTCTGAGTAACTAAAAAACCTACTGCAGGTCTGAATCTGGACAAGTAAGCAGATCAGATTGTTGCTTTCCCCAGGAAAAAACCCCTGTACTGTTGAAAAAACCCCAGTATATTCAGGGCCTTCACTGGCTGTATTGGCTTAAGGCTGAGTATTTTATCAACTGCCAGATCTCTCAAGCACACTCAAGAGACATTTGAAGCAAAATTCCTGCCTGGAAAAAGTTACTATCTGAGGATATAATCCAAGGCCAAGAAAGACTGGGAGCATTTCTCTCCTGATTTTGAAAGAATTTGAATCAGGCCCTGAGGAACCAGTCCAGCAGCTCTTCCTCACATAGGCAGCCTCTGTGCCTTGGGAACATAACCCTTGTAATAATAACTAGTTGCAGGGACATTTGAAAGATCACAGCTTCATCTGCACAAATGATACAAGACACTGATGACCAGGCTGGAAAAGGAAGCAAATTTGCTTCTTTAGATAATTAACAGGCATTTGAGACAAGTATTGCTGTCTAACATTACTCACAGACTAATAATTCTGTGAAGCATCAATTATTGCAATAATGTTATGGTCCACTAAAACAACCATACCTCATAGCCACTGCTGCCAGGAGAGGATGGGTACGATTGCGTTTCTCCTTCTGAGTGAACAGGCTACGTGCCAGAGAAGAATCCTGAAGAGTCTGGTTGGGAGAGGTAGGACTCATAGAGCTGTGTGGCAGCTTCTGTTGCAACTGACCTTCGGAGAATGCCTTGCTTTTATGGCCTCAGACAGCTGGAGGCATAATTTCGCACCTGCAGCTTTGGTTAGGTGGATAACTGTGGTCCTTATTGACCCATGTCATATGATGCCTTGAGAGGCCAGCACTGTGAGCACAAGTAGCTGTGAATTATTAGGAAAGGCACTGTTTACCAGGCAGACACAATGTTGGGTGTTATGCCCCTTCTGAAAATTGGCTGTGCTATGAGTCAGGGGGGATGGATAAACCCACCAATCACAGAATCACAAAATCACAAAAT
>JAWWMO010000001.1:46732013-46747074 GCA_035047845.1 Dendrocincla fuliginosa
TTTGGACTTCAATTGTGTTGCACAAAGAGAAACTACTTACCTTGGAGATGAAGCAGATATCACTACTTACAGCAGAATAGCAGGATGGGAAAATGAAACAGCCTTTGGTAGAAAAATATACGTGGCCCATTCACTCAGCAGTTTCTCAGAGGGATATGAGTATTCACAGCACTATGTGAAGCCTTTCCTTGATTGATACTTAATTTTGAGTAGATCCTGCTAGCTTAAAGAAATAATTTTAATCAGTCTGAGGGATTTACTACCCTATGGGGATTTCATGTGCATGTGAGGCAGTTCTGTGTTTTGAGATTTTTTTTCTTGAGGGAACTACCTCATTTTCCTGGGTTTTTAACATTTATCAGCTGAAGTGTGGACCTCGTGTTGGAAATGTACATCTTTAGACTTAATTTTTCTTCATTGGGTATGTTTATCTCTTAAAAAGGTCAACCTTCCATCTCCCACAGAGGAAAATGATAACGTCAAATCTGAAAGTGAACCCATTTCTTTTTCCAGCTCTACTAGAGGACTCTTCAAAATCCTCCCTCTGTAGTCAACTCAGAAGATATCAAAAGCACAACACGAGAATTCCTTTGACCTTTAATCATCCTGTATTAATATATTTCCAAAATTGGATTAAAATTTACAGAGAACTCTGCTGAAATCTCTAAACAGCACTGCATAGAGCAAAACCCAATGTGATGAATATTTGTTCTCTGTGTAACAGTAGCAACACTTTCCAAAGTTTTCTCCCTTGCATGCTCTTTCCTCACCTGTTTTAGAGATACCTGAGGCAGTGTCATGTTATCACAGGCAAGGTCTCAAAAAGGAACACCTCTAACTTTTTTAAATTTCAGGTTTGTTTTTTTTTTAGCAGTCTCAAGACCAAAAAAAAAAAAAACAAAAAAAACCCCAACAAAACCCAAAACAAAATACCAACCAACCAAACAAAAAAACCCAAAACCAACCAAACAAAACACCCCAGAAAAACCAACCAACCAACCAAAAAACCCTTCCAAAAAGCACAACTGCTTTTTCTTCTAAGTGTTTTGGTTAGTGTTTGTTAAAAGCTGAGCTCTTTTTAGACTGATTTCCTGCCAAAAAAGGTAATTTCTTGCCATTGCTTTGTGAGGGTTTGACTGATTCAGCCCTCCCTTTAATCCTGCTACAGATGAGTGATATAAGAGAAATACCCCAGGGCCACAGGGACCTGCTCCTGGCTGGCATGAATTCCTCACTCAGCCCAGCAGTTTCCCTCCCCACAGTGTGCTGTGCACAGCCATTGTCATACCATTGTCATCCCATCCTTTGTCACTTATGCAACCACACTTCATGTGTCCATTCTCCTGTCCAGCCCTCATACACTTGCTTACTGATCCTTATTCCCCCTGTCTTTCCTCCCCCATTTTGCTAGCCTCCTCCAAGCACCACTATCTGCTCAGGTTTTACAGCTCTGAGGAAACAGAAAGGGAAGAAGGACTGGGAGTTTTTCTCCACAGGATGGTTTCCTTGTCACAATCATGTTCCAGCTTTCTTACCCTGTCCCTCACACTCACTCTGTGGGGAAAATTGCAGTAGATGGAGGATGTCACCTAAAATAAAGCTTGGGTTACAACTCAAATAGTGCAAAACAGAGCTGACAATGTGATTATGGAATCATTTAGGTTGGAAAGATCCTTAAGATCATCAAATCCAACCATCAGCCGAGCACTGACAAGTCCACCACTAAACCATGTTTCCAAGTGCCACATCTACATGTCTTTTCAATACCTCCAGGGATTGTGACTCCACCACTTCCCTGGGCAGCCTCTTCCAATGCCTGATCACCCTTTCCTGAAAAAGTTTTTCCTAATATCTAATCTAAACCTCCCATGGCACAACTTGAGGCCATTTCCTCTGGTCCTGCCACTTGTTACCTGGGAGATGAGACTGACCCCGACCTCACTACAACCTCCTTTCAGGTAGTTGCAGAGAGTGATAAGGTACCCCCTGAACCTTCTTTTCTCCAGGCTGAAGGACCCCAGTTCCCCCAGATGCAAGTCAGGTACCAGGGAGGTGCTGCATAAGGTATCACTAGCTGCGATCTCAGATGGCTTGAGGACACAGCAGGACCACGGGCCAGGGCAACAGGCCATCTGCCATAGGACCCCAAACAGCAGGGGCACCTCAACCCGGACTAGAAATGCCTGAATTTCAGGGAAGGTCATAGGCAGCATGCAGCAGAGGCTGATGTCATGGTCTGTGAGATTCCCCTGGTGTGGACCAGAGGCTGACCAGCTTCATGCAGACCCATCCTCAGGCAAGGCAGGGAGCCAGATGAAAGCTGCTCAACAAGCCCTTGCCCCAGGATATCACCTGGCACCTTCCAGAGCCATAAAGTCCTTCTCAGGGAGGCAGCAGTGTCCCTATGTCCCTAAAACCTTGGGAGAGTTGTTGGATGTGGGGTGACACAGAATTAAGCTTGTGGGTCTCTGCATAACTGAGCCTGGAGAAGGGCAACAAAGCTGGAGAAAGGACTGGAGCACACAGCCTATGAGGATCAGCTGTGGGAGCTGGAGCTGCTCAGCCTGGAGACGAGGAGGCTCGAGGGTGACCTTATCACTCTCCATAACTCCATGAGAGGAGGTTTTATCTATCCAGGTGGGGGCCAGCCTCTTATCCCAGGCAACTAGCAACAGGATGACAGGATGTCATCTTGAGCTGCGTCACGGGAGATTTAGCTTAGACATCAGGAAGAACCTCTTCACAGAAGGGGTGATTAGATATTGGAATTGCCTGCCCAGGGGGGTGGTGGAGTTATGAGAAATAAAAAAGATGGGTTTATTACAAGCAAATAGTTCATTAGCTCAGGAATCATTTTCTTTAGGTGCACCGCAGAAGTTGTGAAGTACCAGGTCCTGTCTGGAACTGGTGCCACGGGCAATTTCGGTTCGGGAATAGGGAATTATGAAAGTAGATAAAGATATGGCTAAAACAGGCCCCTGTCATGTGGCAAATCCTTTGTGTGCAGAGGAAAGTGGTCATTCTGACCAGAAGACCCCGTCCCCCTGCACAGGGGGGCACACCAAACCCAGTCAGGAGAAGAGGCCCGCTCCTCTCATTATGCTAACAAGGTGGGACTCTGGGAACACATAAAAAGCATGATTTTTGGGGTGGGGGTGCGCTTTTTGGGCCTTCGTGGCCTGAGCACCCAGCAGGTGCTGAAATAGGAACTTTCCCTTTTTCTGCTAAACTTCTTTATCTCACAGGTATTTGTATCTTCACTAAATTGAATAAAAGAGATTTTTCTCACACAGGTGGGGGCCAGGCAACTAGGAACGGGATGAGAGGACGTGGTCGCTAGGGGAAGTTTAGCTTAGACATAAGGAAGAAGGTGAAGAAGGGGTGATTAGATATTGGAATGGGAGGCGGCGGAGTCACCATCCCTGGAGGTGCTGAAGGAAAAGACTGGACACGGCTGGCACTTGCTGCCACAGTCTCCGTGACACGGCGGTGTCCGGTCAGAGGTTGGACTCGTGTGGCCTCTGAGGTCTTTTCCAACCTCACTGGCTCCGTGTTTCGGGCGGCAGTGACAGTGTGTGTCGGTCTGTTGATCAGATCGGACCCGACCCGACCCACACTCAGCTCCCTCAGCCCCCTCACCGCCCTGAGGGCGCGGCGGGCCCGCCGCTCTGCGCATGCGCCGGCACCGCCCCCGCGCTCGGGCCGGTCACGTGGGCGCAGGGATGGCCGGGCAGTGGGACTGCGGGGAGGGCAGCGGGACCGGGAACGGGAATAACGGGAACGGGAACGGGAATAACGGGACCGGGAACGGGAATAACGGGAACGGGAGCGCCGGGACCGGGAGCGCGCTCCCTGCCCGCCCCTACATCTGCTCGTTCCCCGGCTGCGACGCCACCTTCAACAAGGCCTGGCGGCTGTCGGCCCACCTCTGCCGGCACACGGGCGAGGTGAGTGCCGCCCGCCGGGGCCGGGGCCGGTGCATGGGGGGGTCTGTGTGACCGAGGCGGCCCTGCGCCCCCCGGGACAGCTCCTCTCAGCAGCGCCTGTCTTCCAGAGGCCGTATGTCTGCGATTATGAAGGCTGCGGCAAGGGCTTCACGAGGGACTTCCACCGCGCCCGGCACCTCCTCACGCACACCGGGGAAAGGCCCTTCGAGTAAGGCCCGGGTTTTCGCTCCCCGAGCGGTCCGCGGAAGTGGAGTTGAAAGTAAGGGTGGCACGGGGCGTGCATGCCTAGGAGCGGTATCGTGAGCACTGCCAGGGCGGGACGGGGGGGTCTCCTTAGCCTAAAGCCTCCTGTCTGCCTGGCAGTGATCCATAACGTAAAGGCGGGGGCAGAGCTTTCCCTTATTTCCTTACATTATTAAAAGATGTAAGGAAGGTAGTTTCCTGTTATCAAGCCCTTCGTAGCTGCATGTCATGGATTAGGAGCTAGGAATTCCTGTGTGTTTTTATTAAAAGTATCTTCTGATATGTTTCATGTGACTGTTGATTTTAACAGCCTCTGGCTTTTGGTGTCTTTAAAGCAAACTTGTATATTTGGGTTGAGTTTCAGTTATTCTTCATGTGTTCCTCTTGTCTGTATCTGCCTAGTGGACAAATCACTGTTTGACAGCAGTAATAAAAAATGCAGTTCATTTACAGGTGCACAGCTGATGGATGCAAGGAGAAATTTGGAACAAAATCGAACTTAAAGAAGCACATTGAGCGCAAGCATCAAAATCAGCAAAAGCAGTATGTGGTGAGTAATTACCTTTGTACTGTATAGTGGAGGCTAAACAAATTTCTTTTTCTGTACCTGGTGAAATACTTCAACTTCTTGTTATGTGGTACTTGTAGAAGTTCAAAGACTGTGACTGGGACTTCAGCAAACACATGAACTGAGGTGTCATTATTTGGCCTCTAATGATAACTTAATTTCCTCAACAGTGCGACTTTGAAGGCTGTAACAAGTCTTTTAGGAAGCATCAACAGCTTAAAGTTCATCAGTGTCACCACACTAATGAACCTCCCTTCAAGTAGGTGGATAATTTTAATAATGAACTTTAACAATTCCATTTAAACACTCAAGATGAAAACCGATGCCTTTTCTCAGCCTTTTCACTGATGTGGCATTAAAAAAATGGAATCAATTTGTAGTCATGGCTGCAAATATATTTCTTGTACTAGTCCTTTGCTCAGTAGTCTGTTTTGAGCAACAGTCTTGGTGGTCTGTAACTTCAGCATTTCAGCAATTCCAGCATTCTTATAGTTTATTACAGGTTCACAGGATAAATAACTCCTCCTAGCTTTCAGTTCACAAAGTCTGAGCCCAAGCATAAGAGCTTGCACAGTAATGAAAAATGAAGCTACCCAGTAAAAACCAGTGACTTGGCTAGCACTGAAGTGCGTAGTACCTTAAAGGTGAGAGACTTGGACACTGTGCACTGCAGCTCCATAAAGATAAAGCATCAGTATAGATCTGATGAAAACAGTGTTTAGTTTTTTATTTCTTACAGGTGGAACACACTGAGTGTTCATTCCACTTAAGTGAAGTGCACTAGTGTGGCTGGGTGGCAGACACAAAAATAGTCAGTGTCCTGCTGTTGCTCTGTCTGTTGGATCTGGGCAAGCCACTTAAACCTTCCACTTTTTATCTGTCTTATGTTTGAAGAGCCTACTGTGTAGGGATGATGGGAGGCATGACTCTTTAGCTAAAGGTTAACTTACTGTCCATGTGGAAATCATACTATAGTTCTAACTCTCAAAGGCATTAGAGTCCTCTACTAGAAAAATATTATGGAATTTACTTTTACAAGGTGTGGACACACACACAGATCTCCAGGCAAGGGGAAACTTGGATTATTTTCTTCACTTTGATTGTTCTTGACTTAAAGATATAAAAATATGCAGATATAGTGAAAGAAATTAAACACTGTATTTTATACCTAGATGTAATAAAGAAGGATGTGGAAAGGGCTTTTCCACTCCAAGTCGACTAAAGCGGCATGAGAAGATACATGAAGGTAAAACACCTTTTTCTTCTTGCTTATGTTTCAGCAAAGGAAAAAGGACTTCTTCCAGTACCAAGTATGCATGTATGATAGACATGAAAGTATTCTGGGTCTAGTGATCCAATCAAAACAAGAACACCCATTCTAAATAGTCAAATGGGATACAATTTCAAGGCATTGCAGTGTTTAGTTACAGTGGGTTTGTAGCAGGCTGAACAGAGCTCAGGACTCCTTCAGCCATTTCTTCTCTTGAAGTGCTTCCTTGTCAATAATACATCTTCTACAGATGGGCTAATGGTTAAGGAACTAACCTAGACCTCCAGAGCTTAGGATCAGTTGCGAGTTCTGACACAAATTTCCAATGGAGATTTGGCAAAAGCATGTGTATTTTTAGTTATTAATGAACCTCCATTAAAGGTTTTTAAGCGAAATCATCATGACATGGCCATGTATGAGTTAATCTCGCTACACTCCTGTCCATTTTTTCAGTGCTGTTGACAGCTAGCCAGTTGTGACAGCAAAAAACCAGAAACAAACCAAACTCAACAGACTAGGAAAAGTATCAAGAAAGCTGAAGTTTGTACTGCACTCCTTTCTTAAGAGAGGGACTTGTTCATAGCTGTTTGACCTTTCCAGTCCTGGGATTTAGATAGTGTTGATTTTCTATGGTTCCTGTCTGCTTGATAAAATGGCAGAGTCTCTAGACCTGGAATATTACTATATGCTCAAGATTTTTTTAAATTGGCAGTATAAATACTTATATAAGATAACTAATTATTTTCACCTATTTGAGTGAAAGAAGTGGCTCTGCTGAAGGAAGGAGAAAGAGTTTCACAACATCATTTAAGTCAGAAGGGACCTCTGGAGGTCATCTGCTCCAGCTCCCTGCTCAGGGCAGGATCAGTTAGAACAGGTTGTTAAGGGCTGCATCTAGTCATTTTGAATGTTTCTATGGCTAAGGCTTCCACAGTCTCTTTGGACAACTTGAGTCAGTGATACAAGGTCTCTTTCTTAAACCTGTTAGCATTTTCTCATGTTTTAATTTATGTTCATTGTCTCTTGTCCCACTCCTGTGCAGTATGAGAGAAGGAATTACTGGCCTTTAATTTTTAAATGCTAGAAGTAGAATCCCCTCTTATAAAACTGGAGTGTGTTTTCCAGACTCTTTGTGATTGTAAACATCTGTCCTGGCCAACAGGCTATGCGTGCAAGAAAGAAAACTGCTCATATACTGCAAAAACTTGGACAGAACTTCTGAAACATAATAAAGTCAGTCATACAGGTAAACTCCAAATGCTTTAATAAACTGAGCTGAACTTTTCTGCTGATTTGAAGAGTCTGTGCTGAGCTTGTATAATCAGTTTGTCATTGTGCACTAACTTGTCTTAACACTTTATTGGTAAACTGGTTGTTACTGGCTAGACCTTTATCTGATTAAAATGTTGCTTCATATGCCAACTTTGCTTTATGGTTCCAGTTAAGAAGAAATTGTTTAACGCAGTATTTTGTATCTAGATAATTCATACTATATTATTCTCTTCCAGTCTTTGACTTCCTTGCATTTCATGTGGATTTTAGCATTGTTGTGGAGTACTTCTAGGGTTTGACCCTGAGCTTCTGTAAGAAAATGCTAATTTATTCTCTGCCTTTCTCTCTCCCACTCAGAGCCGATAGTTTGCAGTGAGTGTCACAAAACTTTTAAGCGGAAAGATTACCTCAAGCAGCATCAAAAAACACATGCTGTGGAGAGGGAAGTCTGCCGATGCCCAAGAGAAGGATGTGGAAGAACTTACACAACTTTATTTAACCTTCAAAGCCATATCCTCTCTTTTCATGAGGAGAAGAAAACATTCTCTTGTGATTATCCAGGCTGTGGAAGGGTGTTTGCAATGAAAGTATGTATTTTTTAAACTGTTATTACCTGAATCACATAATCTGAAATTATAAACCTAACTCTTTTTTTTTCCTGCTTTTTGTAACTGTAGCAGAGCCTAGCAAGGCACGCAATTGTACATGATCCTGAAAAGAGAAAGCTGAACTTGAAAGTAAGTTATACTCTTGAAAAAAAGTCATCTCAACCATACCCTGTCACTACAAGTTTTAGAATGTGACTTCAAGCAGAAAAACAGGTTAACTGTCCAGTTAATTTGTGAGATTCTTAACTTTTGAAGCTCCTTTAGCTAATGTAGTGGTGGCCTTTCTGTTGATTTTTATTTTCCCCACCACATTAGTAGTCTTTGTTCCATAGATATGTTAAGTTCACTGATTCTGGATTTATTTCTGCCAGGCAAAGCGTTCTCGTCCTAAGAGGAGCTTAGCCTCCCGTCTGAGCGGCTATATTCCTCCTAAAGCACAGCCAGGAAAGGATGTGGTTGTGACAGAAAGCAAGACAATGGATAAGCTCATGGAAAATGAAATACCAACTGTGGAAATTCTCACTCTGCAGTAAAGATTAACTGAGACAACATTCTTCATAGAATGACCAACGCAAAGCTCAACGATAACTTTATCAAGTTAATATTTTTATTTTTTAATAAATTAGTATATTGTTTACACCACTTCATAAAGTCACTGATTCAACTCACTTGACTTCAGATCTTCATTTTCCTTTACTGTACTGTTTTTCTGGTTTTCCATCTTCTGATGTGCTTTCAACTCTTTGTCAGACATGTGTCTCAAAATACAGGCACTCACTCCTTCTCGGGTAAGTTTTGGCTTGGAAAGATAAGTGGCTTTCTCAGACACAGTCTCTAAAATTTGATCAAAAATTGTGAACTAAAAAGGAGGAGAAAAATAGGACTAAATGAATGCACAAATACTTGTAGAAAAATATTTCAAGCTGTTCTGTAATGACATGATCTCCTGCTTATGGTTTAGCTGTTAGCTGAAATAACCTAGTTGGTAGTCCTGGTTTGAGAAGTTCAGCTTGTCCTTTCCTGTTTGTTCTTTACTCATAAGCAAGTTTAGGAAAAGTCACAAAAGATCAATTAAGCAATTTCCTAGCATTCAGGCTGAACTTGTGACTCATCTTGTGTTGCTCTTTAAGGTTGTCCATGAGAGTGGTCTGCATCTGACTCTTCCCCACCTTCCTCTTCCACTAGATTCAGACATCATTATGGGGCTTTCCTTTTAAGGGGCAATATTGTTCCAAGGTTAGCAGAACCTGGTAGTAATGAACTGAGTGATAAGTGTGTTCATGTAACACACTGAAAGCCTAAGCTTGTAATTAAGCTTTTAAATTTAAGGACCACGTAAATCTGGACTGTGCCGTGAAATATTCTGCTCCCTCCCATAATCAGCTGCTTCTGTTCACCTTTCCCTGTGGATTTAACTTCCTATAAAAAGTTTTATTCCTTTTGGATGAAGTGATATCACAATTTCCCCCACCAATTTAGTGGAGACAATCATCAAGGAAACCTAACTCACTACAGACATTACAAGGGGAAAAAAAAAAAAAGAAAATCTTACATGGAATCTCTCAAAAAGTCATTTGTGTAAACGACGAAGTCTCAAGGCCGTGCAATTATACTAGTAAGTTGCTACCAGTTCCCCAACATCTTTAGAAATGTTCAATTTGCCAGTCTTGGAACACCATTCTAAAAGTGGATGACTAACCTTAGCCACAGTTGCACACATGCATCTCCAGAACAGTTAGGTTATTGAAATAATCCAGCTAAAGTACAGCTGAACTTTTTCAAACCTCATTGTTAAAAGTGAGCGAGCTGTTTTCAGTGAGCTGGCTTAAAGCATAGATAGGAAAATTTGAGCAGCCCAGTTAATAAGGTGGTGCTGTATAGGAATAGGAACTGCTTAGACTGTTGTCAAAGCCAGCATTGTAACTGCATTCCTAAGAAAGCATGGTGTTTGAAGTGGCTCTGCGGGACTACTTTTCAAGAACTGCAGTGTTTGAACAGAAGCAGCTTAAGGTGGGCAAGCATTACTGGCATGGGACCTAGACCTTCATGTATTTTAGCAGTACATGAGATACTAAAAATTGTGGCAGTACTGAACAGGGAAGGTTAATACAACTACAGCTATTTAATGAAATTGGCCCAATTTCAGGGAGTTCACTTACCATGTCTGTATTGCTACCTTTTGCTTGCCGGATGGTAACTTTCACATGGTATTTCTTTTCAATCCACTGTGCTATCTGTTTAGTCTTGGTCTCTAAATCATTCCTGGCAATAGCTGAAGAAAAGGAGAGCTCCTTCTGAACCACTCCTGTTTAAAACAGAACTGAAACTGTGTTGGCTTAATATTTGACAAACCTGTATCAGTTGCTCTCTTTTAACAGAGCTTTGCTTAACTCCCTCCTCCCACCCTGCTTTTTGAGAGCATCCCAATCTCATTGTCTCAGCATGAACCACTCTCACCTTAGAAGGTGACATTCTCACACTCACTCTCGTTAGCTGGGAGACTGAGTGCATGTTTGAGGCACACAGGGAAGTCTCTTCAGGGTCAGAAGGCTTAAGGTATTTTTAATTACAGTTCTATTCATCCACATTGTAGGTCTAACAAACAAGTGAGGATCGGATCTGGAATTAAAGACTTAGTGTGCAAATTCCTACATTCTCCACATAGCACAGCTGAAGGTAAAATTTTGATGTTGGATAGTTCTGCATCTCGAGCCCATTTTATTGAATGGTTAAGTGCAATATTCAACTGGAAGCATGATGATGCCTCGTATTTGAACAGTTTGTGGTCTCTTAATCCTTAAAGTTCCTGTAAAGTAGTTACCATTTGAATCATCTTTTCATAGTTTCTTGAACAGAGCAACTCACTACACAATAGTGCTCTCCTCTAAAATCAGAACTCGGCCCAAAGCACAGATATCTTTGTTAGCCTGAGGATAAGAAGAGAGGATACAAGGTCACATGCCTTTTGTAAAACCTCTTTGCCAAATGCAGTTTGTTAAACTGCTGGAGCAGACTGTCTTAAAAAAGAGAAACCTTAAAAGTGTTCAATACTGATAATGTTTTCTGTTACTCTGGACAAGACAGGGCTCAAGACTTTGTCTTCCTAGCAGCAAACAAGGAAGAGAGTGTTTTGTGACTACTGGTGACAAGTTATATAATTATATTGGTGTAGCTGGTGCTCACTTTGTAAAAACTGCTTGTCACTATGCCTTAGTAAAAAAACAGAAATTCAATGAGTCTCATGGAACCAGAGTCTAGTTATATTCACTTAAATAAAAATATTTTTAAAAAAGTCAGCAGATGCCAAAATAGTAAATCCTGAAAAGGCAATAGAAGGCTTCTCTGTGAAAGACTAATCCAAAATTTTATTTTCACCACTGCAAATCCTTAATAGCATGGACTGCAGTGACATTGCTTTGGATTTACACAAATACAAGTAAGAGGATTTAATCTGCTGAAACCACTTTTAATGCAGCATTTTTCAAAGTGCTCAGTGCTGTAGTGTCTACAATGTACATACCTGGTTTTGGACTTGCTTTTTTCTTCTCTGCACGTCTAAGCTGTTCCTCATGGATCTGCTGCCCAGTCATTAGTCTGTATACTGGAGGTTCTACATTCTCTTGAAGGAGAACTAGTTTCAGGTCATGTTGATCCATAAGTTTGAGTGCCTCTGCTCGGTGCATGTTTCCTAAGCTCTCTCCATCCTGGTTGATTACGTGCAGAATACGATAGGGAATTCTTCGCCCAACACTTCCAAATGCTGTTTTCCTTTTTGGCTCTGTCTGAGATTTTTCAGCTGTACAAAACAGCTGAGTAAGTGCAAACACAGTTGACTTTCTAGGGTCAGGTGCCACTATACAGAATGGAAGAAAGAACCCCTTTTGTGATGTCTGTGTCAGTAGAGTACCAAAGAACCTTTTTGCATATCTGTTCTCATTTCTGGTTGCTTGACATAGATGTTTCATAGCACACAAGGCAGTCATTCTGAGGAAGAAGAAAAAACAAGTTACCCCGATCAGTCAGATTCTTCTAGATATACTAGGAAGATCTGACTCCAGTAAACCCTAGTCCTTGAAACTACTCTTCAAAAAATATGCATGGTGTTACTATACAGAATGAGCACTTCAACAGTCATTTTACTGTAACAGAGGGGTTTAACCCAGGGAGAAAGTCCGACTAAGGACCAAAATATATGAAGAGTTGATGTTATCTTCAGTATCTTAAAATTTGAGTCTGAACTCCTTCAAAGAACACAATACTTTCTAGTTCCTTTTTCCTCACAAGAGTATCTACTCTTACACAGCTTGTTTGTGTATAGAGGGATTAGCCAATGATTAAGAGGGAAAATTTGCTGTTAAATAAAAAGGCATGTTATGGTTTTCATATTTTCAGTTCAGATTTTTTCATGAAGTATCTGAACACCAGAACTTTTTTTCTTGTTGATACTTTTCTTTGGGAAGATTTTCACTTAAGCCACACTAATTTCAAACCACCCTCATCACACAGTAAATGAGATTGCAATCTGTGCAACATCCAGCATCTACAGTCTGGTTTTGAAGTTCAAAGCTTTGACTATACAGATTAAGACTGCCATGCATAACCTTCACCTTGGCATTAAAACACTGCAAAGTAACCACCACTATACTTGATAATATGGCTTATCCCAGGGTTGAAAACTCTTCCATAGCTAGCATGCAACTTGCTTCTCATAGCACTGACTCCAAGGTGTGTATTTTTCCAAGTTTTCCAAATGACACTTTGTGAAAGTAATGCAGGTAGTTAGCTGGTCTTACATGGGTTAAATACTAATATTATTTCAGTAACCTTAAAAAATAATTAGAGAAAAAGGTTCCCTTCTTCTTCTTGAATGATGATAAAAGCTTGTGAGAAAAAAAGAGAGAAAACCAGACAGAACTATGACTTGCCTGCAATACACGGACTGGCAATAAAGAACAAGATTCGTATATCCAAGATCGCCACTTGCAAATTAAAATTTAAATACATTGTTACAGACATCTATCCTAGCACCTTACTCATGAAGCTATCAACTTTCAAAACAAGCTTCAAAATATACTAGTGCTTGAAGACTACTGAAACTGATCTGTGAGACACTTGTTCCATTTGTATTTTTTTCCCCATTCTTCCCTGGTTCCCTCATTCCCCTGGCAATTTTGGTTCAGATGACCATTACTTTCATTTTGCTCAAAACTTCAGAAACTGGCCATTGTCTAACACCTGCAGAACAGATTAGAAATAAAGAGCAAACTGTGAGTATTATCTGCAGTTTTGGTATTCCAAGTTTAAAAGGGAGTAAGCAAAAGAAAAGCCAAAGATGATACAGGAAACCAAACACGTCATACCAGAGGAGTGGGCAAGAATGTGACCTCTTTAGCCCAGGAAGGAATGTGACTCCACTCTATAAATATATACATGTATACACATATATATATCTACTTACATATACGACATTGTGTAAACATGTATCCATTTGGAAAGGTGCAAACCATCAGCAAAGGGGCTATTATAACTCTACGCAGTGTTGGCAAAGGGAGAAGTAAAATGACCTCCTTGTGAATAAACTTAGTCTGAAAAGCTGAACAGTTTGGAGCCTGGGATGGACTTTATATCTTAGCAGAAGGGGCAAAGTCTATTAAGAACTGCTTGAAGGTGGTGCCATATCAGTTCATGAACAGGGCAGTATGATACAGCAGTGTGCTACAGCAGGATCCCAAACTCAGGCTAGCCACAGGGCACAGAAGAGAAACAACAGGATATCCACAGCAGCGTCCAAAAAGAGCTGCTACAGCTGCTGTACCTTCTCTGTCACGTCCAGACCAGAGACATGACCCGCTGTGAAAACAGCTTTTTTTTTTGGTGTGACTACAGCCCTACAACTAAATACCCACTGCCAACACACGCCTATCTTTGTGCATCATCAGTGTAGCCACACAAACGCCAAGACACCCTTACTTTTAAAAGGGTTTCATAAACCACCTCTGGACCATGCACCGCAGGCCTCAAGAGTGTGAAGCGGGCATCACGGCTGCGTTACAAAATAATTAATTTAATCTTCCACTCGGAGCCTGCCTTCCTCAGCCACTGCCTTCTAAGCCTGAGCAACAGCACCACACCACTCTACCTTAAGGAAACATTAATCTCGCTCTGCTAAACACACGGCTTGGCCTTCATCGCCCTCCCTTCCCCGCTGCGATTTACACCCAGCCTTACTGTCGGAAGGGAACCTGCCCTTGTTCACAGCGAGGGCGTGCGCCGTGCGGCCCGTGGGTCACTCTGTCTCTGTCTGTTTGTCTGTCTGTCTGTGTCTGTGTCTGTCTGTGTGTCCGTGGATGGCCCCCACGGCTCCCCGGCACCCGCGCTTACCTGCGGGGCCGGGCCGGGCCGGGCCGGGCCGGGCCGGGCCGGGCCGGGCCGAGCCGAGGGACCTGCCGGGGCCGCCGGGAAAGTCGCAGAAAAGCCCCGCCTCTTCCTCCCTTTTCCTCTTCCTCCTCCTCCTCCTCTTCCTGCCCCTGCCGCGCCGCCGCCTCCCCACTTCGACCCCTTACGCGTGCCTCTGTGTGTGTGTCTGTCTGTCTGTGTGTGTCTGTGTCTGTGTGTCTGTCTGTCTGTCCGCCTGCGTCCGTGTCCGTGGGTGCCTCTGTGTGCCTGTGCCCCGGTCCGTGTGTCCGTGCCTGCCAGTACCCTGATCCCTGTGTGCCTGTGTGTCTGTGCCTGCGTGTCCGTGCTCTGGTTCATGTGTTTGTATGTGTCTGTGTGTCTGTCTGTGTCTCTGTGCGCCTGTGCCCCGGTCTGTGTGTGTCTTGTGTGCCTGTGTGTCTGTGCCCTGGTCCATGTGTCTCTGTCTGCCCGCACCCTGATCCATGTGTACCTGTGCCCTGGTCCGTGTGTTTGTATGTGTCTGTGTGTGTGTGGCTGTGTCAGTCTTGTGTGCCTGTGCCCTGGTCCGTGTGTTTGTATGTATATGTGTGTGTCTGTGTGTGTGTGTGTCTCTGTCTGTGTGTGTCTGTGCCTGTGCCCTGGTCCGTGTGTTTGTATGTGTGTGTGTGTGTGTGTGTGTCTGTCTGTCTGTGTGTGCCTGTGTGTCTGTGCCTGTGTCCTGGCCCATGTGTTTGTATGTATCTGTGTGTGTCTGTGT
>JAWWMO010000001.1:46747174-46758949 GCA_035047845.1 Dendrocincla fuliginosa
TGTGTTTGTATGTGTCGATATGTGCCTGTGTGTGTGTGCCTGTGCTCTGGTTCATGTGTTGTTATGTGCCTGTGTGTCTGTGCCCTGGTCTGTGTGTCTGAATGTGTCTGCCAGTACCCTGATCCATGTGTGCCCGTGCCTGTGTGTCTGTGCCCCGGTCCATGTGTTTGTATGTGTCTGTCTGTGTCTGTGTCTCTTGTGTGTCTGTGCCTCAGTCTGTGTGTGTTTATGCACCGGTCTGTGTGTGCCTATGTGTCTGTGTGTGTCTGTACACCAGTCTCTGTTTATGTCTCTGCCTGTATGCTGATACATGTGTGTCTGTGCCCGTGCCCTGGTTTCTGTGTGTGCCTCTGTGTGTGTGCCTGTATGCCAGTCTGTTATATGCCTGTGCCCTGGTTTTCTGTGTGCCTGTGTGTGTGTGTGCCTGTACGCCAGTCTGTGTGTGTCCACTAATGCCTTCCTGCTGGTACCTGTGTGCTGTGCACACCTTGGGTATGCACAGATGCATTTCTGCGTTTGCCAGTTTGTGTTTCTTACAGAGAGTTTCTGTCTCTGGATGGATGTGTGCGCTTGTGTGTGGATCTGTGTATTCATGTTGTGTTCCCACATTTCCATGCTGACACACGTGTGGTGTGCCTGGTTCTGTGTGCAGTTGTTGGGAAGCAGTGTTTTCCTGGGTGTACCTACTGAGGTGCATCCTTCTGTTGATTCTCAGTGTCTTTTCTGTGCTGTGGGAGCTGCTGTGGGTGTAAGGGTCATGGCTGGGAGATGGCCCTCACTGTGCTTGGGGCCAACCCAGAAGGATAGTTTGTGGCTGTGAGAGGGGATTATGTGGGTGCTGAGCGCTTTCTGTGTGTGTTGTGTGTTGACATGTATACCTGAGTCAGAGAATCATCAAATGGTTTGGGTTGGAAGGGATCTTTCTTTAAAGGGCATCTAGTCCAACTCCCCTGCAATAAGCAGGAGGAGCAGAAGTGTCTTCAATTAGATCAGGTTGCTCAGAACCCTGTCCATCCTGACCTTGAGTGTTTACTGTGATGGGACCTGTACCACCTCTCTGGGCAACCTGAAGGCAGTGTTTCTCCACACCCTCCTTGTAAAAAATTTCTTACTTATGTCTAGATCTACGCTCTTCGTTTTAAACCATAACCCTTTGTCCTGCCACTACAAGCCCTGCTAAAAAGTCTGTCCCCGTATTTCTTACAGGGATTCCCTTTAGGTACTGGGAGGCTGCTCTCCGGGCTATCTCCCCAGAGCCTGCTGCAGGCTGAACATTCCCAGTTCTCCCAGCCTGTCTCCATAGGAAAGGTGCTCCAGCCCCCGAGCATCTTTGTGGTCCTCCTGTGGACTCGCTCCAGCAGGTGTGTCTCCCTCCTGGGATGAGCCCCCCTGAGCTCGATGCAGTTTTGCACCGGGCTGTGCACCACAGTCTGTCTGTCTGTCTGTCCCCGTGTGTGCAGGGTGCGGGCAGTGCACGGCAGAGCTGTGTCTGCAGGGGTCAGCAGCGTGTGCAGTGACTGTGGAGCTGCCTGACTCAGTCCGAAAGCCTGTTGGGTGTTTGGATTTGTTACCATCTTTGGTAACAAATTTGTTTACCATCTCTGCCTTGGGTTTGTGAGCTCCTCTATCCATCCAATTCAGAGACAGGAACCTTTGAAAAAGAGGCCGGAATTCATGTGCTAAGGTTGGGTCCCCAGCTGTAAGTAACACACTGAGAGTCAGACCCTGAACAGCGTGGGAGTTTGCTGTTCTCCTGTTGCTCTGGAGAGACAGTGTGTGCTGACGTCTTTTCAGAAGCCCAGGTGTTCTTGTCTGTCGAGGGATGCTGTTCGGCCAGCTGGGCACGAGCTGGAACAACACTCAGACTGGAAGTGTGCTTGTGCTCATAATTTAGTACAAAATGAAGCCATGGGCAGCAGCTGGGAGGGAGGCCTTGTCTGCTGTTCCTCCTGATTAAAAAAAAAATATCAGAACTTTCTATCATATGGTTTAGGCCAGCTAAATGACCCCTCTTTCCTTTCCCCCTTTTCTGCCCAGGAAGAAGAAATGCAATGAAAATCTGAGCTTTTATCTTTTTGGGTTGAAAGCTTTCTGTTCTTCACTGCGGTCTTAGAATGGTTTTATTTCATGTGCTTGTTTTTTTACTGTCATTGTGGTACACTCATGTAAAAAAAAGGTCTGTAAGTTCTTTGTTGTCTCCATCTTCACGGAAGATATCATATGGTAATTTTGTGCAAAACTAGAAAACTTTACTAAATCAGTTCACAATCTGAAGTTCGTTCATATCACCTTATCCTCATTAAAACTCCTCACCTGCAGTAATGAGTTTGGAAAACTGCCAATAACAGAATTAGCCAAGTAGATGGTGAGCTATGTTAAGAGCCTGAATGACTATTGTAGCTTCTCCTATTATATGCAAATACAGCCTGTTTTTTCCATCCTGCTCTTTTGTGCATTTTTTATTTTTTATTTCACTCAGGCTTTATGCCTTTAGAGTTGTAAGCTCTTTGGGAACAGGGATTGCCGTCGCTTACATCAGTAGAATGCCTATGAAAACTGAATCTCAGTTTGATGCTCTTGAAGTATAAATTGCTGAAATTCTGCAGTATCCAGTTGTGTAGAGAGAAATATTCCACAGTAAGAAAAGGCGAGACGACAAAAAGGGTTTTTACTGCTCTTTTCATGGTCTGGAAATCAAGTGTGGAATTTGAATAAGCATGAAGGGAAATTTTGGCAGAGCTGGAGCCTGGAGAGAGATTTTTTTCATAATCAGCTCTGCAATATGCATTAGAGGAGAGCTTGTCAGCAGCCCCGCTTGCAGTTAGCTACTATTGCCACTCTGAGAACCATCCCCATAAGACAGATAATTTTCAGCAATGTTAGTAGCAGCAATAAAGCTAATAATCCTCTTCACTGTGATAAAAACTACCTGCATGAAAGCAAGGTACTTCAGAGCATACAGCTTGCATTCCTTCTCTCTTGCCTTTATTTAATTCTGTGGAGTTTAAACCTGATACTTGTTTTACTTCATGCCTTTCTAATTAAATGTAGTGTGCCAAGAAATAGTGCAGCCTTCTCATGC
This sequence comes from Dendrocincla fuliginosa, assembly GCA_035047845.1. Classification (NCBI taxonomy): domain Eukaryota; kingdom Metazoa; phylum Chordata; class Aves; order Passeriformes; family Dendrocolaptidae; genus Dendrocincla; species Dendrocincla fuliginosa. The sequence goes on from JAWWMO010000001.1 coordinate 46,750,257, forward strand.
TGTTTGTCCTCAATTAACTTGATCTTTCTGGGAGTTCATTGAACTCTTTCTCCTTCTTCTTTGTCTCATGTCTGTTTACACTGTATTAGTCGTGGGGCCATGTTTTCATATGTGCCTGCCACTGTGGGACTGCAGTCTTAATTATTTGTAAGATACTATCATAATAAATGCGGTTAATAATAACTTTCTCCCTTCTATTTCGTTTGAGGCACATCATCATCTGCCCATCCCTGGCAATATTTTCAGTAATTTATTTGCTTTTTAATTCCTAAATCTTCATCTGTCTTTTTTTTTTTTTCTTTTCATTGGATATTTACTTTCCCAAGCTGTTTAGAAAAGTTGTTAGTTTCACTTTATTATTTTTTGTGTCATATTGAAGCCTGTTTTGCTAGACCTTGTGCCAAGCCATAGATATTTCATTCCCCACATAATTTTAAATGCAAATATATGTGAAGGGGAAAGGATGGTGGGTGGAGAGATTTCTTGCCCTTGCACATGAACAGTGTAGTGATCTGCCAGTGTGGATGTTATTAATGTTATTAATTAATGCAAGACTCAAGATACTACTGGCAAGCTTCTTCCATATTAATAACCAATCTGTGGAGAATAGTTTTCATGTCCCCTGAGGATGTTAGAAACGGGTTCTAGTCCTGTGTTTTGGGGTTGAACTCAAAATCAAAGAATCACAGAATCATCAAAATTGAAAGAGACCTTCAGAATCATCTGGTCCAGCTGTCGACCTTGCACCACCCTAGTCACCCCTAAAATCTCCCCCCAGAGCTATTCATTCTGGGTACAGTAAGCGTTTGTAATTCCCAGCAGAGAGTGACAGTGCCCTTGGCTGGATGAGAGCATGTTCACCTGGAGACCCAAGGCTATGGTTTACTTTCATTCAAACTTCATAATTCATTTTGTGGGAGCAGGAGGCAAGCTGCTGAAGTGCCTCACACCTGCAACGAGCTCTTACCTGCTAGCACTGGGTGGAGGACTGGTCTTTCTTTGTTCCACAGTGAATATCCTGCTGCTTCCTAAGCTGGAGCTGTAATTCTCCATATCTGGTCCAAAAAATTTCAAGTGCCAAACAATATCATCAGGAATTTATTACTGATATTGTTGGATTTATCAATGCATGGGGCCCTTGGGCGTGGACTAATAGCAGTGGGTGGGACAGCAGGTTTCTTCAGTCTTATTACTAAATCTGTGATTAGTATCCTGCGCACGTGTGCTTACAAAAGTACTGAATATCTGGAGGGCTGCTTACCTTGTGCACCTTTGTTTTTCTGTTTTTTTTCTATGTAATCCTTCAGTTGGGAAGATTGGTAGAAGACTTGGAGAAGGTCTCTTACTCCTCCCTGCTTCTGCTCTTTAGCAGCAGCTGGCATGGCCCCTCTGCACCTCCTTCATGGTTATAACCATGGCTGTGTGATTCTGCAGCCCCCTGGTTCAGAGAGGGGCTGTAGCCTCCCCTTTGCACTCCTTAGCATTCCTTTTCCCACTAGCGTTTATAAAAAACTTTTGCACATAACTCAGATGAAACGCTCCCTTGTGCTGAGCTGAATATTGCCATATGGCAGAGAACACGTCAGAGTAAACACGTATTTAAAGGACAGAGAAATTCTGGGTACGTAGTAGGTCTGGATTTCTGGGTCTGCAGTAGCTCATTTACTCCTTTTCCATCCACAGCTTTTGAAAGTTGCTTCCTACGCAAACTTGTCTATTTTTGTTCCAGCAAGAGACAGCAAAAAATTAAAGGAAACCCAAAAATCCTGTTGTAGTGAGTGGTAAATGGTCACTGCCAGCTGATGCTCTTCACAAAATATATGAATATAGTTGAAACAGATAAGGCTTTGTTTGATTTCTGAGATCTGCCCCTGATGCAGGAATTAAAACAAATCTTTTGAAGATGCATGTTCTGCTGTTAAATTGCCTGGGCTGATTTACTGAATCCAGGCAAAGAACCGATTTTGCTCCCTGAAAAGCAAGGCTGACTGAATTTATTAAAATGTTAATCATAGAGCAAGCCTGTGAGGCCCTGGGGTGAGATGCAATTAGAGTTAAAACTTAGCAGTATAGAAAGTTTTTTTAAATCTTGACTGTAGGGAGAGGAGTTTCCACTGTACATTGAAGACATTATTCTACAGCCTTTGCAAGTTGTTGGGTTCAGCTGCGAAGATTTTAAAAGCTGCTTTTGTTGGCAGCCTAGGACACGTCCGTGACCTTATTAAAGTGGAAGTGAAAGCTCTCTTCTTTTTTTTCCTCCTTTTTTTTTTTTTTTTTTTGCAACAGTAAATCTACTAATTTTACAGTCAGTTGAACAGCAATAGATTAATTTGTTTAAAGTCTGCATTCACAAAGAAAACGTGAACTTCGCTGCCTTGAATACCCGAAACTACAGTGCGATATTTAAAGGGTAGAAACTATTACAACTTGCCCTAGAATGGTCCAAGCAATTCCCTGTCACCTGCTTCTCAGCACAGGTGCTGACCTCCCCGTCTATTCTATCCCTCCTGACAGGCTAGCAGCCAGGCTGGGGCTTTGTGTGCAACAGAGAGTGCTTTTCCAATGACTGGGCCAGTTTTCTTCAGCAACCACAGGAAGCAGAATAAAGAAAAGGTTAAGGGCCACCACAAGGGTCAGAATGGGTTAAATTTAGTTAACATCAGAGGTTATAGCTTTTAACAAGAGCATGAAGGAAACTTATTCGAAGATGCAATTTGTTTCTTCTTTGTCAACCATTATTTTTTTTTACTCTATTGATAGTGACAGCTTAACAAAGTTTTTATATGCCAGGGTTTTTTCATCCTTTAGAGGATAAAGAACTGTGATGCAAAAAAGAGATGCAGGTGGAAGACTTTATAAAGCCTCCATGATTTTCAAATTGAGGGTTGAAAGTAGGCTCCCTGCGTGGCTAAGTCAAAAATAATTTGTAAATGTTAAAAAAACCCCCACATTATGGACAGAGGAACTGCTACTCCCCCCCCTTCTCCCAAATGTAGCTTGCCAAAACTAGGGTTTTATCGGAAGCCTGACAGTCTGACCAATTTTGTATGTATTTTCTCCCAAGGTAACCTTATTTTCTTTTTTTATCTCCCTCTAAAGATGCTCAAAGTCAAATGCCCTTAACAACAGTCTTCATCATCTCCCTTCAAGATATTTTGGTGTATAGTGCACAATGCTAGGTTTTCTGAATTTTTTTTTCCTCCCAATTTAGTGAAGAAGTGAAACCAACAAAATACACTTGGTGTAGCTGCACCATGAAGTTCTCAGTCAGCTTCTTGGAATGCAAAGACGAGGAAAGCTTAAATCTTTCTGAAAATTATTGAAGAAAAATAGTTTTTTAAAAGGTTCAGTAGCATTTTTCACATGTTTATACACAACGGATCATCTTATGCCAATAATTTTTTTCATCAAAATTAATCAATATTTTTTGTTGGTTTATCCTGGTACAAAGTAAAGAATTGAAATCAGATTTTAATTAAGTCTGGTAACATAAGTACAAATTATGCATTTTCGTAGGTTTCCTTTTTTTTTTTCTTTTTTTTCTTTTTAACATGTTTTCCTAAAGGCGGAGTTGGGGGGGGAACTGATGTGATCATCCTAGCCTCCTATCCATCTGTCTCTCTGCAAGTTCTCTCAGCAGTTTTAATTGCTTGGACACTTCAGCCCAGTCTGGCAAAGAGATAAGAGCCTCAAAGATACTGTACACTTCTAGTAATTACATGTATTTCTAACAAGTTTTGTGAAAACCAGTGCTTAAACAGTGGAGAGACCTTCAAATTGACTTCTTTTTCTAGCAGAAGAGTTCATCCAGCTGACCAGACAGTTTATGTGTGTGGGCTGCCAGGTTAACACACAGGTGTTATCAGACCTCATCGTGGCCTTTCAGTACTTAAAGCAGGCCTAGAAACGAGGGAGAGTGACTTTTTACACAGGCAGATAGGGATGGGACATACGGAATGGTTTTAAACTAAAAGAAGAGAGATTTGGATTAGATGTTAGGAAGAATTTCTTTACTCAAGAGGGTAGTGGACACTGGAACAGGTTGCCCAGAGAAGTTCTGGATGCCCCACCCCTGAAAGTATCCAAGACCAGGCTGGATGGGACCCTCAGCACCCTAATCTAGTGGGTGGCATCCTGGCACATGACAGGGAGCTGGAACTAAATGATCTTTAGGGTCCCTTCCAAGCCAAACCACTCCATGATTCTATGATGCCATGATCAACTACAGTCCATGGTGTCTTTTGCCTTGCCAGCTGCTCAGGGGCTGCATAGGTGATGTGTAAGGCTGAGGGGAATTTAGAGATGGGAGGAGCTAGAACATTTTGATGGCAGTGGAGAGGTGTAAGGGACATGCTGGGGGGATTTCAATCTATAATTTTGGTATTTGATACTCTAGGTCTCTTATAGAACATAAAAAGAACAGAGGGAATGATTACAGTGGGAACTGACAACACAATCCTCAGCAATTCATGTATGAGTTATTTCAGTGCTCATTTGCCTACAAGAGAAATTTCACCTGCTTTGTGGTGTCATTGCAGTCAGAATGACCGAGGCTTGAAACTTCAAATTCACTTGCTGTTGTGTTAGCTCAGGCTAGTGTTGGGTTGGGCTGTATGACTGAGAGCTGGTTTTGCCCTCCAGAGGATTGGATTAGTCCTTTTGGATGCATGTCATCACTTTGACATTTCTGGGAGGGTTCTGTTTGAAATCAGTTAGTATGAACTCTTTTGTTGGTGTAGAATAAATTCTGCCCTAAGGCATAGCTGGCAGATCTAGAGAAAGGCTGTGTAGATCATAGATAGAAGTGTTTGCACTGGTTTGGTGTATAGACAAATATATATAGGCTTTTGACTGGCTAAGGGGACTAGAGAAGGGAAAAGGGACTAGAGAAGGCCCTGGAGAAATACAGGGCATTCCACGTCCCCAGAGACAAAGAAAATGGCACAATCCATCTCGAATGGTTGAGTGCTGTGTAGCCCCTCGCTTTGGTCCACAAACACTCAGGCACAGCCTCTGCTGAGGAGGTGACTTGCTACAGCCTAACTGCACTGAAAAACAAAGGAGAAAAAGTATGGATCTCCACAGCCCAGACAGACTGGCCTGGAAAAACACAACAAAAACTTCCACTTACTATTCTGCTCATAAGCTGCCACCAAAACTCAGCTGTGAGGAGAATAAGAGCAATTTTTTTAAAATGTGAAACTCATTTTTTTCACCTTCTGAGCTGCTCTTACAGGCTTTAAAGCATTAATTTCAAAAGCTTCACAAAGGCAGCAGGCATCAAACAGTCCAGGCTGAGTGGAAGCTTGGGGAGGAGAACTGCAAAGTAAGTTAGGACGGTGGTGGCTGCAAACACACTGAAGCAAGGTTATTTGTTTGTTACAAGGCAGCAATCATAGCTTGCTTTTAATGATGGAGCAGCAGAGAAGGAGATTTAAAGCATCCCAAAGAGCGCTGGATTCACATAGCTGAAAATTCAGCTACATCGTTTGTCTCATACTTCTGTTGTCTGGATGATTCTTGGATTAAGAGTCAGGAGATATGAGTTCTGACTGCAGCGCTGCCACTTACATGCCCTGCGACCTTGGATAAAGTCTCTTCATCTCTGTGCTTCTCCTCTCATCTTTCTGCTCACTTAGAATCTCTCTCCCTTTTTCCTTGCAGTATCTTTCCCTAATTATGCATCCGGACCATGCCTATCGGAAGGCAGCTGAAGAACCATGAAGAAATACTGCGTTGAGCACTTCACTAGTACTCTCCTGTTACCTCAAGGCTTCAACCTTAATAAAAGTCCTTTGGAAGACTGAATGTTCTTGACTACTGCCTAACTGTTTGCTTTTTGTGTAGTATCTTGAGCAAGAAAAAACCTCAGTTATGATCGCTAGATTGTCAGAAAATAATGATTTATAGTATTTCATACTTCCTGATTATTGGTAACATATTTTTTATTCCTGAAATCTCAGCACTAGCCTCAGTATTTCACTGTGCCTGATTTTCTTCAAAGTGAATTATAAACGAATGTGCTTCTATATATCTTACTCATTTTGATAGGCTTTCCTTAAGTTTGCTCCTTTGTGTAGGTGCAGTTCATATGCCTGAGATAAGGGACAAAGCCTCCTCCAGAATTAGTTAGACAATGCCTCTGAAATCTACTCAATTTTATTCCTACAAGGATGGGGTCCACTGCCAGGATTACTGGATCTGCAATATGATCTATGCAAAATTGGGTATGTTCTCTAAGATCAGCTTTCCCTGTATGTGCTCCTCTACCTGGTCCAAGATGTCAACATCCTATTAAAAGAGCCTACTATATCCTTGGGAGAAAAATTACATCCTTCAGCAACAAAGTGTGAACACCAATCCATACCTGCCCTTGCAGCTCCTTCTGTTTTAACCAGAATTGACTGGATTTTTCCATGAGACACATAAGGAAAACTCATCATCCAGTGTTTTGCATTTCACTTTTCCCTGCAGGGTTCAGTCTTTTGTCTTTATATCAGATGTGCTCTCAGACAGCATCTACAGCAAACCTCTCACAGCTACGTCAGCCTTCAGTCTCCTGTGTAAATTGTCTGATCCCAGTCTTTGTACATTTGGAGAGTCCAGATCCCACAGCGCATTATCTACCTCATGTTTAATTTCAATAGTCTCCCTCTCCTTTTCCTTCTGCCCTCCCTCCACATGCTGTAGGATTATAGGGAGTTGTTGGCTTCAGAAGAAACGGCTGTCACGGACAATTTAGTACTTTGTGATAGAAGTGCAGAATTGGAGAATAATTCATGTTGGAAGGGACCTCAGGGAGGTCATCTATTGCAATGGTATAGCAAGAATTTTGGACTGTGACCTCAACCTGGATGAAAAAAACCCCTTACTTATCTGTGAATCAGTTCAGGAATCAGCAGGACCTGAATGATTCTACAATACAACCCTTTTACACTCTAATGAACAGTGGAGACTCTTGTGTATGCATTTCCTTGGAAGCAGTTACAGTCCTACAAGCTCAGTCTATTGAAATATAAAGAAATGTGAGTAAAAGGTTGAAAATTTATTTGTTAGTAATTTTAAAGCACTTAAATTGTGCTGAGACATCTCTGCATTCCAAGCTGTTTATGTATTTATTTGGGTTCATATGCCAGTGATGCTTACATGGTATCAGACCATAAGTTAGTTATGCAAATTAAACATGGATGATGGAGCCACAGAAATGAGTCATAATTTTTTTTTTTTTTTTTTTTTACAGAACAGCAGGTGGTAATTGTCTTGATAAGAAATTTAGAAGCCAGCTTTGCCTTAGAACATAGAATTGGTGTTAGAGGGACTGAGCAGAATTTTTTCATGCTGTAAAGGCTCATATGCCTTTACTCTATTTAAATTTGTGGAAGGAAAATCATTCTGCAAAATGTATTAGTGAGTTCTCTAAGTGTTATTGACTACAACAATATCTTAAAAAGTCTGAATTTACTAATCTGCAGTTTTATAGCATTTCCCTGTCTTCAAGGTAGTATAAAATTTGTGCTGGGTCCTAACATGTAAAGGAATGAGCATATCTAGAGAAACCGAAGTTTCTAGTTTGTCTGCTTGTTTACGAGGAAGTAGAGCAACAGAGTTCAAATTTATTTTTTTTAACATGCAAATTTCATACCTATTAATCTGAACCCACATGTTTCAACATGCCTCTGACAAATATAAGAGTTACTGTTAGCTATTTCATGTCTGGTTAAAAATAAAGTGGGAAAAATCACAGTATCTTTTCTGAAATGGCCAAAAAAGGGAAAAAGTTAAAAACAAGCCTAGAAACCAGGCCAGTTGGTGCTTTATTTAGTGGTTCTTTTTCCATTAGCTCACCCTGTTTTTGTAAACTTTGGAGAGGAATGCTGTGTTATAACAGTAGCATTTGCTTTGTTTTTTTACAGTTCCATATGTGGATAATGAAAAACAACTGTAATTTGTGAGCTTGAAATATAATTAACTGGTGCCCTAAAAGGTAAACTGTTTCTTCTAATTAGGTCAAAAAAATAAAACAGTCATGAGCCAAGCAATGTGATTTATGTAGAATAACTATAACAAATGTCTGAATAAATTATTTAGAGGCTATCCCACTCCTTCTCTCTTTTAATAGTATTAAACATAGATACTTTGGAATATTTTCAATAAAATTAATTGTTGTGAGAAAAGCATTTCATTGAAGCTTTGCTCAGAAGGAGTGAAAGGCAGATTCAAGTTTTCATTCTATCAACTTCATATCTAAATTTCTTACCTCACATTGCTCCAGGCTAATATGTGAACGTAATTTTCCATGTTCCCATGCAATCTTCCCTAGCTGCTCACAGACTGGAGGACAAACAGAAGAAATATACAAAATTTCCAAATTTGAATATATTCAGTGGAATTCAATAATTAATTTTTGGTTGGCAATCAGTATCTTTTAGCACAGTGAACAAAGCTACTGATCTTTTCCTTTCAAACAGATTTTGTCAAATTATAGGCCTGAATGCTTTGATATGGAAATTCCCTGAGGTGCTTCATACCTTCATTGCCCTCTCCATGCCAGGTTTTCTAGCTGGATTAAATTTCACAAAGTACACCAATTACTAATATTACTAAATTGTGCATCAGTAGTTAAGCTGAGCCATGAATAGAATAGAATAGAATAGAATAGAATAGAATAGAATAGAATAGAATAGAATAGAATA
>JAWWMO010000001.1:46759049-46775789 GCA_035047845.1 Dendrocincla fuliginosa
GAATAGAATAGAATAGAATAGAATAGAATAGAATAGAATAGAATAGAATAGAATAGAATAATTTCAGTTGGAAGGGACTTACAGCAATCACCTAGTCCAACTGGCCAGCCACTTCAGGGCTGACCAAAAAATAAAGACATGTTGTTGAGGGCTTTCTACAAATGCCTCTTGAACACTGATGATCAACCACCACGTCCCTAGGAAACCTATTCCAGTGTTGGACCAGCCTGTGGTGAGTCAACCTACCCGGCCCAAAGGATCCCCACTCTGAGTTCCTCTGAGTATTCAGAATGGCATGTCCCCATGGAAATATGTTTTGTTTGGGACACAGCTCAGTGGGACACAAGGTGGAGATTATTCCACAGTCAGGAGACATCCTTTAAGTGAAAAAAGAAAAGCCGTTCAGTTTTAACTTGAAGTTTTCCATAAAAACAGTTTCAGTGGAAAATTTTTGGACAAGCCCTAAATAATAACCACTTACAAAGTTTGCCAGGAAAAAGGTCAGAACATCATTGTTTATTGACCATATAAGCACTTGTCTTTGCGGAAGTCTATATGGTTTGGAAATACCTGCTGTAGACTGAACAAATGTAGAGTCTTAGGGTGGTGTTAGTTCAGTCGCTGGAATTGCATAATGTCATTTGCATAATCACTCCCATAGCAGTAACTACTCGATACCTCTGCAGTTACCAGGGTAGTTTTGTTGAATGCATAAAAGAGGAATTAAAGAACATGCTTCTCCCTTCTCGGTTCCCTGTTGATAGGAAAAGGGCCCATTATCTGGGGCAGGCACATAGGGATGTGCACTTCAGCAAAGGGTTATGATCTGTGTTCATTATATGCAAATTTTCTAGAGCATTAATCTGCTAGGCATTAACATAATATCAGTTGGTGCATCAGGGTAATTCTCATCTGATCCAAAACATTCCTCATGTAAGCAAAACATTTTAGCTACATAGAGAAGGGATGAACTAACCATAACAAAATCAGCAAATATGAGCCAGTGTTGAATGTGACCTGATTACATGTGCAAAACCCGACTGCCTTACAGGCAGTTTATTCATTTAAATAATCAAATTAAACAAGATAGTCCTAAATGCATCTTGCTTAACTTGATTACTTAAACAAGCAGCCATCTGTCATGAATGACACAGATGAAGTTCTTCCTTAAATTTTTCTTCTTTTTATTTTTCAACACCGGAACTGTTCTGTACCTTGCGCTTATTTCATGTTACTGCTCTGCTAGAGTATCTTTGCACAGAGATTGGGGGCAGAAGTTAATAGAAATTATAATACAAGTACAAGCTGAACACACTTCTCTACAACTTGATATTAATCAGTTGAAGGGAGTTCATTAGCATTCTGATTTATACTATTATTTTAGCCACAGAAGAATCCATTTCTTGCTAAAGGAATACAGCTGAAATCTGTCAGTATTAGAAGGAAAGGAAGAATATCAGAAAAAGGCTGAGTGAAAATCCTAGCAAGATGAAGTAATCCAGTTTTCTTTTTGAGGTCAGAGACCTGATTTCATTAGAACTATTTTTGTCTTATTGAAAAAGAAACACTTTTTGCTATTCTTTATTAAACAGAAAATGCTTTCAGGTTTACAAAGCACTACTTAAGGCCTGATTCTGTGTGTAAGAACTGCTTTACACACAGGGACTGTCCTACTGACTTTGAGGGGATAAAAGGCTTGAGAAAAGTTGGGTATGCAGGAGAGTGCTGAAGAACTGGGACTGCTCATGGGCTCGTTAGTATGTACCTGCACATATCTTTGCTTAGAGATTTGGATAGTTACAGTTACAAGGATTGTACTACAGCGAAATCAGTAAAAGCAAATGGTATTTATTTGGGATGGACTGGGTTTTTACAGTGACCCTATATAGGCTCCTTCTTACAAATGTGTGCTGTGTTCTGCAGTATCTCAAGGAGAGAGGACCCTCAGTTCCAATCCTTGTGTAATGTCTGGAGTAGGATGACCAGCAGCTGATTCCTCTCCCTTGAGCATTCAGGCCTGTGGAGCTTGGCCTACTTTTCAGCACATACACCAGTTCAGACATTTGGGTCCCTAGGATGTTCCCAATATTCACTTTTATTACATACCTTCAGGTCCCACCCTCTTTGGTATGAGGCTCTGGAAAGCTCACACATGTGGGTGTTGCTGTGGTGGTCATGCCATGCGTGTCCTGGGGCTGTCAGCTGGATCATGTACTCATCTGCCAGCTGTATTTTGCTGTGAAGGATGTGGCTATTGCCATTCCCCTCCCTCACTGCTCCCACTTTGCACGTGGAGGGCTGTCCATGCGGAAAAGTTGCAGGCAATACTGGCAGTTCAAGCTTTATTAGCCTGACACTACAAGTGTGTGATGAAGGAGGAGAGTTGTTAAAATAATACTTTTCCCTTTGTAGCTGTGTGCAACATACGGTGAATTTCTAAAAGAAGGAAAAATTTGTGAGATGCTTAGGGTGGGCAACTGTGTTTGCTGGCAAGGTGACTGTTGTGATTTAACCCCAGCTCCCACCTAAGTGGCATGTACCTGCTCAGTCACTTCACACACACCCTCTCTCCTTCCCCCCCCCACACACACACACACGCTCTTCCCCAGTGGGATGGGGAGAAGAGTCATGAAAGAAAAGAAAATAGAACTTGGGGGTTGAGTTGAGAACAGCTTAATAATTGAAACAAAAATAAAATATAATGGTAATACTAATTCTAATAATACTATAAAGGAAGGGGAGTGAGGGACATAAAACCCAAGAAAGGCAAGTGGTGCACACACTACTGCTCACCACCCACTGAGCTATTCCCAACCTATCCCCAAGCTGCAGTCAGGCCCCTTCCTCCCAGCCAACTCCCCTCCATGTACATAAGGGGCATGATGTTCCATATTATGGAATATCCCTTTGGCGGGTTCAGGTCAGCTGTCCTGGCCATGGTCTCTCCCAGCTTCTTGTGTAGCTCCTCAATGGCAGAGCAGGAGACACTGAAAAGGCCTTCACTTAGGGTAAGCACTACTTAGCAAACCAAAACATTTGTGTGTTATCAACATAATCCTCACACTGAATCCAAAGCACAGCACTGTATCAGCTACTAAGAAGAAAATTAACTATCCCAGACAAAACTAGGACAGTGTCTCGATGAGGAGTTAAGGTTCCTGTATTTGCTGCCTTCTACTCTAAGACCTTTAAAAGTAATTTCATTTATCTATACTGCCATTTTCCCTCCCACCTGCTACCTTGTCAAGTCAGCCAGCAGGCTCCCCAAGCAGTTTTCACTGTGTTTCACTTGATGGTCATACAGTGACAATCATCACGTGGATACAGCTGCTATGGCATAAAAGAAGACTGTCTGTCAGATGAGCCCTAGTGCCCTGACTGCACAGTGACTCTTAACCTGTGGGACCCACAAAGAAAATCTTTTAACATGAATCTCAATCAAAATGTTCAAGTTGATGTGATTGATTGCTTTGGTCATGCCAAGAGCTTACCACATTCACCCTGGCTCACCTCACTGAAGAAACTGGGCAGCTCAAGTTAACTCTGTGGTGCATTTGAGCCCTCCTGTCCAGCCAGGGTCTCCAGGTGCTGCTGCCACACAGGCAAGTAGGAAAATACCCTGAGCAACACTGAAGGGACAGAGTAGTATTGCTGTAGTATTGAACTGATTAGTATTACACACATTTGTTTTCCTTTTGCTAGGTCAAAATACAGTGAACATCACTGAGTTATGTAGGTATGGGTGACTAGAAGAATGTCTTGTTCCTTTTGCTTTATCAGCTTCAGAAGATTTCTACCTGTAGCAAAGATTCCAATATGGAAGGAAAATAAAATGGCAAGTTTATCTCATTCCAATGTTATTCTGACTTTAGATTTTAATATAAAAGTAAGAATGAGGTGTCCTTTTCATTGTTTAGTTAGAATAACCTTTTCTTCTCCCCTGCACAGACCCACACCCTAGTGCTGTTAGTTGTAGTAATTAGCTCAATGTGCTAATGACAGTTTCCTGGGAAAACGCTGATAGGATTAATTAATGGGTGAATTTCACTTTAGTAAATGTATAGGCAATTTTCCAAATGCAGACGGCATGGTCCACCCTGACGGGGGCTCAGCCTAGAGCTACTTAATACAGTAAGTGTGTGGGGAAAGTGGTTAATTTGTAGTATGCTTCATGATACTCTATTGAGTTTGTGTGGAAAGGTTTTGGTAGTGGGGGGCTACAGGAGTGGTCTGTGAGAAGCTGCCAGAAGCTTCCCCTGTGTCTGACAGAGCTAATGCCAACCAGCTCAAAGACAAACCTCCTGCTGTCCACAGCCAAGCCTCTCAGCAATGGTGGTACCACCTCCGGGGTAACAGATTGAAGAAGAGGGAAAGAATGTATTAGGTAGAAGTAAATTGCAGTCAGAGAAGAGGGGAGTAAGGCTATGTGAGAGGAACAGCTCTGAAGACACCAAGGCCAGTGAAGAACGAGGGGCAGAAGGTGCTCCAGCTGCCAGAGCAAAGATTCCCCTCAAGCTCATGGTGAAGGCCATGGTGGAACAGGGATCCACTTGCAGCTCATAGAGGACCCCATGCCAGAGCAGGTGGAAACCCAAAACAAGGCTGTCAGTGTGGGAAGCCTGTGCTGGAGCAGGTTCCTGGCAGCACCTATGACCCTGCAGAGGACCCATGCTGGAGCAGTCTGCTTCTGAAGGACTGCACCATAAGAAGGAGTCACACGGGAGCAGTTCATGAAGAGCTGCAGCCTGTGGGAAGGACTTACATCGGAGAAGTTCATAGAGGACAGCGGGAGGGACCCCATTCCAGAGCAGAGGAAGAGTGTGAAGAGTTCTCTCCCCTGAGGAAGAAGCAGCAGAAGAGATGTGAACTGACAGCAGCCCTCATTCCCTACCTCCCTGTGCCACTTGAGGAGAAGAGGTAGAAAATACTGGGACTAAAGTTAATCCCAGGAGGAAGGGAGGGGTCAGGGGAAGGTGTTTTGAGATTTGTGTTTATTTCTCATTGTCATGGTTTAGGAATGGTACTCTCCAATGGAGTTGCCCTGCTGCCACCAGTCACTCCTCCCCTCCAAGTGAAAGCACAAAAGGCAAAGATCACAGGTCGAAATAAGAACAATTTACTGGAAACAGCAGTGAGATAAGAAAACAAACAGTAACAGCAACAATATTAATAACAAAAAGTATAAGACAAAGAAACGAACTACATGAAAGCCCTTGACAGTACTGATCAGCTCTTCCCTCCATGATTCTGCACTGGAAGGGACACCCTTCTCAAAAACAAGAGAGAGTCCCCTTTCCCCTGGCCACCTGGAGGTGGTATCAAATAACATCCAGGTCCTGGCCATGCCCCATCAGCCACAAACCCTCATGGCTGTTGCAAAAAATTGACCCTGTCTTTGGCTGAAACCAGGACACTCATTATCCTACTCTGACTTGATTTGTAATAAATTAATTTTTTCCCCCAAGTCAATCCTGTTCTGCCTGTGACAGTAACCAGTGAGTGTTCTTTCTCTGTCCTTGTCTAGATCCACAAGCCTTTTGTTGTATTTTCTATCCTCCGCCCAGCTAAGAAGGGTGGTGACAGAGTGGCTTTGATGGGCACCTGCCATCCAGCCATGGCCAAATCACCAGATACTGATTAGAAGAGAAATGATGCTTATGCTTGTTTTCAAATGCATTATTCATTTCTCAGCAGTATGGAAATGTGATGTTCTTTTGTATGCTAACCTTTTCCAGAACCATCCATTGAATCATGAGAAAGGAATGCGTGTGCAGTGTCATTAGAGCAGTCTCACATGTTTTTCCTGCCAGCTTGCACCTCCTAGTTACAGGGTTATTTTCTGTCATAAAAGGAAAAGAGCAGCAAGACACTCGCTTTGGTTGTAACAGAAGCTAAGAAGTGTGACGTACATTAAAACATTTGATTGCAAGCATCAATCCTGCCCTTGCAGGTCCAAGGAGACTTGAGCCCTCCTGATGTTTGCTAGCTGTTGTGTTACAAGCTCCTCTATAAAGATGGTATTAACTTAATTTTGTCATGCAACATTTCAAATCTCACTATGAGGATGGAAAAACAATGTTCTTACCTCTCAGATCTCAGCAGATTTCAAGATTTTGCTCTTTAGTTTCCTTCTGGAGGGAGTAATCAGCAAATCAATAAATTGTGTATTCCTTTTTTCTCACCATGGCTTTCGTTATTTGCTGTTCTCTAAACAGAGATGGTCACATACAAATGTACCTTCTCTTTCTCAATGCTCTAGACAGCTGCCAGTCAGTGTCCCAGTGCCAGGTGCCAGTTGTATGTGAAGAATCAACACCAGTGAGAGACCTCAGGGCAGAGGACAGTGTTCAACATCTGTGACAGTGATCCTGAAAGGAAGGGGAGGGACATGGGAATAGGTCTTGGGAGACACTGGGCCTGTCAGTGGCCAGTGGGGGATGCTTACAGAGGGATATACAGACAGAGTAAGTGCTGTACCCTTCTGGCTTGGGCACAGTCGTGTTTGTGAGCGTTCATGTACATGTTTATAGTTATATATCCATTCCTGGTTGTGGAACTATGTATTTCCATTTTCTCGAACTATAAATTTGCATTGCCTTGTTTTTTTCCTTTAATAAAATCTGGGTATTTTTTTCTTATGTTATTTGTATCTAATCCCTTTTATAACTCATCTATGCCTTTATGTATCTTGTATCTTGTGGAAATTGCCACATATAAGTACTTTTCTCTTTGTTTTAAAACTTGTTCTTTGAGAAACAACAAATAGCCATTCTCTTTTGTTTTCTCAATGTTATTAATAGTTTAACATATCAGTCTTCATTCTTTTTGTAAACTTCAGTGTCCTCATGTTTGTGGTCACTTCCCATAAAAGTAATCCCATGCCTTTAATATCCTTATCTCATAGTTTCTCCATTCAAGAACATGCTTTTATGGTAGTGAGACCAGAACTGATACAGTATTCACAGTCTGAGTACATCCATACTATGGTATAATGGTGTTTTCTAATTTGCTCTCTGTTTCCTAATAACTCCTGACATCATATTTACCGTCTTCACCACCACTGACTAATGACCTGTTATTTCAGGGAGCTATTCAAAGATCTCTTCCCTGGCGATAATACCTAACTTAGAGCCCATCACTGAGCATCCATAGTTGTGATTGTTTTCCCTCATGCACATTACTTAGCATGTTTCAATGTTGGATTTCATCTTCTGTTTTATCCTCAAAGTCACTGCACAGCATAAAATCCATCTGCAGCAATTCATACCCCAGTTGTCATTGCTACTCCCTGACAATTTTGCAACATCAGCAAACTTTGTCACCTCACTATTCACCCCTTGTCCAAATCACTTATGGAAATGTTGGCCAGCACAGCTCCCAGTGGTTATCTCCTTCATTGTGAAAAACTGTCTCATCTTTTTCACCTTTTGTTTCACATCTTTTAACCACTTTAGGTTAGTCATTAATCCTCATAGGAAGATCTTTCCTGATAGCCCCATTTCTGTAAGGGTCTTCATGAGGGACTTGAGTGGGAGCTTCTTGGGAAAAAAAAAAAAAAAAGAAAGAAGGAAGGAAAAATGTAACAGCATGAAGTTCCTTGTGCACAGAGGAAAAAGTACTTATGAAGGTGGGTGAAGCAGAGCTTCTACTGACCTTGTTGCACCTGCAGGTAAGATGCAAGCAAGTGAGAAGTGAAACATCTAAGGCAACTCTTTGGATGAAAAGCCAAGATGTTCTCCCAAGCACCCAGAGAATTTCAGTGCTGGCAGAGCCTCGGAACCTGGCTGGAGAAGGCACTAAAATTCATATTTTAAATCATACTTTCCAGTAGTCAGTGCAAAGTCCATAGCGTCCATCCACAGCATTTGCAACTCTGAATGTTTTATTTGTCAAGATCTCCTGTGACTCTCCTAACCAAATACAGCATTGGTCTAACCTTCTGTGTTGGTCCCCATGTGCAACCCAAATTGTCTCTTTGAGCACCACCTGTATATGAATTCATTTCATGTCCCTCATTTTAGATAGCAAATTATCTTTCTCCCAGACAAACCTGATATTAGTTGTCATTTATTACCACAAATTATTGCAATTAGAGATGGTTTGCTATTAATGGGCTGTAAAAGAAGTGAATCACTTTTTAATTCAAGCTGCCATTTCATGATTTAGTCATGACTTGATTGTGTCCTTCAGGCCAGTGGCAAAGATGATGTGCAAACTGCTCTGTCTGGAGAGTGCAGTGAGCTCCTCAGGCAGAACTGAGGCTCTGGGGTGCAGTTCATCACCCTGATACACCTGGTAATGGAGAAAGGGATTTATTTCTCAACTGAAAGGACACACTAGTGTGAGCAGATAGGCTCACTGAGGAAAAAGCACCAGCTCTTCTCTGATTCTCCACAGGCTGCAAGGGCACAGCTGCCTCCCCATGGTCTGCACCACAGGCTGCAGGGGAACCTCAGCTCTGGTACCTGGAGCACCTCCTGCCCCTCCTTCTTCACTGACCATGGTGTCTGCAGCGTTGTTTCTCCCACATATTCTCCCTCCTCTCTTCTCCGGCCACAATTATTTCTGCACAATAACATATTTCCTTTCTTAGATATATTATCACAGTGGCATTACTGTCAGGTTTGTTGGGCTCAGCCTTGGCCAAAAGCAGGTCCATCTTGGAGCTGGCAAGATTTATTTATTTATTGAGCCTTATTTATTATATTAATTTATTTATTAAACCTTATTATTTATAGGCCTTGATTTTTGAGATAAAGTTCATAGACCACAATATCACAAAAACAGTCTATATTCCATGTTTATCTCCTCAGTCCTCATCACAGATGTGACAGTGTACATCACATGCTTTGTTTTTATCATACTAATCTTCAAAGAAAACTAAACTCCTTTAAGCAGTCTTACATCATTAGCCATTCAGCAGATTACACTAGCTAAGCTTAAAAGGATGGGGGAGTGTGTCAAAAAATGTGTTTATTGTTGTGAAGTCTTTTGTGGACCCACACATGCCACTTTGGTCCTGACTTACAGTGCTCAGTGGTGTTACTCCATGAAGCAGCCTCAGCAGCTGCTATAAATTGCATTTCTCTTGTTCCAGCCCATGCAATGTCATACCACCCATTCAATTATGCAGGAACTTACATCTGTGCTGGGAGTCATGACTGAAAAACTGATCTGGTTTAAAAATATCTTGTGGAGCTTTTTTTTTAGAGGTGAGGCCAAAAGCCCTAACTCAATTTACAATGTGGCTGCAAAATGTTTGCTCCAGAGCCAGGAATGTGCTGTGGGAGTGAGGGGCCAGAGATGCATTGCTGCTCACCACAAAGGTGCAGCCTTACGTGGAGACAGTTCTCTGTCAGTCACTGCTCTCACCTCCTTTCCCTGCTCCTTGATTCCCACCCACCATGCTACCACCTGTGCTGTACTGGCACAATCAGTTTCGTGACTGCTGAGCCAAACAGCTGAAAAATGACTTTGCAAAAATCTGTCATCCAGGTAAGTACAATGGTCCTCGTCACCCTGTGTTGCACAAATGACTGTGCTGGCACAACTGGTGGGCAGACTAGAAGCAGAAGCATTTGCTTAAGATGGATTTGGGAGGAAATACGGATTGACTGTCTTGTTAGTTGGCAGTGTAGAAATGTGCACAGTACAAACGCATTTGAAATGGCACCAGATCCTGTGCTTTCCTTATCCCCAGAGCCCTACCACACATCTCGCATACAGACACCAGGGTTCCCCCTGCAGCATCATCATTCTGATAATGCCCATGCATAGACAGGCATTCATGACCAGCAGTAGCAATGAGTTTGCAGTGGTGAGATGGATGACACAGTCAGGCTCCAGCATCACATCCCAGTGCCACGTCAGTGTCACTGAGGTATTGCAGACGTGTCGCAGGTGGCTGTGGGTGGGAACACACGTCTTGCTTTGTGTCCTGCCTAACCTAGCACCACAGAGCAGAACCTGCCTCCTGAGAGAAACATGTGTCCTTGGTAGGTGTTCCTGAGACTGCTGTAGCCTGGGGACCTGATTGTTTGGTATCAGGAATGTTTGAACTCTTGATACTGCCAGGGTATCAGTGTGAGCCCATCACTACTCTGGAGCCCAAGTGTCAGTGGCTGCTCCTGACACCTGAGAGGTTTCATGCACATGTAGTTGTGTCCCTCATAGAGACTCCATGGCTGCTGTGTAATAAAATGCTTAGCTCAAATACCACAGTGGCACACTGATGTGTCCATGTTAACGCCTTTCCCTCTTATCTCCATCTAAAAACCATTTCCAGGATATGAGACACAAGACAATGTTGCTCAGCAGGTTTCCATGTCAGCTGTGTGTGTGTGTGTGTGCTTCTCCTCACAGTCGCCAAAATAATTCAACACTCCAGCCCTTGCTGTGAGCTCAGGCAGATGCGACAGATAAGCTGTGGGCTGACAGCCTAGGGGTGCCTCTGAGCCCTCTGCCTTGGTAAGGTGACTGTGCCCTGCGTGCATCCACCAGAGCTCTGCAGGGTAGGGACCAGCAGGTCCTCCCTGCACCCCTGAAGCAGGCAGGTCAGGGTCCCCTCTGGTGTGGCAGGAGCTGCTCGTCTCCCCACACCCAGGTAAATCAGAAATCTGGATCTCTAGATGACTTTTGTGCCAGTTCCTTTCCTTAACTTGCTGAAGCAAGTCATATAATCCCCACATCACCCAGCAGTGCCCAGAGATGCTCCTGGACCAAATAAGTCTTTCAGTTTTAAGCAGTTTGTTCCAAGCTGGATGAATTGCACAGGTTGAGTGTGTCATCCCCCAGACCTCTCTCAGGCCAAGAACACCCAGGTGAGCAAGACATGATCCTCCTAAGAGCATTCCGAGCCCTGAGGGCAACAGAGCCCCAGTGGCATCTAATGTGGGTGAAGGGCTGGGACATCCCAGGTGTGGCTTGGCCATCAAAGGCACAGAAGCTCCTCGTGGTAACAGGACACCGGAGGGAGGCTTAGACAGCCCACTGCTGCCTGTGCATATGGGGTGTAAAGGAAAAGGAAACTCACCATCATCCACCCAGCATGAAATATACTCCATGGCAAAGCCTCTCCAAGGTCACCTACTTAGAAGCAGCAAATGTAGGCTGCAGCCACTGGACCCATCTCTGCAGCCTTCTAAGGAGGCTTCTCTGGAGAGACCAGGAAGCATTGCTGGCATTAAAAAGCTCTGTCAGTGCGGGGACAGTAATCACTGGCAGGTGATCTGTTCTGAGGGGCCACTCTTCACTAGTTGTAATTTTCAGTTGCTGTCATGTGAGGGAACACACTCTTCTCCATCTTCAGAATGAAATGGTGGTGGATTTGTCCTGGGAGAAGGAGAGATGCTTAAAGACAATTAAGAAGACTACAGCTTTTCCTTTAGTACAGCCTGGCACACCCTGTACTGTGGATCATTTTCCTGCAAAAGAGGCTGAGTCTCTGCCTCCAACCTGGAGAAAGATGTAATAAGCAGCTATTAGCATCGTGTCTGCAGGTCGCTGAGCACTGCAGTGAGCTGGTTGTCGGCTCTGCACCAGGTTCCTGCTGCCTGTGCTCTCTGAGTGGAAAAGTCCTTGAAAATCCATCTGTTTCTTAAAATGGAGAACTCTGATGAAATTCACCTGACAGTAACTATGTAATAGGATCAGTTTGGTGCTGTTCTTTTGCTAGTACATTAATGTATTGTCTCTGTGCTCACAAACTTTCATTTTCAGTAAGCTGCATATTGATGGCTTTGGATTTTATTGTGTTGATGCTTAAATTACTGTGCTAGCCCACACCTCAGATTGGCTTGTGCCAGGCTGCCTGCAGACTTGGAACACTGTCTCATTGCCTTATCTTAGCATGTTTACATCAGGGCTTCATGCTCTTGCTGTATGCAGGGGGAAAGGAAAAATTCTCATGGAAGTGAGAGGAGAAGATTTTTTCACCATTGCCCAGGTTGTGCTTCTGAGGTGTAGAAGGAAAACTTAAACCGAAACTCTCTAAAGTCCAGAACAACATAAACCAGTGACCATGTGGTTTTCTGGTTTATTCAGGCTGGATGTGTTACAAAGCATCAGCGTAATGGACAGGAAATCTGCGTATAATTTTCTGTGCTATGTGCCATGTGCCATGGCAGGGGGACTTGCCAGGTGAACTGTGACTTTTTGGGCATTGCATAAGCAAGGGCAGGATCAAGAGGGAAGAGCCAGCCATGGTGATGCTGATGCCCTGCATCTCCTGCTAAAGCACAAAGAAATGGGGAAAAGTACTGTTCTGTCTTTTCTGTATGCTCACCAGTGCACCTGCAGCTTTTCCATTGTCTGTGTCTCTTTCCTTAACCCACATACACAGATAAAAGCAGTTTTAGCAGAAGGCAGGTTGAAGGATGTAAAAAGCATATTCATTTCCCTACTTGGGCCTCTTCTTGCAGGCAAAGTGTTAATTTTTATTACTCTTACATAAAGAAAATGCTAAACAGCATCCATTGAGGCAAGAGCAGAAGCCAGGCGCCTGGCAGCGCAGCTGAGGTGCTAGACATGGGGCTGGTCGCCTGTCGAGCATCTGACACTTTCTGGCTGGGTCTGCTTTGCTGCAGCAAGGGCGGGCACTGTGTCCGTGGCTGCCAAAGCTGGACCTGACCTCCAGCTGTCTTTATCTGAGACAAAGATGGGTGTGGATATCCGTGGGGTTTCATCCGCTTGCAGTGGAGCAAGGAGAGCTGGTGTTTAAGGTTGTAATAAATCTCTCCTTCCTGCCTCCACCACAGTCCTGTGCATGCAGAGGACCACGCAAAAAAAAAAATCCTGTTTTCTTGAAATTTCCCCTGGTGTATTTTATTTCGAGAGCTAAAAGTCTGGAAAATCAGCAAACATGCTACGGTTGTGGTATTTTAGTGTTTTTTTGATCACAGTCCCTTTTGGTGTGTATCTTAGGTACATGTCCAGGTGAGTTCCTTGCTGACCTAGCTCTTCAGCCTGCATATTCTTCTCATAAATTTGCAGTATTTAAGAGCAGAACGGAGCCTCAAATCGCCTGGGCAGAGTGCCTGTCTATTGCAGGATATTGCATTTTATTTGCTTACCTTTGTCTGGAGTCCAATCACCTGTGTGGGAATACAGGTATCTTCTGGTCTTGAGCTGGCAAGAGCTATTGGCTTTGGCACTGAGAGTTAATGGTT
Source organism: Dendrocincla fuliginosa (assembly GCA_035047845.1). Taxonomy (NCBI): domain Eukaryota; kingdom Metazoa; phylum Chordata; class Aves; order Passeriformes; family Dendrocolaptidae; genus Dendrocincla; species Dendrocincla fuliginosa. The sequence goes on from JAWWMO010000001.1 coordinate 46,772,216, forward strand.
AAGCACTCTGGCTGGTGGAGGTCCGTGCTCCACTTTTCAGGCTGAATTTGTGTGTCTGCAGCTTCATTCTTCAGTTTTTGCTTCGACTTTCTCCTCTACATCACACAGTTCCTTTGCAACCCGTATTTTCTCTCTGAACAAAAATCTGTACAAATTGTAGCAAGGTCGGCAATCACTATCCTTTATAAGCTATTTAGGTTTTTCACAGCAGTGTTTTTTTGAAGTCTTGAACTATTTAGTTTGTTTTGTTTTTTTGTTTGTTTGTTGTTGTTTGTTTTTTTTGGGTTTTTTTGTGGTTTTTTTTCTGTAACTTTTAAAATATTGAACAGTTTCCAAAATTGCAGAGGCCAGAAGTGGATACAGTGTTAGCGTGTTCATCGTGCATGGTTGAAATACCCCTTTCAGCCCTGTTTGGGTATATAAAGACCACAAGAGCCCTTTAGACACACAAGGGACATGTTTTCCTGGTTTTTCCCTGAATTTCTCCTCCCTCCTTGGACACAGTCCTGCTGTCCTGCTTCCTTCCCTACTGCATCTGGTTGCAGGCTTCAAAAGCCTTTTCTTTGTAGGGCTCAGCAGACTGAGAAGCCCAGCTTATGGAGCATTGCTGTCCTGTGTCTTCCACCTGTTCCTGGGCCACCAGGAAAGGTGCTGCTCTCCTGGTCAGCAAGGAGTCTGCCAGGCCCTGCTGACTCCTGGTGAAGTCACCCCATCCTGCACACTCTTAATGAGTGCCCTGATGCTGCTGACAACTGCTGGCTGAGAGGACAGCAGCCAGATTGCCACCCCTTCAGGTGTTGAATTTTAATTCCTTTTAGTACCTTTTTGAGGTGGAGCAATGCAAGGATCTGTTTAGGTAATGAAAAATGCAGGACAAAGCACAAGGGCAAGTGATGTAAACCAAAAGTGAAGGTCCCAGGGGCTCAGGCATCCATCTGAGTGACTGAGCTCACTGATCTCCTGCTGTGTGTTGGCTGCTGGGCTCCAGCTGCTCCTTGGAGAGGTTTAGGCAGTTTTTAAGGTCTTTTCTTAAGCACTCACTTAGGCAGTTACTGTAAAAAAAGCACAAGCATTAAAAACCATCCTGGTGCAGGGCTCACAGGACCTTTGCTCTTGCATGCCTGCACGATCTGAGGGTTTTCAGCCTTCAGAAGCAGCTGTGAGCAGGGTGGATGTTTTAGCCTTCCCTAAATTGGTGGATGTTTAGTCCCTCACAGAGACATTGAGTCAAATTTGCACTGATGCAGATAGATGCAGCTTCTGCTAAATTCAGTGCAAAACCAGTGATATAAACCAAAGCTGGATTTCAGCTCGAGTCTCTTTATTCTGTAATAAATTCCTAAATGGATTGTCAGATTTGATATTATCTCATAAATGTCTAATTAAGGAAAAAGAAAACCTCTGCTTCAAAAAATCCCTGATGGATAGTACTAATATAATGTCATAAATGCAATAAATGTTGTGATAATGCTTTTATAGACTAATTGCCAGTCATTATCATCGGCACAGAACTGATAAGCATCCAAACTAAGATATCGCTGTCTCATGGTGGTGTTGCCAGATGCAGGACAGGGAATGGCCAGGAGGAAGAGGAGAAAGGAAGGATCTTCTTGTCAGTAGATGGGTTTGGTGCCTTCCTCACCTGTTCCTGGGCTGGAGACGACCTTGTGGCCCTGGGAGCAGGAAAGCCTGTCCTCACGCTCTTGGGAGTTTGCTGGCATGGCTTGTCCCCATGCACATTCTGCCCTGAGGAGTGTCACCCTTGCAGCAAGAAGCTGATCACAAGGACTGTGGCTTCCACTATGTCAATTTGGGGAGACCCCAGCTTAACCCCTTGGTGTGACTGAAGCACAGAGGAGGCCCCTGACCCAACCTGCATGTCCTCAAGTAGGGATGCAGGCAGAGCTTTGCTTTGCTGTTCCCCTGGCATCACACAAGTGAGCTCTCCCTGCATCTCACATTGGCCCTACACCCCATCTGTACAGGGAATTTAGTGTTGGAGATGGTTCCCTGGAAATTATGTGCAAATATGCAAATTATTTCATTATGTTGCTGGCATGAAATGGTACACGCAGAGCAGATAAGAGCTTGGCAGCTACAAAAATGGAGAAAGTGAAAAGGAGTTCAAAGAGGGATGCTAAGTTCCCTCATCCTCTTCTTGACCTCTGTGAGTGAGTGAACTGTGGGGGGGAAAAAGCCTCAAGGCTGGCCGGGGTAAACATGACATCTCCACCTAGCTTTCCATGGCTATCTCTACCATGCTTCTTTAATGCACCTAACATTGATGCTGGAATGTATTCACCTATCAAGCTGCATCAGTGCTGTGTTTGCAGTATTTGTGTTTTCTTCCCAGACTCGTCTAGGAAACTGTGCATCGTAGAGAGAGATTCTGTTTTCTTTATCCTTTAAAGCCAAACGCCAAGACTGGCAGTAAGAAAATGTATTCTTTCTGCATAATGATTTGCTTAGCACAGTGGCGCTGGAGGTCTAGAGGGATGAGACAGCACATCGAGGAAATTTTGAAAGAATACACACAGACCTTGCTAAGGTGTGTATTTTTCCCACCCATGCCTGGTGTCACACTGGCTGTTGGCTAGCTGGGTGCACCGATCCAAGCCCCGAGGCTGCCAGCACTGCCCTGGCATTGCTGTCCCCACCCCGAGCTCCTCAGCCGACCTGGGAGCCAGCCTGCTCCAACATCCCGACCCCGGCTGGTTCCTGCTGGCCGCACCCAGCCTCATGCTCGGAGCCGCAGCAATTAGATCGTTTAATAACCATCTCAGTTCGGGCTGTTTTGTGTAAAGCATTTTACCTGGCTTTATTTCTCGCATTGCTTTGTATTCCTTCAGACTCCAACCCTGCAAATCGATGCGGTACTGCTATTGTTGCCTCTAAAATGTTTACTCCTGGCTCTCTTTAGGACCTAAAAGGCTGAAAACTGCATCATAATTGTCCAATTAGTCCTAATGCTGCGTCGTGTTGACTGTTTAGTTACCATATATTGTGTACAGAACTAATTGTGGTGAAAGTAAATGAATGTGAAGGAAACAAACAAGCTACTAGAAAATAATTACTTGGAGTGTTTCTTTTTAGTACCTGTACAGCACATTTCATTATAGTCAACAGCTTCTAAAGCTGCTTGAAATAGCGGTATTTGTCATTTTCATAGAAACTTGATAATGACATTAATTTATCTTAATGGTCTGTTCTATTGTTATAAATAGTAAAATTAGCTTAAATTGTCTTGCTTTTGCTGGTTTTGGATGGCTCCAAAGGGCCCCACAACAGCAGATGAGTAGATAATTTGGTGTGCTTGACAGATTTCCAATAATTTGTTATGTGGAACATGAGGTAATGCTAGTACCATTAATGTTCATTTTCCTCTAAATTCATTACTGCCCTTTTCCCTTTTATCTTTTTTAATGTCTGGGCCATTTTTCTATATTTCAAGTGGAGCTACAAAGCCTATTCATATTCAGCTATAGTAGCTATTAACATTCTGCACATAGAGAACATCATGTAGAAAAACAACTCTTTATGAAATGATGAGGCTGGTGGCTATTTATGCTGCAAA
>JAWWMO010000001.1:46775889-46843363 GCA_035047845.1 Dendrocincla fuliginosa
GCAAAATGGGTTGTTTGCTGGTATTAGGGATTGGCTGTAATTAAGTCAAATGTAATTTTAAAGAAATTTAAATGTTTTCATTTTTATAGCCAAGGTAAAACACAATTCAGGAAAATTCTAAGATGGTGTAAATGCATTAATAAAAACTATTTTCCCTGTTTTCTACCACTCCTGATTAAACTTCACTGAGGATTTTATGCATGGCTAGTTATTTGCACAATATTTTCTACCCAATTTAAACCTAATTAGTCTTGTGAAAGTATTAAAATTAACAGTATTTTTATGTGGGTTTGCTGATATGGTAGTGATCTGAACAAACAAGAGAGCTTTCCATCAGGGAAGAATTATTTTGCCTCTGCTCCTTTTCTTTCTTTTTTCCTTTGTATCTAAACAACATCAGTATTCTCTTCCCCTCCAGGTGCAGCGCCATGGAATGGGAGGAAGGAGATGAGGTTTCGCTGTCCATATCTCACCAGTGTGTATGTAGTGTATGAAAATCCGAACAGAAGGAGTGAGACTGGAGGCTGGCTGCCATGGGGTGCTATGGAGGGATGCCTGGCACCATGGCCACATCCCCATCCTGTGGCAGAGGAGCAGGGGCAGGCCAGGAGGGGAGAGTCTTTGCTCTTGGGGAGAATGTTGCCCTGGGGCTGCCTTGCTGCTGAATGGTAGTGATGATAACGCCCTATCCAGCCAGGTGGGAAGGGTATGACCCTTTCTGTTGCAAAGTGCTCAGTGAGCTGTAGATCTTGGCAGACTTCCACAAAACATACTGTTTTGATGAAATTGCAAACACAAAGGGCTCCCGAGTGATGGAATTATTTTTGAAAATCTCAGTTGTCTTTCATGAAAAGCTTAATTGAGAACATTCTTATTTTTTCTGTATTATTTTTACATTACCTTTAGATTTCACAGAGGATTTGAGGTGTGAAGGGACCTCCAAAGGTAATTTAGTCCAGCCTTCTGTGCAAGCAGGGCCACCTCAAGCCTGTTCTCTGGGACCGTCTAGGCCAGCTGTTGAATATCTTCAAGGTGGGAGTTGATATTTCTTCAGATTAGATGTATCAGGCTCTGAGAAAACATGAATTACCATGGTGGTCAAACCAATGCATTATTTTAAACTTATGTTTGAAATAAGCCACTGCTTATGCCTGATGTAAAAGTCTGCCCTTTAAGTCTACCTCCCAGCACTGCTGCTTGATTGTGACAGTGTGATGACTGGACCCCCTCAGCCAGCCAGGTTTAGGGCTCAGGTAAGCACTTCATCATTCAGAGGGCATGAAAGCCTCCAGGTTTTGGCCTGGAGCTCCAGCCAAGCTCTTGTTTAGGCAGACACCTAAGTATGTGGAGTGATCACCCTCCCAACCTCCCTGCTGCTCATGGAGGCATCATTAGAGGGGCTGATCAGCCCCTGGATGAGTGAAGTTGGCCAAGATGGGCCCTCCCCACAACTCTGATGAGCTGGCTGTGCATTTTCCCTCCATGAAACTGGGGACCCCAAAGTTGGGTGCCCTAACACCAGCTGGCATCACTGCCTGGCTCCCTACAGCTGACAGCAGGAGATACCTGACGTGACCCTTAGAGAGGTCATGTCTCCCTGACAGCACCCAAACCACAAGCTCTGATTTGGGCTTTGTTTGAGATGAATGATTTCCAGCCTAGGAACGCAATACAGGAGGGGGCTTAAGGCAATGACTCCCCCAGTATGAACCTCTCTGGGTACCCCACTCCTTGGGACTCCCTTGGCAACCCATTTTTATTTTACCATGTGTGCTTAGCATTGTGAAATATTGTCTGCATCCCATGAGAGGAAATTAAATGTTCTTTATTGCTCAAACCTCGACTGCTCTCAAAGCAGCCTCTCTCTCAGGGGCTTTACATCTGACTGATTTGGAAAACTCCTCCTGCCTATGGCAGGATTTATCACACCGAATTTTAGACATTATTGAGTGAAAGTTGGTACATCAGCTGCTCATCCCCACTCCCTTTCAAGACAGGAAAACAAAAGCTATACCCACAGTATGAGTCATCTGATTTATTTTAGTCAACTACGTTAGGATGAGATGAGCAGTGCCAATTTCTCTCCATTAAGGAGAAAGGAAGTCCAAGCTCCCTGATATAAAACATTAAGTATCAACAAGACAGATACCTGTGCCTGGGCAGAGCATCTCTATCCTCGTGCCTCATTTCCAGACTGTTCGTGGGAGAGGTGCCTGCCTGGTGAAATTTTTCTCCAGCATGAAGGTCCTGGATAGCCCAAAGATTGCACAGCTGCAGCTGTGTTTTACTTCGAGGTATGAAACCGCAATGTAATAAGCAATGACGAGTCTTTCCAGATCTCCAAAGCTTGTTTCTTTCCAAGTTTGGACTGAAGCTTACCTGCAGACACCCCAGAGGTCTATTTTGCTCTTCCTGTTTTGTATCTACGAGTTTATTTATTTATTTTTTTTTTAAGATGTGCTTGCCTTATTTTTAATTTTTGGGGAAGTTGCTGTGTATGCTTAATTTTAAGAAAATCCTTTTATCTGTCACTGCTTCTGTACTAAGAAATGTATTGACTTTGCTGAGCATTTTTAATTAAAATATCTGATACTCAAATCTTCCAAAGACTCACCGAGTGACAGTCAGACACACCTGGCTGAAGCTGGAATCGGCACATTTTATCTGTTGTTTGCACGTGTCTGTCACAACATGCCAGGTTTCCTCCTTGCTCCCTGCTTAGCTTTTATCTGTTTGACAATGAAAAATCACGCTAAACAAAGGGAAAATTTGCATCACAAAGACGCACGTCTGTGCTCAGCCTTTCACCCTCGAGATAAAGTTGGTAAGTTTTGTGTTTCAGCATTGCAGCTCATACAATTGGTAAATAAACACTGTCAAGCCCAGGTGAGCATCTCCTTACTCTCCACTGTGAATGGGAGACAGTGGGAGAGCAACAATCTGAAGGGTACCACTGACAGGACATTTACCGTATACCAAGGAAGGTGTCCATCTGGCTGTTCATGTGTGAAATAACTGAGGGATGAGCTGCAAGCCTCAGATCTTATTCCCTCTGGGAGTCCCTGAGAGGAGGCTGTGGCCAGTGCCTGGGAAGACCCTGCCAGCCTGGGGCAGCCAATGGCTCCTGTAAGGCCACCAGCACTGGGCAACACCATGACAGTGAGGCCAGTCGTCAGAGTGGCTCTGAGTGGGAGACTGGCGCTAAACCCTCTTCTTTCAGGACTTTAGCACATGTATATAAAGGTTGATTGGCTTTGGAGCTCTGCACAGACGAGTTTGTTTAGGGAGCGCCTTTCAATGTGTAATTATATCTCAAACAGGCATTTGAATGCTCCAGCCATGAACACCAGGAACAGCTGAGGAGCTGTGGTTCGTTGTGCTAGCAGAGCACAAATTAAGGCATGGCCATTACAGAGACCTCTTGTTGATAATCCACGTGCAGCATAGCTGTGTGGCCCATGAGACCACAACATACACGCACACACACACACACAAAGAATTGGATGTAGTTTATCTATTTGCTATTAGAATTAACCAATCAGTGATAAAGGAAGGATTTTCTAAACGCAGACAGACACATCAGACTTCGTTACATTGGAGCAGATTTTCCTTTGCCTCATGGAAGACGGGATTGCAGCCAGCTGCCAAAGGATGTTTCTGCAGTGCTTCTTGATTGATTCCACTCCTGATGCAAAAATCCTTCCAACTGCCTTCCACTCCAATAAAAATAACGAGGCACAGACATAAAATCAAATAAGTGTAGCCAGAAACATCACTGCTGGATGCCTACAGCCCGCCCTGGGGCTGCTGTACCTGTCCTGGCTGTACCTGCAGCAGCTGTTGTGGTCCAGGGTAGGGGGGTCAGACCTTCCTGGGTCTTGGTCTTCTGGGAAGGGTAGACTATACAAATTGTGAGGGGGCTGTGAATCAGGAGAGAAGGAAGAATAGGGAAACTGAGTGTGGGTGGTTTTTATAACCTAGCTAAAGCTGATTTACAGCTGTGTAAAGAAGCAGAGCTTCCTTGAGGAGCTGCAAGTCTGGAAGGAGAACAAACAAGTGAAATTCAGTCTTGACCCCTGGGCCACCCAAAAGCTGCAAACTTCTAGGTAATTACATCTAATTTGTTACCTATAACATATAGGTAGTTTTAGTTACATGGATAATTATAATATATGGGTAATACATAATATATAGGTCATAAAAGTATATAACTATAAAACATACTAGAAAACTACCTGCAGTTTCATGTCCTGAGGTTTTGATTACGCACTCTCATTCCTGACCACATCCAATCTGGCTGGGAAGCAGGACGCTGCCAAAACCTGTCCTTGTGCAAACACTGCTGTTACAAGTGGCTCTGGGCCCAGGTCAGAGGATTTGGGTTGCTGGAATTTGGTGCCTCTCTTGCTCCCAGAGGGTACCTGAGGAGGCAGCTGCAGTACAGGTTTGTGTACATGACCACTGACTGAGGAAACATTTTCCTGTGATTGTGTGAGTCCCAGGAGACTCAGCTGATGAAAAATATTTCTCTGTGATTGATGTCTCACTGGATTTCTGGCAAATACTTTCGGAGAGATACAGAAAAAAAAGGAAAAAAAAGCACCAAGTGCTTCATTCAAGAAGCTCCTTGCGAAATACAGTTTCTTTAGATTACAGTTCAGGTTGCTCTGGACACCTGAGAGATATGCCCTGAAAATGCAACCATTTTTTATGTCAGGGAAGGTAATAAAACTCACATAGATGATGCCATAATCTAGGGGAAAGGCAGTAAAACTGGCAGTACTGACAGATGAGCAGCCCCCGGCAACACACAGTGTATTGGAGTGAGGACCAACCCCACCCCCTGTGGGCCTTCCTGGGTGGGAGGTGGGAATGCTCAGGGCTCTTCTGGCCTTGCTAATGGAGCCAGGATCAGGGAGCCAGTCTCGGTGTCAATCGCAGGGAGCTGCTTGTGGCACTCAATGCCCTTTCTGCTGCAGCATAAAGGTGCAAAGGTGTTCAATGAATGAGAGATAAAAATGGGGACGCTGAAGTGGTGTCTGCAGAGGGGTAAGACAGGGGAGCAAGAGACAGGGTCACAGGTTTCTAAATCCACAGTGCTGGAAAGCAGTGGCTGCAGTACGAGCTAATGGTGATCACCACTTCAGCATCCAGCCCTGCAGTGGCCAGTGACTTGCTGACTGGGGGCCAAAGGTGTTGAAACATTTCTTGGGTGAACTGTGGCATTGAAGGAGTGGGCAGGGCTGGTGGCATGTGGGCGACGATAGAGGCGAGAGATAGGGTGGTCTTACAGTACAACTGCTCCATGGGAAATATGCTCTGAACCTGTTCTGAACCTCCAGTTCTGAACCTCTGCTCCTCAGTGCAGAGCATCAGTGGGACTGGCTTCACTGTGAGAGGAGCAGAGCTGGATCCTGGTCCATCCTCTGCCCTGAAAAAGGCATTTGGAAAAGAGGCACCACTTGTTTTTCCACCCACCTGGAAAGTGAGGCACTAGATGCACCTCTGCTCTGCAGGCAAGGAGCTATGTAAGGAAGCAGATGCAGCAAAAGATGTGTGAGCTCTTTTGCTGCCTATGGGGCAGGTTAACTGGGATGTAGGAGAGATTTCCCTCCCTGAAATCAGTTGCAATACACCAGCAGCTCTCCAAAGTTTGCTGACTATCAAAGCTTAGCTGACCTGAGTTGGAGTAACTGAAATTCAACAAGTTTCAGAATATTTGATATTCTGCCCTGCATGAAATCACACAAATCTGTTTTTCAAGGTTTATGGTAAAATTCCCTCATACAGCTCAGGCCAGTCTGGAGCTCCTTTCTGCATCATTAATTCCTTGACTTGTTTTTCTTTCTACAAAGTTCTCTGCAGGTCATTCCTTCCCAGCGCAGGAAGGGATGGAAGAAAACATTGAAATAATTATTGATAAACAGTTACATCTCAAAGCTACACAGAGCCATTATTTCACGAAGATGTGAACACAAAATGATTTTGCATTGTGTGAATTATTTTCCTATTTGAAACACAGAATGTCTCTCAAATAGCTTTAAAACCCTTATTGTAGTGGAGCATCCAGTTTGTTCCATTAACTACTCAGAGAGTCAACTGGAGAACCACTGTTATTAATTTGAATGGAAAGCTAAAATGCAGTTCATTTTCTGTAATTGCAGGCCCATCACCTAAAGACCCAGGAAAAGCTTTTAATCCAAGGCATTTTTAGAAGGGTATGATTACATCTCATATCTTCATAAGGTCTGTAATTACCAGGGCACCAATCACAAAGAAACACAAAGAGCCAAACTTCCTGAGCTGTTACAGTGAGGTCCACTCCCACCAACCAATGGCCACCAGTGTGTGGGGTGCTGGGGTGGGCACCAGAGCAGGGAGACCTTTCCAGGACCCAGCCGTGATGCTCCCCGGCAGGGGGGAGCAGAAAATCCAGTGGCTGTCTCCATACCATGCTGCACCTCCAGCTCCATTAATGTCATCAGTGATGGAAAGCCCCAAATGCCCCTCATGCCTCCCCATGCACTAGCAGTCAGAGGATGATGCAGAGAGACCCTGAGCCTGGAGGAGGCATTACTCGGCTGGAAGATGGGTTGTTAAAAACAGCACTTAGATGGCTGTAGGGGAGCAGCCAAACATCACTACAGCAGGACAGTGTACAGGAAACATGCAAAAAGGTAAAAAAAAATACGGAAAGTTTGGGAAGAAAAATCTGAGGGTCAATGCTATTTAGTTTGAGAAAAACCCTGTGAGGTGCAAAATATTCAGACGACTAAAATTTCACCCCAAGGTGAAAACCATACACAGGTTGGCGTGATTTTCATCCTGGGCTGAAAACAGAAAAAACTGCTGCAGCTGGACAGCTGCCTCTGCATCTCTGGATGGGATGAGGGCTGCAGCAGCCTGGTGGCTCCTGGCCTGTCCTGACTGCCTGCATGGACATCACCCCATGCCAAGCTGCCAGCCACACTCACACCCCAACCAGAAGGGATGGTGTGGATTAATTTCCAGGTCTTTGCTACCTTGACTCTACTCAGTGAAAACAAACCACACAGCACCTCTGGCATATCTGTGGGAAGAGGCAACTCCAGCTGGAGGGAAGAAGAACGGAGAACCTTCAGTTTTGAATTATTGCTTGGCTGTTCCACTCAAGGAGGGACAGCCATGATCACCTGCTACGCTTCAAGGCCACGGCAGCCTGGAGGCGCCCCAGCAGGACTTGCGGCCACGGGCAGAGATTCAGAGCAAGACCACTGATTCCAAGCAGGGTCCTTTGCACTCACAAACCCAACTCACAGTGGAAATTCGGATTTGTAGAAACACAGAGATGCCAGAAAATCAACCCACTTAAAACTAGTGTTAACATCCCCCTTCTTTTGTCTCTTGGCTTCAGTCTTCTCTGGTTTTAAGCACTGATGGATGCTGAGCAGTGGCTGCAGCAGTGGAGGGGTGAGAGAGCTGATGCTGTTTCTTTCCAGGGCTGTAAAGAGGAGCCACTTCTTGCTGCATCCCACAACAAGGGACACTCTAACTGATTGCAAAAAGAGTTAAGTGTACTTAGCACCTTGGTAGATGAGGGCTAAGGTGGGTAATAGTGGTGGCAGAAGTAGCTGCTTGGGAAACAATTTAATTAATAAAAATGTAAGAAACAAAAAGGTCAAGCCTTGCCTCTGCTGTGCTGCATTTAATCTGCACATGTAGATAGGACTTCAGCCTCCCGGGTGTTGTTTTTTTTTAGCTGGCACATTTCCCCAAACATGATAACATTTCTTAACTTTAGTGGATGACATTTTGTAATATGTTTAAGGATCTGTAATATTTTATGCTTACAGCTTTTTGCAATTGTTGTTCCAATATGGCACTGATGCCAGTATTAAAGTTTAATATGATTAGAAAGCTCAATTGTATAACCAAGGGGTTATACTCTTTATCTATTCTAATCTGATTAAAAGGTTTCTCTTCAGTAGCTTTCCACAATCACTTTATAGCAAGACCTGGGAGCAAAGCCACCAGCATTTTGGTTTGCCCCAGACCAAATGAAATACCAAATGTGTTCCTCAATTGCTTACTTCATTCCTTACCATACAAAGCTGTGTCCAAACTGCAAACCTGGCTCATTTGGCTTTAGTGGGGCTGCTCACTGAGAAACGGCTTATGGAACCGGTCAGATGGCCAGGCTTGCACTGAGCCTTAAGGTTCAATACCTGCCTGTTTAGGAGCAGAAAAAAGGCATTTTGGGTCTTGCTGCCTGGTGGTTTTGCAGCATCGTACACTATGGGGGTAAAACAGAGCTGCTACATGTACCCCCTACACAGCAGAGGTTACTCTGTGTGCTGAGTCCATAATGTTAGCAGGCCTAGCTCCGAGACCACAGATGGAGAGTGCTCCTGCTATGTTTACATCAACCCGTCCATCTGCATCTTAAAAAGGAGGGGGTGCTTGTTCTGCAGACCACCTCCCTGCAAGACCTCCAAGACTGAGTCACCTCTGGGACCACTGATGCCCATGGAGCTGAAGCTGGTATTCGTCCCTGTGGCAGGCTGCTGTGGGATGCAAAGCGTCCTCAATGCCATTATTTCTTCTCTCTAAACCTAAGTCATGGTCTCTACTGCTGGTTGCTGACTCTAGACAGAAAGTTTAGAGAGACAAATGAAGTATCTTCAGATTTCACTTCACTGGCATGCTGTGATGCAGAATCAGGATGTTCCTCCCATGAAGATCCAGCACACACAGATGACCAAGTCCACCACCCTACACAAAACACATGGATTTCTTTTAAAGCAATTCAACTATTCATAACCCACTAACTACTGCAAGGACTAAGAATACAGGCTCTGGGCAACTTGACTGCAAATCATTAAGAAATCGCTTTTAGACTCATTCTAGCATTGCAGACATCTAAAGATAGAGCACATTTGCCTGCAGTAGATGGCGATGGGAACTGATAACCAGGAGGCTCAAGTTTCAGCTGTAAAACTGACGTTTCCAGCAAGACTGTCTCCTTGCATCAAATCTCTGCTGTGAAAATATCCTCTGGCTGATCCGTAACCAGCTGGCATTGAGGGAGAAAGAGGAAACGCTACTTGTGGCAAAGTACCATAAGGCACAGATCTTACCTCCACTTTAGAAACACTTCTCAGCACCATGACTACTGGTGAAACAGCTGGTACATCACCCTGGTGGGATGAGCATGCCCTCAGACCCATTTTGTACATTCACTAACTGCAATTCATGATAAACCACGGCAGGAAAAAAAAATCTTTAAACTGAGTATGCATTGAGCTACACCGTATGTTTTGCAAAGAGTGAGACAATACTTGGAGTTATTACAATGTGTAGAATGAACTTTTATTTTCATTCATCCTTCATTAATACCATACAATTAGATAGCAATATCTGGAAAAAAAATAAACTTGAAATAATTTAAAACAGAAGGCACAGAAAACCAAACCCAACTACGCAGCTACAAGAGAAAGGGGAAAAATGTTTCAGGAAGCGAATTTATTCCAAAAAGTTTTGTCGCTAAATATTCTGATCAAAAGCTACAGCACACAGAAACAAAACTACACAGTATAAGCTAACCCATGCTTTTGTTACATATAACATATAAAAGGAAAAAAAATTCTAGAAATATTTTTGCAGGATTCTGAATGAAAAGTGTAATTTTTAAAAGAAAAAATATTAAATCTAGTACGTATGTCAAAAACTTCCCTAAAGCCTACACTAAGATGTACTTTACAAAAAAGTCTGCATTAAGGGCAAAGCATACAGTTAAACACCACCTGGGGATGGAAGAAAACTGGTTCTCAAATCAGTTAAGAGTATCAAATAAATTTGGTGTCTGTTTCAGAAACAAGGATTCTCACTACAGTAATATACTGGAGAGGACATTCTTTTGTATTTTAATATTATGAAATTAAACTGACAGTATATGTTACAAAGAGGAATAAACCCACTTCATTTATATGAGATCTTTACCTTTTCTTTTTTTTTTTGCAAAAGAGTAACTTTATTTCTTTTGAAAACAAAGCTACTGGAATTAATGACATGCGATAATATGCCCCAATATTATACCAGCTAAGTCTGAAAATAAAGCTCATGCTTCACAATTGAAATATGCTGTGACTCTCAAATACATTCTCTGGTAATTAATAATACAATACAGAGGTCGTTCAGAAGATCAGTTCCAGTTGTGAACCTGGTTTATAAATGAAGCTCTTTTTCAAATATTGAGAACATTGACAACACACAGGGTTAGCTCCAGGTCAGCACAATTTTTTCTGTGCTCCACCCATCTTTTCTTACACAAATGTGTGCTTAGCCTGCAAATATAATGGAAAGGCAAAGTCTAGAAGTTACAGGTTGGTTTGTAAAAATACTAAATGCAATCCAAGACAAACAGTATTACTGACAACTTAATAGCAGGTGCTCTCTAAAGGAAAAAAAAAGATAAATCCTGAAATGCAAAAAGATTGTTTCAGCATTTGATATCAAGGCATTTGCACATTTGTCAGGAGGTGACAGAGTTAAGAGTGAACTTTGCAGCTTACTTTGCAGTTGGACGTGAAATCAAAGAGCATTCCTTCTAGCCTGCCCACCTGTAAACCATAACATATGGTTTCTTAATAGCTTGCTTTTTTCCCTGGAAATAATTCTCTCATTTAGAAAGTACAAGTCAAAGTATTGTTTCCACACTTGAATAAAGACAGCTGACAACTACAATAGAAACAGTAAAAATGATCTTCATAAAAATGTTCATCAAAATTCTCTGACATAGCAAAACATTCATTTGTAAAGTAAAGTCTAATACTGCAAGCCATTTACTCAAAGGCGACCTTGGGCACATGTATTCTTGCCAGCATTGCAACGGTAATTACTTCCATATTTCTTGTCATTATAGGGTACAAACACTGTAATATAATAAAGTTTCCTAACAAAGAGTCCAATTATTGCACTTTATAAAAATTCCAGTAATATCAGGCTTTTGTCCTATTTTTCTATGGATACTGATGCCCTGCAAGAAAAATTTGGGGGACCAAGTAATTTCTGATGAGTAAGGTGGAATATTTGAATCAGTCTGAAATATGGAATCAAAAATGGAAAGGCTTACAAAATGAAGAGATGTACCTTTGGAAATAGGTTTTGATTCATAGCAGCAGGTAAATGTGTCATTCTGGTACTGACACATGTTCTCTTTGCAGGGGAGAGCGGGCACATGAATATTATGTTCATATATCACATACAACTTGAGGACTGTGCAGAGAAACCCAAAGGACCGCTAAGTTCATCTTCTGCTGACTCTACAAGCCTGATGGGATAAGCTCAATGACAACCATACTGGAGTGGGAGTTTCTCTGTGAGCTCGTGTACATTTGCATTTGTGTCAGCAATAGACATAGCAAACAGAAATAGCTATTTCAGGATGGAAAAATACATAGAGGAAGTCTGAGAGGCCCGTAAAAAAGGAAAATACAGCAGTTTTGGCCCTGCTTATAACCAGCTGTATCAATAGGGAAAAAAAGATAGAGAAGGTTTTTGTGCCAGCTATCTAGAAAAAGACGCTGCTTGAACTGAAGTGATTCACACATCTATATGAGGCTTCCAGGCCAGCAAATCACAGTTAAAGTCACTTTGTTCCTCTGCTCCTTCAGCATGGGAACGAGTGCAGAATGGCTCATTCCAACCGTGGACAGTCCATTTACAGCAACGATCATATCACCACACCTAAAAAACACAAAAAGAAAAAGACCCCACATTATGAACCCTGCTCTGCAGTAATTTGCACACACCAACAAACAGCCCTTCACTGCTTGTATCAGTCTGGAAGTAAAGCTAAAATTGAAACCCCCTGGGTTTTTGAAGTCTGTCCTACTACTGAAAGATGTCCCTGCTCATTGCAGGAGTGCTGGACTAAATGACCTTTAAAAGGTCCCTTCCAGCTTTAAAACTGTTCTAAGATGCGATGAAACTCATCTGGGAAATTCCCAAACTGCTAAATTTCAATTCTAATACAAAGATAGTTTTGCATTAAGAACTAACCTGTAGGGAAATGTGAAAAGAGCGAGTTGGAAAGACCTGATGGAGTCAAGAGAAGATACAGATGTAGCATGTGCATGACAGAAAGATTTCTGTTTGTTTGTATGGATTATAACACATTTACACCAAACATGCCTTTACCCGTAGGAGGTGTAAGTAAAGATACTTGTGGTTACCAACCAACCACATTCTAACTGAGAACCTTGTTTTCAGTGGCTTATGGTTTTGTCAAATATAACCATTTGGCTTGAAATCTCCCTTGGCAGATGGTTCAACTAAGAAGTTGTAGCATCTCTGCATTTTGAAATGGAGAAGAGGAATTCTGGAGGGTGCTGTTTGCTGGCCCTGAGAAAACTGACCTCAAAGAGTTCAGTTTTGTTTTTTAGAAGCTCATGAGAAACATCAAAAAAGCACCTAGGTTCTTCCTATATGAGCATATTTGACCTCCAGACATCTCTTCTTTGTGACTTTGAGTGTGTTTTTGACCTTCCCCAAAGCAGTTGAACATGACTCGGGAGATCAAACAGGACTTTTCCTGAAACTCATCTTCCAGCTACTGAAGGCACCAAAACAGATGGTGGAAAGGTGCTCTCCTGAGCTCTCCCAGTGCCCTCTGCTAGGGCAGAGCAGAGGAAGAGGATGCAGTGTGACCAGGCAAATGCGCATTTAAAAGTCCTTCTCTGTCTGAACCCCATCACCCCACAGTGCTGCAGTTCATCGAGTGGCATCTCACTCAACCAGCCTTTCTGCTGCAGTAATTTCACCTTCTGTAGATCATATAAACAGAAAACTGTCTAAACTATTCAGTTGTGAAGTTATTTACTCCCTTCCTGTCTAGCCTAACAAAATATTTAAATAATTTAAACAAAACAGAACAGCTTTAAGGAGACTCCCCCCACAGTAGCTCAAGGTGCAGATTCTAAGGAGCTCTCCCTTCTTATGGCCCATTTTTAAATCTATATCCTAAGTGAGACAGTACATTTGAACAGAGGGTACTATATCACAGTATAACACAAGAGCATCTTTTCTGTTCTTTATAAGGGGCTAAATGTGACCACAACAACTCTTCCCTTCTTCTTAGGAATGATGCTTGAGATTCCATTTGTGAATACTTCTACTTATAAAGTACCCAATCTGAAATTATTTACTTTGAGCTGAACCAAGATCTTTACTTTAATCCAAACTGTTCCACAGCTGGAAAAAAATAGTCATTTTGGTTTCAGCCAAGTTATTTTTTCATTTCTTTATTTAGTCATTGAACTGAAAAAATCAATTACTGTCAAGGCTCTAGGCATAAGCACATTTTTTTTCTTAAGTTACTCTGTAAGTAAATCTACATGTAAAAATCATGCCACGAAACTTCAAGTTCAATTCTTGACTGCCACCTTCATACTATCAAGTTTATGAACAAGAGGAACTTTAATAAGAATTTTAAATCCTAGTTCTGAACTAATCCTACACAAGGCTATCTGGGTATCAAGACATGTATCTGGATGCTAGACCTGGGGGCTGCATCCAAACATCATGTGTAAGTACAACCATACAATCTTTAAAGTCAGAAAGGACCTCAGGAAGTCTACAGTCCACCTTCTGCTACAAGCAAGGTCTGCTGTAAGATGTCACCAGGACTCTCATGGCTTTAACCATTTAAGTCTCAAACTTCTAAGGTCAGAGACCATGCAACTTATGCCACTGCCTGACTAACCCCACAGGGAAACAGCTTCTCCTTATAACCAGTCTTGAGTTCTTTTGTTCAGCTAGTGCCCGTTGTCTCTCATCCTCTTGCCCTGCGTCACTGAAAACCCTGGGCTCTGGCTTCTTGATAATCTTCTTGTAAGTACTGGAAGGGGCTGTTAGCTCCTCTCCTTGCGGGGCAAGTACTCCAACTCCCACCACCTCAGGGGGCTCTGCTGAACTTGTTTCATTTATTAGGGACTTTCCTGCCAACTAATGACTCTCAGGGCATTGCCATGGGGACTTGATTTCCTAGCAACCTTTTCAGAAATATTTTTCATCTACTTTCTTGCCCTTCCATTAAAGCAGCACCACCCATTTTCAGTACCACGGTTTCCTGCAGTGGCTTCAGAAGGTTATACGAAAGGATAAAGCAGTTTTCCCCACTTTACAGAAGTAAGTTCTAATTTCTAGCTGTTCTCCAGGAAGACAAAAGCTAGCTAGTTCTGCACACATGCGTTGCATAATCTCTCTTGGCCTAAAGAAGAGTTCTGCAGGGAGATGGAGACAGTCAGTAACATCAGCACAGCAGCTTGGGAGGAGCACAGGAGATGGCAGAGGTGCCAGCACAACCATCCCCTCTGACAGATACCCCTTCCCCAGCAGAAACACCCCTGCATCACACTCCTCAGCAAGGCAAAGCACTACTGAGCTGCATGATCCCCCAGCACAAGATCCTACAGTGTTCTTCCTTAAGCAATTAGTTGCACCAGCACAAAGCTATTGAGAAGTGGTTTATTGTTGCTACTGTCATTACTATTAATATTTCTACCACTATTACTTGAGCTTACTTTAATCTTCCATCAAAGTATGCAGGAGTTCCAAGAACAATGGTTTTAATGAAGAAAGGCTGGTTTGTGTGGTTCTCCTCGTAGCCACCGACGATGCTGAATCCCCAGCTCCCTAAATTGCTCCGCCGCAGTACTACGTCATGGCAGCTATGTAGGCAGCTGTGGAATGGAAGCACAGGATAGCAAGAGAAAAAGCTGTGTACAATTTTACAGGAGGCACAACATCTGCTGTCTCGTCATTACCACTGTGCTAAGCGTGGAAGAGAAGGGGAAGGGTGGTGATTAGACTTCTGTTCCCAGAGTAATTTTGCAATATTCAAACAAGTTACCAAAAAACCCCATAATTTTGAGACAGAAAAGTGTTTTATAAGAAATAATGCAGTGCTATAACAATTAACTCTGTAAACTGACAGTAACAGAATAGCATTTTAGGGCTTTCACAGGTGGCAACAATGTGGGTGGAAAATTGATACCTGATGTGTTTAGTTTGCAAGTCAGAAAATGCAGAGTGTTTTTCTTCCACCCCCAGTCAGTTTAGGCTTTTTTCCACTTTAAGTAAAAATTAAAATCCCATACACAGTCTTTGTTACCTCTGAACTGATGCATCACCAGTAATGAAAATATAAATGACTAACCATTTTATTACACAGACATAAATAATTCAGATCACACTTCACTAACTGTACTGCTATGTTTTCTCCCCTAGTGAAAACTAATTCTTGCCAGTGAAGTTGAGAATTACTGCAATTAAACAAACAACCTCAAAACCGCCCCAAAACACAGAAATTAACTTCTGAGTAAAAAGAGATCAAGTTCTTTAGTGATGTTCAACACTTTAAGAACAGCAGCACAATGCATAGCATGACTTTAGGAGCTGCACATGGGCATCTGTGGCACAGAAGAAATAAACTACTGCTGAAGCATGGAAAGGAGTACATTTACCAAAACTGACAGCCATTTATTCAGATGAGGTAACTCACTTATACTTGAATAGAAATTAATTGACAGTTAAACTACAAAAAGAAGTGAAATCTCTGGAGGCCCAATGCATAGCTAGTTCTGCTGTCTTTGGCTGCATTCTGCTACCAATCTGTCTGGTTCTTGTTGTGGTTTTATACTTAGAGTACAGACCTGGTAACTCTATCAGAGGGAAAGGAATTACCCTGCATTCCCTGACCGAAGTTAATAAAACTATTTGCTCTAGCAAAAACTCCTCTTGATAGCAAGCAATGCCAAAATGAGCCTATAGCTGCAGCCATATGAGAGTGAAAAACTCAAGAGTACAAATGAAACACAGGGATGTCCAGCAGATTGCAGATTAGTCAACGGAAGGGAGCTCGCTGAAAACCTTGAAGAGTTTTGTGTTTGACAGAGATTGGTAGTGGATTCTTGAAAAATAAATGATGGGGATTTGTAACTCTGGGCTCTCATCTGTGATCACACAGTTACAGTCTTGACAAGAGACATGTCAAGAGTATCAGAATGGCCAAAGTCTGATCTAGTATTCTAAAGCAAGATATTTGGCCTCCTAAATTTAGGTAGCAAATTAGCAAAGAGACACATGGGCGTATATTTTGCATTTTTATTAATGACTGCTCTGGTTTTACATACTCTACAGAAAATCATTATATGACTAAACAATATAAAGGGTGAATTGTGTTTAATAAGAAGATGCCGCATGGGTATTCACTATGGTTTGTGAAGGGATAAGCCCAGTCTATTCATCTTTGAGTTTCCCAAGGAAACATTGCTCCAGTCTGCTTTGTATATATATCTGCCAACCGAATATAGCTGAGGTGGTCAGGCAGGCAGAAATAAGGGCAGATGTGCTGCAAGTAATAAGGTCTCTGCTTCTTTATCTCTCTCGGACTTAGCCTAAAAGAGCTAACTAATTACTCGGTCGATTAATTCCATACCTTGGAAGTCCCAGCCACATGACCCACGATGGTGACCAGCTGGCATCATATTCATTTTCACTGATGGTACTCAATTGCTCTTCATTAGCCTGGGGCTGTTCTTCTACAATCTGGACTTCCAGAGCTTTCAGGGCAACTACAGAAGAGGCAGCACTAGCTTTCAGCATGGCCACTGCCTCACTGTGACTCAGGTTGGTCAGATCAATGCCATTGATGTTCAGCAGCACATCCCCTGTTCAAAGGCACAAGGGAGAACACATCAGTCTGACCGTCCTTCCTACTCACAGCACCTCCCATGCCAGGGTCTCATTTCATACTGTATTTTTGGGACCTGAATCTGAACTAACAGACCAAAAATGTAGCTCTGAAGCATTATACTGTCAGTTTGAAACATTAATGTATTCAACAATTAAGCTGGATCAGTATAATTTATTTCCACATAAAACACCAAATATTTTATGGTGTATTGCCCTGAAAATTTGAAATAGAAATTACCTAAGCATCTCACCAGCTTGGCTGCAACTGCTACTGCAGATGCCAGGACATAGTTGTTTCCAGTGGTGGATCTCAGGTTCACCCTAACCTTAAAAGGGAAGGAAGACCGATGGAAGAAATAATACAGGAACCTCAAAGTAACCAATTTTTGTAGATAAGCAGGGTTCCACAGTGCATTTTAAGTCATCTGGTTTTGCTTGTTACTTGGGAGAAAAAAACGGAATTCAAAATCTTCTGGAAAGTTTGGTACAAAATCCAGTTAATTTAAAGCAAGAAACTGAGTATCTCTATGAAGATAATCTGGAAAGAGTATAAAAGCCACTAAAGAAATTGCCACAATTTTGATTTCATTTCAGAATATTTTTAAAAAGCCTAAGGATGAAAACAACGTTACTAAATACCCAAGTAGTGATAATCTCCTTTCTCACACAATGTCTTACCAACAAAAGCCAGAAAAAACAAAGCAAAAGTGCAAACACCTGGGTCACATTTGGAAAGTGACTCAGTTTTTAATAGGTTTTTCCTCCCAGTAGCTGCTGTGGCTACTTTAATGTTACACAATGAGAGAACAATAGTGGTTCTTCTATCAAGTGTGTTTTTCATAGTAGTACAGAAAAAGAAAGCATACCTGCTGGTATGTGGGTGTAAATCTCCCTCTTTCAGAAGCATATAAGGATGCTCCCACACTGTTCTTTTTAAATGTACAATCTGTGAAGTTGTTTTCCTAAATTTCTTTCCTAAAACATTCTGTAATTCTGCGAACTGTGAATCGCAGAGATATTATAGGCAGTCTTTGTTTCTTGTATGACATAATACATTTTAATCATCAAATCCTTTGCTATGAATCATGCAGGACTGCCTTCACCTATGCTGAGTCTAACCTCCACCTCCTTGTTCCCTTTTGCAAAGCCAAGGAACAAGAGCAGGCGCCGCAGCATGCCTGAAAACTGGAAAATCCAAGCTGTCCCAGAGAACAAGAAAGCATTTGGGAATCAGGATCAATACCGATGTGGCTTCTGGGGAAGCATGGGTAAGTTGTGGCCTGTCATCAGAACATCTCTGCTGTTCAGATATTATCCTGGGGAGCAGACATTACTTGGGCAGAGATGTGGTCCAGCCCACTAAATTCAACACAAAACTAGGGTGTGTGCGCTACAGAGCAAAGTGTCACACCAGAGCCTCAGCTCAGGGGATTACGGTCAGCTTTAAAGAATTTAACCAGGCATTTCCTGGTTCTTACCAACTTCCCCTGCTATAATGCTCTAAACATCCCCTTCCCAGAAAAGGTGGAAGCATGATACTAAATACTCTATTTCCATTACTGAATCATGAAGAAAAGCATCCATAAGCATTTTCCTACACCTGTGGAAACACTTTTTGACACCACCTGACTCCAGAGAATCTAGTCACCAAAAAGCAATGAGAGGTCACAAGTGCCACCAGGGAAGCCAAACCCCACCTCGTTTAATCCTGCCATCTCTTGCCAAACACCCGTGAGGCTGTACACTTGTCACAAAGATGGGCAGTTCGCCACTTTTGCTGCCTCTGCCTCCTGCCACTGTCATTCCCAGAGATTCATGTGGCTCTTTTTTCACAGTAATGTGCTTTTCTTGGCATGTAACACACTGGGAGAGATCCTGTTTGACAAAGATAAATAACACTGTTAAAACTAAGGAAAACATCCGACCAACCAAAACCCAAACCCCAGAACAAAACACAACTAAATACACCCCAAAGCTACACTTTTGCACTTTAACAGAACAGTTTAAAAGGACTAAATAGTGGAAATCAGCTTTGTCTGGATTTCCTCCAGATCAGACCACCCCCCTCCCATCCCACACCCTGAAAAAAACTCAAACCAAACAAAAAAAATTAAACCCAACAAAACCCTCATGCATGTAGATACTTAAATATAGATAGAAAAGTTTATAAAGGCCCATCTTGAAAATTTCAGTCTAGTTTTTCTTAACATCCTACACTGGATCAAGCTAAATTTTAGGACTGCATTAAAAATCTGTATCATCAAAAGACTGGAGACAAACCAGAAACAAATCTTTTGATGTCCTGGTGAACATCAGCATTACTTCATTTGTCAGCAGAATATATCCCAGAACTACAAAGAAGCTCCTAAGAAATGAAAACACATGTGTTTTCATGATGACGAGACCCTTTGAAGCCCTTATACATCATGTTCTCTTTTGCAATTGATATGTAGACCCTCCCAGAGCATAAACTAAGACCAATTGATGCTAATAGCTCCTAATGGTTAGACAGACTCCCTAAGGATTACAACAAAAACTCAAAATTGAAGCAAGAAGACATCTTGTATTTAATTTTCTGATACCTGAATGATAAAGTTTAGCCTGTATTTAGTTTTGTCTAGTCAAAAAGATCAAAACCTGAATCAAAGTAAATTTCATTTGCTGATGCCTTTCCTCTTCAGGCTATTTAGTGAAACATTCAAACCACTGCACATACACCTGTAGTAGCACTTAAATGGACAGAACACTTGCAAGGAATCCAAAATAACAGAATAAATAGCCTGGGAGATTCTTCCAACTATAAAGATATAAATATTTCCCTGCTTTCTCTTGCAACATTGTCTTTTTCAACTTCCAATGCCATGTGCTCCTTCTGACTGACTTTGATTCTCTTATACATGCTAATCAGGTATGTAGCTATATGTAAACATAAAAAACATAGCTTATAAAGAAAGTTCCTTCTTAAGCCTTCAGGTTTTAGGACGTCCTGGTTTCTGCCACGCAATTTTAAGCCACAAGGCTTCTGAAGTGCAGGTTAATGAGA
The DNA here is from genome assembly GCA_035047845.1 of Dendrocincla fuliginosa. NCBI lineage: Eukaryota > Metazoa > Chordata > Aves > Passeriformes > Dendrocolaptidae > Dendrocincla > Dendrocincla fuliginosa. Next base: position 46,795,667 of record JAWWMO010000001.1, read on the forward strand.
GAGAGAGAGACAAAGATAAAATACAAGAAACACAGGAAATGTCCACTTGCCAGTCACATGGGACTTCCCACTTTGAAAGAGCCCATGGATAGTACTAATACATGAGGGAAATCTGCCAACAGATCAACTTTGGAACTGTGGTATGAGCACAACCCATGCTGGCACATGGAAAGTGGGTTCAAGCTCTGATATCAATGAGCTGCAATCATTGTGTTGGTATGGCCCAGTGTTGTGGTGAGTACTAACAGACACAGTATTTAAGAGCCTCACTTTTGTCCCTCAGGAGGAAGACAACCTTCCAGAGCCTCATTTGTTTTTTTCTGAAATGACCCAAACTTTTTAAAAGAAAATACTATCAAACACATGTAAATCCTCCCAACAGAAGTATGACATGAAATAGTAATGCCAATAGAATGGACATGGTCATCATGGCAATTATTTCACAAAAGCAACTTCTTAACAGTGAGAAGTCATATTTTTCTAACTACAGAAATATCTCAAGCACAGGCTTTATTCCTGCAGGCTTCCCAGATAATTTGAAACTAGTTTCATGAAAAGCTCTTCATTTTGCCTTTCTCTTCCCGCTTGAGACCATGCAGAACTCAGCAGTCTTGCAGCCAGGACTGTTGACTCATGGAGGAGATGACACATCCCTCCAACATGCTCTTTATAAGCTGGATGGTGAACACCACACCTTCTGTCCTTGCTGGTTGAAGCCAGCACAGCGCCAACAAAAACATAACATTCTTGAATGACAGCTCTTCCATGCAGGAATAACACATGAGCCACTGTATTAGATGAGGTCTAACAACTAGTGCTGTATGAGCTCACAGAAGTTGCTTCTTCCACTGCAGTCAGCAAATCCAAAAACATACTGAAAACCTGTTGTGTACCTTTTATTCCCACTCCAGACACGATGCAGGGCTTGAATACTTGGAAAACATCACCTTTTTTTTCATTAAGTAAAAAAGAAGGTATAATCCTTTCTTCTAGTTTTGCCTTCCTACACACTTAGACCATCTCATGAGTAAAATGTATTTATACCTCCCAGAAGGAGAAACACCAACCTTATGCGAGTTGGGTCTGCTGTGAAACAGCTGCTGTGACTGATGTTGGTATGAGTTGCTGTTGTGAGTCCCGGTGTCTCGGATAATACTGACTGTCTGTGACTTCAGGGGTCTAGAGATGATCAAATTCACTCTCTCCCCACTAGCCTGTTGAATACATAAGACAAAGTCATCAAGTTTGATAGGATATTATCAGAGAGGCAGGAAAACATGACAAAATGTGAAACAAGACAACAGCAGAACCTGTTTTCCAGGTTCTGCTTAGACTATACTGTTCCTTACTTACTTCTTTTTACAATTTCCCCCAAAATGGAGGGGATATTAACACTCCTCCTTCCCCTTTGATGTTAAACTTACATCAAGTGGAAATCCTTTGTCAAAAGGACCATTTCTCACTTTGTGTTAAAAAGCTTCAAACATTTTTCACCCCATTCCATTTGCAGACTCTGTGAACTTCAGCAACACACAGCAATAAATGGAAGAAACATGATGGCTCCAAGATCTGCAGATTTTGGTCAAAAGCTCTGAATGCCTCTAGTACTTCCCAAAGACACTCCCAAGAAAGACACCATACATGAGTAGACCACCAAATTCTGGATTTTGGGGAATATCAGGAGACTCAGTTGCCAGATGTTAAAAAAAACATGAACTCCTATTCCTGCAAAACCACACCTCAATAGATAGAGAGAAGTTACTCAATGTCAAATTCTGATCACTCTATACAAAAATTGTGAAATTGAAATGAGACAATACCCAAGATCATTGTTATTTTCCTTTCACTGCAAGGAAAGCTCTTGAGATTATTCCCGAAGAAAGTATCTACTACTCATTAGAGTTCTACATGTGGTGCTGGGTTAGGCAAAGATGATGGCACTGGACTGCAAGAACCTACTACTAGTATGTTCCAACTTTCCTAAAAAGAGAGCAATTTTCACAAACATCCTATCAGCAGGAAGTAGCAAAGTGCTGTAGCTGTTTCCTTACAGACTGGGAGAAAGGCATGGAATGACAGTTTTCCTGTGGGAACAGGGAAGGGTCATATGTCACACTGCATCAAGCTTTGGAGAATATTTGTGTCCAGAGCAGAGCCAGACACTGGGAACAGTGCCTTTTTTGAACACTCAGAAAATGAGTTTTTCTGTGCAGAACTCATGAAAGACCTCTATTTGACTTCCAAGCTGCTACCTGTTGACTTAAAGAAGTTTGACAAATTGCTTTCTCATTTTAACTCAATTCCATGCACAAGCAAATCAATACAAAATAAAGCCCACTTTTATAGAGTTTACTGAGATTAAAATACAATACATACACGAATAGAATAATAATAATCCTTTCTTTTTTTTTTCCCTACTAAGCAGTAGGCTACAACAAGCTACTCTGCTTGGTCACATGAACCATCTCCTAACCTTCAAGCTGCATGCTAGGGAAGACTAACGCGCTTTTCACTTCTGAGGAGGTGAAGTTCATCTGCTAGGTGCCAAAGCAGACCCAGTTCTGCACTATTATTTCCAGAACATAAATCACCACAATGCACATCGCCACAGGCTTTTAGGCTATATCTGGGACAGACTTGACCCCAGGCTTTGCCCAAGAAATAAAGCCGAGCTAAGGGCTCAGGCAGGGAATGCCAATTACCTGTATAACCTGAGCAGCAAGCTCTGGTGTCCCATGCTTCAAGTCATGCCCATTAATTGCAAGTACGCGGTCGTTGCTGCAGAGCCTGCCATCCTGAGCAGCCAACCCCCCTTCCAGAAGGTCAAGAATAAAAACTCCCGGCTCATCCGTTCTGCGCACAAGCTTGATGCCGAGCTGCTCGCTGGAGTCGCGCTTGTGCAGCGTCACTTGGAAGCTGTCCTCCCGCAGGCAGCTGGGGGTGTCCCCGTGGTTGTGCGTGCGGCTGCCGAAACGCCTCTCCCTCAGCACCGTGAGGTGCAGCACCGAGCACGGCTGGGAAAGCACAGCTCGAGCGTGGTTGTGAGACACGTTGCTTATGTCAAAGCTATTGACCTGCAAAGCAACAACAAAACATCAGAATGATACTTTCACATATTTAGTTGTTCCTGGTTATGGAAATAAAGTCCTTTCCCAAGTGAATTCACTCACAAAACCAGTCTTAGAGCAGCCTACATATCTGACCCTATGAGGCTTCCTCTCTTGTCCTTCTGTCATCTCCTGCAAACTCACTCAATTGGTTGTTCAATTTAGGAATTTATTTTTAGGTTGGAAAAGACCCTTAACATCATCAAGTCCAACTATTAATCCAGCACTGTCAAGTCCACCACTAAACCATGTCCCCAAGTGCCACATCTACAAATCTTTCAAACACCTCCATGGATGGTGACTCCACCACTTCCCAGGGCAGCGTGCTCCAGTGCTTGACAACCCTTCCACAAAGAAATTTTTCCTATCCAACCTACACTTCCCCTGGTACAACTTTAGGCCTTTTCCCACAAAGGTGACCATGTCTAACAGTGAATACCCACTGCCATCAGAGGCCAAGGTTTTTGTCCTCATGGTCTCCTATACTTGTCTTCCTAAGATCTTTATGCTGTTTGCTCTCCAAGCCAAGAACTTTGCATATGCTTTCAGTGACAAGCCCAGCATCACTTAAAACTGTAAAATAATAGCTATAAAAAACCCACATCCAAATCACTGAAGCAAGCTTGTGTCTTACAATAAGCAGTACTTCCATAATGGAAAAAAAAAATTAAAAACTTGAAATCCAGAATAATGAAATTTGTTTATCAGGACTGTAGAGAAAAGTAGTTGTACTAATTCTCAAGTCTTAGCATGAACTTAAGAGATTTTCCACAGACTTCGACTAGGTCAGTTTCTAACTTATAACCTGTACCCCTCAAAATTCAGTTGTAAATGAAAAAGAGATTAAACTTTCTCTCCCTAAAACTGAAAATTGTGGTTTTTATGTGGCCCATTGAGAGAAAGATCAGTAATCTTCAGTCATTTCTTGCAGTATAAAAAATTGACAGTGCAAATGAGATTTGGCAGAAAACAGGAACACCACAAAAAATCAGCTGTGTTTGCCTTGTTCTATAACAAGGGGTTCAATGTTAACACAAACTTCATCCTTAGCATGTATTATTGTCCCTCAGAGGAGGAACCCCCACTCCATAATTTCAGCAGACAGAAACTAACACCAAATGGTCTATTACTATCTGCCTTACCTGAGCCTTTTAAGGCTCCCCACTACAACCTTAGTAAGTAAAAATACGAACTTGCAGCTTCTCGCCATCTAATAGCAATATTAGAACTTAAAACATACATGACGAGAGAGGACCTAGAAATCTGTGTACAACAGCTGCCACATTTACATCACACATCTGAGCTGAGGGGCTCCCAGAGGTCTGTGCCAAACCATCTGGCTGTGGTGGTTCCAGAATGGTGAAGGGGCCCTGTACCCTCACTGAGTCACCTCCAGCACAGCACCCAGCACAAAGCCACCACTACCACCAGCACCACGAGCTTGGACACCAAATCATGATCATGTCCTCCTCTGCTACTGCCCTGAGACAGGCTGTAACCATGGGCAAAGGGAAAAGGGGCATTGCTAAAAGAAATAACAATTAGAGCTGCCCCCCGCAAAAAACACTATGGCTCATCCACCAGAGCCCTTAAATGAAATCCAGTTTTATTTTTAGCTGTTGCTAGCTGAAGTAAATACATAAAATATGGAAGCACTCAAAGGGCACAGAAAAATATATGCAATAAAATGTAATTCTTCTTTCTACAAGGCAGTTCACAATTTCAGAATAAAACGGTCTTAGCATTTCTTGGGGAAAGAGATTCTCATCAGGACATGCTTAACATGAATTACAGTCACAGTCCAGCATAAAAAGGGACAATTTATAGAGCACTTTGGAAATATTAGGCACCTATCTATACCTTGCAGACAACATAAGCTTTTATGTAGCTGTTACTAAATGCTGTTCCCACACACCTTAAGAAGGTAATACTTCTTGTTTGACTGGGCAAGAAAATGCTGAGTTTCACCTCACAGTCCTTTCTGGCTTTCTTTTAGACCTTTACTGCTCATAAAAGTCCCTGAAGAGATTTTCAGAAATATTCCATCAAAGTGTGCACACCGAGCTGCATCTAATTGCACATAATTACAGACATCAGAGAATAAGCCTGGTCATTTTAACACAAGAGCTCAGCACCTATACAGGTAAATTCAAAGAAATAAAGGTATTGTAACTTTCAAAAAGTTTGGCTTTTACCCTCTCTGTCCTCCCTTGGCATGATAGGAGGACTCTCATGGACAGCTCTCTAACATCTGTAACATCTGCCAGCCCCACTGCTGGCATATTGATAGGGAAGACTCGCTGCAGTTTGTAAATTCCTGTTTACAGTCAATGTATTGCCATTTACTTCTTTGGAAACCATAATTGACACCTGCCTAAACAGCAGGAATTTCCAAAGCTTCACTAGAGCTCAAGCTCCCCATTCTGTTGACCTAGTAGAGCCCTTAGGAACAAAATAAATGAGGCAGCATTCAATCATTGTCTGCAATTACTTGTTCAAAAGACAATATTTTGGAAACCTCTTGGGTTGTTTCCTGGCCAGTCACTATGCTAACACTCCACAAGAGAAAAGAGGCATGTTTCTCAAAAGGGACTTTATTTTCTGAAGTGCAAACTGATTTCTTTCCAAGCATAACTAATCTGTTTAAGCTACTTCTATCAGCTTGATTTCAAAACAGTGAAACGAAGAAGGCTGATACTACTTTTGGACTGATCTTAGGCTGCCAGATCAAAAGCAAACATTCTTACTGAAGTAATTTTGAATTGACAGTAATACATTGTTTCAGGTAGAACGACTAAAAAAAGAAAAAAGCTGTAGGACTGTCCTGTTTATGCAGCACTCAGTTACTGCCATTCTTAAGTGTCCTATAAACAACCCATTCCCCAAACACAAAAATTAAAACTTCAAAATTAATAGAATTTGATCTTTTAATACTGTCTGTGCTAAACACTTAAAACCATAACAAAAATACATACTCAATCAAAAACAACTTACATTTTAATTTTGTTTACTTTTTTTTTTTTGGAAATACTTAGAGCATCTTGCTGTAAATCATGCCATTTAAGACTATCACTGAGTCTTTTATACATACTGAAAGGTGCAGGTCAACTGCCTAGCTTTTGGAAGGCAACAGTGAAGCTAGATTAAAATAACAGTTTAGATGACGCCAACCTTACAATCCACAAATGGCTTTTTACATAGGACAAATTACGCCAACTTGTTAGCCAGAAATAACCTTGAGTTCCTTTGAAATGCATGCATAAAGTTGAAATAAGGACCAAGTCCCACAACATTTAAAACCAGAAAAATAAACTGGTATTTTAAACATTGATAAGAGATGCTAAGGAGGAAAAAATTTCAGGGACTGGTCTGACAAACAACATAAAGCATGATAGCCAGGAGTACTAAAACAACAGGCTCTGCTCTGAATATTAATTTGCCTTCCAACTGATAATTGCAATGCTAACACTGAGACAACACAGTCTGACAAGGAAAATTTCCCATCTCATTTTAACAGCAGTTCTGCAAGGAGTGAATGGAAAGCAAGCAGAAAGAATACATAATTAGGTTCCATACTTGAAGTATTTGGTCTCCAGCAAGAAGTCTTCCATCTCTGGCAATGATCCCATCCCGATAAACCTCTTGAATGACAATGTTGATCAAAGGTGTTTCATTGCCACCCACTATGCTAATTCCTAATTCGATATAAGGATTGGACCGATGAATTTCAATAGTAGTGATCTCTCCTTCAGGCAAGGTAGGTGGCTGTTGATTTGCTGCCAATTATTTTTAAAAAGAAAGATGATTAATATCCTTTCCACTCCATTCACTTTCAATAAAACAAATCACCAAAGGATAATGCAAGACAGGCCACGAAACAATGGTTTAACAACAAACTAAAGCACTAATGGATTAGTTCCACTACTTGTTGAAACCCTGAGCTTGTTAGAAACAGCTAATGACTTAGTAGCATCCATGCTTCCTGAAATGGAGTCATTTGGATCAGGAAAGGATATTCTGAACCCTTTGGATCTCATCCTTTATAATAAATTTCATACATTGGGTCACTTGCAGATTTGCATTTGGTGATGACGATAAAAATGTATTTTAGGGGTTACCCCAGGGTAACATCTTCATCAACTGGTCTCACAACTGCACTAAAGCTGCTACTGAGTTACCAGGTCAAGGGAAGGAGCCCATTTCTGAAGCAAACATAGAGACAACTACAGAAGGAAAAGCAGGATGCTAAAGGATGGCAAATACAGAGGAGAAGGAAGGGGACAGGACCACCTTCCTCTGCGGTAAGGATCAGCACTTCCTCTCTAAAATCCCAGATGCTAGAGGTGTTACTGCTCGTTCGGTGCAGATGGATGCAGGAGTAACTCAGCTGCTTTTTTGCTCGAGCAGGACAGCACTCCATGTGTGGGAAGGCTGCTGATCCAGTTGGGGGCAAGGAGGAAAAGGGAAAAACAGATCTCATCTTAGTACACAACTTTTGTAATTTTACAGAAATTACACGCCTTCCATCTCACTGTGAGGCCAGTCCTATAAGTAGATTAACATGAACTGCACCATGACATGATAAATGATGATATAGCACCATCATATCTGGCAAACACACTGAAATATTTCTTCCTTCCTGTGACTTTATCCCCATTGTAAACCTACACATAACCGAAACCCACTAATATTTTTCCAGAAACTGCAAAAGAAAAGAGCCGAAGATGAAGATGCGCATTCACAGTTGGTAAGAGACAAGCTCTGACACCACAAATGTTTCCACATCTGATAAAAGAGACTTGAGAAGATAAGTGATGACATACTGTCTGCTACTGTGTTCTCCTCAAAAGGCGGATTGTCGATGCAGGGCTCATCTGTCCATGCGGGAAGGGTGGGCAAGGTAAAGCTCTGCTCAGCTGGCACTATTCCCTGATCTGCGTCCGGAGATAAACTGCTAGGTTGCTCCGTCCCACCGACACCACTCTCACCCTCTGCTTCTGTTTGCAGCTTGCTCGTTTTCCTTCTCTCCAGAGCAACCCTTCGATGCGAAGCCCCAGGACACCTGTGGAGACAATGTTTATACCACACTTCAAGCCTGCAGACATATTTGTAGCACAAAATACCCGAGCACTCCACTGAATGGAATTAGTCTTCTTCAAAGGCACAGCTTTAAACTCATCATAAAAAAAAAAAAACCAAAACACATTGAATTCTAAGGCCAAAATAAGTTTTAGTGGGCAGAAACCCAAGATAAGACTGACTTTTTCATAAAACTTCTGCTGTGCAGTTTTTTAGCCAGGAAATAAATGTGCTGTAACACCTTCTGAATGTGGACTTACTCTGTTAGAATGGTTTGGGTTGGAAAGAGTCTTTAAGACCACCTAGTTCCAAACCCTCTGCCATGGGCAAGGTCACCTTGTACTAGAAGGTGTATTTTGTACATTTCAGTTTCTGGAACATAACCTTGCTTAAAAGATTAAACAGGACTGGCAAAAAAGCCAAAACATGTAAGAGAAGCCCCATTCAAAGACACATTTGGAGACCCACTGAAGCAATCTCCTTTCACCTTAGTAAGCTAAGAGAATCAAGCATCATTTTCCTGGGGTCATTTGAGAAGGAAAGAGATGACAATTTTACCCATATTGCACTAATTGTGAACATAGTGAAAGAAAATTATGCTTGTCTAGGAGCTTGTATGAGAAGTTTAGGAAAACTTAACAGCTCTGCTTATCATCTCCTCTTGGACCAGTAGAAGGTGTTTCATCCCCATCCTGTCTCCTGTTTTTTCTGACTTCACACAGGAGGTAAAAGTTTTTGTCTTTCCTTATATAGCAATGGTTGCTCAGCATTTGATGCTTTTCACTATAAACTCATTTTTGTGAGTTCCTATTGTTCTTAATGCACTACTTTTTTTTTTTGCTTATGTTTAAAAGCCTACTACAGTTTATTGCAAAGAAGGGATACAGTGTTGCAAATTCATGGAAGGCCTTCATTTATCTAATAGTCTTGTATTTACATGTAGATAATTAGATGTGGACATCAATCTTACATCCGCCTCTGTGACAGTTTTGCCAGTGTCTGATATAACACTCCTTACAGTATTTGATGGCCTTAAAGCCCCTGCTTCTGAAGCTGCTGACCACCAAAAAACCCTCATAGTGTTGGAGTGTCACAAAAGAAGGAATCACATTCTTCAAAGGACACACTGTTTGGGAACTTGACAGATTGTCATAACAAAAGAAATTATTTGGCTTTGCAATGAAGGAAGAAATGTGTTAACAGAGTAAAAGACAGCAGAAGTCTAATGATATCCTAACATGTTAGACCATAACATTTTGAAAATTCCAATTCTGGTCTGACATTCTGTGAAAGGGGATTTGAGAATTATGTGGTTAGACTGTTTTAGCACAAGGGATTTTGAAGACAACCTGTTAAAGTTTTCAGGTCCAAAGAACATTGATAGACACCTGCTGAGCTGTCGTGACCCCCAGCCATGTTATACATACATAAAGTGATAGATATAGATATGTAAAAATCATTATATAGATGTATGCATATATATACACACATATAAAGTCTTGATATACACTGAATGAGAGAATGGTTTGGGCTAGAAGGGACCTTAAAAACCATCTAGTTCAAAACTTCAACTAGACCACGTTGCTCAGAGCCCCATCCAGCCTGGCCTTGAACACTTCAAGGGACGGGTGTTCACCTACAGCTTTTCAGGGTAACCTCTTCCAGTGCCTTACCACCATCACAATAAAGACTTTTTTCCTATTATCTAACTTAAATCTACCCTCTTTCAGTCTAAAGCTATTCTCCTTGACCTACTGCTTCATGCCCTTGCAAAAAACCCCTCTTCAGCTCTCTCATAGCCCTTTTAGGTACTGGAAGGTGCTATAAAGTCTCCCTGGAGCTGTCTCTTCTCCGTGTTTAGAAGAATAGCATAACTCAAATATTATCTAATATGCATAAAAACATACATTAGAGACAGTTCACATTATGACATGATGCATTTCAGAAAAACCTTCTTGGGGCTTTCCCCAAAGCAACTGCTGGGAATAGAGAGGAAAAAAAAAGGAAAGGAACGCTCTCCAACATCACTCACTTCTGCAGCAATACAGCAAGGGGTAAATGCTCTTTCAGAGAAAACCTCTTGCCTATTGGGAGCTCTGACAGATGCACTCTCCCACACCGATCCACAAGAATTTAGGGCAAAGCCATCCCAAGCTGCACATTCTTGCTGTCCCTGAACTACTCTGCTACAGGAGTGGCGATGTTTCAGCAAAGAAGTGAATGCACAGCTCAAAACTGACACTGTCAGGGACATGCTTCAATCCCACTGAGCCTGGACAGCAGAGTCCAGCCTTACAGACTACTTCAGTGAACCAGATACTCCCTTAGTTACCTTCTACCAAACCACTGTGCTGTTGACTCTGATTCAGCCAGCTCACGTGGCATGAGGAACGCATAGGACCTGGTGGTGGTGATGAAGTACACCTGACGATTTTATTTTTTTTTAAATGTATCAGACCAGGACAAGCACAAAACTCAGCCCTGGAAGTGTCCTATTTCTGTCAAAGCCTTCTAAACCACAGCCAGGTCCCCCTCCCTCCTTCACAGAACGTTCTCCCATCGTTACCTGGCAGATGATGAAAGTCGTCACACGAAATATAAATAGATTTAAGATTTATTTTTGCCAATGATGTTTAATTATCATTTCAAAGGCTAATATCAAGAAATGTAAAAAGCCTTCCCAGCACACCTACTCAGTTCAGTGGAATCCCTTTTGTGCAGCCCTGTATGGGGCAAAAAAGGGGGGAAACCCCCCAGATTCTTCCCCAAATTAACCAGTAATTGTAACACATTATGACTTTCAACTTGGTATAGGGCAACTGCACTGCCAGGAAAGTGGTCATCCAGTGGAGACATTAATTCATGGGATGCCAGTTCTTAGGGCTTTAAACACACTGTGCCTCCTACCGAGCAGCAAAGCCCAGTACTGGCATTCAAACACACCTATAAGGAGATTCTTCATTTCCACATGCAACATAAAAAGATTTTTATTGCGAGTAGGAACATATTATTCACAAACCGCAAAATCATATAGCAGCTGTAACAGTTAAAAAGAGCCAATAAACCTCTAAAGATGTACACCTTCACTAATACTGCTATTGTCAAATATCTGGGATAAAGAGCATTTTGGACTAAATCCTATAACAAGTTATGTATACAGATGGGCATCTTGTGATCAAAACAAGCTTTGAAGATTGTTTTCACAGGTACGGGAATCCATTCTCATAAAACAAATTACATAAGTAAGGGCTGAATTGAGACCGAAACATGTCTTACAGGAATTGGATTTCATATCTACCTACAAAGCCAGAATACCTTAGCTAGGAGCAAGAAGAAACACAGGAATGTTTTCTAGAACTTCCAGAAATTATTTAATTTCTTTCATAAATTAAGATGCTCAAGAGTAAGATTCCAACTCAAACTATCCTGTGATACTAAAACAAGCCAGCTAAAAAGCAAGTGAGTGATGTTATTTAACAGGAAACTTTAAGGGCATTTCTTTATGGGATGCGAAACAAGCTTCTGCTTATATTCATCAACTTCTTCCTCTCCCCACCTCAGCATCAGTTTTTGCTCAGTTCTGGATGGTCACGAAGTATAGCTTCAACCTTAAATTCCTCTTAATTCATATCAGACAGAGATGAAAAATGGGTCTTTTTTTGTTTTGTTTTTTTTTTTTTTTTTTTTTTTACAGCCAAGTGCTGTATTTCTCATTTAAAAGCTGACTTCTTGGAAAAGCAGCAGCAATCTCTCTTTGCTGATAAAAAGAGCTTTCATACAAAATTAAGATGTAGTTTACAGGTTATTTCTGTGAAATAACAGTAGGAGCTTGAAAAACACATTTGCTTGATGACTACTGAAAAGAAAGTATTCATTTTAACTTACGCCATCAGCTTCTGCCCTGTCTAGAGGTTTGATAAAAGCAAACATACTAAATAACCTCAAACCAGTTGCACTAAATCATTTTCCAAGCAGGACCTATATTTAAGCAAAGACTGCAGAGAAGCAACCCAAATGATTTTGCTATTGCTCATAAAACTTTGCCAGCAAAGTGACCTTAAGCAGTAATTCTGGCATGATTTACAGCTGCAATTCAAAGTAAAACCTGGTGCTGCTTTGAAAAGTTAAGTATCTGCATCTTGGTTTGTCTTTTGCTAGAGGAAAAAAATGGGGGGGTGAAAAAGAAGACAATAACTAGGAGTTATCTAGGTTTGGGAATCAGAAAAGACTCACGCAAAATTAAAAATGGTTTTGTTGCATAATTTTTTCTTCCAGCCAAGGATGTGAGAAGCTTACAAGGAGTCAAGTGGCTTTGGAGCAGAAAATAACCACAATTTCCCTCTGATATTTAGAAATGAAATTGGCACCTACTTTACTAAACGTTAACAAATTTTCTATTCCAAGCAACTGTGAAAAACCGTACAATATTACTCATAAGTTTTTTTTCTTTAAAATCAGGTGACATGCATTGTGTTTAACTTTGAAAACCACAGTTTGCAAGTGAACGCAATGAAACTCATAGTTTGATAAATCAAGAATATTTTCTTTATGCAACGAGTGCAATTAGTGATCCTGAAGTAATCAAGTTTGTGTCTCATGCCTCTCACCTCCTTGTTGGAGCATCTTGCAGTAACCTTATACTCTGAGGCACCTGGTGCATATGACGACAATTTCTTCCAGCTTTTTATGCCCAAATGGACCAATTAGAACAACAGTGGAAAACACAAGTGTGAAGGTTTTTAGATAGTGAAAACTAACAAACCATACTGCATTTCTTAGAAATACAAACCAGCTCATGTAAAGGCTTACTGAGATTGGTTTATATTAATCCATGCTGACAATTACAACACTACTAAATTTTATATTTCTTTCCTAAATGTAACGATCAGTAGTAGAATTTTACTTTATACACTAATCCATATGGAATCAATTTGCAACTACACAGTTGCTGGCATCATTTATGTCAGCAAAGATAATTTACAGGTGTTCAGATGTTTGCAAATAAACTTAATTGAAAACTGTAAATCACCATATACTCAAAATGCATATCAGCATCCCAAGACAACAGAAGGAATTGAAAATGAGCAGCCTTCTGCAACTGAAAGCCTTTTTTCCAGCCAACAAACAGGAAAAGCCTGTGACTCAGCTCACTCTGATTTCATAATAACCTTGTGCATTAAGTAAATGAATATTTCATGTATACCTAAAGAGGGCACATACAGTGCTCCATGTATAAATAAATTACGTGACCCTGCTGTAAACAGCCCTGATATCATTCAAAGGGATATGAACCAAGAAAAAAAGGACTAAAGAGGTGAAGGATATGACAGTGGGAAACCAGAAGATGAATAAAATATTTAGCAGTAGTCTTGCTAGCATTTTGCCTTTTATTAAAATCAGATTGGTTTAATATTAGAATTATAAATAAACCAAACAATTAGGCTTCCTCACCATGCTCAAGTCACCATATAGATCAGAAATTAGTTGCCAGAAGGAAACAAGCAAGAGCCTAAGTTAACATGGAAACCACAGGGAGACATAAAAAACAAAAAACCCCAAACAAACAAAAAAACCAATAACCACACCCCACTCCCCCCCAAAAAACCCCAACCAAACAAAAAAAACCCCAAAAACCAAAACCAAACAAACCAAAAACCCCACCTAGAGAGAAAGGCTCCTCATTAGCCCCCACACCTCCCTGATGTGGATACCACACTAATCCAACCAACAAAACCCAGGCAGCCTCAGGCTCATCACAGTCTGCAGGGCTGCTATATGTTCTGCATGCCCAGGCTCTGAATCCCCAGAAGCCCTTAGGATGTGAGGAAGTAGGAACAGGGCATCCTGGAAATATGAATGTGACCAAACTGTTTCCAAGGCTGGTAGTGGCTGTCCTCTTGCCTTCTCTGTAGAGCACTTGCCTGCAAGCACACCCACACCATGCCTGACCCTCCATCTCCTCTGCAACATCACTCTTCACCCTAAGATGGTCTTCAAAAGTATCCAAATGGACAAAGAACAAGACTTGAAAAGAAGTCCATGGGGCAGGCCCATGCACCTCCCAAATGAACCTTTCTGCCTGGGTGGTCACCAGATTGTTGCTGGACCAGACTGAGGACAGGCAAAGGAGGCCCATCAGTCTCAAGAGGTACCCTGTCCATCTGTTTACCTCAAACCAGAATCAATTCTGACATAATGATTCCTGATAAAGGTGAGTTTAACACGGTCATAAATGCTTCTGCAAGTGGAGAATACACAACCACCACCTAATCAACCTATGCCAGTACTGGACCATTACAAAACTTTTTTCCCCCCTAAACCCTGAATTAAATCTTCTTTTCCTATTGCACTTCCTCTTCACAGTCAGACTTTGCACATCTCTAATTTTTCCCTCCCTCAGCCTTTTTTCCCCCACCATAATCAACCCCAATTTAATTTTTTTTTTTGACCAAATAATTTTTTCAGACCTCTAATAAATCACATCATTCTCTCTATGGCTATATCCAAGCAGTCTTCACTATTTTCTGGTGTGATGTACCAAACAGGGTAATTCAGTGCTCTAGACACACATAGTCACAGACCGACCATTTCCTACAGTGATTCCTCACACTCCTACTGTGAATTTAAAAGCCACCACCAACTCTCTCCACCATTCTGTCCCCAGTTTCTACTGCTGCACAAACTGGCCTAGTAAGTGTGTAAGGAGCATGCAATACAAGCACCTGCATTGCTCACCTGTTTTTAAGATGTGCTGCAAGGTCACATCGCTGCATGACTTCCTGACACACGGAGGAAAAGGGGCACAAAACAAATAGCTTGTCTAACAGTTTATGAACAAGGATGCTGGATTTTTTGCAAAGTTTAAAATGGAGTCTTTTTCGATCCAGCGGGCAGAAGTCCTTCTCCTGCAGAAAGTTCCTTAGGCACTTGTAGCAGAAAGTGTGTCCACAGGGAGTGTCCAACGGCTGCAACAAGGGCTGAAGGCAAATGTGACAGACCAAGTCATCATCCACTTCGTTCTGGTAGTTGTAGAGATGGTTCTCCCTTGTCCAGTGTTGCTGGCCACACTCAAAGCACAGAGGGTTCAAGGAGGCATTCTGTTCCACTGCTGCCATGTCGTCACCTGTAGTCCCCATTTTACAACTAAGAAGGCTGACAGATTCTCCTCCTCCTCTTCCTCCTCATAGAATGGGGTTGCTCACGTAAAGCTCCCAGGGAAAGCAACTTCTTCCAGGGTGACTTATGCTCTTCAATCAAGTGTCATTTTCTGCAACAAATAAAGAAATACAAATGATTCATTTTGCATGAAATATGAAAATTCTTTTCAAAACATTTGACTCATGGTTTACTGAAACAAAACAGCAAGATAGATTAGGGGAATATTCCTGTTTTCTGTAAGTCTATCATAGAAGAGATCAACCAAAAAATCTACAAGTACAATTCCTTTTACAACACAAACATTTCGTGGCTCTGTAACAGCTGCTGCACTGCACAGTTTTCACCTGCAAGATGACCAGTTTGTGACAGCAAGGACACCGCATTATGCAATGTCACACTAGAAGCATGCAATTAGCATCTGGCACAAAAATATCCTATTGTGGAATAATGGTTATATGACGAAGTAATTAAATGTATTCTTTAATATGAGATTATTATTTTAATCCGGTTCTACTCTCTTTTTAGGATTTTGACTATATAGAATATTACATTATTAGTAAAGTTCTAAGTAACACTGCATTAAAAATAACAGCAAAGGGCTTAGCCTGTTCCTTCCATTAGTAATATTGCATATATGCCACCACTTACTTTTCAGGTTTTCTCTGTGGGTTGCTACACAGTAAGGGCAGATTCTATCCAATATGCCCCACTTGATTTAGTGAAGAGGCCAGCAATAAATACATGGAATAAAATAATCATACGAAGCTACTGGTTTCAAACAACTTGAAAAATCCTGTTTCGCTTTTTATCTAACAAAGTTACAGCAGACTCAATTTGACAATAAAAGGACTGTAGGTCTGTCACTGCAGGATTTATTTTCTAAACTTTTTATGTTATTAAACTTTGGCCCTCTTAAAATAGCTGCCTGGTCAGGAAATTGTGCAGCCATCAGTCTGCAATTTCCAACACAAAATCCTTATCCCTCCCAAACTTATTTATCCTTATCTCCCTTACCGAATCACATTGCTTGACAATCATAACAGGATGATTTAGAACATAAAACAAATTTTCTCACAGTATTAAGAGACCTCCATATTTGTTAGTTTTGGTAAATGTTGTCATTGGCAGGGGGTGGGGGAAGTCAAATTTGAGCAATGCTTATTTTGTGCCTAAATTCTTAATTGCAATTCATCATGTAACACTGATGACAGACACTTACTCTCTTCTAGCAGAGTAGCAGCAAGCATACAAAGGAAAACTAGTAGTCTAGCTACCAGTCCATCACTTTTATTTTTAGCTGCTGAAACGTAGTACTAAATATATATTCTGAAATTCATGTGGAACACATGCGTTTCACCATGTCTTACTGTTTAAGAGAGTCCCTGTTTTGTTTTTTGCCCCTTAACCTCACACAGCCAAGCACAAGACTTAGAGCACATTTTACAAGGATTATTATATCCTTTGACGCAAAAAGGATTAAATAGTAATTTGTAATCCGGGCTTCTATTCTGCCATGGAAATTGATGCTCATCGTTGCCCTGTCTCATAGTAGATAATATGCACCTTCTGGAAAGGATTTCACGAGGGAAGAGCACAGCAGTTCTTTGTTGCTGAAGACTAAGAATGCAAAATGAGACCCCAAAAGAGATTAGTCAAAAAACAGTCTTAAACGTATTATGTAAGAGCTCAAAGACTGGAGAGCAGATAAGGAGAGCAGTGCACGAGGCCCTCGTGCTCAAACCGCAGCTCTCTCGCTCTGCATTTGTGCTGGTGGATTAATGCAAAAGGGATGAGACCCATCTAATGGCTGTTCTTTATGTAATGCAAAATAAACCAGATAAATGCTCTAGAAAAACACTGCACTGATTTGCAACTTTACCAAATTATTTTGCTGTTCGGGGCACCAGGAAAGGAACACGTGGCGTGTGCTGTATTGTACTTGGGATTACCTGCAACACCAGCAGTCAGGGCAGAGGAAAGGGACATGCAGAGGAGGCAGCAAAAGCCATTTTATGAGTGTGTTGTCCAAATGGTAGACCCATGGACTATGACCAGCACTCTTATTCCTTCTCCACATAACCCAGGTCCCAAGAAAGGACTAAGTCCCACAATCAGCAAGGCTACAGAAAAACCCAGGGACCATTCTGTGTACTGCTACTATGGAGCTCCAGTTACTGATCCCTGACAACGAACATCCTGAATTCACCTTCGGAAGGTGTCTGGCATTTCGACCCTTTGAAGTCTATATAACTCACATGGCAGCATGTGACAAAGCCCCAAGCAATGTCATACAGTAAATACACCCATGAGATACTTTGACCCATACAACTTGCTAAGGTCAAAGATACTTGCGACCCCTCTTTTGTAAGGCTGTAATTAAATCCTTTTGTGTGTTAAAAACTTAAATAGCTTACTATAAATCTCTAACAAAAAGTAAAACCAGAGAAGTTATTGAGCAATTGGACAATCACTGCTATGTTAAAAATTCTCATGACAAGGCTCCTCTCTTAGGAAATGAACATCCAGAGACAGGCTGCATTTACTGAAATCACAAGAGCTTGTCCTCAGTGAAACACAGGCAGTTTCTCCATGTCCCTTCACCACAGCAGGTGAGCAGACACACCTGCTCCTACAACTAACCAGTCCCAGAGTCTGAACTGCTGCTGTTGCAGGGACAAGTGCCCTCAGCTGTGCTTTGCTGCAGAGGTGCCACTCCAGGCCAGGGGCAGGCTGTTCCTGCTGACAGCTGACATTGTCTCTAGTCAGTCCTCAGTGCTGTCAGTGCCCTGTTAGCTTAAACCACTGATAAACACAACATAAACTAACCCCACTGCCTTTTCTGCAGCTGATGTTACCACCTTTCCACAACCACTCTGCCTGCAGAGCTGTGGAAGAAATAGAGGATTACAACATGAAGATTTAAAAGAAAAAAAGAACCCCACTGCCAACAAAAACCCCACTCAAGAAAAATAAATAAATCAATTTAAAAAATATATACCGCCTGTGCCTCCCCACCCCCAAAATAATAATAAATTTAAAAAAAAAAATCAAGATTTCTGTACTTTCACACTGTTGTCTGCTTTCTTCACTGCTGTGCTGTACTTGGGGCAAGCCCATTCCATGCCCTAGGAATCACTCACCAGGATTTGTATTGATCATATACCGTGGTTACCTAATTATCAGTGTAAAGACTTTTTACTGTCCGTTCCCAGTGCAAAATATCAAATTATTTACAGAGTCCACAAACACAGTATTTGTAGTCTGAGCAACAGTTGGGATGGCAGACAAGGTCTAAATTTCACTGATGTAAAGCACTATTCCTCTGAAATCCACAATACTGGAGTACTCCCATTTATTATACCCTACTTCAACCCTCTTTCTGCATCCCTTATATTATTTGCTGTATCTCTTATCACAGTAGATCACCAGCTTCACAGGATGATAACAGCTCAGGAAGGCTGTAAACAGGAAAAATAGCCAGAATTATAAAAAACATGAAGTGGATAAAAGAGCCAGCCAGGCCTGTTATTCAAGTCATATAATTCCCTAGAAAATAATTCTCCCAGGACTTCATTAAACCAGTCAAATAGTGCAGGTGGTGCCCTGCTTTCAGTTTTAAATCACAATCCACTTGGGAACTGGGCAAGACTGGACATCCAACTGTGCAAATTTTTATTTTAGTTTTTTTAAGTGGAGTGTGCTCGAGAGTGATTTTTAGACTGAAAAAGACAGCCTTATCCTTAGGCCTTCTCTAGTTCTGATTTATTGATTGAACTAACATTCTCTGGAGAAGCTTACACATTTTTACAAAAGCATAAGATGTCAGGCTTTACACCTACATCAGATTTCACAATGTTTATTCCTTCTGCCCGAATGGGCTCTATTAAAAAACCCAAACAAACCACAAGTAAACTGGAATTGTAGCAATAATTTAGCCTTTCTACTGGGTTGTCTTTATATAAGTCACAAATAATTAGCACTAGTTCCAGTTTGAAGTTAATGGAAATATGTATTTTGCAATTAATGCTCTCAGAGATTTAAGTATTCTATTTCTAAATTATCTCATTAAAATCCTAGAGATTTAGAGCCCATTAACTGACTGTTCAAAATTTTACAAAACCCCTGAGTATTCCCCAGAAGCAAACAACATTGTAAAATAACCATCTTACCGACCAATCTCTTTAAAAGTTATCTTTAATATACCAGAATTTCTTATTTTGTTTACAAATGCCTATGCAATTTTCTCAACCAAAAACAAAGGTCAAAGGAATACCCTTAGATGAATGATAGCCCTGTTCCTTTGCTGGACTCTGCTGTCCCATAACGGCTGGGATGTACCTAACAACTCCCTACACCAGAATGGACATATTCACACTGATCATTGAATCAGTGGTTAATTTCCCCTGCGTAACTGTCCATCTGTATTTGCGCTCGACTAAAGGCCACCAGGCATTGGCTGCTTCTCCTCCTCATTTCAGAAGGCTCAAAATTTTGCTGCCTCCTGGCAGCATGGAAATGCCTCAACAAATCCCTCTGCAGTGTGGAAAGGGAGGGTATGGAAAAAATTCTAACAGCTATGGTGAAACTTTCACGTGACACTACATTCAGGCAGTCCTTTCCTGATCAGTCAGATTTGACCTTGCAAGGCAACACGTAACACATACTGATCAATAACTTTGAACAACAATACGTCATCACCCTGGATTTCAGGAAAGGTTAATTTTAAAATGTCACAGGATTTCCAAAGTCTATTCTCCATGGTCAATGGCACAAAAGCACCTAAGCTAGCTAGGAAGGGCCCCATGACAGCCAAATGCCCCTGCCTTATTCAAAAGCCAGGGCTGTGAACAGGATTTCTGAGCAATCAGGACTGGATCGACATAGGCCCCAGGGGAGGGAAACTAGACAGTGGTTACATCCATTGCTTAAAACCACATCATAACATTAATTAAACATTAGCTCTTAGTTCCCACTCCAGTATTCTTCACAGGAATTACAGCATCAGGCTGATGATTAGTAACAGTTCTCAAAGCAGACCCCAGCTTGAGTGGAAGAATAAAAGATAGAAGAAACTAATAAAACACATAATGAGAATAAATAGCTATCAAACAGCACTAGAAGGGAAAAGAGTTATTCCCCACCTTCCAATAAGCATGACCTAGCTCATGAGGTACAATCTCTGCTTTAATATTAAAGCCATACAGCAAACAAGTGAAGCAGTACTAGCAACGTGTATTGACTTTACAATATCCATGTTAATTATACTGATATCTGAGGGCTACACTGACTTCAAACCCCAAACCCCAATTCAATCCTAGTCCAAGTTTATGAGACAGTAATCCCGTTAAGACTCTTCCTCTTTTGAAAATGCAAATGAAAGTGTTGTCATAGAATGGCACCTGGCAGCTCAAAGTCAAGACAAAAAAACTACCAGAGATGCACAGGGCACAGCAATTAGCCTGGGGCAGTTTTCTGCTAAAGCTGCAGCCAGTCACCACATGCCAATTACCCAATGCACCTATTTTTTTTATGCTGATGAGCAACCCTTTTCCATGTTTTTAAGTTGTTCAGCGGAGCGATTGGAACTTTTATATTCAAACTAAATAATATTGTGCCTGAATGGTGACTTTGTTCCACTTAACCACAACCAAGCAACGCTGGGTTTGCAGTAAAGCCACCTCTCCACAGTTTATTATTTTTGCCTCTGTGCTAGCCTTTTTGTTCCATCAAAGGAATGCCCTCACAAACAAGGTGTCAGCCCTACATCAGGTTATGATGGCATCACCACTGCAAAGGCAGCAGGTCAACAGTTCTCCTTCCCCGCCCCTGGGGTGAGGGTTTTTACACTCAATTCCTTAAAAAAACGTGCACATGCACTCCCCTTGCTGAGTATTTTCACAATACCGCATTTTTCAAGAATGCAAAACGAAACCCTGCTTAAATCTGACAAATAAGGGCGTTTGGGAAAAGTAACAGGACTGTAAGTTGTGTTTGGTATTTGTACAGGGCTGTGTTTCCGTGGCAACTGGGGGGCCACAGGCTTTAATAACCATTGCAACATTAAGGGCTCCCAGCGTACATCAGGGTGTGAGACATGCTGCCAGGGGTGAGACTGGCAGGAGGAATGTCCGCGCTGCCCTCTCTGCCCCATGGCTGCCTACAGAGGTTTAGAGGATCCAAGCAACCATTACACCAGGGAACAAAGTGATGTACAGAGTGGGGAAACCGAGGGTAAACACAAGACTGACCACTCTCAAGAGAGATGATGGGTGACACCCACCTCACAAAACCAGTATCTCAAAACCAGGAATGCCTGACATCAGGGTATGACAGGAGGAAAGAGAGGGACACAGTGCCCAGTGATAAAACAAGTGGCCAGAAGGTTTTGCTCAAACATGCAAAGATCATCCTGCAGCCATCTTCTACGGCACAAATGGAATGGCTTCTATTTTGGGACAAGGAGATTAAAATAGCTTTACTTTAGTCAAATTGGTCTCGAGTGAGACAGGGAAGATGAGGACTGTGACTGTATGGAGGTCATTGCAATGAAATATCCATTCTTTATACCTAATACAGAGCTACAGCTGATAAATCATCTCAGAATAGAAGAAAGGGAGACAAGAGTATGAATCTTTAACGAAGATACATCTACACATCCACAGATTAAATTTTGCATATTCCTACTGAACAAGAGTAGTGCTGAAAAAGGAGGAAGTAGGACACACAAGCCAAGTCAGATGAGAGCAGCCCAGGTTTGGATGGCTGGTCAGCTCTCCTGGTCTGTGGGAAGCACAAGCTCCGCTGGAGAAGAATGAACTTCAACTTGTACCCTCTCCTCTGCAGGCACAGCAGCCACTGCTGTCCACCCCAATTGAAGCGTTGCTCACAAGGACTTCCCTTCTCTGCCATCCTGTTTCACAAGAGATGTGGGAACTGCCTTTACAACTTGTGAGAAGATCCATTTTCTATAGATACATTAAATTTTCTGCTAAGTGGAAAGAGAAGTGCCTATTTCTAGGGGCTAACCCTGCTTGGTGTCAGAAGCCACTGCACCACAGGAACCCCCAAATACAGGGCAAGCATCCGGAAACTCAAGATATACCCAGGTCCCTCAACAACTAAGCAGGTCGGCAACTTTCAGGCCTAAGAATATAAAAAAAATCTGCAAGAAACTTCCTTCAAGTTTCTAAACCTATTTCCAGGTTTTTGCAGCAGTGAACAAAATAAATAAAAAGCAGCAAAATGAAATGAAAGCAAAAATAACACACACTTACCTGTCAGGAGACCCGAAGACAAATTTCCTTCCTAGTGCAAAGAAAATAAGGAAAGCAGTATCTAATTACACCTGTGCGTAACAGGTGGGCTTTTATATCCAGTAGAAGTGAAAAGAGTACCCCAACAGTCAAAAATCCATGACAAGGAGAAAATTAGCGAAGCTTTCTTCTCACTGATGGAGCAGAGGAGAAAGGCAAAAAAGAATAAAACATTTGCTTATCCGCCATGGGTATTTTTCTGCCGTGCAATCTGTCCACCAGCCCTTGCCATATGTGCCACCCTTTCTGTTCAGAGAGATGAAGGCAGCAGAAAGCTGTCCATCAAGATGCTAAACCTTCTGGAAAGCCCTCCCCTGCACACTTTGCCCTGAAAAGGGGACTTGTGTGGATGAACAGAAAACGCTTAACTAGATTAAACGTGGCTCATTCCTGGATAGGCACAGAGAGAATTTGATTTGATTAATTCTAATTTTAAAGAGTAGCAATTCAAAGAAACCAAAGGCATCAGAGAGCTATGTTCTCCTTTTCTGCTCTTCTGTATAACCAGTCCCCATCCCTACGGGTGTGCATGGAGGAAATTCAGGGAGACAGCACTGAGATTAATCACAAAATAGCTTTGATGACAGAGAGAAGCTGGGGGTGGAGGGGTGTAAAGGATAAAGGAACTTTCTGAATAGTTAAACTGCAGGACTTAACTATTTTCAGGGAGAAATGCCAGCCCATCTCTTCCTTCAGGCGTATGCCACCTTGCGTAACTTGTTACAGCTGGTTTCCCCCATCAAACACAACTTGAGTGATGGTGGAAAGCTATTTTCAAGGTAAACTATGCTGTTACTAAGCAGTTTTTTAGCTTAGCCACATCATGACAAAAATGAAGCTACCTCCTACTAAGCTGACAAAAAACTAACAATCTCTCTCAATACAAGCATTTCTAAGATCTGTGTAAGACAGAGCCAAGAAGACACTGTTTAGAGACAGCTCAGATAAATGATAAGCCTCACGCTGTCCCTGTCCTGCAGGAAAGCAGGCAGAGTCCTCCGCAGGAGCAAGGGCCCATGGGCTGCACAGAACACATGACAACGCATGGCCAGAGGAACAAACTTGAAAGTACAGGAGAAGGAGTGCAGAGGATGAAGCTTGCAGCTTCAGCCTCCAGCCTCAACGTGCCAAACCCCAGCAGCTAAGGAGCATCACTTGGAGAGCAAAGGCAATTCCCTAAACTGGCTTGCCCTGTCTAGAGACTGCTTATTTTCTCCCTAATGAAAGAAAACAAATATCATAATAGTGGTCTCTCAAAAAAAAAAAAAAAAAAAAAAGAAGAAAATAAGAGCCTTCTTAATGCCATAGTCAAAGGAGTGTTTAACTCAGACTGCATCCATGCAGGCCAAATTAGAGACATGACTTGCCTGTGAGCAGCGACCGCCTCAGCTCCACAACCACCCCCAGCTTTGGGCACACAGAAAAGACAGAGCACGACATGTCTTCATGCTCTTTAATCTTTGTAAAGAATACCCCCATATTATTATTTTGTAGGATGCTTTTCAGAAAATAAAACTTTTGCATTGAAACTTTCTGCTTATGCTTCCTGTCACAACCCAACACATGTACTCTGTACAGATATTGAAAATAAATGGCTCAACACATCATCAGAATTTACATGCCAAGAACATGTTAGATCTAGAAGTTGTAGTCTTAAAATATACAAATGTTATCTTAAATAAAAACCATTTAAATACTTTATATGTAAACAGATATTTACATACACAGTAGACTAGTGCTTGATCTGGCGCTTCCAGACAGGATTCAGAGAGGAAAGTGGACGTTGAGTTGACTATGTAAAATCAAGTCTGGTTACAAGTATTTGACAGAGACAAAGAATACAGAAGCAAAGACTCAATTTGTTTTTAGTCCCACCATAGAATTAATATTCTCCACTTTTAATTACACAGCCACCAAGAAAGAGTGTGGACAACATTTGTTGAATGAAAAAAACCAAACATTTTTCCTGATACACTTCTCTATCTCCTAACCAAGTTTGCCAGCTGCTTATTTGAGTTACGTTTCCTATTAACTTGGCTGACTGCATGTTAAATACACACACACATATATATTTATGTATATATATGTAAAAACTCCTAGAATTTCACCACCTATTACATAGGGAGGATTTTACAATGTAGCTATTTATCTGCCTGAGGTGCAAAGTTTGCCTGCTACAGTGTGTCCTCTGAATCCTGTTAGAGGTCTCAGAAAGAAACTACTGTAGTGAGAACACTGTTGGAAAACAATCCTTTAAGATTCAAGTGAAAATGTTGGCAAAGACGCATAGCAGCACACAAGCAGCAGGCCAAGAGGTCCTGGTATGTATTCTCACATGAGTGACAGGGGCTAAATATTAAGCAGCAATCTCCTAACTCCCCCTTGCAGAATGAATAATGTGAGAAGGGAGAGCTGAACTGCTGCAACAGCAGTTCTGGCCATTTTCCTTGCTAGTCTTGTTCTCTTTGTTTAAGAGAAAATAACATTCCTAAAGAAAGGCAGACAAATGAAAACCAATACCTTCTAAGTGAGTAGTACAAACTGAACTAAAATCAAAGAAAAAAAATGACACTAAAGACAAGTAAGTGGCAGCATCTACGTAAAACATCAAACTGGCATAACAGATACTATATTAATAGAACTATAAATGAGGAAGTAGACTAGAATAAATTTGCTCATTAAAAGAGAGTTAAGTCCTCACAGAAGGCTACCAGCAAACAGGGGGAAAGCTCAGAAGTTTGCTAAGGTGGGCAGACATCAGAGCCCCAACCGCTATACTCAACTAGTGAACAAAAACTGAGTTGTTAAAAAAACAAATGCCTAGAATTATGAAAAAAAATGCATTTCAGTTCTTAGATACTTAATCACGATTTTGCAAAACATATGCAAGACATTTACTCATGTCACTAGGCAATTTTGATTCACCACATTTTGGGAAGAGAGTGGGAAAGGAGTGATGCACTAAAGAGCCCTGCCAGGGAAGATGTTCAGATTCCTAACTTTAGGTACCACTTTTC
The DNA here is from genome assembly GCA_035047845.1 of Dendrocincla fuliginosa. NCBI lineage: Eukaryota > Metazoa > Chordata > Aves > Passeriformes > Dendrocolaptidae > Dendrocincla > Dendrocincla fuliginosa. Next base: position 46,821,341 of record JAWWMO010000001.1, read on the forward strand.
TGCATCCATGGTCAGAATGGTTGCAGCAATAGAGGCCAACAGAAGCACACTGGACTGGGAAGGAGCCAACCTCTTCCTCCTCCTCCTCCTCCCCGTCCAATCTCTTCTCAGCACACTGAAATTTCGCATTTGAGATTCTGTGGGGGATGATAAAATTTTCCCTTCTTCATTTATTCTATGTATTCAACCCTTAAGAACTAGCTTTTAAAATACCAGTGTTGCTTTGAACAATATTACTTCCTTAGCAGTGCTTTTGGACAAAGGTCTTTTAAGAGGCAGACGACTCACCCTCTGGAGTACCCATCTTCATTGCACTCCTTAACCACAATACCCATTTTCCCAAACTAAGCACTTCTCAACAAGTTAGCCTAGGTTCACAGACATGAAAAATTCAAATTCTCTTTTATTTCTGTACTTCTTTTTTCACTCCCAACCCATGCTAAACACTTTCACTTGTTTTATGCCAGATATTTAGATGAAGTATTTTTTAAACTTTATAAACCTTTGTTTTTTTTTTTTAATTGCTATATTGTAAAAGAGCCAGAAACCATGACAGACAACACTCCTGCTGCACTGGGAGCTGTGCAAATGAACCCAAAGTATTACGGTGTCTCCAAGATAAGGACTCACATTCCCATGGGATATATTTCTTTTTCACAAAAAAGGGTGCAGTGCCGTACACAAAGATTATGAGATGCCAGAAATTCTACACAAATACCAGTGCTGCTATAGACACCTGCCTACCCTTCATACAGAAGAAGAAGCAGTAGTAGCTGTGTGGATAAGGCCAGGTTAGCATAATGCACTGGCACTAGCATGCAGTGGAGTGTTTGGAAATAGCATACTTCCAAGCTTCTCTGCTCCTACCAGCAACAATGAGGATTCAAGGAATTACTCAGAAGTTCACCTGCAAACTGCCTGTTTGTAAAATCCTGATCCTGTAAGAAGTAACTCAAACTTACCATCAAGTTCAGAGCAGTCCAGTGGCTCCCAGGAACAGAGCCTAGTGGGTCAAAGAGGCAATGTCATAAGTCATCTTCACTTGGCAGGGCTGCTAAGAAGCTAAGTAAAACCCAGAAAACAAGGGCACACTTTATCCTGAGAAGGGTCCCTTCTGCATCAAGCTTGTAATATAAGGAAGTATGAGGGAACCCCACAAAAAACAACAGTCTGCTCTATAGTTATTAGTTTCCAGATATACCTAGGCATTTGGGTCAGAAAACCAACTTTTCACACTTCTGTAAATAACTGTTTAATACTGCAATAAAAAATAGCCTTGATTTTCACTAAGAGTTTCACTTGAGAGTTAAGAAGCTAATAATTTCAATTTAATTAATCAAGAGGAGGACAAACAGGGTAATTAAAAGCCTTTATCCTGTACTTCATGTACAATCTGAAAACCAGAAGTACAGATAAGAACATTATGAGTTTCATTCAAAGGAGACATCTTACTTTAAAAGCAGCAGATTCAACTACAAACAACACTGTCTCTTACTATCAGTCATATAGGATGAGAATACACAAACAATAAATATTATCCCAGGTAACTAGTCTGCCTCCATACACTGAGTGACTATAAATAAAAGATATAGGGAGGACGGAGTCATGAAAAGGCCATCCTTGCTGCAGAATTTTAAGACAGAAAAGGTAAAACCTTTCATGGAACTAAGTTACACTAGAAAGCTTCTGCAATAATATAACATGCTTTGGCTAAAGGCAGTAATTTGCATTATTTCCCTTTGTAAACATCAAGACTAGAAATTTATGAACTCAGATTTACTGCTTGTCCATACAGACCAGTTTAACTGAACATTAAGTTTCAATAAAGTTAGAATCTGAACTGATACTTATTTTGCTGCTAAAGCATGTTGTGTTGCTCTAGCTTTAGCCAATCCTTACTACTAAATGGAATATAAACCAGAAGGGATTTACAAAGACTCTCATACATGAAAATAAATCACTGCACCTTTCCCATATCCAATAGAAGGTGTTTTTTTCTGGACACTGGATTCAGAGAACAGCACATTCACTGAGGCTCTGCCTGGCTGGAGACCCATGATTTCGACAACCCTCCTGACTCCCTTCAGACCTGCAAATGTAACCGAGGAGATGCTTTGGTTTTGAGATTCCTAACTAGCAGAAAACTGGGGGTCAAAGCATGCAATGGACTAGCTATAAAACCTTATCTCAAATAATTATTGTAAACATTGACACACAGTATGCTTAGGGTAAGAAAATAAACCAACAGAACCACCAAACCTCACCAACAATTTCAAATCTCCAACTAAAAAACCTCCTAACAGCCAGACCTGACACCTTACTTGCTCTCCCATTTTCCTCTCCCTCTCTTTCCTCTCCTCAAATCCTGGAAAAACAGCAAAATGGAAATTATTCTTTGGGACAAGCATTTCCACTTGAAAACATTAAGTGTAGTTATTTAAAAACATCTATACAACAACAAGTCCTGAAAGCAAAGAGATTTAGTAAAAACAAAAGAAACAAAAGCCTGAATAATCTTCAGTTGTTTTTCAGAAGTATATCATCCCTTTCTGATTTTTAAAAAGTCTTAATCAAAGGACTTGTGTTACTTAAAGTTTGCATGCACTGCACAGCACCCAGTGAAACGAGCAACCTTTTTTTGCAAGCTGGTTATAAAGGCTACCTGAAAGTTTACCAAGGTTTCTAGGGTGCCCATTGGAAAAACCTTACGGATAACAGTACAACTACTACTCCACACGTATCCTAGGAGACCAAAGAGATTTCGCATTTAAGAGCTTATTTCCCAGTCACCCTCTCAATACACATCTCATGCAATTATAAATAATACAAATAACTGCGAGAAAGGAGGACGCTGGTTTAATTTCAGCCAGAACATACACTGACCTCTGCTTGTATCTGCATAAATGTTGCATCTTATTTCACGTCTTCTTTCTCACCTTCTGACTAAAAAGATGCTATGTAAGATATCTTGTAATTCATGAAATGTGTTTTTAAACTTTAATTTTTACAACCGCGCAAAGAAATAATTTTTTTAATCTTTAAAAATTCACACACATACATGCAAATCACCACAAAGACCCTTTGTATTCAGACATGTGAAATCTAGATACCTGACCATGACATTTTGCAAAGCATTAATCTGCTAAAAACATCACATCAGAGAGCCATATAATTTAGGAAAAACCTCCAGAAAAGAGATTAGAAGAAAAAAAATTAAACAAAAAGCACAAACCAGTTAATTCAAGCGAGATTTGCTTTACACTTCATGTTTGAATAGCCTATGCAATTGAAACAAGCCGAATCAAAAGCATTCCCTTCATTTCTTGTTTGTAATTCTCATCACAGGGTCTAACCTGCAGTTAAGCACCCAGTCTCAGAAGAGGAGCAGCCTTAAAATGCCGAGTGGAGCGCCGGAAACACCCTGGTAGGATTCCTTGGCAGCCGGCACCCAGAACCTGTTACAAAACCTGCAACACAGAGCACAACAGCCCCTTCCCTTCATCACCTCTCTCATCTACATAGCCTTACCCTTCCATCCCAGTGGAGGTGAGGAAGGAGCACAGCACACCTGCCCAACATAAAGGAAAAGAAGAATATACTGTTGGCCTCCTGGAGGGGGGAATATCACATGACAACAGGGAACTTCAAGGAAAAAGGTTGTCGGCATGCCGGTATACACAAATTAATTCACCAGTGGGTAATTAAAACAGAGACAGTTCCTTCTATAACCACCAAGCACCTCTCAGGGTTTGATTTACTTAAAGCAGTAAATTAATCACCTAACCTCACACAAATATGAGTGAAGCCCTAACAGCTGTGGCTCAGCAAATACTAGCCAGAGCAGAAGCCAGGGTAAAAGATCTGCAGGCGCTCTCTTACACTGTGTCCTTTTCAAATCCTAAACCTAATATTAAAATTAACTGCAGGCTAAAATGTCGCCAGCAATTTCTCATGAATGCATAATGAAACGTTGCTACTACATCGAGCACATCACTGTTTTGTAAGCACACCCAGCTAGCGTGCACAGGCATCACACACACAGGAATACTTACAGTAACTCCATGCATATCAGGACATGTACAGGGTGTTTCAAGTCTCTGCTGTGCTCTCCATGTGTTATATGTTATAAATTTTATGTAAAGTAACACAATGTTTGTAAGAAAAACAACAAATTGGATTATATAACATTCTTTTTCCCACTCCTCTTTTAAGAAAATTCTGCTTTTTTTGAAAAAGAAAATGAAAGTGAAATTTTGAAACTGGTCTCAAAACTGTGCATACTTTCTGAAAAAAAAAATCTCAATTTCTGTATAGTATCGCAATACTAGAGGTATATTCAGTGCAGAAAGTCAATTTTACATCCTGAAATTGCTCAACTTTTGTCAATTAAAAAAGAAGGGGAAAAAAAAAGAGCATTGTTTTTCTTCAAATTAACTAAGTTCCTGGCTTTTTGAACACTAGATACACTGTATATTTGCAGATTCACAAATTACAAACTACTATCTTCCACAGCAGCTTTTATAAAGTCCAGTATATTGGACTTCAATAGCATCACTTGCAAATAGAATACTTTAGTGTTATTTGTCCCTTATACTTGACATAATACAAATGACATACAGGAGAATCTACATCCAGCTAAACGCGATAACCACCATATCCCTCATGAGACCATACTCTCCCTTCACTTAGTTCCATTAAGTGGATAAAAAAAATCCCAACACAAATCTACAAACACCACAATAAATCAGCAGTAGACAAGTATGCTCCAGTGGCAAAGGGTTCAGTTTGAGGTCTCAGCTGATGCTTCAGAAGACTTCAAGGTGGTCTTTATACTACTCTCCACTTGAGAAAACATGACTGCAAAGTAAATTACCCATATGAAAAAGTACTGAAACTGCTTTTCTTGACTTTCTTGGCTTGGCACGATCTTAAACAAACAGGCTTGGATAAACAGTATAATGAAGAGGACTGATGTTCTTCTGGTTCACAGGGGAGCTGAATGGCCTAGATGAGACATCACCCCTGATGAGACCACCACACCAGTTAAATAAATTGTCCAGCCAGAAGCAAGGCCCATTCTGCTCCTTCCCATTAGATAAAACCTGTGATGCTATTTCACAGACACAGAGAGCACTATGGAAACTTTTGACCTCTTACAGATACATTTCCAATGGCACTAAAATGACAATGCCTATGATACTTAGGCTGGGCTAGGGGCGTTTTCTTTGGGTTTTTACATTTACCTGTAATATACAATTTCACATAGAGAACCAATATAAACCAATCCTGGCTCCAGTCCTGACTAGAGCATTTCTTTGCCAGCACACCAATACATGGCCTTCCTTCAGCATGCATGTGCCATTAATTAAAATAAAATGATGGCTGTAAATTGCATTTGCTAAGATACCAAGATTTTTAACACAAGGATCTTAGCTGTATGAAACAGCATGGTGAAATGTTACACAGCAAAGGAAGGGGGTGTAACCCGAGCCCTCACTCTGCCACATGAAAGCTGCTCCCCAGCCCACTCCTGCTGCCACAAAGCTCCCTCTGAACCACCAAACACCAGCACTGCTCCTACTACTATGAAAATCAGAGGAGGAAAGACAAGATCTGACTGCTCAGCCAACAGGCTGAACCAGAACTCAGGGTTTGAGTCCTGAAAATGCCTTCAAGAGCCATGTCTTCAAAAGGCCTGAGTGGCTGAAGGAAGCATATTCTTCTCCTGAGTGATGAACCTATTCCCTCCAAAAAATTGGGTTTAACACACAGACTCTGCAGATTTAGTAGTACTCCGCAACAGGAAATTTAACATTTTAAAATTTCATTTCAGCTAAGTATGCCACACAATTGCAATGAGCAGATAAATAATGAGATTTTATGGGAAAGAAAGAAAAACCTATCACAAAACACTGCATCACACTAACCTCAAAAAAAAAAACCCCAGAAAACCCCCCGAAACCAAAACCAAACAAAAAACCCCACACCAAACAAACAAAAAATTTATTTCCAAAGGAAGGGGTAAACAACTTTTATCCTCATTAGAAAGTTGAGAAATGTGTACACCACCACTAAAATATAATTAATACACAGCTTTCAGAAGAGTCCAAAGGAGCAATTTAATTAACCACCCACTGATTTCATAAATGACAAGAACACACAAAGGTAATGGTACCTTATAATGGAAAATGTCCTGTTTATTTAGCTGAGCAATTGTGCTGTTCTACGTTGTGCATAAATATGAGGAAACACATTTTGAACTCATGACATTTTAACTTTGTAAGGTGTGACAGAACAACATACTGCCTGTGATACAGCCACTGTATACTCCACTTATTAAATACCTTTGCCCATGAAACTCAAAGTCACTGACAATCATAAAGGTCTTAACCTTTACAAACTCCTCTGACAAACTTTCTCCATGCCCTCCTCAGAAAAGCAGAAGAGGTGGGAGGAAAAAAAGCCACAATTTTACTGGTATGCTGCTTCAAACAAACTATTGCCTCATGCATGAACTTTGTTTATATCTGTAGTTCTCCCACTTTCATACAAAGAGATCCTCCCCAAGCCCCACAAAGTATTTCTGTTGACTATCTTCTAAACTCATTCTGCAATTTCTCATCCTTTTCCTTCACATGGGAAAAGCCTCTTTTCAGCTACTACATCCTTTATTAAAGCTATAGAGAAGCAGCTCTTGCCAATGTAGGAAAACAGTAAAACAAAATATGTGATAGGCTCTCCCTTGTTTTTTTTCATTGGACTTTCCAGGGATAAAGCTGAAAGGAATTAATATTCCTTTGTGCATTCATAAAACTCCAAATGCCTTTGTCTTGCTACATTACAACCATCAAAATCTATTTGACTGAACATGAAACAGAGCAACATCTGAATTTATGAGCTGTTCATCTCCCTATCTAGTGGACACACCAGAAGCATCCCAAAAAGACATGAAGAAGCTGAAGAGGGCCCAGAGAGGGGAAAGGTGATCAAAGGACTGAAAAGCCTACCATATGAGGAAAGGCTGAGAGAACTGGGTTTGTTCAGCCGTGAGAAAAGAAGGCTTAGGGGATACCTTATAACCGTGTTCCACTACTTAGAGTGGCTACAAAGAAGCCAGAGACTCCTATTTCACAAGGTGACACATTGAAAAGACAAGGGGTAATGGGTACAGGTCACCTTTGTGGAGATTCCAATTGGACACAAGAGGGACAATCAGCCAGTAGAATAGTCTGCCCATGAAAGTGGTGGAATCCTCAGTGCTAGACACTTGTACGATTCATCTGGACAGGGTGCTGGACCATCTTGTCTAATTGTGCTTTTGCCAAGAAAGGTTGGACCAGATGATTCTTGAGGTCGTTTTCCAACATGATATTCTATGATTCTATGATTTATACTTGCTTTGGGGCAGACATAATTTAAAATAACAGACTGAAGAGATTCTTCAGGCATAAAGGTCTCTGCTGCAAAGCTGATTGCCAGACAAGACTTTCCTCACAGGATTCACTAATATACCCTAAAATTATCCTCAGCAGTACAATACTGCAGCAGCAGGGCATACAAGGATGGATGTGACTACCTTGTACATTGGCCTCAGGATCTCTCATCCCACCTGTCCCCCCTACCAGCAGTCATGGAATGACATTAATGACTTTATGTAACATTGGCTCCCTGCCCACCTACTACAGGAAAAGCATTCCTTAATAGAAATTGTACCATCAAATGCTGATCCCAACAGCATCACTGTACAGTGTACCTACCTGAAGTGATTAGTTTGTGTGTACACATTGAATACACATTTCTGCAATTTTGCATCCAACAGTGAAATCTTTACCTAGTGGTATTAACTAGCCATGTTTACTGTTCCTGAGGGTTTTCCATCATTAGGTGTTTATGATATTTACTCAGCCTGTAGCAAACCATTACCAGACATACTGAGCTGTAATAGCTGCCTGTCAGCGAAGCCACCAGGCATGCAAACATCTTTAGAAAGTGATTAAACCTCCCATTCCTTCTATGCACTATGGTTTACTTACTAATTAGACAAGGAAAGAGAGTTCTTGAATAAATATCATAAAACAGCCACTAATTTTTTTTCAGTCTTTCTAGCTTTCATGTGTTAACATGTGCACTCACATAAGAAACCAGCAGGTCCCAGGTACCACCTGTGCCCCATACTCCAGCAACAGCACCTTTGGTTTCCTTGTTAATACTCCCTTTGGTGTCCTTCCTCAAAGGACTCTTAGGCACACCTCACTGAAAGGCTGAACACAGAGCTATTTTCCTGTGGCTAATCATGACAACTGCTTAGGATGCATTCACTCTGTGAAAATGGTTTAGATTTTCTGCTTCTAAATGTTATAGAAAATAAATTGCTTACATTGTAATATATTGTTCAGTTGCCTGCAGCTACCAAAATGGACTTATTTCTAATGTTTACTATTGCAATAAACTGTATCAGAAACTCTTACTTTCTTCCACACCACAAATTATTTTGAAAGAAAACCATGCTGCACAACTCTCAGCAAGAACTGCATTTACCCATCATATTCCTCCCCAACAACTGCACTTGAAGTTTCTTGAGTGGTCTTACCTGCAGCAAGAGCCCATCCACAGTGCACAGATCCCATGTGCTAAGTTAACTAGGTAAGAAGCATTAGAAAAGAGACCAACCACAGCTAGAAAAACCTTAATCATAAAAATACCTGTTAAAAGTGTTATGCTCTGCTGGGGAAAGCTCTCAAAGACAAATAGTGTTTTGTAGCTCCCCAGAAGTCACCTGGGATGCAGGACAGAAGGAAAGAAACAGAACTAGCATGGGAGAGGTCTGAATTTTTTACAAAACATCAGAATTTGCTGTTGAAGCAAGCAGAAATATCAGATCTTGAAGGTTACCTTCCTCCAAACTTTCCTGTACTGCTTGTTTCTTTTTAAGTCAGTTAAATGCTGCCTATTTCCTCTCCTACTGCTACGAAGATTATTTTTTCCTTTATAACAGCATTCTACCAAGTTCTCTGCTACACAAGTTTGAAGAGCTAAAGCTGAGGTGGTCTGCAGCTTATTTATGAAACTGGCCCTCACTATCTCCCCCAGCAGCCTGGAGGGACAAGAAACATCTGGCCGTCATCCCTCCTGCCTCCCAGTGATCCCCCAAGCCCACTTCTGTGGAGATGCAGAATGGATGCGACGAGATAAATTATTAAGTGATCAAAATACATACAGAAAAATAATTTAAGTATTACATAGGGGATGTAAGTAGTTTATTAATTGCATCTTGTAGATTAATTTCTAATTCCATTAGGTCATGGCACAGTGAAGTAATTTAAATCAGGGGATTTAACAGCACTTTGAATGAGTTTAATAATGCTAAAGCTTATTGCATATATTGAAGCATTTAACTCATAAGAGCTACTTTTTTCACTGTTTAGTAAAATTAGTTTAAAAATCAAATGTATTACCATTCCTGGTAGCGAGCTTTATTTAAATTTTCCAAGAATAATGAAAATAGACAATACCATTTCATGTTTAAATACAAATTAAACTTTAAGCTTAAAAGCACTCAACTAAACAAATCATACTGAAACCTCTACAAAATTAAGATTCTTTCAGTGCAGTAGTATTGCTCTTTTCCCTTCCTGCCCTCCCTGCCACCAAAGGCTTATGTTTGATTTCTGAAAAGCTTTTCTCCATTTGCTGGTGTTCTACCACACAACGCAATTTTGGAAGTGGCAGGTCTTGCCTTGAGCTTGAATCACTGTCATCAAAAATCCCATCCTTACAGAACTGCCTTCTCATTCTCAAGATTAGAATGAATAGAAAATAAGTTATTGTCCAAAGTGTTTTTTACGTTTCTCTGCACATCAGCAGTTTGACTACCTTAACATCGACAGGACAGCCTCTGCACAGGATCCACTTTCATACAATCCCACACATTATTCAACCCAGCAGCTCCATCAACATTTGTCACCTTTTGGCAAGTACCTGCTACTGAGTGCTTGCATTTCCAGAGGCTGTCCCATGGCTGCTGGTTGCATGAGCAACCTCCAGGGCAGCATTCACTAGCACCATCCCATTTCACATTTCTAGAGACCAGGAGAACACCCATGCTCAGCTTCCATGGCTCCACTGAAGTAACCTGTAGCTCACAAGACCAGAACTTTTATGCCATCTCCCTACATCTCTACCAGCATCACAGATAGAGGGTTATTTTCAAAATGTCTTACGTATGTGCATTACCTGGTTTTAATGAAATAAAAAAATGGAAAAATTTACTCAAAGAAAAATATGCAGACTATCTGCCATAGAACTGTCCTGGTAAACAACCTTAACATTCCTTAAGGACATAAATGTTCTTACACTCAATTTTCTGAATTGAGAGGAATCTGCTCTACTGCTACATTTCCTGAGTAATTTCTTACAGAAGAATTACAGTAAGAGTTGAGGAAAAATTTAGTTCTTTCCATGCCAAGGCCTGCACTCCCTTTGTGACTTTCATAAACTCAAGCATTGCTAGATTCATGTAAACCTCTTCAATAAATAAATAAAGCACCAAGAAATTTTTTATTACAGAATTACTTTGTGGTGTAACTACAATAGTACTTCTCCACTGCAATATTATGTTGTGCTACTAACTCAGAAGTTCACACCGTTTTCATTTCTTTATTACCAGCAGCAATCTAGGAAATGCTGCCATCAATAGTAAATCTACATGAAGTCACACTCCTCTGGTGCATTTTGTGCATAGCAATCAGTTCATAACACCACCCTGTGTTGTTTAAAATTCAGTTTATTCTTCAATTACTCTGCTAGCCTGACTCTAATTTATTGTATTTTCTGGTACATTTGATTTTGGATATTATGACATTCTGGCTCATGCCATTAGAGAGGAAACATAAAATGGTGAGGATGTCTAGGGACGTCTGAGAGCAAGACAGCGACAGCCTGGAAAATTAACAATATCACTGTCTGTGCTCAGCTAGACCTCTCCTGTGTTAGCACTATAAAAAATGTTAGCTCTATTTCTCCAGCATAGACTTGACACCCAGGAATAGCCTCAGAGGCACCGTAAAACCTCAGCTAGCGTGGCAGGCAGCTGGGGCAGCTGGGAGACTGGATGGAAGCCTCTGAGCCTGCCAAGGCAATTCAGCTGCAAAAGAAAGCAAACACCAGCTCTGTTGCTGCTTGGAGTCTACCAATGACACCAACAGTTCTAAAAGCCACTGATACTATACACATTGATTTTTTTTTCGCTGGTTTTGTTTTCTTTTTTTTCTTAGTCTTGCATTGTCTCAGTCCTAGCTACCATTTCTCTCTCCCAGCACCCAAGGTGAAATGTAAGGCAGCAGCCAGAAGCCTTCTCAGAGCATCTTTCTTGAGAATCTCCTGGCAGAAGGGAGGGCTTTTCCTCCCCCTCCAGCTTGGTGACCGACGCATTAACCTTCAGGGCACGCTGTCAGCCCCACCTGCTTACTCAGGCTTTTGCCAACAAGGGAAGCTCTCACCACACTGATTTGTCCTTCGAAGATGCATCCTCTTACACTAACTTCTTACTCCTCCCTACGACATTTGACGTTAGAACTCCTGAATCCAGAGGATGGAGGGTGAAACGTCGGACTCTTGTATTCACATCCGACCTTTTTCCCTACAACAGATTCTGACAACTTCAAACATGAAAAATGCTTATGTGCCTGCACAGCTTGCTCTGCCCCAAGAAATTTCATACTGGGTTCTGAAAAAATTTTTCTGTTTTTCAGGAAGTCTAAAGACAGCTTACCAAAAAAACACCCAAGAGTGAATGTTTTGCCAGGAAACCCAGGCAGGTAGGCCCATGAGAGGCTGCCAGCATTGGAAAGAACTCGCAGTGGGGGAAACATGGCTGGACCCAAATCCTTATTCATTATTTTGTTCTCCAGAAAAAAGCCAAGCGGACTAATTTTCCCCAAGAGGGTAATAAAGCTTTCCCCTGTCTTTAAACTGTCTTGTAGCTCAGGCAGTATTGCCGGCTCCCTCTAAACCTCATAAGCAGTAAGAATTTTACTAACAATGAAGTTGCTGCAACAGTTGCATTAAAAAGACGTTGCCAAAAATTACATGTAGCAATATTAAAACACGATGACTCAAGCTAATTTATAAAATGAAGCAATGACACGTTTTAGCTTACCCACTGCCTTACAGTTTTCTCAAGTCCCTTGATCCTATGTTGCAACCCAGCTGCTGCTTTCTTTTAAGAAGCCTTTTTTTCCCCCAGCAGCCCAATCCCATGCAAAGGATGGACACAAAAGGAAGTAGCATGAGGGATGCATAAGCATATTTCCACTGTTAGGCTGCTGGATTTCACACTTAGGAAACCCCACCAGAAGACAGTTACTGGTATGTGAGAAGTAAGGAGTACTTCTCATAAGTTTCATAAGTTACTATTATAACATATATATATATAAGTTACTATTATAACATACTTCCTAAGTTTCATCTTATGAAGACTGACGAAGTCAGAGAAAATCAGACCAGGTCATATTTAGGTGGGATGACGAACTGGGACAGAGAGGCTCACCCCTTCTGTTAAGTGCTATCCCATGCCCCAGTGTAATGAAATATTACCACCACAATGAGACAAAACAGCTCCTCTCACTTTGGCATGGTGGTACTAGGAAAAGATACCGACCAAGTTCTCTATGAGCACGTGACAACTTTGGCTCCAACCATTTTCTCTTCTCAGTCCCACATACTCAGAAGTTACCTGCCTGCGCTTACGCTGCAAATCAATGCACACACTCTGGAGTCTCCCTGCCCCTGCTCTCATTACACTGTGTTTGAAACAAATCTTGAATTGACATCGGAGACTTGATTTCACCTCCCAGCAGGCAGAAAGCAATCATCAATAATTGATGCCAGTTGGTTTCATTTGGGGCACTGCCTCAGGCATGCAATGGAGAGTTACGGTACGCACCAAGAAAAGGAGGATTTGTATATAAAATGATTTGATAATCTGAAAAAATCCCTCAGTAAACAAAGGAAGTTTACAGATAATCGTATTAAAGATTAGAGTTGTTTTAAAACAATGCAGAATGTATTCAAGAACATCTGGGAAGAAAGATGGCAGTATTAAAAGCAAAACCTTTAGGAAAAATATTTCTCCCCCAAACAGAAAACAGTAATTAATTCACTATGAAATTCTTATCCTCATCAATTCATGTTAAATCAGAGCACTTCTTCTAATACTGTTATCAATATATTTACATTTAATTTTATAAATCAATATTTAAATCTATTTTCATACAGTATCTGATTAAATGATTGATTATTCCACTTTTTTAATTGCTTCCCTTTTAATTCCAATTTGAGCAGCAGGCTAATTTTATGTCAGAAAATTGAATAAGTTTAATATTAAATAAGGACAGAACAACCCATGGACTATGAAAAACATATAATAGCAAAAGCAATGTCTTTGTCTGATGTCTCTTTATATATTTTACTAATTATCTGAAAAATTAAGAAAATAACTCCTTTTATCTTATAAACTTTACTACTTTTCCATCACACATTTACTGTGTTCCAAACTTTTGGTGTTGCAATTTAGATGAAAACCTCCCCAATGAAACCCTTAAACTGTTTATGACATTTTCTATAATTCAGGTTGTCTGTACACATCTTCTATTTAAACACATTACTGAAGCTCCTCATTGTTTTAAGTGCTGACAGCACCAGAAGAATAAAGCGCTTTCACCATTAAAAAGGTAAAAAAACTACAGAATTGAACAACAATTAAATTGGTAAAAACATACTGGATCAGATTTTTATGTCTTTTAATACTGCTTTTCTGCTTCATTTTCCCATAAAAAATGCTTAAAAGTTAAAGCTAAATTATCTGGAAGTACTTCCAAGTTAGGATCTGAAAAGAAAGAAGAGAGAATTGTTGAAAGAAAACAGTAAGGACAGGGTTTATCTTTTCCCTTTCTGTGCTGTTTTATTTCTTTACACAGAGATATTAATTTTACATATACCCACATAATTGCGAAGTAAATTCAATGGTGAGCAGAATGCTAATCAGACCAGTACAAGCAGCCATTGAGCAATAGCTAAGAAAGCCCATAAGGGATGCTTTGTTATAACCACATCATCATACCTGTGGTGAATTCAGTGACTTTGAAATAGAAGCAGGCAAATGACTCCCATGCCCACAAAGGACCTCATGGAGTCAACACCGCAGTCAAGCTACAGGGATGGCTAAGTAAAACTCAGCATGTGATACATCACCTACAAAATAGTACATACATGATAGAAACTGCTCCTAATGCAGGTGGGTGCATTGAAGTCCCTTCTCTCCTGCATTTCAACTTAACCTGCTTAGCAGGTTTTCAGGTATACAGAGCCCCACCTACATCCAGACTTTAGGACAAAACATCTTCTTTATCCTCAAAGTCAGTATCACAGCTAAAACAGAACTCTTTCCTCTTTGAGGCAAAAATAAATAAATCTAAGCACAAGGTTGACATTACTGTGTGAATTAAGTTGCCTTCACTAAACTTCAGGCTTATTTAAAGACAAAAGATAGCTCTCGTCAAATCCATATGGTTCTGATTGTTTGTAGGAGGCAACCATTCTTAATCAAGTATCTTCCACTTCATAATGGCATGACATTTAGTTATGAACATTTCCTGGCTTCACAGCTTTTCAAACTTTTCAAAATATGACTTAGGAAAGCATTACTTTTTTACAGCATTCCTCTAGTCAGTGGCACATATCCCTTATTGCACAAGAAATGACTGTTAACAGTTTCATTTCACACTCCAGTAACCCAAAATTCTGTGTTACCACTCACTTTAGTGTTAATTTTCCCATAGATTCTCTTTTTCTGCTTACACGGCACGACAACCCAGGTCAAGTGCTCAGACAGGCTGTGCTGCTGATTCTTCTTTTTACCACCACTGAATCACCTTCACTTTTGCTTCAGTGCAAAGTTATTTTCCCTGCAAAAAGCAGGAGAGTCACAGTCAATAGATAAGTCAGCAGTTACCAGTCAAAATGGATTTCAAAGTGGGGAAAAAATGCTTCACAAAACTAAACCCATAAGTATTATTTATACAGGATCATTCCAACACTGTATAAACACACCATGACTGGTATATTTACTGCTGTACATGCAGTGAAGCCCAATTCAGCTCGTGTCACTTCTAGCTATAGAATACAAAAGTATCAGTGCTGAACAGACATGCTGAGCCATTCCCCAGGTAACAAGAATGAAGAGTGGTTATTCTGCAGATGAAGTAGACAGACACCTTTTTTTTACTTGTGATTTCAAAAAGAAAGACGTTTGCTGGTTGTCATTGGGTTCTTATGAATCTATGTAATGTGTACGTACAGACCTAACTTATATGCGTTTTTAAGACATTTGCATAAAATGCATGACAGATCCACAAGTACACAAATATATCTGTACTTTTAGCCTAATCAAGATTAGCTTTACCTTTAACATCTAAAAAGAACTATAATAGTTAAGAAGCAAACCTAAAATCTGAAGGCATTTAGTACTGGTTTAACACTAGGCAGGAAACCCTATGATTTTTAAACATTCAGTCTTCATTAGAAGCAGCAATGACAGATTAGCAATAAACTAATTGCAAAACCAGTCCAGGAATTGACTTGTACTAACTTTTAATTAACATAAATGCAGGACAGAACTATGTTACTAATTCACTGGATGAGCCACCACCAGCTTCTGTCAGTAACAATAAATGGCTAGAGCAAACAAAGACGTAAAAACAGGAAAAAGAGGCCAGACAGAAGGAAATCCTCATCAACCTGCTGCGAAAGAAGCTTGATTGAAAATGGTCTTTTAGAAGTTTAAAAAACAAACGACTTCAATTTACAGCTGGGGCAGCCCTGGGGGGGCAGCGTGGGATTGGATTACACATACTGTGCCGAGGGTAGTTAGAGCTGTATGATCAGAATGGGGTTTATAGCAAACACTCTGAACACGACCAGAACACTTACACAACACATTAGGATCTATGTGGTCTTGTGACACATCGATCAGCTTTCACTTATAGTTATTTCATTTGGGTTATAAACAAATGGGGTAAACAATTTGATTTTTAAAAAAAAAAAAACCATAGGAGAAAACTACATGGGGCAGGGGAATAGAACCAATAAGAAGAGGCAAGAAGGCAAAGAAGGGTGGGCTACCGGCAAATAAATGCACAAACTTCGAAGTAACAATAAGGAATCCTTCTCTGCATGAACTGGCAAGTTTTTACTGTTTTGTTTTTTTTTTTTATCTGTAACTTTTAACCTCCAAACATGTAGAGACAACTTAACAATTCATATTTAAGTATTTCATCTGTTGCAGATATTTAGTGCACTATCCATGAGGCATATACAGACATGAACATCTCCAGCATCCTCTTTGAAACGTGACTTGCTCCAGATGTAGGCTACCCAGCTACAGGACGGACTTCGAAGGTGCTGTTCTGCACAAGTCATCACTGATGGCAGTGGGAAAACCAACTGTGTTGAAGTGAAAACATGGTTAACTTGAGAGCCTTGTAGGGGTTTATGGGTTTTCTTGTTGTTGTTTTGATTTTGCTGTAGTGATGTCAATTAGTGGAATGATTTGGATGACATGGCCACATCCACAGAAAACTATAGGCTCTATTCTACTGCCCTAAGAGTATGATACAGCTTGTTTCACCTGGGGCCTATGAGGTATGCAGACAAAAACATTAGGACAAAGTAAAATGCACCAACAAAAGTGGCTCATTGATATCAGCTAAGCCTTTTATTTTTTAAATTAAGACTTTTTTTAGGAATACCAACCAAAACTTGGTAGCCAGAAAAATCACAACACACTAGGATTCTGAAACATTGCTTTGTATCACAAAAAAACCTAAAACCTCATGGGTTGGTCCCTTCAAAGCAAACACAACATTCCTGTGGCACAACATGACAGCTTGTCCGAGCACTAGACTGCTACTACGGAAAATCACTTCCCACAAACTGGTTTCAGTACACAAAGCAGCCTCCATTAGCTTTGCTTGAATTTCAGTTTGTGTCTGTTGTGCCAAAACCCTCTGCTGCACCAGCTTTCTTTTTTCTATCTATGAACTCAGAAACAAGGACTAGAACCAACCTGAAGAACAAACAAAGCCACAGAAAGGTAAGAGCTTAAAATCCTCCATCGCTGATTTCTTTGCTTTTTGGGACCTAAATTTTTGAAAATGACCCTGCACTGAAAAGGGTTGTCTGTGATGGAGAGCTCAGATTCAAGCAAAAATCGCAGGCAAAGAAAATAAAAAAAAATCTACACAATTAATACTTACTGCAAGAGCCAGTAAAAGTGTCAACATAAAAGAACAGTGACTTGAACCCAATAATAAACTGTGCTTATTCCAAATTGTTTTCTAACCAGCCAGCCCCTGGGAATTCACAACACTGGCATCCCGACATCTTCCACAGGGCTTGTGCAACCTCTTCAGAGAAAGTCATGGGAAAATGCAGTGGCAGTGTAATCTCAAGGGCTTGGGAACAGAGCCTTTATCACACTCCAAAATCACTCCCACTTCAAGGAATGTATAAAGCAGAAGTAGAAAGCTTGACGCTCAGTTTTTCCCACTGTGCTAAATAATATCTGACAGATTTACACCACTCCAGGCAACCAGATCCAAAACCTGATCCCACTTTGCTTTTCTGCAGCTACTGGGTTCCTCCCGTTTGCCCAGACACATATGGGTTCTCCTTTAATGTGCACCACTTTCCATTGCTCTCTGTTGCTAGGAAAAGGATAAATAAGTCACATTTCCATCTGCTTCATTATCTAGAACTACTTATTACTACAATTTACAGTATTTTAAAACTGGATCAGTTCATATATTGAACTGATCAAATTCCTTTACCAAATTGCATTTTGTTCTACAAACAAGGATTCTTCACAAAAATTCTGCACAGCCCATCAAACAGTGGTTAAGCATGCTAAATCTCTCCAGTGAAATATAAACACTTCCTTCTCCAAGTGAAGAAGGGCCAGCAAGAAGAGATGCTATGCTGGACCTTGTTCTCACCAACAAAGAGGGCCTGGTGGGGAATGTGAAGCTCCAAGGGCAGCTTTGGCTGCAGTGACCTTGGGACGGTGGAGTTCGAGAACCTTAGGGGAATGAGGAGGGGGCATAGCAGGATCACTACCCTGTGCTTCAGGAGAGCAGACCCTGGCCTCTTCAGGGATCTGCCTGGCTGAGCATCATGGGATAATTCCCTGGAGGGGAGAGGAGCCCAAAAGAATCTTATTAATATTAAAAGATCACCTTCTCCAAGCTACTCTAAAATGGGACTTAGAGCAACCTGGTCTAGTGGAAGTTGTCCCTGTCCAGGGCAGGGGAGTTGGAACTAGATGATCTGTTAGACTGCTTCCTACCCAAACCATTCTAGGATGATTCAATGATTCCTCTCTTTGGAATGAAGGAAAAACAGCCAGGCAAAACATAACATCTGTCACCCCATCCCAAAGTAAACCAACTCTTCCTGAGCAAAAATATACTTCTATATAACACTGATCTGACTCATTTATAATCCAACAACTACCTTCCTACCCAATTTGGTCTGGTTTATTGTGATAACAGCAAGAAAATTCTAGACATTCTCAACAAAATGCCACAACCCCAGAGCAACATCAGCTTGCTTAATTGAAACAAAACTGAAACGGCAAACACTGAGCTAGGCTACCCCAAGTTTCCATTTTTAAAATGAAAGCAGTTCCCACTATTTAGGTGGAAAAAATTGCAGAAATGCAAACCAATTTGAAATCTTGCATGCTCACAAATTACCTAACTTTGTATCAAACAGTTGCATATTTTAGTATTAGGTATGCAACTGAAAGTTGCATACCTAATGCACAGCTCGGCATGAGATTTCCCTTCAGTTCCAGTCCACAATTTACTTGTAAAACTGACATCAATTGAAATAACCATCTACGAGAACATAAAGGATTGACACCTCTGATATCACCAAAGTACTTCAGAAAGAAAAGAGACGCCTGTAGAATTGCACAGCACATTGCAAGAATGGACTCAGCATTGGGTACAGCAGTCCTACCCTGTGTAATGTAGCAGCAGGGCTGGAGGCACCTCCACATGTGTTGGTGTATAAACCAGTCCCCAGCTCCGAAGCAGAAGTCAGCTACCATCACTAGCTCATGCAGAATACAGAGCAGTCAGTATGAAAACACATGACAGGTTTATCCCATGAACTTTGTGAACATAAATCCTGACCCTGAAAACATTTACATGCTGGCTTAACAGTAAGCCTAAGAACAGACTCGCTAATTCCAAAAGAAATACTTAGATGTTTAAAATTAAACATATGTAAACACAAACATCTACCGAATTGGGACCAAAAAACTCAAAAAGCACAAACCGCAACATTATTATTTCTTATTGCTCTGTAGACATGATGACCTAACAATTATATAATGCTGATATTTAAAAAGTGTTTTCATCCTCAAAAGGCACTACAATTTCTAAACAACAAACTCCACTGACCTAATAAAGCAATTAAGCAGCATGCAATTCATCGGTGTCACATTAAAATGCTTTTGCAAAGCAAATCAACGAAGAATTTTCAAATACCAGAGACAAGACACTGCGGTATTAAACATGCAACCAGCTTCCTCTGGTGCCTTTTGCACCAGGGAGAGTTTTAACACTGAATGAATGCTGTTCTCCTATTAGTTACAGTTCTTAGTGTCTAACAGCTCTTTAAACAAGTGGCATCTTGCTGATCCAAGGCAATAATTTATATTAATTTCATGTCCAGTACACATCATGTCTTTACACATTTCACTTCGATATTGTTCCTACAACTTCTTCACAGCTGCTTTCACCTATATTAACATTTTTTAAGAGTACAGAAAAATGGGATAAAAGAAGAGGGGGATATCTTGGAGTATTTTCAGGTATACACTTTTAACAAGTAACTAACAAACTTCTGCTGTTTTTCAGTGATACAGGCCCACAACCACACAGCAAGATTGAGACTTACAGGCTGTTCGGCCCGTGTAAAGCCTTACAAAACAGAAAATTTCACCAAAGCGGTCACTTCTTCCAAGAGCAGAGACTCCAAGCAAATGCCAAAGCTTGCAATGTCAAAGTCAACATTTCTGGCATGACAGCTTCTACTAAGCTTATTTTTTAACCCGTCCCAAGAGAACAGTACTTTTCCACTCAATCACCAGCTTATATTCCTCTTTTAAAGTCTTTTCCCTACAGAGTTGCTCTTTCTTTTTTTGGAAACAGAAAATTGGAGTCCAGTGTTAGTAAGATGTACAGTGTTTGCAAACCCCAGACCTGAGTCCAAGGCCCTGGGCTCTCTCTTGCTGAAGTCACTAGAAGTTAAGGGTCAATACAGTTAGAACTTCAGTACTGAAAACTCTCATTGTAAAATGATGCCCTTCCCCCCCCCAATATCCACATATTTTAGAACTGTAACAGTACAAGCACTTTAAAACATAATATTACAAACTTTTTTTTTTAATTAAAAAAAAGGAAATCTACTTGGACATAATGGTGTTCTTTGCAGCCTGCTGAATTTGGAATTAATAATTTTATATTGCACTGTGCTCAGGAAAGAGGATTCCCTACTCAGTGAGCTGATCATTAGGAGGAAAAAAAAAAAGAGTAATTATAAAGGACTCCTATTAAGTCTTAATGGTTCTAGCAAGCACACTGATACAACTTGTTTCCATTTAGAGGAAACTTGTTTTAATAAAGTCAGGGCAGCATATGGTATTAACATGTTTATTTTCCAAGTGGTAGGGACACTAACCAAAACCATCTGATGTTTCTTCCTAAGCCTCCTTGATCTGCTGCTGGATTGCAGCTTACAGGAAAGCATTGTGAAGCCAGAAAGAACTGGGTAGAGAATAAAAAAATCAAATCAGTAATTCAAAGTGTTTATTTAATGAAAGTTCTAGCTCAGAACAGTTTCTCTTTCGAACAGATGCTTGAAAGCATTTATGATTTGAAATTTATTTCCAGAGACTATCAAACGTAGCCCAGAGCTAATCCCTAACAGAGTTTTTTTTTTTACTTTGCACAGAGACAAAAACCAAATCCCAATATCATGTAATTAAAAGAGGAATTAAAGAAAGTCCATAAGTACTTAATAGTGGATTTCTACAGAAGTAAACAACCAGCACTGTGCACTAGGAACACGGTAAGAGAAGTCACCAAGGACCGCCAGATTCGCCACTACCACCGCTCCAGCAACTGTTTCCTCAGTTGGCTGGCAAGTACTTATATTCCGTCAAAAGCAATGATAAAATATGCCCTGTTAAAGCCTAAAGAACGAACGGTTTAAACTTTCCTAACCACGTTTTCAGTGTCAAGAGCTGAGGGATGAGGGAGGAAGGCGGGGAGTGCGGGTCGGAGCGCGGCGGGCTGGAGTCGACGCGGGGAAATCACTGCCAGCCACACCAGCGGGCTCCAGCGGCATTTCGCAGCCGGCCGCGGGTTCCTCTGGCGCAGCTGTAAAACACACAACCCGAAACCCGCTCCTGCAGCGGGGGCTCGCCCGCAGCTGTTCCCCTGCCTCCCCCGCACGCAGTAACCCGACTCCTTTCCCGGCAGCAGCTTCGTTTGGTACAGCCACTCGTCGGAGCGGCAGAGGTGTGTGTGTGTGTGTGTGTGTGTGTGCGTGCGGGGGGACCCCCCGAGCGGCGCTGCGGGGGCCGGTGCCGCGGGCTGGGGCGGCGGCTCCGGGGCTGCCACGCCGCTCCCCAGCTCCCCGCGCTCAGCCCCGCACGGCGGCTCCGGCCCCGGCCCCTCTCCCGGACTTTCTGCCCCCTCTCAGAGCAGCCCGGCCCCGCTGCCGAGCGGGCTGAGCCGGGAAGTTACTCACCGCCGCCGGCTCCACGCCGCGCTCTGCTCCTCGGCTGCGCCCGCCCCGCCTCACGGCAGGCGAACTCCGGGCAGCGCCGCTGGGGCGCCGTGTCTCCGCGGGGCCGGGCTGGGCTGGGCTGGGCTGGGCTGGGCCGGGCGGGGT
>JAWWMO010000001.1:46844240-46881301 GCA_035047845.1 Dendrocincla fuliginosa
CCGGCCGGCCGTGAGGGTGCGCCCCGGCCTGGCGCTGCCGCCGCCGCCGCGCAGGACTGGGGAGCCCTCGCCGAGGGGGTGCCGGGGGAAAATAAAGTCTTCCTGCAGAATCATCCATTGCTTAACAGCACCCCAGCATCCCCGGAGCAGACAAATGTAAATGAAATTTACAAAAGCTGGTTCTTGTGCTGCTTGTTGGTGCCGTTTAAGAACAAGATGGGAAGGTCTCAGGTGGTTCGTCCCTGCTCAGTTGCAATTTGGTAAAATAAATTTTAAAAAAAAAAAGAAAAAAAGGCGAAACCACCCAGTGTTCTTATGAATTTCAATTTTCAGTGATGGAGATGTGCCAGCTGACCAGCTGTTGAAATTGCCCTGTTCTTGCATGGAATAATGCAAAATGCCTGGCAGTTATTTTATCAAAAAGTAAGATTGTTTTCTACTTTGCATTTCCTTGGGGCCAGTGGGTAGTGAGCATAGTAAGTTGCGGTGTTCCCAAGCAAACATTGAAGATTAAAATGCAGATTTCTATATTTGGATACTCAAAGTAGGCCTCTCTTGCTTTAGGAATAGGCTTCATGTGTTTACATCACAAATTTGTGCCATAATAGTCCTATTTGTGTGGTTAGAATTATTTCATTACTTTTTTTGCAAGCTTGCCTCTGAGTTGTTCACTTTCCCTGAGGCTGTTTAAATCAACTGCTGCAGTGAGGTGATGACCAAAAGCTTTCTGTACTTGTGGTTCCCTCTCTTCACTTTTAAGAAATGGTGCCTGACAGTGCTAATAGAAAATAACTCTTTTCTGCTTATATCTGGCACATGTTTCAGGTGGGCCAAAAGTAAGAGCATTGAGGTGGTGGAAGGGCTAGAGAGCATAATGCTTTCTAAGAGGCTTTTAATTCTTGGTAAGCTACTTCTGCTCTCAGATCATCAGTTTAATAATTAAAGCTTCTTTCTATGCATGCGTGAATGTTATTTTTACTAGTGCCATTTTAAACTTTAACCTTTTTTGTTATCAAGGTGAATCTGTGTCACTGTTTTTGTCACTGTCTTCTGGTTGCTATTGCTGTGCTGAGGACTTGGGGTCCTCTGTACAGTTTGGGGCATAGCTGCTCACTCACCAGCTATAGCTGACTGCTCCACAGTTAATCTCCTGGTGCTCTCCTTCTCAGGAACAGCATTTGAAGTTTTATTCTTCCTCATAGATTCAGTCTGACTTGGGATTTGCTATTCTTTTTCTGTGGCAGTGTGGTAGATAATGAGGATGAAGCTCAGTGTCACTTACTGAGTGGTACAAGGTGGGGTTTAGCTGTCTGGTGTCTTCAGTCCATGCTGCTGTTCACCTTTGTGTGTGTTTAATCGGCTCCAAACACATTATAATTACAGTATAGTGCCCTTGGCGATTAACACTTTCTGTCCTGGATCCATCTGTCATTAGTTACCTTTTCATACCCTCAGTTTTCATAACAGCTCACTTTGCTAATAGCACCCTGAATTCAATTTGTGCTATGTATATTTAGGTGTCATACTTGGGTATTACTTGCTCTGAACTACTTGCTTCCCTGAACAGTCTTCAGTACAGATCCCTTACCAGTCTAATACAGATCTTTCTTTATCCTTTGGGTTACAGACATTATTCCTTAGATTCGTATTCAGTGATCGTATTCTCCTGTGAGTAGTGCAGCAGCGGTAGTTTAGTTTTATAATATTGCTTTGGCCTACAAATAATGGTGTTTCTGTTCTGTAGTCACAGTGTTAACTATTTTAGGTGGATTTTTAGTGTTTAAAAATGGGTTTATTTGGAATATTTTCAGTTATGTGTCTCAATTCAGGTTTGTCTTGCAATGTGTATCTTAAATCAAAGCTTAATGTTTTTGTATTTGTGGCTTTTATTTAATTTAACATGAAGGAAAAAGAAGTGTAACTATTTTTCTGCATTTTTTTTTTAGTTCAGAAGTGATTTTTGTGTCCCTGTATTCCAAAACGTGATCTGTAAAGACAGTCCCCCTATTTTTTTTTTTGTTTCTATCTAAAGAGAGGTCTTTTCATCCTGCTTCATTTATTTCATCCTTACTGCCACATTTCCTGATAATATTTTTCGGGTTTTCTCTGTCTGACTCTTGCTTGATCTTGCATTTGACGTTTTCCTCACTTTAATGTGAAGTTTTCCTAGAAAGCTGAGTACTAACTTGCAAGTTACTGTGTGGCCATTGTGTACTCTGGATTTTAAAACTCTAAAAGATATAAATACCACAGGTGTGTAAAACAGTAATATGTGCTATGTTCTACTGAATTTCATCTTTTGCTTCATCTCACTCAGTAATCTTTGATGGAAGTATGAACTGAGATTTTTTTCCTGTGACCCTGCTGGTGCATCGGTGAAGACCCAGCCTCTTGAGGTTCCATGTGATTCTAAGAAAATTCTAAACTCTGTTAACAGATAATTAATGATATTGTGAAGTTATGACTCAAGAATGAGTTGGAAAAATTACAGATCAGCTAGTAGAAGCTGTTTAGTTTCTTTCGTCTGCAAGCAGTGCTTTTCCTACTTTAACTAAATATCCACTGGGATATTACAGAGGTCACGGATTTCATCCCTCTCTAAAACTCAAAAATATTTCTTCAGTTTTGGTGTGTTTGAAGCATATAAAAATGTAATTTCTCTGCAAATACAAAGGAAGTGGCTTTGTTATACTGTATTTCCAAATCCATCCATAATCCATTCTGTCTTTCAATAGCTATAAATATTTCACAACCTTGGATACCATACTTTATTAGAAGTGCTTGCCAAGCTTGTTTGGAGCATCATTTGCTTGAAATTAACTGTTTCCTAAGGAGATGCTGCTCTGAGTCACAAGGAATGCTATAATTCTCTGTCAAGAGGCCTGTATTTGAGTTGATAATCAATAGCCTAATAGTTTTGCTGCACAGGCATCTCAGTTACACTTTTTAAAAAGCAAGCTTTGTGCCTTTGAGAAAACTGGTAGTTTTTACTATTGTTTTTAACAGTTAAAATCAAACTGTCAGGATTCAGTGTTCCATATTCCTATTGTTTTTTGTTTTTTTTAAAAAAGTGGTCTGTGAGCTACAATCAGTATTTGAAATGAAGTGGTATGTTCACTGCTACTCAAGCTGTTGAGAATATCAACACAGAAATGTATTGCAAATAGCACTCACAGGGCTGACAAATAGAATACTTAAATAAGTACAAACCCTGATTGATAAAAAATGAGAGCATTCACATACCTGATGTGGAATGTATTTGCCTTTGAACAAACATTAGGAAGTTTGTGGCATATTTCTGCCCTTTTTCATGCTTGCTTTCAGTGTTGTGGTTTGGGCTTTATTCTTCCCTTTTTGTCAGTTTTCTTAATAAGGGTTAGCAGATAAGACCAGCTCACAGAAATTAATTATAAATAACACTGGCAGTGTCTTCAGTCCTTCACTTGACTGTAGGTCTTGATATTAATTATTCAGATGTAATCGGTATACCAACATTCCCTTCTATTTCCAGTCCCATGTGCAGTTAAAAATAAGTTGTATAGTTAGCATAAAACTCCTTAGAGAAAACTGAATTTAAAAATTGCCAATTTTTTTTCCTGGGCTTGCAACTTGTTGTCAGGACCTAGAGTGCCTCAGGAAATAGATTTAAGTGTGATTTTTTTGCAGATTGTAGTAGTTCAGAAGCCTGGCCTTTGAGCTTGAATGGCAGTGATATAGACTACAAACAATTATTAATGCTTTCATGTAGATGGGTTTGATAAAGATGTCCCTTCTCTGATTCTGGGAGATGCTAAATATGAACGCTGCCCTCCTTCTCCAGGTCTGTGCACTTCCATAGGTGATAGTGTGCTGTGAAGCAATTCCAGTATATATATTTTCATTAGAGTTTTCATCAGGTTCTTTAATGAGATGATGGCATGGGTGGAGATGGCAGTTAGGTTTTGTGCTTCCAGAGAGGACCAAAGAGAGACCATGGTGGATGGGGAGAGCCCAAATAGCACCCAGTCCTGGCTTCTCCCAGGCCCATCCCAGGAGCTACCAGCCCGTCAGAGCTCTGTCTCCATGAGCCCAGAGGAGCATGGGGACGCAGTGGCTGGTGGAAACCTATCATAAGGTCAGAGATGTCATCTTTGGACCCATCCCCTGGAGCTGATCCCAGGAGACAGCCTACATGTCCAGGCATGACACCTGCCAAGATGAGTTAATGCTGAAGCATCTTTGGGACTTAAAGGTGTTGCTGCATAGGGTTGTGTGATGGGTTATGGA
Source organism: Dendrocincla fuliginosa (assembly GCA_035047845.1). NCBI lineage: Eukaryota > Metazoa > Chordata > Aves > Passeriformes > Dendrocolaptidae > Dendrocincla > Dendrocincla fuliginosa. Next base: position 46,848,507 of record JAWWMO010000001.1, read on the forward strand.
ATGCAGAAGAAGAGCATTTTGAGATCACAAATGGCTTATTTTGGGATGTGTAGTAGAGGAACCAAAGGCAGGGAAAGCAGTAAGTTCAAGTCATTTGGGGAGAAGCACGAGTGGAAAAACAGAGGAATAAGGGGATTAAAGGGTCTGGTCATGTGTGAATAGCCTGCTGGTGGATACTCTTGTCTGATCGTGCCCTGTGCCTGATCATTGCAGACTGTTCTGTCCTCCTGTTGAATTCCTTTCTGATTCTCTCTTGAGTGAGAGACTCTGTTTCAGAAGAGAGGGTGTACATCTCAGTGCTAGCAACTGGAGTCAGATTCTGGGGAGGAAGGGCCAAGTGTCCATGGTGTCAGCAACTGGAGCAAGTGAAAGGTCTGGATGCCAGCAGTTGGGCTGAGGGGGCTGCGTGCCAGCATCCAGGGACACTTCATGAAGCAAGTAAATCTATGTGTTAGCCACTTGGGATTGAGGACCTCTTTATCTGTGCTGTTATGCTGGAGCAAGTATGGGTGTGTGAAGGGAGTGTGTGGCTGCCAGTGAAGGTCAAGCTGGAATAGCTGCTGAGTGGGCAAATAAGGAGGGAGCTGGAGAGTGAGCTTGCATTTCCATGAGCAAGACCACAGGAGAGGCTGCTGGGGACACCAGGGAGTCCTGGCCAGCTGCTGGAGACATTGTAAGATCAGAGACTGTGTGCCTGTGTGTGTCTGCAGGCAAGACTGGGGTGGGGTTGGGTATTGAGGGTCTAGGGAGTCCTAGGCAGCAAGGTGTGATGGTCTGTACCAGCAGTGGAGTTGGCCTGAAGACCTGGGGGCTCCCATACCCAGCTGAAGAGAAGAGCAGGATGAAGCTGTTGGTGTGAGCACTCCGTGTGTCTGTCTGTGATTGATGTGGCCAGAGGTGTAAGTGTATGGTGTGTGCACCTGCCTCCTGGGAGCAAATTTTCAGCCTTGCTGTTTATTGGACCTGGGCATGGAGCTGTCACTGCCTAGTCTCTCAGCTGTCAGATCCAGCATGATATATCTTCTCCCAACAATTGTTTATTATTACACACATTGAGTGGTCTCTGTAATGACACAGTGTTTTCATTGCCTGTAATGGTATTAGACATACCTCTTTATTACCAATTATTAATTTTTTCAATCTACCAATTTGATCTTTTGTGGGAAAAAAAGATGAAGCTCTTCCTCTGAATGAGGAATAGAAAATTCCTCTCATTTTGCCTGACTTGGAAGCCTTTAACATTTTCCTACTCTTTTGGCACATGGATTTGTCATACAGGTTATTAGGATTTATGCTATGGAAGCTTTGCCTGTATCCTTGTAATATATAGAGGGGTAAAAGTCTAATACCTCAGAAATGTAAATCGATCTTGGATATAAAATTATCACTACTTGTACCTTCAAGTTTACTGTAATTGTGCAGCTTGATTGCGCAAAAAGAATTGCCACAGAAAGTTCTAAGTGATGCTTGCTATAAAAGTTGCCAGAACTGATGACAGGGTTCTTAAATGTGCCCCTGTCCCTAATTTTCCCTCCTGTCATCCCCCAGTGTTGGGGTGGTTCTCATGTGAAAGTTGCATGCTGTATTCCCTTTGCTCATGCTGCTGCTCTTAGAATTGAAGCTGGCAGCCACAGGACTGTTTGTATTGTAACCAGGCTGTGAAAATGAAGAGAATGAGGAATGTGGAGTCCCACGAGGCCTCTAAAAGCAAATTTTAAAAACTTGTTTGCATAGCTTTTGGCTTATTTGTGTAGAGAATATAAGTTCAGTGAGTGGAAACACATTATTTCAAAAGAGGATCTGAGCATTGTGTTTGTCTGTGCAAGCTGAAAGGGCTTTGTAAAGGTGCAGTGGAAAGAGTGATGTTGAAAGACCAATATTAGGGAACAGTGTTTGATAATGAAGGCAGGTGTGGATTTAGAAGGCTGCTAAGATGGATGCCAAGTCAATCTGATCTTTGATATAATGATTTTTTAAAAGAAAAGTCTCATATACTTAATGGCTGGTAATTCCTACCTAAGTTAATAGAATTGGTGTCACCATATCAATTTACTGTGGTGGTTTTCCTAAAACTGATTTGTAGCTGTTTAAAATATGGTTTTCATTAGTGCTTTGTAGCTCAGATACTTTAGTCTATTATTTTAGTTAAAAATTGTGGCATATTTTATAATACAGTAATAATGACAGGCTTTTAATCTGCCTCCTAGTCAGGTTTCTCAAAACAGAATTGCCAAGTTTGGTAATTGGTAAGTAAAAGTCAGACACTTTTTTCCTCTTTCCTCACCTTTGTCTGACATTGCCATTTGAAGGCTCAGGACAAGTTTTTATAAATGCCATGTGTTCTTGCTGTCATCACTGTCTATAAACTAGCTCAGGCTGCTCACATAGCAGATTCAGGATCTGGAGAAAAAATAAATTTTGCTATAATTTCATGAAGATTCATGTATGCAACATTTCTAACGTTCCAGTGGTAAAGTCTGTGTTTTGCACCCTTTTTTTTGGTGTTCTTGCAAGAAGCCATCCCACACATGCCACTGCCCCTGCCTGGGACGGCATCCATAGCTGGTGAGGTTGTCAGTGCTGTACTTGGCATCTTGAGGCAAGTAACTAACAGATAACTTACCTGGGTAGATACGTGGTTCTCATGAATGCCTCTGGTGTGACAGGATATGCAACATGTCCTCACAGGTGTGTGCTTACAAAGGATTTGGAGTATCCCAAGCCCTGAGATGATACTAATGACTTGAGGGGGGAGAAGAGAGTTCTGTGAGGAACCTTAAACCAATAAGCCATTAGTAGACTAGTGCACAGAGAAGCAATACTGCAATTTTTGTTGCATTTCTCTACTGTGGAGGTCTTGGACACTTTCTTCGCAAAGCCTTTCAAATGTGAACTCTTAAAGGAAAAAGCTGTGACCTGTAACTCTTTGCATGTCAGTGTGGCACAATTTATATATCTCAGTTTTTGCTGCATGGAATAGTTTTTCACTGGAACAGAGGAATATATATATATATGTATATACACACATACGTTGATCACAGTCACAAAGATGGGCTCTTCCTCTGTTATGCAAAGTTAGTACAGCTTGACAACTTGTAGTTGCAGTGATTTTACTGTCATCTGACTGCTCTTTTACTGCTGGTGTTCAGTTGTGCTCAAAATATGTTTGCTGTGATTGAAAGACTTTAGGAAAAACCTAAGCAAAGTGACATCAGGGAAGAGCATTCCCAAGGTGAAGTGACAGGGACTGTGCACTTCAGCATAGTAAACTAGTTTGCACTCTTTATTTCTGTTCTTTATTTAGTATGGCTGTTGTTGTATTTGCAACAACTTTAATTGTTTTTAATATTTCAGAATGTTTTTTTTCAATCTTGGTGCATAGGAATCTGAATTATCTTAAGGTAATTTTGGTACCTTCTTTACTGCTCAATTCACTATAGAGAAGAAGCTATCCACTTTATTTACATATGTGCATGAAGTGTCAAGTTCTTGTGTTCCACAAGTAGTGACTTTTTTCTTTTTCTCATATTTAGGAAGGCTGTGGAAGAGTTACTTAAAGAGGCGAAACGTGGGAGAACCAGAGCTGAAACAATGGGAGCTATGGGTTGGTAAGTTGGGGCAAGAGGAAATAAATGCTATGAATGATGCCAAAATAAATTTTGTATTTAATGTGTGACAGAAGTCTCTTTTGTATGCTTTGTAGTTAAATAATTTGTCTTCATCTACATGTTAATTTGGGCAAAAAATTGAGTATACATAAGAAGTTCAGGTAAATTCTGTCTGCGTGATATTGCTTGTCTGAATGTGTTCAAGTCAAAACCATTGGAAAATTAGGAATATCTTCTGTAATAATATGTCCTTATAATGGAATTTCAAAATTTGGGTTGGAATCTCTTGAGTCTTTAAAATACTGATTATCTTAAGTGTGCATGTGCTTTCATACTGCCCACGTGTTACTGAGATAGATTCTGTTTTAAGTGAAAAGAATCTGTAGCCTGACAAAGAAACTTAAAGCCTTTTATTATATTGAAAATAATAAACTATCCTTTAGTAGAGAATTCATGTGTACGTTGTAGTCACACATGAACTCAGTGAACTCAAAAGTTTAATCCAGTTTTGGAAGAGAGTTATCTTTTAACAATAAAAAAAACCCTAAACCCCAGGGGCTAATTTTTAGAGCAAATAGGAAAAGAATCACAGTATTTAAATCTGAAGTGAAATACAGTTCAGTATTCCAGATTTTACAGCTAAATTATAATGGAATGTGATGCATATAATTGTAATTTAAAAAGTAATAACATGCTGAGTCATTCATCTTAATGTATATGATAAGAAGCTATTTGACAAGAACCTATTGGATCTAGAGATATTCACACAAGTAGTGCACCAGTTGACTGCATTAAACTCATTTGTAGATAAGGCTTTCTCTAACAACAGTAGTAAAAGATAAGTCTGCGCTGTTAATGGATTCTCAGCTAATTTCTTGGGTATGTTTGTTTTAGTTGCTCTGAAGAGACAAAAATAGTGTCTTGTTGAAAAAGGTTGTTCCTCTATGTTTTCTAAGCAGGTTTAGGTTTTTCGGTATGTTTTCGCTCAGTATTTCTTCTAGGGATGCAGTTCATACCCTTTCTGTTAAAATAACTGGTTTCGTTCCCTAGAGTGGCTATAACAATACTGGTCCATTGTGCTTTTACCCTGTCAGCCTTGCCAAAACGGCCAGGTAAATGAGTGCAGTTAATTAGCACCACGAAGTGTTAGATGCATCCAGTTACTATGAATTTGCAAGTTAATTCCAGTATGGAGGTTAAAGATTTCTCCTGGGAGATAATCAAGTGCCCCTGTGCAACTTCACTGCCACTTGTGCAGTCTGGAATGCCTGCCAGGAATGTGTATGGGCTTCTGCTCCTGGGTCTGGCTTATTCCCTGTCTGTAAGAGTAGTGGACCTGTTCAGCTGGCTGTTGTGATCAGCTCGGGGTACTGTGTCATTTGCTTTAAAACCTGATGTCCAAGACCTGCCAGGGGATGGGATAGCCAAGGGTGATCTGTTCTTCCCAGCAGCTGTGGATTCCACCAGGGTTGTGTTAAAGGCAGGGAAAAGGATTGTCAAGAAGGCTTCAGGAAGATGAAGAGTGACATAGGGATTGTTGTGGTGATATCCTGAACTGAGGCTGAGGATCCTTTTGACTTCAGAGGTACGTGAGAACAGCTGTACTGGATCAAATGAAGGATCCATCTCTGCAGTGCTCTGTCTCCATCAGTGGCCAATACCCCATGCCTAGGAAGTGCTTTGCTGAATATCTTTCTGACTACTCTCTATAGTACCTTCTTCAAGGTACTGTCCCAGCTTTGGGCTGTCAGCAGCTCAGGATATCATGCTGTCAGAGATGATTTCTTTGTATGTAATGCATCTCCAGGGACTTTTCCCTCTCTGAATGTATCCTTAGAGACCAGTAGTAATCGCATTTGTCACAAGTCTGCTGCTGTAGGGTTTGGCATAGGCTACTGTAGAGCTGGCATGTGTGGCTGTAAGGAAGGTATAAAGCCGCCCATAGGCAGAGTCCCAGTAAGTCTTTGCTGTCCAGTTCTGCAAGCACAACAGACAGAACAGCAGCTGCAAGCTGATACTGCTCTTGTCCCTTTAACATTTTTAATGCCCTGTTGTGCTACTCTGGTGCTTCTGAACTGGCCCAGCAACTAGGTATTGCATGTAGACATGGGAGATCATACAATCAGTAAGATGTTTGGAAGGAAACTTAACTATGCTCATTTGAGTATCACACTCCAGCAAAATGTCATCAGATGTAACTGATCCTGGAGCAAGGTAAATCCTGAAGGGCTTCAGAGGTTACTTCCAGGGCTGACATGTAACCTTGCAAGGTGTAAACTAGTGAGAGGAAGGTAACCACTGCTCAGAGCTCTATGGATAACAAATGAATTGAGCAGAAAAATTAGTTCATGCAAATGTGTGTTAATATACCAGATTCCGAAAAGCATAACTGATAGAAGCAAAGACAAGGTCGTCACCAACTTGTCTAAAAGCACAGTGTTAACAGGTAAACTGCAAAACATTCCTTCCTTGCCAAACTCAAAATACTTACAGGTGTGTTTCATGAGGACTTCTGGGATTTCCTCAACCCTTTGTCAGAGGAGTCCTGGAGAAGAGATGCACAAACCCTGGAGACATCTAGTGTAAGGCCATCAGTCCTGCATTGGCACTGGAAAGTTGAAGCAACTCGGCCTATGAAGAAAAGATATGTTCTGCCATCTGTCTTCGGGTAAGAAGAAGCAGAGGCTACTACTATTCATACTTCACTGATTTCAGTGTTTGTTGCTCTCCAGCAACTGTTGAATACTGGAAAACAACATTTCTGGAGTCAGTGTCATTTGACAGGAGTTGCTTAAAGGGAGGTGTATGGAGAAGTGGCACTCCTGGGGGGGAATTACATTGTGCATACCATTACAAAGAACTAATGTCTCCTGGTGGATATTGGTGGTAGCCTTAACCAGCAAGCTTCTGAATGCTGTTTTGGAACTGCTTTCAGCTTCAGGCCGATGCTCTGTTACTGTCTGGAGTGATTAGTTCTCCATAGCTCAAGTTCACTGTTTGAAAAAGTTCCCCAAGCACCCCTGCCTAACTTTTTGCTATCTCATTATTTGAGATAGATAGTCACCTGCTGCTGCAGCCTAAAATGTGAGCATCCAAGCTAGCTTACCTAACAGGTACAAAAAAAGTGTATGAAGCAGTCAACCTTTAGCCCAGTCTCTCATACAAAGGCTCAGCCTTCAAATATGAGACAGTGTTGCTAGTATTTCTTCCAGTTTGGGAATGTTTTGCTGGTGTTACATTCTCTTACCAGTTTAATGTGGATGACATGGGCAGGTGCTGCAACCTGTACAGGTTAGAGGCTAGTAGAAGGGCTTGTCCCTGTTTGGGACAAGCAACCAACAGGGAAGTTGGCAGTGATATCAGGCAAGACCTTACGCAGGAAGGGAAATTATCAGAGATTCTGGACATGGAGCAACTGTCAGTATTGGCAGTGGACTGTATGAACTCTTAGTTGGTTAAGAGTCTTAGCTCACTGCTCTCCCTACTCTCCGGACTGCTCAGATAGGCAGTATGTACATCCATGGTACATGAATCCAAAAAATAGTGGATATCTGTATTTGTAGATTTCATTCAGCAAAGCAGTATTTCTAAGTCCTGCAGTGTTCCTTCAGTATGTACTCTATGGCCATGGTGACTCTTGTTGTGGGGGTCTCCTATGTCCTTATGATAACACATCATGTAGATCTTATGGTGTATGGCTCAAGCATTAGTGCAGCTAATTTCACAAATAAGGAAATGTCTTGAAAGAAGGGGAAGGGAGAATCCTCTTCTGAAGGTGTTTTAATCCTGAAGTACTGAGCAGAAGCGAGCAGAATTTGTGGCTGAATCTCAGCATTGATGATGTGATGCTGGAACTTCTGAGATGAGAAAAGACACCAGAGGAGCTGTCTGGAAGATAACATTTGAAGGACCAGGTGGATTCAGGGTGAGAAGTTATGGATGAAAAATGTAAGAAAACTTGAAATGGTTAGATATATTTATCCTTATTTCCTCAGAGGCTATTGGATATAGATGGAATAAAGGTATAGGATATTTAGGATATTTGGGGTTTTTTCCTTGTGTGTCTAGTTAAAATAAAGCTAAAAGTTCAGCTTTCCCTAAGTGTTTCTCTTGGTGCTGTGTATATAATTCATAAGCTTATTTTGGCAGTGGAGTTAGATCCCATTTTAAGCAGTTGTTGTCCTTTAATTAAGAAAGGCAGTTAAAATGCTACAAAAGCTACTGTATGAAAGAAAGGTTTGGAGATGCTTTTTTTCCTCCATTGTATAGATCTGATCTTTAAAGATGCTGGTGAGCATGTGAGCTAAAGCTAAACTGAATGTAGCCTTCTTGTCTTACTTGAGAAGCTTATGTAAAATCAGAAATGGAAAACAGGATATTTTTGGATGGTTTGTTCAGCTCTGCATTGTAAGAGCAGATGAAATTGCAAAAAGATAAATTTTGGAAGTATTAAATTATTTTTAACTCTATTTCTTGTAAAGCAATCCCAAAATTGCTTTCATTCCTATAGATAGCTTTCTGTTCAATACCAAATCTGTTAGAAGTACAGCAAAATACAAAATGATGATGAGGGCACCGGAACTGTGAAATGCTGTATTGCATCTTGTCTTTGAATGGGTGTTGTGTGACTGTGCAGAAACTCTGCAATGTGATTCCCCTACATTTTTCATTGGAATGTGATGAGAAGGAGGAGAAACGGTACAGATAGAGCTTGCAAAGTAACTATGTTAAAATCTTGTAATCAGAGCACATTTCCATCTCAAGTCAAGTTGTCACTGGAACAGATTGCCCAGAGAAGTTGTGGATCACCCCCCTCTGGAAGTGTTTAAGGCCAGGCTGGATGGAGCTCTGAGCAACCTGGTCTGCTGAAAGGAACTCCCAACAATGGGGTTGGAACTAGATGAGCTTTCAGAGCCTTTCCAACCCAGGCCATTCTATGGTTCTACAAAGTTCTGCCAGCTGTACCTAGGTGTCAAGACTGTATTTAAAAGCTTGCAGTGTCCTCTCAGGCATCCTCTTCTGTGAGGTCCCCTGTGAAAGAGTAATAGCACAGATTAGTTGGTTTGGCAAAACAACCTCTAGCTGCTTTTTTTCTTCTTTTTGCCTTCAGTCAATCTTCTATAAAGTTCGGTATTTTTCATGGCATTTTATCAGTTGATCCATAATGAACTTTGTTTTCTGGAAAGATGTACTTTACTTTGTATGATGGGCCTTACTGTGCCAAGCCCGTTAGATATGTCCAGTTACTCAGCACAGAAAAGACTGTGGTGCATGGCACTGTGCACTTGTGCCTTAAATGGTGTTGGCATTTTTTACTGTTAAGGACTTGTATTGCACATACACTTCTGTGCTGAATGTCACTGCTAGACTTGGGTGACAGGCGCTGGTTGGAAATTCTGTGTTATTGCATAAAGTTGACTTAAAAGTAGAATTAAGATCCTTATGACCTATGTCCACAATAATGGATTTAATTTTTCTTTTCTCAAAACATAATGTCATTGCATTTGGATTTACCATTGAATTTTGACAGTGCATTGCATTATCTTGGTCATTGCATAGTGGAGAGATTTTGAGGTGTGTGAGACTTACCTGTGAAGGGAGGGAAGGTTCTCTTGGTAAGAGTAGCTTGGTTTGGCTTATTGGAGCCTTCAAAGCAAAAAGTGAACCTGAATGCTGAGTGAACCCACTGCTATGGAACTGGAGTCTGTTTTGTAGATGAGACTGTTCTAGCATTGCAGCATGTGTGCTGGCTGTAGTCACACTTGCAGCCCTGCTTGGGGCATACTTCAGTTCAAAACTTTAGTGTTCATCTAACATGCCTTTTTTTTTTTGCTGTTTGTTGTAAAGAAAAGCTTCTCAAATCAGTTCTGTGGCACTATTTACTAGTCAGCAGTATTATGTTACACCTTGCACAGGCTGAGCTTGCCTCCCAGCCCTTCAGAACTCACACTGAGGGTAAAGCTATCAGTGAACTGAGCACTGCAGGATCAACCCTAGAGAAAGCCAAAGGCTTGTCTTTGGTGATAGCAGTTTACCATTACAAATCCTCTCAAAGATGTCAGTGGATTAATACCGTTCACTTTTAACCTTTAGAGTTCTATACGTACCATGGATATATGTAAACATGCACTTGTGTACGTGCATGTGTAACGTAGCATATGCCATACATCTCATTTCCTTTAAGACTTCAAGGTAGAGTTTGCTTTGTTGAAGTCTGAGGTGAATAAAACTAAGGGCTAATGTTTTTCTTCTGTGCCCCGACTTACTGCTGGTCCATGAAAGCCTGGTGGCTCTTTTATCACTCTGTGATGGTGAACTAATGGCATCTCTTAGCTGACTCTCAAGTCCTGCATTTCTCATCAGTTTTCATCCATAGTATATCTCTGGCAGCACTCATAGTGTCAAAAAAAATCAATACTTAAGCCCGATGAATTTATTTAGGGCAGATTGTCTCCTGATGCTATATATATTAGCACTTAAATCAATGCATTAGCTCTTAAGAAAGAGCAAGAGGAAGGAGAACAAATGTGAAGTAGTTTTTGCCTGGGTGCAGCCTAGAGTAAGCTCCGTTCCTTAGTAGGAAGTGTTGCATTACAACAGTTTAGTGCTTACATAAGATGTGTGACAAACTTAAATGTTGGCTTGTTTGTGTTTTGTCTTCAGTGTGACCTGTGCCATGGCATGTTCAGCACCGTGTTCACAGCTGATGTAGCTTGAAGTGGAAACCCTGTTCTGACATTTATTAGCCTTGTGTTTTTACTCAATATTGTCAAAGGATAAATATTGTTTCCCTAATTTACAAAACAGCTATACTAGATAAAGATCTAGACTTTTTTATTATTCTTTTAATCAGGATTTGAGCAAAACAGTGTAGATTTCTATGCAGAAAGTTTAGAAAATTCTAAAACTAGCTACACTATAGAAACGTGTCATGAAATAGTGGAAATAAAACAGCATGGCTGTTCTATGTATACTTGTAAAATTACTCTCCTAAGTTCTTTGAGGATTTAGGACAAGAATAATTATCAGGAATGCTTAGTAGGCAGATCTGAAGCAAAACATCATGGTAAATGCCATGTCTGGTTAAGTCATGAAGTATACTAAATCAGATGTGGTCTTTGTTGCAATTTGCTTGTTCTGATACCTCTGATTGTTCAGAGGTGTCAAAAGTCTTTAAATAGGGTATGGTTTCTACACTTACACAGAGCAAGCAAGTAGAATAGACGATCTTAACATTGTCTTGTTAGGATTCCTTGACTGTAAGTGGCAGTGTGATCTCCAACAGCTCTGATTTTTTTTAAGTAATCCCATAACTTCTCTCAAAAATATTGTAAAGACAAACAGTTCAGTGGCTCCAGCTATAAGCAAAGTCTTCAGAGTGATTTTTGCTTTCTGTAGGAATGTATTCAAACTTGTTTTTCCTCATTCCATTCTTTAAAAGATGATAAATTGGGAATAAGTAGAGTACAGCTGATACCAACTGTATGACAAATGAAATGGACGATGCTTGTTTACTGAAACTAGCTGATAAATTGTGTGAAAAAGTGTTAAGCTGTGAGAGGAGAGAGTCAGAAAAAATGAAAAATAGTTGGTTAAGTATCCTTTCTGTTTAAGAAAAAGATATACTATACTTTGGTAGTTACCAGACATAAATTAAAATTGGTATGCCTCACATACATGTTATATTCCTACAGCTATTTGGTTTCTTCATGCATGTTTATCTTACTTTCTGAGTATCAGAGTTCATTAGATAGTGCTGACTTCAGAAGATGGTGATCTTTATAAACCATTCTGATTTGACTTAGAAAATGTTACTAAATATTTGATTCCTGAACACCTAAGCATCATCAACCTTCGAGTATATTGTCATTCTCTGTTTCCCCCTGTACACATTACCTTGTGAAAATCATGTGAATTTTCACTGTGTTGCAGTGAAATAATTTTCTTCCCATAAAGAGTAAGACAGAAGGAGAATGGAGATAACCTTGAACGTATTTTTCTGTACTGAGAGTTTACACTAGGTGGCATGCAAGGAAAGCCAAAATCTCAAACTTGTCTTAAAATCACTGAAGTTTAAATCTTTGACTTGTTTTGGGATGTTTTTATCGTGTCTTTTGATCACTTTTAAATGTCTTTGCAGGTTGAAATGTCCTCTTGCTGGTACAAATAAAAGATTTCTTATTAATACCATCAGAAACACATTGCCATCTCAAAAAGAACAAGACCAAGAACGTGAGCAAAAGGAAGACAATAAGGAGTCTGAGCCAAACAAAAGCAGGAAAGAAGAAAAACCAAAGAAACGCAGAATTCACCCATATACTCCCAGCTTTCAGTCCAGAAGGAGAGTCAGCTACTCTCCTCCAAGGCACCAAAGCAGGAACCAGCACACAAAGGATAAGCATGAAAAGCGATCAAGCAAGCGATGAGGAGGAGTGACAAGTATGTGTTGTTACAAGTCAGGAATGTCATTAAGTGTAAGGCAGCAGGGATGTCTCAGTTTTTCAGGAAGAGATGCTGTTCAAACTTGAGTTTGGAACCAAGTTGCTTGTGTGAGAAGTAACCTTAAGGTAGCTTTAGAAAACTTTTCTTTGGGACCTTTAAGAGAAAAGCAAAGTGCAACGTAAATCCTTCAGTCGTAGAACAGACATTCCTTTCCCTTTTCTCCATTGCTCTCTCCCCTGACTGAGGTAAGGGTCTTGGTGATGGAGTGTAATACATGTGTCACTGCCTGAAACAAATTATTTAGTCGTCACTCTTTTGGAAATGAACTGAAATTAAGCAGAGATCTACTCATTGTGTGAAGTTTACAGAATTCCTTTGCTGCTAACTGATAAAGAAGTTTTGCTTATTTGGGTTAGTTTAATTTTGCAGAATCTAGAGGAAGGGAAGGCTGGATAGCGCCTGGCCAAGCACATGCATTTTTTTATAGAATATAAGAGATTGTTTTCTTTAGTATAGAAAGAACAACTTTTAAATGGGCGACACTGGCTTTGCTTTTCAGGAGGAGCTTCCAGAAAACACTGATTTTGCTTGTTATTGTATATTCATAAATCTATTATAGGTAGTAATAAACATTACCCCTAAAAAGTTGTAACTGCAATAATTGTCTCTGTTTAGACTTCCCTCTGTAAGGAAGTAGTTTGAACAGTCTGTTGTCATGGTGCTTTCAACACGAACCCTGAAAACAGAATTTTTGTGTTCTCTGTCCACTGCTAGGAAGTTTCAAAGTAAATGTGTAATACTAGAAATGCAGAGGTGACGCTTAAAAACAAATGCTCACTTTCCAAGTCTTTGTGACAATTCTTTAGTGGTGCAGTTCTTAAACTTGTAACTGGGAGCACAAACAATACACATTGGCATATTCTGTATCTCACTTCCATTTCTGTTACAGTAACAAACTTCTGTGTGAAATATTTCGTATTTCACTGTTCTCAGAAATAACTGTTTTGAACATAGGTTTATGTTTTCAAGTGTGGTGACAATAAAGTCGAAAATGTTCATTGAAAGTGCCTTGTGGAATTTATGGTTTTAATGGGTTTCCTGACTGAAATGTGCCTCTCTCCTCCAAGGGAACCAGGGATTTGTGTTCCTTCCGTGTTGAGTCAGGGCAAGAGTGCCACCTATAGGCGTGTCTGCACCTCGCCTTGCCACAGTTCCCTGTCTCTTGGAAAGCTACTGCTAGGTAGAGGATGGAAAGACCAAAGTGGAGGTCTGCTGTGGCTGAATTTTGGTGCATGAGCTGGGAATTACTCTTCTGAGTAATGGGAAGGCAGTTAAACTGGCTTTGAGCCCACTGACAACTGCTAGGGTCAGCATATCCAATGAAGTGGGATACTTTTCCACAGAGGAGCTGTGGACAGTTCCTCTGTTTTCCTGCAGGAACTACAGCACTAGAAGTCCCATCCTTTCAGAAAATTTATAGTAATTCAAATGGGATCAGTGAAAAAATAGTCTCTTTGGAGAATGCAGGGCTGTCTTTGGTTTAAATAAACTGATGTTGTTTGCAGTCCTTATTTTGCTGGTCGCTGGTTATGCACTCCTTAATAATCCTTTTTGGAAGGATGGCAGCTATAATACCAGTTGCATACTGCTGCAGTGACAGTGTTGAATGGATGTGACTGCAGCAGAGAATTCATCTCATCATTGGTCAGGATTTGGACTGGAGATGTTCCACAGAATAAATTTTTCTGAATTCTTGCTGGTCTGGCTTCTGCTGGTAATATGTTGTTCTGAGAGCTTTCAACAGTCAGACCCTAAAACACCTTTTTTAGGATAAGGTCTGTTGTTGATTCTGTATTAATTTACACCAGGCTTTCAGGTAGGGGAACTGATTAGAGTACACTTTCAGAATTAGTCTGGGTTGGTGAAAATGCTTGCATGTTGGAAATGCTCAGCTAAAGGATCTGACATGACCTACATGGATAACTGGGGAAAGCCTGTTCTCTTTAGTGGTGGTGGCAGTAGGTCCAGATCTAATTCCACATTTTTCTGACCAAAAGAATATATACAAATTACTAATCATGCATTGGTTGATTCCATCTTTGAATGCTGCCTTTCATAAGTGTACTTAACGAAGTCCTCTGCTGGTCATTTACTGTTCTTAGGGCAATTCTTCATAGAATCATAGAATGGGTAAGCTTGGAAGGGATCACACTGATCATCCACTGATTACTTTTTTAATAAAAAATTGGGTACATATAGCCAGGTTTGTGTTGTGTCAGGAGCTGCTCATGTTGTGCACCACCATCATCATGTTTATAAGGTATCTTGAAGATAGTATTTAACCCTGAAAATTAAAACTCAAACATGACTTTTCAAAATGTGTTACTAACTGCTGTAACTCAGAACACTTGTTACGTGTAAAAGTGCCTAGTCCTTAAGTAGAAATACATAAATAAATAGTGTTTTCTTGGTCTCAGCTTCCCATAGTAGTGCATAGCAGCCTAGTTACTCATAGGGAGGGGAATGCATCTTTAGTGTTCCTTCAGTGTCACTTCACACATATTTCTTGTTTATCTTTGAGCAACCAGTGTTGTCTGTGTTTAGTTTCAGTGCACAGTGTGGATGATGGAGTTTATTCAGGTGAAGCTATTCTCTTGCCATAGCCCGAACAACTTGCTTATTAGACTTTATTATTAAGTTGGATAGCAATCCTCCAAAAGTTTGTTTTCATCAATCTGATCACAAAACAATGTGAGGAGAGGAGGAGAAAACATTTTATGTATCCTTTATGAAATGGTTTCATTAGTTTTGACTTTCAGAGATATAGTACTGTGCAGTGCTTATGTTTATTGTACAGCCTCTTCCCTTTGTAAATCCAGTTTGAATTATTTACAACAAATCATGAACAACCAGATTTCACATATAATATAGTTTAAAGACAAAAACAGACCCTCTTTTTTAGACTGGATCAGTCTAAACTTGAAATTTCTTGAGGTGCAGTTGTGAGAGCGTTCCCTAATAATCATGAAATTTCTACAGAAAACTAGTTAACAAAGGAGATGTAAATGTTTGTAGATCAATGGAATAATGTAGCAGGAGGGGGTTACTTTTCCTGCACAGAACTGAGGGGTTTTTTGTTGTTGTGGCTGTGAGTTGATCACCAAGAAGCATGTTTCCTCTCCTGTCCTATCAGAGCTCTCATTAATAATTATGTGTTTTCAGTTAGTTAAACTGGAACAACACAAAAGCAGACTTACTTGGATAAGTAGCAAGAAAACGTATCTGGATTGTGTCTGGAGAAGGATTTTATTAATTTTATCAGGGGAGTCACTGATCCACCAAATCTTTATTCATGTAAGTGATCTTTGCACTTGCAAATAATCCTGTTGTAGCTCATCATCTATGAATGAAACTCTTGCCTGCATTAAGGTACGCTCTTTGTTTTAGTGACTACCAATAGGAAATATTCAAGAGTAAATGTTAGAGGGTGCATAGCTCCATTTAAAAGAAAACCTTAAAATTTTTGCAAACAATATGTATTCTTGCACTTATTTTTCAGATACAATAGTATTAAGACAAAGCTTGTGTACTTTTCATGCCAGATATTTAACAACCTCTCAAAGTCTCAAATGAAGACTGTGGATGTATCTTGTTTGTTTTATAGGCCATTACCTCTCACTTTATAAAGTATTTCTAGAAGGCAAAATCTATGTTGAATCTCAGAACATTGAATCTCCATCTGTGTGTAGCAAACAATGAACTTTTTTTGTAAGAGAATATTTACACAAAATTAGTGTTCATACAATATTCACTGCTACCCAAAATTATGAGCCTTTTGTTACAACTAGAACGTTGAGCCAAATAGTTTAAGCTAAGGAATGGTGCAGGTTCTGTGTAACTCTCCCAAGAGCGTTCTGTATCTCTTATATTGTGATCATGTAAGGTCAGCTGCATGAACATCATGTGGGAAGTGGTGTGGTGCCCCAGGGAGGGTATATGGTCCCCTGTAATGTTACTGTGGATCTCTGGAGGAGAGTTCAGTTCCCCATCTACAGCTTCCTTCTAGGCTCTTAGGCAGGTTTTCTCTTTGAATGTGTCTGAACCATAAAGAATAGGCTTTGCATGGTCATAAGCACTGTAGGCTGTTTCTCATCTCCTTTCTGTTCTCTTGGCTGCTCTGCAGGTGGCCATCAGCTTTCTGATGTGGCTGTGTTTGGTAAGGCCCCACAGGCTTGTGCAGCCCTGTGGCCTCCAGACCTGGTAGGTACCACTGCCATGTGCCTTGTCTGTGAGTGGGGACAAGCCGGGGCCAACTGTGGCTTTGGCAGTGAGCAGGGCAGGATTAGTTTCATCTCTGTAGTAGGGATTTTACATGTAGGAATATCCAGCATTGATACATAGGGATGCTTTTGAGAAAATCATATCACAGCCTCATATTGATAGGCATGAAGCACTGTTACTGGCATGACAAATAGGCTCACATTCTGCCATCTCAGTGTCATCAGAGGTTGGAACATGGTCACAAAAAGTGCCTTAAAGGATATGACAGTCACTGCAGTACAGTCACAAAGGCAAAAATGAAAACTGTCAGAAAATGAATGGCATGTTTAATTGTGTGAATGAGAAAAGGCTCTCTAAACCACTGTACAAACCCAGCAGAACTGAGGATTTAATTGGATTCTTAAAAGTACAACCTCAAAGAGCTGACAGAGCAGAAGGGAAATCCTGCTGCCTGTCACTCTCCCACCTGCACTGGTGCACCTTTGTGTGGGAGGAACCGTGACTACCCCATCACACCCAGTTCCTGTTCCCTTGGGTGGCAAACAGCACAGTGAGTCTTTCCTCTCATCAGTTCTGACCCATCTCATGTCTGTGCTGAGATTGCAAAGATCCTTAACGTTTGTCACCTTTAAGGCTAAAGGCACAAGCCCTGAAACACGGTGGAGTTGATTTGATGTTTGTCATAAACATTAATGGTAATTAGAATAATACAAAAAAACTAACAATGCTGCAGCTACTTAATCATTGATCCTTTTAAGTTATATGTTTAGCAGTTTCAGTAAAGTTCACCTTGTGGACATCCACCTTGTGGACATCCTTCCTTCGTTTGTGCCTCCAGCCAGCTGGCCACTGCAGGGCTCTGGCATGGGGGTGTTTGGTTTTGTCATGGAGGATCTGAAAGAGGAGCATGAACACAGGATCAGGGTATGAAAGAGAGAATTCAAAGACATGACCTGTTGCTTACTTGGGCAATCATCAGCTGCAGTATTCAGTTGTCTCTTCTGCCAAGCAGGAGCACACACACATTCACCTCCAGGCAGGCATGTCCTGCATGGCCCTGGTCCTCTGCTTGCCATGAACTCATGGCCCAGCAGTCTGTCCATGTGTTCCTGGAACACAGATGGAACGGCAAAAGCCTGCAGAAAGTACTGGAGCGCTTTATTGCTGAGCAATATTACACTCAGCTCAATATCAATTGTGTAAAAACAACCACAGTCTGGTTTTGGGAAACATGAGTTTTCTTCTACTTGAGACTCTGTCTTCTGAATTCTGCAGCTTTTCCTGGACAGGAACTGCCTGTGTGTTTTGAAACAGCCCACAAGGGATGAAAGTTTGCCTAATGATAGTTATTCAGAAAGAGAAAGAAAAGTGCAGACAAGCAGCTAATCCAACAAGCAGCTAATCCAACAGCAATGACCAACAGTTGGTAATGAGCTGTTGTTTAAGTTCAATAATAAGAATATTAAGAAAGAAATACAACACATGAAGGAAACCAAGACTCTATATGAGCTATTACTTAATTCTGTGTATTATATTTCAATACAGTTTTTTCTCCTTACCATATTAGCAGACATCAGAGTAACAGCAAAAGCCTAAACAAAATAGTTGGCATTATTATGGATGTCTAAACTTCCACAACTCTGCCCACAGCAGACCCCTTAGTATACCATTTTCAGCATAATCCACTGTGTTGCTAAAGCAGTGGAGCAGTGGTGTTACTGTGGTTTCATGGTGTTACTCGTTCAGTTTCTGATGCTCCTCCAGCCAGTGCTGGGTGGTTAGTACCTCTCTGAACTCCTCCATGCAGAGAAGACTCTTGCCAAATCCTTGGAGAACAGGATAGATTTTGTCTAGGAAGGAGTTTGAGAGTTACCCCCTTTCTCTCCTGTTCTTAATTTACTAAGTTGAGGGATGCCTCAAGGAGAGGCAAATGAAGTTGCTCATGGTCTGCCCCTCCACCTCCCTCTCTCAGGACCCCAGCAAGATGCTATGTGCGGCATGACTACTGGAAAGACTTCCTTCATGTTAAACACCCAAGATCATGCCAATTAAACAAATCTCTGTGAGAATGCATAGGCTCCTAGGAAGGGGGATAGTACAGTGCCAATGAGTAAACCCTCATCTGGTGTGAATCAGTGAAGTTGCGCTGCCATCAGCACAGCTGAGCTAGTTTGTGCACACTTGGCACCTCTCTCTGTCTCCATTGGGCCCCTCACATGTAGGTTAAAGGAGGGAAGCCAGAAGAGCAGTGTAGGATCACCAGCCACTCCTACTAGTCCCATTTTTTCCCCTGGGTCTCATTGTTTGGATGCTGCTTTCCCTACCCTTCAGGACTGCCTGCCCAACAGCAGGATCTCACATCACCTTTGCTTGAAAGTGAAGATCACAAGGATCAAGGCAAGTTTTCCCTGAACTGAAGTGGAAAGGAGATGCAAATATATTTTCCTTCCCTATCACTGGGTGGTGGTTACCTTACTGAAAATTTTATATCTATAATGTGCTTTGCAAATACATACAGGGAATTGCAGTCTCCTATTCTGACACCTGACATTTGTAGGGTGTTGGGCCAGAACAGGATGAAGTATCCCAGGCTTAGTGCTGCATGAGCGTGACTTTTGGTCTGCCCTGAGCTCCCACACACATCCTGTCTGAAAGAAGCGCTACAGACCTGCAGGAAGGTGTACAGCTCCTTGCACCATCTGCCTGGCAAAAGGACTGAGGATCAGCCCCACTGGGGGGGAATCCCTTCCCAAGGAAGGCGCTGCGTCTGCTTCACCAATTAGTCCCATTTGGACTTGCATCTCTGCAGAAATCTTGCAACAAGGAAGGGATCAGGAAGGCACAACTCTACCTTTCTGTAGCAGGACCTATTGCATCCTGCCCAGTAAGCTCTTTGCTGTCTGAGAAATGAGTTAAACTAGCAATAAAAGTCCACTGGAATGAATTTTGTTTAAACTTCATTTTATTTTGCCTGTTGAAAATAATTTCCCAGGCATCTCCACCCTCGGGAAGGAGCAGAAAGCCCCCACCACACTCTCCTTACTTGAGATTCACCTCCAGCCGTCGCTGCCAACATTTTTTCCTTTTTTTCTCCTTTCTAGGTTGAGTTCTTTAATAATTCCATGTCTCTTTCAGCGTAGACTCCAGCCTGGGAAAAACAAACCTGCTAGCCTGGCGAAAGCCAAACACACACGTCCCAATTACCAGCTTCCCCACTGTTCCTTTGGGCTGGCTGGTATTCTCCCTGCCTTTGTTTTGCTGCCTGCTCCCTGCCTCCGAGCCGCTTCCTTTGACTCAGCTCCATGCAGCCGGGCAGAACGAGATCCAGCAGGTAAACTGAGGAAGGGCTATTGTCCAGTTGCCCCTCGCCTGTGGATCACTGCAGTTTATCTGCCAGCAGAGCTTCCCGCAGGCATACCTCTGTAATTAGGGGGAAATGCCTTGTTCCTTTGCACCTAGAGCGTTTGTGCATGGGGAGGGCAGCACTGGTGTCTCAGTAACAGTAGACTTTGTATTGTAGTTGGGGTGCTGGATGTAGGTCGCATCGCTTTGGCTCTGACTGTGTGGGGCTTGTCTGTCCTCCAGACGGTGCCTTGGCTGGCGCATGTCCTGACAGCCTTGGGAAGAGCCAGGGACTATGGGCGGGTCTGTCTCCCTAGTGTGTGCTCCCACAGCTCTCCGGGAGGAGGGAAGGTGTGTGGGAGCAGCGCTGGGAGGACCTGGCCTGGATGTCCTGTGGCAGAGAAAGGATGGCACCCATTCTTACCTGTCAGTACAGTTTGGGAGTTGGGATATGACAGGCTCTCAGCTAAAGCAGCTGCCAAGCTTCCCAGGTGCAGCTGCAGGGGTGTCCACTGGAGGGTACAGGAGCGCAAACTGTTTCCCAAATGTGGTGCGCCAGCTGGGATCCCCAGAAGAGCTGGGGGTGAGGAGAAGGAATGGCCAGTCCTACGTCCGTTTGCCAGGCAATACCAGCTTGTCACTCTGCCTCTGATACCCTGTCTTGCTGTGACCTGAGCTCCTCTGGATCCCAGGCTGTGCAGGTGGTGAGGGCTCATGCTGAAGACCAGCTCTCTGCAGATACATCAGTGTGGTCCTCCAGCTCCAGGACTGATGCCTCACATCTGCCTGGCTGCAGTGCCTTAAGCAGGGCAGCCCCAGGCAAGCTGGCCACGCTGAACCTTTGCGTTCTGTGGGGTGGAGCCAAAGCTGGGCCAGGGTCACAAGGCTGGGGTTTGTTGCATTTCTCCCACTGACTCCACTGAGTACTGTAAAGGTGTGAGGTGTGGGCTGTGCAGCTGGCTGCTGATACCTGTCCTGGGGAGCAGGGTGCTTCGGGAGGTGCACCCAAGGCTGAGTACCCCGAATGCACAGCAGCTGTGTGGCTGCTCTGTGAGTTAACAACTAAGAATCAACTTTGAAGGGTGAGAACTGACTGGAAAGAAAATATCTTCCCCACCTTTCATTAGCACCACTACAGCTACAAATACACTTGTGCTGCTCAAAGGGTTTACAGTTCATGAAGGATTTATGTGTGGGGAGGGAGCCAGCAAGGGGAGCACTGGGGAGAAGCTTAGAATTGTTAGAACATATCTCCATCTCAGTGCTCAGTTTGTAAAACAAATTCTTCAGGCAGGTGCTTGAATTTGCGGCCTCTTCAGAGGGAATTTATCAGCCTTAGGAATATTCTGGTTAAGGAAAAAAAAGCCCTATCACCATCAGCTGCAAGGAGGGAAAAGCTAATCATCTAAACTTTACGGCAGGAGAGGTGCAGCTGTCAAAGCAATAAGGTAAATGAGTCTGGGGCTGAAATGGTTTTTGCAGCAGAACTCTGCTCCCTGTTAAATAGGGGAGATTGAACTATAGCACCATTCCACTATTCCCTGGTAATGCACCATTTTGGGGCTGACTGGGTGGTCTTAAGTCCATTGCCACAGTGGTTATATCGCTGATACCAATCAAGGCCCCGCAGCTGAGACCCTGAGTGACCTGCTTCAGCAGCTTTTTTCAAACCCCAATTCACTCATTTGTGTGGGATGCTTTTCTGCTACTTTATTTATGGGATTACATAAATGAGCCATTAAAAATGTAAATCTTCAGAACAGTTGAATAATACAGATTTAAACAATAAGCTCAGGGCGGTACAGTACAGAAACTTCCCTGGAACCAGCAGTACTGCACCATCGTGGCTATGGCAACAATAGTGGGTTAAGGGAAAGAGAGAGCAAGGAGGAAAATAAAACGTCCCGGCATTGTTACAGTCACTGGCACCACAGAAAGATTAGGGATTTTTTTTTTCAGAGTATTAGAACAATAATGAAGATGTGTCATTATGCACCACAAAGGAAACCATGCCATCCCACACATAGTGCAGGTGTCAAAACAATCGGGCTGGCCACAGAATTGAGTTTAAGTGAAGTTTGTCCCACCTCACCACAAAGCATTTAACCCTTCCAGGGCCAGAGCCAGCTACAGCCATGCCATGGCTAGCACAGTCTCTTTTTCCCTCTCCTGGGCCATTAGGCATCTGGTCTGAGCATCTTTCTTCAGCAGCAGCAGCAGCAGCAACGAAGCTGTGCACTACGTAACTTACAGAGAAATTGGGCGTGGGTTTTATTTGGCTTTCTTTGTGCTTACAACGTGTTAAAGTACCTGGTCAGGCAGTACACAGTGAAGAATTGTACTAAGGTTTAGTTAAGTTCCCCTGCAAGCTTCTGTCTGCAAAGGTTAAAATCATGGAAGTAGCTTCTAAGCTCTTGTTTAGTCCAAAATTTGTGAGATGCAGTAGCAGTCTACTGATTTTCCCTGTTCAGTGGTGTATTTTACGTATCCTGTAATAACCTTAATGTGACAACTTTATGTGGTGAAGAAGACACACACACCTTGAAGACAAGATCTGCGACATGTCAGTGCTCTCCCTACAAGTGGATTACATCATGTGGTGCATTATTTTAATAAGTTTTGGTTCTGAAACTGAGTAAATATTTTCTATAAGTAAATTTGGGAGAGTAAATTTGAGAATTTAAATAAAAGGCATATTACATCCCTATTTCAAAGGTCACCACTCCATGAATTTTAATATTTCTGACCTAAAAGCAAATGTATATCCCTACCATCCTAACTCCTATGCTGTAAGAAGGGCAAGGTTGCTGCCCAGTGAATCATAACTCACTCTCAGGAAAGACCATGATCCCACGAAACCAGAGCTGTGTTTATAGGTCTGACCATGATGTAAGCAGCTGAATACACACAAAATATTTTGAATTGCTTGGGCTTTTAAAACTTACAAATGAAGTGACACGTGGGGAAAAAAAGTTAAATTCGTCTGCAAATAATATAAGTAAACAAGGTGTGAAATGACTTGCAAGTGAAGACTTCAACAATGGTTTTTCATGCATCACTATGTTTGACTGACCTTTAAGACACAATCTTATTTCAGAACTGTGGGATTTGGACTGGATTCCTTTCTTACATCTGTGCAAATCCATAAACAGAAGGATTACTGTGAATTCATGCTGGTGCAGGTTAGAAGTGAAGCTGTTTCTTAGTCTCTGTTATCCTTAAAGTTCAACATCCTTTATTGATTCTTGCTACCTTTCCTTCCTGAAGACTGTTTACAATAGTGTATCAATATCATAAGAGTTTTCAGCAGTATTATAGCATCCATCATTGAACCTAACATCACAGAGGGGTTGAAGTTGGAAGACACCTCTGGAGGTCACTGATCCAACCCACCTGCTCAAGCAGTGCCACCTAGAGCTAATTGCCCAAGGCCATGTCCAGAAGACTCCTGAATATCTCCAAGGAGTTTTGAGTATCTCCAAGCATCCTAGTGTTACTTTATCATATTGCAATGATATTTTAAAAGTTCAACTGCTATTGATAACAGTAGGACTAATTTCACTGTAGGCAGATAATGGTCGCCATAAAAGCTTGCCTAGTGTTTTTTACCTGCTGTAACAGGAGAGGAAGAATTCCTGGTAGTGGTAATGGGGAAATATTTAAAGAATACTATGAACATCAACTATACTAGCATGATGAAGTTTATTTTATTAATGGTGGCTCTCCCAGGGAGATTGTTTCTTTGGGGCAAGGGAAGGGAGAGATGAAACAGGAATTTGATTTATTGGCAAAAGAGAGAGGTCACAAGAATGCAGAATGTAATCAGCTTTTTGTTAATGAAGAAAGTCTTCCTCTGGGTTGCACATGAGGCTTTTTGAGATTACTGGATTTACCTCAGGGCATTATTGGGTTTTTAGGATAGATACACCCTGCTCTCAGTCAGAGTAGTGGTATTTTCAGATGTTCCTGCCTTATTGTGTGTGGTATTATTAATTACAAGTAATTGCTTCGTGCAGCCATGGGCACTAAGAAGGCAGGTCATGGACTACAGCCCCATCCAGCCCACCTAGGTGGGTAGCACATTGGAGGAGGTGCACATGTTGGGCAGCCTCTTCAGAAAGGCCACACACTAGCTTTTCTACCTCAGTGCAGAAAGTGGGGAGGGTGGTACAGGAGAAAGCTGGCCTTGAGGAAGGTCTTCCATGGGTTAATGAGTCATGTGCATGTTCAGGCTTCTAAGATATGGTGGCCTGAGTAATTTGGATCCAGGTCCTTAAGCATATTTAAAGAAGTAGCAATGGGCTACAATCCTGTTTGCTTCAGGGAGATAGCTGAATATTAATCTTAACTATTCAATCTGAAAGCAGGTAGTTCATGGGAAATGAAGGCTTAAGAAGATCAGCCACTCCATCATCCTGATGTACTTTTTTTTCTACATCAGCTTAACTAATTCATTTCTGAGAGGGGAAAAAAGGTTGATCCTGCAATAAATGTGGCCAAACAGATTTTTCACAGTAGCCAATGATCCTAATCCCCGTTCTAGTTTTCAGTGGTGTGACTTGGAAGCGCCCACAGGGAAAAAGGCAGGGCATGGGGTGAGCTGGAGAGCTCCCATGGCACAGAATTATGCCTTTCATGGGTTTTGGCTGGGTGAGTAGTGGCAGAGACTGTCAGCTGGTGGGAAAGACCAACTCAGTGCATGCATTTTCATGGTCAAGTGGCTCAAATCAGTCATGGCTGTGGTTGCACTGCAGCCTGGTTAAGATGAATCCATGTGACTGTATGGGACGTGCCCTCCAATCTCACAGCTGTGAATCCATTTTGGAATGAATGAAGAGCAGGAAAAACAGATTCCAAATCCATTAACAACATGCCACTTGCAGGAAAAATTCCTCTTTGGACAACCACATTTTATTAATGATGTTTTTGAGTATTATATCATTGCTTCAGTCTTTGTGTGAAAGCAAGTGATTTTATTTCACTTCCAAAGTAGATAGAAAAATTGACTGCAGTCTTCATTGGCTTTTCCCGCATCTCACCAGCAAGCCAGGATTTGGATCCTGAAGATACTGGGACACAGGACTGAGGAAGGTCTGGTTTACACAAATGTCAGCTTCACAAGGGAGAGTGCACAATGAATTAAAAGCTTCCCAGTACTTCATGTGTCTAAGTCAGACTGTAGCCCCTGTGGTGTCATCAAAGTGGTTCTCCTCACTGTTCCCTCAGTCACCAGCAATGATGGAAACTTTCAGGTCCTGTCTAATTTGGAACCTCTCTTATGATTCAGTAATGAAAAGTTTGGACCTCACTGTTCAGGAGGGAGAGGGGGAGGGCAAGAAAGGGGAGGGAGGAAAGGAAGGAGGGCAGGAGGGAGGGACATTTTTAGTGATCTGATATTTTGTAAGGCAGCTTCTTTTCTTCAGGCAGGATCTGATACCGAGCTTGCCATGCCAGTGTCACCAAGAGCACTCTCTGTCCTCCTGCCCCATCTTACTCTTCCTGCAGGCGGCAGAAGGCACTGCCAAAGGTCACCTACACCAAACTGCTTTGTGCTGCTGTCCTGGCTCAGGGAAACTTGTAAATAGGAGCTTCAGTGGGGGAGAACAATCAGAGTGACTGTCTCCTCTGGGAAATATTTCAAGGAAAAGCCAAATTTCAGCTCTGGCTTTAGAGAAGGGAGGCTTCCCTTACAGATTTCCCAACATGCTAGGTTTTAAGTACTTTGGCTGATATTTAAATAGAGCAGAAATTTTTCTGTGAATGCAGAGTTCTATGTTGGAGATATGTGTCAAGATAATTTTGTGAGTCTCTCAAAGCCCTGCTGCAAGAGCAGGAGAGTCAGGAGAGAAACTGATGGGAACATGGAATTTGTGTCCATGTCCTGAGTTCCTTGAAGACTTCAGGGCAGCCCTGGCCTTGGGACTGGCTATGTGAGGATGGGGATGGGGAATGAGGGCTGATGCTCTTCCCTGCTCAGAGTTATGGTAGCAAATGTCAGCTCTGGGCATGATTCATCCTTACCTTGCTCCTTTGCATTAATGTCCTCTGCTTACCTGACACCAGCATGAGGGCTCACAAGGGCCAAAGACCATGACACCTGCAGCTGCAGATCTCCCCTGCACTCTCTGGGTGGAAAACTTGCTGCCAGGATCTATGGGATCCTCACTTTTTAACTTGCTTCAGGTTACTAATGCAAGCAAATACAACAAGCTCTTTTGGGGCAATGAAGGAATTAGGGATGAAGGGTGTCTCTCAGCCTCATCACAACTGCTTGGATGGGTCAGTCCTTTCACTACAGCCCTGAGGTTAGCAGAAAGCATAACCATGAAGTATCAGAAAATTGAACTCCCTTTGAAATCAGTACATTGAAGGAGCCTCTGCAAAAGCTGTTATTTTCTTTTTCATGTCTGCATCAGTGCACCTGTCTCCAGTCCTCTGTTGGAACCCATTGCAAAAGGTGGCCGGGAGATGAGGCCAGTGGAGCTGTTGCCTCTGTTAAGCCATGGTCAAATAAAAGCTGGGATGCTTTGGAGTAGCAGTGGCTGTGGCTAAAGAATGGCCAGGGTGGGTGCATGCAAAGAAAGTATGCAGGGAGTAGTGGTGTCTGTCACAACCTTGGAAGCATGGGAAGTTCTTGGAGCAGCAAATCCTTCTGGTCATCCAGAAAAGAGACAGAAACTTTCTCTGCCTGAAGTCTGTGGCTTCTGTAGAGGTCTGATGAAAAGCTCCTATGCCTGATGGTTTATTTCTCCATCTCTGTCTGTTGGCTTAATAAAAAGCTTCCACTATACTGACATAAAATTCTTTCTTTCCTTCTTCTTTCTTTTTTAACCTGTTTCCCCCCAAATGAAAGTGATGATTTGACATCCCAAATAAAGCTGGATTTTGCGCTCTCATAAACCATGAAAGTAATTGCAGGAACAATGTTGACTATGACCACACGCTTAAAGAAAAAAAGAATCAAACAACCAAAAATAACCAGTGTGAATTCAAAGTGAAAATGAATGGAGTCTGTCTCATTCATAAATGTCATACGAGACTTCAGTTAAAAAGGCAAGCCTGTCATCTCAAGGCCAGCAGCTGTTGTTATGTTGAACAAAATGGATACAAATGGGTATTATTTTAAAGTGAAATGCTTAATCCAGGCCTAACAAGCCCACTGTCCTCTCTGTAACCCTGTGTCATACAAGCCATGATCTCCAGTAGAGGGCTTGATTGCACAGGAAATAAAATTCCCTGGCTGTGCCCTACCAAACCGACAAACACCCTGGCAATGTTTGAGTTACTATGGCAATCACAAAATAGGAAGGCCTTTTCTTCTTTTCCCCATCTCTGCATGCAGCCGCAGGCTGCTCCTGAATAGCTCACATCTGCAAAAAGTTTTAACACGGTACTCAGATAAAGAAAAGGATCCCAAAAATGGGCATTGACCCGTCTCAAAAAATGTTGCAAATTTTATATACAAGAATTAGGGAGCTGTGCCACTTTGCGCAGGTTATGTCATAATGTGAACAAAAAGGGATAAAAGCTGATGAAGGCTTTTGCTGTCAAATATGGAGAGAGGGGAAAAAGCAGAAGTAAATGACAGCTTTAATGCAGATGTAAGAAGAAAAGTCAAAGATGGGTGACAGAAAGTTGCTGGTCAATGAATAAGGGAAAAATTTCTAACACAAAAACCAGACAAAAGAGTAAAATACAATAAAAATCTCACTATAGAGAATACTGAGAAAAGTCCCAAAAGCACAGTGAGCAAAATCTTGGAGCTATCAAACCATGTGAAACGGACATGTGGTTCTTTAGAGTGGCCCATTTCAGGCATTAATAGCTCCCATTATAAAGGGGGAACCTGATCTCTGGCCTGGAAAGCTTTCAAGAAGCAGACTTTTTACAACAAAATTGAAAAGCAAAACAAAACTGAACCTTTCTGCCTTGCACAAATTAACTAGGATTTTGGTCTTTCTGGACAAATTTGGTCTTGCATAATGAACTGTTATACATTTTACCAGTTTTCCTTGGACAAATGCTTTCTGGTAATGAAGAATAGTTATGTATTTAAATGGAGATTTGCTTTCTGGCAGATCTGGCAGATCCTGCACTTTCTGACAGTATGCTTTCCACCATTAAAATATATTTACTTTTTATAATAGTAACTTACCTTTACCAACAAGCTGGTTTCAAACACCTAATTTAGACGGTTGCCTAGATTATGTGAACATGTGTTAAGTACCTGATGGTCTCACCAGGCGATTTAATCCCAGTGAGAGGAAAAGTATGAATCCAGAATTTAATGTACAGGCCTGCTGCTCTGAGCGAGCTTTGCCTCAGATGTCTGGATCTGTGATGCAGGAGCTGGAAAGTGCCACCACCACCTTCATGTATGGTAGCTTCATCTCTCAAGAAAGTTCAGTAAGAGTAAATTTATTCCTAATTTGTTCTTAATCTTAGGTTCGATTGACATGTACAGCTTCTGAAAGTATCATTGCAATTTAAAAGCTCTTACTGACAAGTCACATTAATCACTAGCTTCTGAGAAAGGCTTAATGTGGGGAAATGAATGAAAATGGCATAAACTGTTCACAAAAAAAAAAGTCCAAAGGGCCAAAAGAAGCCCCAAATCCAGTAGAAGTGGGACTGCATTATACATTCATTGACTCTTGTTCTTTTGGGGGTGTTTTGGTATGAAAAGAAAGAGACAATGGAAGACAATAGCAGTACCTTATCAAAGTTCATTCAAGCAGTTATTTCAAATACTTTTAACGGCTTGTCACTGGGTCTTGCAAGTCTCTGAGAGTCTAAACACTCTGTCACATTTGTGTACTAACCACTTAAAGTGCTGCTAAAGCCTTTTGACCTGGACTGACTCTCCTTTATCTAGGTCAAAATGCAAGGCAAAGCCTTTGTGTTTCACAGCCTTCATTAAATTCATTGATTTGACCTGTATTTTAAAGACCAAAAGTCAAATGGAATGGGAAGTTAAAGTTCCCATACAAAATCTTCCACTGAGCACTTCACTGCCTCCTTGAACTATGTAACATACAGAAAAGGCCATCTCACGGCCATTTGAAGTGTGGGCTATAGCTGGAGTGGCAGTTTTGTCCAGTTTTTTCAAGAGCTTTGAAGGAATTCATCAGAGCTTTCCCTCGCTTAAATGAGGACAAAAAAGTTGAAGCTTGCAGACAGTCCCACTGGCCATTTTTTTAGCTCCAAGTTATCTGTTCAACAGGGCATAGCAAAGTTCAGGGGTAGATAAATAATATTTCAGTCTCTTTAGCACACAGACAGGCAGGGAAGAGATTTGTTGCTTTACATTAGACTGTTGACATGCTCACAGTCAACTGCACTATCCAAGAAATAGAAGTGATCACCTTTTGAGTATCAAGAAATAAACCCTCTTCTGTGTTTGGAGACCAAATTTTAGAACTAGCGTTTGCTCTACTTGGAAACACATCATAAAACCTCAGGCCTTTAGAGAATAAACATTGGTTTAAGTCTTATTTTAATCTTCAGCTAGGATTCAGATATCAAACAGCTTGAAACCTGGGAGTTTCATTCATCCCCGGTAAAAATGGACCTGGATATGTTTCTGCATGTGTCTGACCCAATGGTTATTGTGGGTCTGGGAAGGAAAAGGCTGTAAACTGCTGGGGCTGTCCAGGTTGGCCATAGAGGCAGGTCCTGCCCTGTGGGGATGAGGACAAGAGCAGACTCCAAGGGCCCTGACTTTCCTCTGGAATGTCATTGTGCAAGGCTGGATGGGACTGGTCACCTTGCTTGTTCACAATTTATTTACAAAGGGAAGAGTGGAGTGACATAAAAATAAATTGCACACATTAAAGTAAACTTTAGTCAAACTACAGGCCACACAGATCTTCAAAAACAACAACTTGCCTTGAGAAGGTCTGCATGTTTATATTGTCAATAAAAATTATCATGCATGATCCAAGTATTTGGCACAACTTTCCAGGAACTGTTATTTTCATGACTGGCATTAGGAGTGGGATTCAGCTGCCTAGAAGTTTTAGGTTATGTGATGGAGGCTTATCCCTGTGCACGCAAAGAAACACAGAGGAACAGTGGTGACAGGCCAGGAACCCCCATAACACAATCAGAGAAAACCAAGATAACCTGATGGAGAAACCTGACCTTTCCAGGGCTGTCACATACCAGGCACCAGGCCCATGGTCTGGGGGTAACAGGCCCTAACCAAGAGTCTCCCAGCTCACCTTAAAGACTTGAGAGGGTTAGTGCCTATGGGGATGTGGGACAGTATGAGAGGAGGGGCAAGAACTTTTTGGGATTGTACAAAATTTGCTGCAGGTCCTGCAAGGGAAGGATTAAAGGTAAGATGGAGGAATGGGGTGCTTTGGGGGAATGAATATGGGAAAACAGAGGGAAAGAAAATAAAAAGGCCTGGTTGTGTGTAATGAAGGTACTGGTCTGTCTGTGTGCCTGATCACTGTGGTCTATTCCATCTTCTCTTTAAACTCCATTCCTAGCTACTTTCCTGGGCATGGTGGCTCTGTGTGCCTGGCTGTGCATGGATGCCCAAGCACCAGCAATCGGAGCAGAGCTGCAAGCCTGGCATGCCCGTGTGCTAGCTACTGAAACAGCCTCTCAGACAGTCCTGGGTATCAGCCCTGACACCCAAGTCATGCGCCTGGATAAAGCCTTGTAGCTGTCAGTCTTGTGCCAAATGCTGAATGTGAATCTCCTCCTTCCAGACATTCAAATGGCTCACTGACATTTGCAGTCCCAAGAGCTGGAGTTACTTACACATCCAGCTCCATGTAACCCTGCACATGGAGTGTCATATAGGCAAAACGGGCATGGGATGAGTGTATTTCAGAAAGTGAACCTTATTACTGAAGCAATAGGGTGGAGCCTGAAGAAGGCAGCTCTCAGGGTATATCTCCAGAGTGTATTTCAGGATCTGAAAATGCTGGTTTTCTTTTCCAGAGACCTTAACATTCATTTTTCACATCTCACCCACTGGAGTCTTGAGAACTGTTTACAGGCATGAGCAACTAGGAAGTTAAGAGAAATTAGGCAATGGGGGGTCCAGAAGACATGGTGTTGGCAAGACAGCAAAAGGAATGAGCAGAGGGGAGAGGTGTGAGGCAGTTCTGTGTTTGGATTCCTATTCAGTGAGAGTTTGGCCATCTCACCCTTTCTCCTCTTTCCCCCTGAACAAAGCTATTTCTTCATGGTCCCCTTGGAGCAGCAATACTCTCAGGAGCTTTGAGGAAGTTAAAATGCTTTCTCAGGAGCTTCCAGCAGAATGCATGCAGCTCTGACCTGATGCAGAACCAGGGTGAATCCAGTGCTTTAATCCTTAAAACGAATGCCTCAGTAAACACAGCAGTTCATATGGGGATCACTGATAAGTTTGTGTTCAAAAGAAAGTCCCTTCTTCTTGTAGTAGTAGGCTACAAAAGAGTAGGCTCTGCTTCTATTTCTAGGTTCCCATAATTATGATTTTGCATATCTCAACACCTTAAAGATGAAAGGAAGCAGCAGAAACAACACATGGAAAGTCTTGGTGTTAGGTAGTGGCAGGATGTCATCTTACAGAAAGGCTGGCTGGAAAAATGGAGGGATAAAGGAAGGTTAGCTTTTGATTGAACTCTGTAGTTCCCAGAAATCTTCCAAGGGCATAATGTTTATTCAAAAGAAACAATTGTGAACTTAAGAAAAAAATACCCAACCCAGATCTAAACCAGCCCTTTGAGCCATTATTTTCTATTATTCCAATTTTGTACAAAATCAAGATTTTAAAATCTAGAACAGAACTCTAACCGAGTCTAACAGAATTGACATTTTCTTGTTTGCAATTTTATCTGTAAAAGGATTTTGATTGCTTTTATTATTCACCTGTAGCAATCTGCTCAGCAGTTGGGGAGTCTCAATTGTTTGCAGATTCCTTGTTTATTGCTTTGTGCATTCCTGATATATTTTGGTTTTATGTTTTTGTTTAACTGAGCCATAGCTGGTAGCTTAGAGACACTTCTTTTCTAAAATTCAATTGGGCAATTCCTGGACCTTTGAAGATTTACCAGATGATCCCTTCCTACTGTGATTCTTTATGGAGGAACATGTTTGCCAGGAGCTCTGTGTCCATGAACATCCTAACAAACCCTATTCCCCTCACATCTCTGGAAAGGAATGATACGAAGAAGGGGCTAAATGCCACCAAAGCAGACTGATTATTTTGTACTTGGGAAAACAATTTGCAAAAAACTGTTTGGAGTTGGCTGTAAACAGAGTCACTCTAAAACAGTGTCTTTATTGAAGGAGTATTGTTCCCGGCCACCAAAGCAGAATAAAAGTAATTCCAGGACCACATTCAGAGACGTGAGAACCATCTAGACCATGGCAAGCACCCCCTTCCTGCCCGTCCATGGTGGTCCCTTTGCAGGGAGAGCTTTCTTTGGGCTACAGGGAGAACATGAAGCCTTTGGGGGAGAAAACTGCAGAAGGTGGACTTGAGAAACACTCTAGTGGGTCTGACTAGAGGTCCACCACCCCCCTACTCTGCCCCCAGTGTGGGCAGTAGAAGCCCCTGTGAGGGAGAGAACAGGATTTTTACCACTTGTTGTGATCCATTCGCACTGCTGGGAGTCCCCAGCCCCAGAGGTGATGGGCTGTTAATGGGAGGTACCTGCACAGGTCCTGAGTACCAGGTCATGAGCCTGCTGTCCACAGATGGGTCTAATCCTATTGAGAACCTGCTGATACTACTCAGCTTTGCAGCCTCCTATGGATGTGGTTTCGATATTTGCTACCAGCCACGCACTGGTCTGTGTCTGTTTTAAACTGATCTCCCCAAGTTTCCCAGAGCACTCTCTGGTGCTTGCATTAAGGGATTTAGTGAACAGCAGTTCCAAGTTTGCCTTACCCATCTCCTTCATGGTTTAATGTACTCTGTACATAACCCCTCACCCTTCTTTCCTCTAAACTAAGGAGCATTTCTAATCTCTCTACATAAAGGGACTGTTTCACCCAACAGTTATTTTCACTGCCTTCATCTGTATCTTCTGACTTCACAACATTCTTCTTGAGATGCAGAGACCTGAACTGCACCCAGTACTTAATGTATGGGAGAAATGAGGCTTTGCAATTCTT
>JAWWMO010000001.1:46883247-46901385 GCA_035047845.1 Dendrocincla fuliginosa
ACACAGGGAAGACACTCCCTGCAAAGCACCCTGTTTGAGCCCCAACAGGTGGGAGCCCGTAGCTTTTTGTATTAAGGAGTTCAGGAGAGTCGTATTAATCGCTGCGCGGCTGCGTCATCTGACAGCCTTGTTTGCCAAGCTGTGAGCGAGCAGGCAGCATGAAGTGTACCAAAACCTAATGATGTACTACCAACATCCATGCCAAAGACAAGGCCATTTAGAGCAGAGAGACAAGCTGAGTTAGCATAAAAGAAGAGGCATCAATCACCATTCCCCCAAGACAATGGCGATAATTTAATGGCTGTTTTTTAAGAAGAACTGACACTATACAAAGATTGAGGAGAAAGGTCTGGTAGGCTTCACCTGCAGCTGAGAGCTATTTGTTCCCATTGTGCCAACCAGAGCGAGGTTTGCAATGGCAATTTCAGCAGCTGGCATCATATGCATCAAGTTATGCACACAACTAAGGGTTTAGTTTAAATCGCTAGATTTTCTGGCTCAGACTGTTATTAGTCAAGCTTGAGTGACTTTACTAATGAATTAACTTTCTAAGGAATTTCAAGTTAAACTGCAGAGCTCTGTGGCATGATTTTTCTTCTGTTAAAATAATTTAGATTTTTTTGGAGGTATTTCCCTTTACTATTTCTATAGTACTTTTTCTATCAGGTTCACAGAGATCAAACTCAGACCTAGGACAAGAATTTGCAAACCTATTACATTTATCTGCATTGTATCCACATACCAGACCCCTATATTTGACACTATTTTGTTTTTAGAGGGATGAATCCTTGCAGACATCCTTCCACATGGTGTAAGGCGACTCTATATAATCAAACCAAAAGTATCCAGAGAGCTGAAATCATCAAAGTAGATTCACTCTGAAAGATTACAAAATTAAAGCCGGGTGGGTTTTCAAGCAATCTTTTAGTACAGACCATCTCCACAAGAAACAATCACTCTTACCTGTCAGATAGAGGTTTCTGCAAGCAGTTTGGACAGAACATATCTCTCCAGCACAGCTCCACTCCTTCACTGTTCATGCCATTAGCAAGTGTTTCTAATGTCTTATGGGAGCCTCCACACTGCACCTAAGAATGATATTTCTTATCCTATGTAGGCATGAAGTGCATTTTACTCCTTCTTTGCAGCAGCTATATTTGAAAAATATTATCAGAAAACCCCTGGCATGCACTAGAGCAACTCCAGTTCTTTCATTGTATATCACACTTTCCGGACCTACTGTCATCCTTATTGTCCTCTTCTGGGCTCTCGGTTTTGCCTGCACCTTCACAGGTGTGCAGGTTCTAGGCTGTGCCCTGACGCAGCATGGACTTGTGCTGAGTGGGGAGGGAGGGTTAGTCAGTGTCCAGCTCAGCCTGTAGCTCTCCTTGCCAGATGCTTGAATAAACACTCCCTGTTTTGCCAGAGACCTTCCCAGGACTCTAGCACAAACAGCAAATTTAGCTTTTGCAGTCTTCAAGGAAAATGTGATAGGACACTCAAATGTTTTGAAACAGACTTAGAAGACAGCAGTGTTCAGTGTCCTGCAGTGAGAGCTGACTGGACTCTCCAATCCCAGAACTGTGTTTAGTTTATTGAAGAGCTTTTATATTTATTTTAGCTTTTTTTTTAACTGAATCTTTCCATTTCCTCCAGCATCTATGGCTTCTGGTCTGGTAACCCTTTTTAGGGATAGCTGCTGAGACATGTGCCAGGATGATAGCAAGCTTCTTTAACCACATAGAATGATTTCTAAAGAAATGGCTTTTTTCCACAGATGTGGTTTGCTTTTTGGTTTTGGTGTTTGGTTTTTGGGATTTCTTTTTTCTCTTTTTTTCATATTTTAGCTTCCATTTCTACTCTGCTTATCCAAACTCTATCAGCATGAGCTTCATGAACGTGATGGACCAGAGAGCAAGCTTGGTCCATCATTTTTCCTGCAGCCATTCTTCAGAGCTTATGAGTGGGACTCATGCGGCCCAGACTGCTGCTGCCTTCATGTATGGTACCCTGAATTCAGTTCATCTACACACGACAGCTACTGCAGACACAGAGTGGCAATTTCATGCAACACTGAAACATGAAACAGGCAACTTGGTGGTGAGCATCTCACACACACTGCAGATAGGGCAGCTCTGGGTCAGCAGTGGTACAGCTGCAACTAAAAA
Organism: Dendrocincla fuliginosa; assembly: GCA_035047845.1. Classification (NCBI taxonomy): domain Eukaryota; kingdom Metazoa; phylum Chordata; class Aves; order Passeriformes; family Dendrocolaptidae; genus Dendrocincla; species Dendrocincla fuliginosa. Next base: position 46,885,416 of record JAWWMO010000001.1, read on the forward strand.
CCTCTTTTTTATTCTGCCTTGCCAGTATGAAGAGGAGACAATTTTGGTTCTATATCTGGGTTTCAGGCACCAGTCATAACGTAGCTTATGCATCAGGGCCTGCCCCATGGATGTCTAGAACTGAGTCCCTGTTCAGCTATAAGTTTGGATTGTATCTGCACCAAGAAGGCTCCTGAGGAGACAGAAGCACCTGTATCTGTGAGTAAGTTTGTCCAAGGATGTTGAATGTCTGACCTGATCTTTCTAAGTCTTTCACTCTGCTGCATTGCTGAGCCCACTGCTACTTCCAGGGAAGCATCCTACAATGAAGCCTTTGCTACCCGCACTGGGAAGAGCTGTTTTAAACTTTTTTAAGGAGTTTCTCATGTGCTTCAGAGTGTAATGTAATTAGTGCATCAACTGAATACCCTAGGCCTTCACATTGTCTATCAGGTCCTATTATCTCCCAGCTCCTGAGAGGATAGGAGGATGTGTGCAACTAAAAGTATTGCCAAAACAGCTTGTTCACTCAAGCAAGTTGAGACAACTCTGCTCAGTGTGCTCATTCCCTGAGAGACAGGTATCACCAACAGTCAGCATCCTTCCCTTCTACAGTGGAGGGCAAGCAGGGGTATTGAAAGCCACATAGAAAGTACTGATCTCCTCTTGTTTTTTAGAGATGATAATTCCTGGACTTACAGTGCCAGAACTTCTTTCATCCACCTTCAGTGTTGACAGTGGCTATGCATGCTGTCTTATGGTTCTCAGGTATGATTTTAAGGTGTTGCATCTTGAGTATTTGGTCTTCAGAACCATGTAAATCTTGTTTCCCTTTTAAATATTTGTCCTATAAGTTGCCCTAGGTTACTAAAGGGGCCACTGCCAGATCAAGAAAAAGAGCTAATGACCTACTATCATTCTTCCATTCATTCTTAGCTACTGAAATATCAACAGGGACATTAGGAGCAGATTAGGACTCCTGACTGCTGGAAATGGAAATTATCCCAATCTGCTTTTCATAGAGGACTGAGAATAAGTGCTTTGTGTCAGATTTAAGCTCAAGTGCGATTGTCATAACCATAAGAAGGAACAATCCTTGAGATAACTCATGGCTGAGTCACTAATGCCTTGGAAGACAAAGACCTCTGTCTCACTTGCAGCATGGACCAGGTGGTATCTTTGGATCACCTTGTTGATGTACTCATGCAGCTGCCTTAGCAGTTGAGCTGCCACAAGTTGGACCAACTTGCAAGTCCTCAGAGAACCAGAAGGAGCTGAAAAATCCCAGTTTTTCTGTTCCTGTATGAGCTGTTGTACTGCCCATTCAATTGTGTCGTTTTGTGGTGGGGTTTTTTTATCACATTTTCCCAAAGACAGAATTCCTGTCATGCAAAGAAAAGTGTCCCTGAACCCAGAACCTCAAAGGTGTTAGTCCAGATTTACATGTGCTTTTTTGCAAATGGAAATCGGAAGGAATTCCATTGAAGTTGCTGGGTGTGACTTGCACTGGGAAGACTTGTTTGCACGTGTTCAGTAACTATCCAGACATGGGGGGTTAGCATACTGCTGACTGGGGCTACCTTGTCTACAAAGGCAGAAGCCTCACCTCGACTAGAGTAATGCTGGTAATTCAAGGCAGAGTGGAGGTAGGGGACAGAATCTTCACTGCTTCAACTGGAAGATAAAGGATCCCCAGTCATTTCTACCATCTTCATGCACTTCTGGGCTGTCATGACAATTTCTGACTGAAAGTTTGCCCTTATGAAATACTTTACATAATACAATTGTAGTTATGTTTATGATTTCCAATTAAGTATATATGCCTTCACCTGGCCCTCCATGAGGTTGCTGTACTTGCACTGAAATGTTGTAATCTCTAAGAATACAGTGAAAAAGTAGGTGGAATCTGAAGTGGTCTTATTTTTACTAGAGTTTTAATTAAGCTTTCAGAGCAAAATAGGTGAATTCATGAGCAAATGGTGTAGAATCACTTGTGCAAATATCTAAGCTTTGGCCAAAGGAATAACAGTGACACCAATATGGTTCATTTGAGCAAACACATGGAAATACTTGGCTTGGATAAATGCATAACAAATTATTTTAGCTTCGTCTAAGGAAGTTTATCAGATTTGGCAATCAATCATCTAAACTGACCAAGGATACAGTGTCTTTGCAATAAATGTTCATGCTTGTCGTCATTAACATCATTTAGATTTTAGACTTTTTCTAATTAAGAAAGGTTCCCACCAGCAACGGCAAAAATCCCCACCACCTCTTTCATTATCTCAGCTTTTCTTCCCTTTAATTACTATTGAGCTCCTGGCTGATTAAATTAGGTTTTTTAGGTCTTTTCTGAAATCTTAGGGAAATTATCTAAAAATCATGAAATCAATTCCCTTACGCTGTTTTAATCTTTTATGTTTTGGGCTCCAAGAGGGACGGGCGGACAAGTGCAGCCCCTCGGAAAAGTGTGCAGCACTAGACTGCTTGCCAGCCTTCTATTGCCTTTGTGGACCATCTGGGTCAATTTCCTTCCAACTAAATGAAATGCAGATAAAAATTCCAGCAGTTTTTCAGCTGCAGGCTGCCCAGCTGATTAGCATGACAGAGGCCGGGAGATGAGGCCTGACCCTGTGCACTTCCCCTCATCTCATTAAGTTGTAACTCTACCGTGGCTGCATTCATGGTGTTTATTGACGCTGAAAGGCGTCTTTATCCAAAACTAGCTAAATTCACATTCAGAGTTTTTCCATGAAGGCTAGCCTGCTACAGCATCCACATGAAAGTGAACCTATTGTAGCTTGGTGATGTGTCCTGCTGATTCCTTAACAATCTGAGCTTTCTCCAAAAATGTTAGATTCACAAGTTCCATTTAAAAAAAAAAAAAAGCCCAAACCCCAAAAAACACAAACCTAAGCCCCAAACACTTAAACAACTTTGTAGTTTAAAATACAGACAGTATAAATAAGTCTCATTCTGGTGATGGCAGTGTGTATATTAAACTGTACACATGAGGAGACAATCCAGCCAAAGTACAGTAACGAGTGAGTGCCTGTATCATGTAGGACTCCAGACAACGGAGTATTATACATATTCTCACATCCATCAGCCAGGAGAAGGATGTAAGATTCATGAAGGTGACATCTTCAGCAATTTATAGTGCTCTGAGAGTCACAGCTGGACAATGGAGAGAAATACACCTTCCAGCTGCCCAGTATTTCATGTCTTGTCACAACTCTACATTAAAGAAAGAGAAATACTGCGGAACCAAAGTCTGATGAAAATAAGTGTAATAATCATTATGATTCTTTCACCTTTCTCGTAAGTGCCATAACGAGGATCCTAGCTGGATGACAGCAGTCACGTATCTAAGACACAGCTGCTAAAGTTCCAGGGTGGACAGGTCTGGTGGGCAGTGCATCATCTCTTCACTCTTGTTACCAATGACAGGACTTAAGGAAATGCATGAAACTGAGTCAGAGGAGGTTTAGGTTGGATATCAGGAAAAAGATTTTCTACCCAGAGGGTGGCTGAGCACTAGAACAGACTCCCCGAGGAAGTGGTCACAGCACCAAGCCTGTTGAAGTCCAAGAAGCACTTGGACAATGCTCTCAGGCACATGGAATGATTCTTGGGGTGTCCTGCACAGAGCCAGGAGTTGGACTCGATCCTGATGGGTCCCTTCCAACTCAACACATTCTGTGACTCTGTGATTCTCTGCTGTCATGTTTGAGAGCCAGGTGACAACTAAGGTGGATGGACTGTTTCCAGGAGGCATGGAAAAGAATAGAAGCTACTACAGCTTTTGGAAAGGAATAGCCTTTACCTATTATTTGGGTCTACAGGGGATGATGCACACAAAAGACTAACCACTCTCTTACAGAGCTCCCAGACTGCGAACAGGAATTAGGGAGGGTCCAGCCCTGACACCAATGCACCCAAGAATCAAAGCCTCAGTTTTAATTGTTTCTGCTCATGGTAGTTGGACAAGAGGACAGGGAATTTTCATTGAACCACTGCCAAATCTTTCATGAGATATTTTAAGATTTCTGTGTGAAGGAGAGAAGGTGCTTTTTTCTTGTTATGAAAAACACTGTGCCAAGCCAGGTATAGGTGAGCAAATGAAGGAAAGTCAGTTAGAGGTCAACTCTTTGGATGAGGTTGGAAGAAGAGGTTACAGGTCTGTAAACATCTCATCAAAGTGATTTGTACCTGTGCAGGGCTAAAAGGTGAAGTCAGTGCATAAAACAGAATGGCATCGCAGCTGTGAGAAAAAAAAAAAAAGGAAAAATTTACATCATCTCTACTCCATTCAAAAGTCACATGGATCATATTGAAGATGATCTCTGTTTAATTATCCCATGAAGAAGAAACTCAACAATAGTTTGCCCATGGCTCCTCCCTAGACTTTCTATCTCATCACCAAAGGTCACTTTGCTTCATACAGATAGAGTTGTACAACTGTTAACCTGATCTGATAAGCAATGCATGATGCTTAAGCAGAAAAATTCATTTTTTAAAGTTTGTGGTACATTAATCTCTTTTCACTGAGCCACAAACTATTATGAACAGCAAAATAGCGTTTTGGATCTTTTCTCACAATCCTATTGAAGTCACAGAGGTTTAGTTATTTTTCACAGGGTTTTTATTCTATTCTTGGGTAGTTGGGCTTAGTTTACTGTTCCCACCACTTCATGTGAGGTGGTGGACACCACCTGAACAATCATCTCAACACCTGGGTTTCCTGTTGGCCCAGGTAATTGTTTGCAGTATAGATGAAAAACACTCAAATGTATTATCCCTCAGATGTGTTTTACAAGCAGGTTCTTTGTTTAGTGGCATAAATGCAAGGGTTTGACTATACAGGCTTCTACTTGAAAAGCAACAGGGTGAACATGTGATGGAGCAGTGGGAGAATGATGTGTTTCTATCACTCATGTTTCAGCTTTGCAGGATCTTGGAGACATCTTCCTTCTACATATCAGTTCAGCCTCATCAATGATGGAACATGGCTAAGGCTTGCCTGAGACTGGGAGTTTAAACAGCTTTAGTCAATCCAGTGAAAAGACCTTGTGAGCATCCTTGTTTGCTTTAAATGCACATGCCATTTTAATTAAATTTAATAAAGAATTAATAGTGTGAAATTGAAACCAAAACACCTAAGCTGTATGTTGTCAGTGCACCCTGCATTGGTGCAAGTAGATGAGTTCAAAGATTTTGGTGTTTTATTAGAAAAGTATCATTAAATTCTGCTTTTCAGAAGTCAAATAATTGGAAACGAGGCAGAGAACTGTCTTTTTATCTACTCTGCACTGATGTGAACTTTATTTGCTTCTGCATTGTCCTTTGAATGAACATACTATTTTGTTGGTTTTGTATCTCCTGAGCACAAACAGGTGACCTTCCCAGCAGCAGCTATGACATGGTTTGATGCATTTTGTCATTAGCCACATCAACTTTAAAGCCAGCCTATGGTGTTACTGGCAGTTCATGAAGTGTGTTTTTAACTAATAGCAAGTTATGATAACTGCTACCTGCAAAAGAAGTCCCACGATGGATGGGAGCACACTTGGAGCAGCAAGAAGCCAACTGTTCCATTCCAAGGAGGTGGGAGGAAGGGAGAGGAATGCTTGGCATTTCATATTGAACTATATCCAAATGCAAAGCCAGCACTTTAAATTTCCTTGAGAGACTTTACTTCAGTAATTCAGTACGTTTTCATTTTACAGTTTGTTTAACTTTCATAAAGAGAAAGCATTATAATAAAATGTTAGGTAAGATACGTGCTACAACAGCACCAGTACTGGAATAAAAATGTCAAACCATTATATTTTGACTTCATGAAAATGGAATATTTTACAATTTGGTGCCTTCCTTGGACACATTTTGATTTTGACAAAGATGTCTATACAAAAGAAAATTGTCTTCAGGAGTTTTCATCAACGGTCAGTTACCACTGTTATCCATTCAATAGAATATGGGAGTTCCAGGGTTGTTTCACTCAGGAAGATGAAAGCAGTGATAGTTGTGCTTTTTCTTTTATGTGATGATTTATTTCCTAGTGAAACAAGAGCCAAACATACATGTGTGTATTATATTTATATATATATAATATATATATAAATATATTTATATTATATATAAATATACAATAATATTTATATTATATATATAATATATAATATATTTATATTTAGAGCACAGCAGAAAAAACAAAGTAAAGAGTAGAGAAAAAAATAAATTTAATTCAGAGGCTGAAGGATAGTTGGAGCTGGACTTGTTCTGTAGATGAAAAGCAGAGCAATTACAAGTGTCCAAGGTAACAGAAAGAACGGACCACATGAAAAGGAGTAGAAAGGGAAAAATCTTGGGGACATAGGGCCAAAGGAAGAGCCCTGCGTGGGAAGTCTGCAATGGGACATCGTTTGGATTACTTTTTGCCAGATCAGCACAGCAAATGGAACAGGCTGATCTGAACAGCAACAACAACAACAAAACCCAAAAGCAACCAAACAAAAACCAAACCAACCAACCAACCAAAAACCTGAGCTGTATCATTTCCCCAGTTTGGCAGCCTCAATGAATGTCTGTTGATTTCTAATTTTTCTCAGTCCCGGTTGCACAGTTCTGAGTTACATGATATTCTCAGCTTGGGCTTAAAAAATGGCCACAACATGTTGCATGGTGTCCAAATGGCAGATGAGAGTCTGAAAAGATGGTCTTTATTGATTGGAAAACACTAGAAATAAAGAAGACAAGTTCAGATTTATTATTACAAACATAATTTCTAGGAGCCTGACTCGTTATTTACTGAGATCTGAAGATCTCTATAATGCTTATTATTGAGATGAAATGCAGAAGTGATGTCTACCTTCATTCTAAACCTGAAGAAGATCCTGAGCCAGTAAAGACACTGTCTTGTTAAGAAAACTGAACTAATTCCCCAGAATGCAGAGAAGGGAGTTTTCAGGTGTGTACTTCACTGCAGTGCACTGGTCAATAGGAAACCTTAATGCCTCTCCAAATGAAAGTTAAAAAGAAAGGAAAACTGCAAAGCTAGTCTTTGAGGATTCTGGATAAAAGTGTCCAGCTTGATGGAGAGCACTGCAGGGCTACACAGAGGGGCAGGTCAAGAAGCCTGCGGCAGGATGGGTGAGAACAGGGTGCAGGCAATGGCCAACAGCTGTAGTTCTGAGGTCACATTGCCTTGCAATGCTGCCACTATAATGCCCCATTGATATTTCTTACATCTTGGTCTTGAATCATGAGGGTTAATGTCCTCGTGCTTGGGGACTGTTTTTGTTTCCTGCTGTGTTTTGAGGTCCAGATCAATGCAAACATGTTTGTTTGCATCAGACCAAACATACCCTGCCTGGGACTGGATCCAGGTTTCTTATTCCTCTGCATTCAACTTTGGCAGCTGTAGGGCAACATTTGCTCTGAGTTGCAATTTAGCAATTCACGGGTCTGAAGTGTGCTTCTTTCTCCCTTGCTTTGCACAGAGAGTGCTCTGAGAGCCCAGGGTATCAAGCCAAGCTCAGAGTTCATGGCATCTTTTCCCATCCGTGTATGCCTTAGGCACAATGAAGGAGCAGAAATTCCCTTCTAGGGAAGGTCTAGTCCTTTCACCACTTCATGGTGAATAAAAATTTTGCATCAAACATGGGTAGAAATGTGTACTTTTCACAGAAATGTCCAACTTATTATGGGACCATCCGTAGTCACACATTATCACACAAATCTGAGTACTCCAAACTTCAGTATTACAGGCTAGTGAGTTGATAAGAAGTGGGACCAAGAGTTTTTCGAAGGAGAGGTGCCAAGCAATCTGTGATACAGATGTGTCTACCAATGAACTTTCCTGATAGCAGGCACAGCAGACTGTGTACAGGATGGCATACATGTTTTCATTTGTTTGGTTTCTGATACTTTCCACCACTGCGTTTTTCTCCCTTTGATATCTGACTTTTGAATCTTTGCATACATTTCGTAGGACCACATTGCTGGTGGTGTCTGGGGAAGACTGGGCAGGAGAGTCAGATACTTCTGTGTAGGGGTTTTACCCTGAGCTCAGTGTGAGTGGCGATGTATTCAGTATCTGAAGCCTGGAGGACAACTGGCTCTCTCCTAAGATTGATACTTCCATTTATTTCTCTTGGGTCACTATTCACTGCTGCCATGCTCCTCATCTCCATTTTTCTTCTTGTAAAGGTTTATTTTATTCAGTTGAGGTATATGTTGTATTCAGTCTGGACCTAGACCCCAATGACATACACATTTACAGAATTAAGATAGTTAGGGATTTAAAAAAAAAGGCCAGGATTATAGGGATACATGAGGTCATCTATCTAGCCCATTACACAGGATAAATTTTATCAAATAAGAAAAATTGAATTGTACAATTGAATAAAGGATGAGCCATTTTTTAAGACACTCTGACTTTGTGGATAACAAAACGAACTGAAAGTTGTCTTAAAAGCTCTCTCTGTCTTCAGTATTGTCTCTGAGAACTGCTGCATGTTCTGAACTTCTTAACACATGTGCTCAAGCGTGGAAGTCAGGCATGTGTAGGACAGTTTTCAGCCTTGGATAATACACCTGTGGTGTGATTACAGTCATTGATCAGAGGTGGAGTGTGACTCTGGCAGGTGGTATGTGTGGCTGAGTTTCAGGATGGCTTCTGGGGAAATGAGGTTGCCCCACTGGGGGATTAGTTAATGGCTGGTGATGCCTCCCTCCCTCCATAAGCTACAGCAGAGCCCTGTTGACTTGCTTCCTCTTCATTCCAACAGCTGGGCAGCCAAGGGTGAATGTGATGACTCCCATTCTTACACAGTCATTGACTGTGTCAGGTGTTTCAGGAGCTCGGTGAAGGAGGTTTAGTACCTTCTATGTTTAAGTGAATGCCAGGCAAAGAGGGACACTCCTGTGTTTCCAGGGGCGGGCTGGGGCCGCCTTCAGAGAGCATTTGCTGTTGGTTCCCACTTGGAGTGAGGGTCAGCTAGCCTTCTCCTTCCTCCTTCTTCCCTCCCTTTGTGTGTCAGAGACTATATGCTTGACTTTATATACTAGTACAAACCTAGTCAGTGGTTGTTCAGCTAAGCCCATGCTTTGGTATCTTGCACTCTCATTCACCTTGCTTTCTTACCATGCCACTCTGTGTCATCCACGGCCAACAACTAAGACAACAAAAAGGGTATTAGAAAAGGGCTGTTACTTTGATTTTGCTTTAATCCTCTTCAACACCTCTTTCCCTCCAGCCCCCTGCTGCCCACACCAGCTCCCTGTCTTAGCCAGACCCAGTGCTGCCTCTGGTTGCTCTTGCAGAGCTGCAGGTCTCAGAGACGGGTCCTCTGTGACTGGAGACATATCAGCTGGTGACTCTCCTCTCACCCAGGCTTGAGGGCCCCTGTATTCAGCAAGGAAAATACACATAAAGGACTGGTGAAAACATGAACTGTCTCAGTTAATCTCTCTGAATTTTTTACCTTATGGCTTTGACACCTGTCTCTTTCAAAGTTCAGCAGCAAGGTACCAAATATTCCAACACAACTATGCATCTAAAACCAAGGCTCAAAATACCTCAGAAGTTTGTCTCCTGGGTTGCTCAGGATTCTTGACACACAGCCCCTGAATGGCCATCCACAGAGAAAAGACATGAGCTGTCTTTACCTATAAAATGTCTGGTTTTGCTGTCCCAGCAGAAGCAGCAGCAAAGGTGCTCTTGTTTGCATTCGGTGGCCAGCCGGAACTTCCCAATGCCTTGTCACAGACAGCTGATATTTCCTCTCCAGTCTCCATGAGTTTTGTCCATCAAAGCAGCAGCCAGTGTTGTTTTATGATGTGTTGTAAAACTACCATGCTACCCCGAGTGTGCTCAGCATGGCTGCCTCATTTATCACTGCTCAGCCTTCACACTGGGACATCATCCATCACTGCCTCCTTAGAGCTAAGAGTCAGAACCTGGTCTGTAGTGCTGCTATAGCCCAGAGTCGTGTGAACACTCGTGAGCAGGTCCCTTTGTCCTCAGGCTTTTTTATTTTTTTCCAGGAAATGTGACTTCTTCTTATATTTAGTTCCCAACCAAGACTCCAGAATAGAAAACCGAACTTCAAAATTCAATTGACTGTGCCTAATGGAGGGGATTTTAATGTGTAGCCTTTGACCCTTATCTATTATTGAAGGAAATAAAGACTTTTTTTGTTCCATATTAGAAGTTAGTGGCAAAAGAAAAATTCCGAGGTTTTAATTTTTTGATTCTAATAGTGACCTCCATGTCCATTGTGAAACCATGAATAATCACCACTTGAGAAAGGCATTTCTAGGAGCAATCTAGAAAGTGGACAAAGGAACCTTTGAGACATATGCAGAAAACAAGCTCAAGAATATGTTTGTGTTTGGTTTTCATCTTGTGCCATGAAAAGACAAGTGTCTTTTCTCTTATTAGTTATATTAATCACTTGCACTGATCTTATGTCCTTACCTCTCACAGGTTTATTCTATTCTAATAATACTAATTAAAAAAATACAAAATGTCAGCCAACGTAAAACCTGTAAATTCAGAGCCTTCTCTTACTCCTGGTGTCATCAAAAGTTAAAAATACCATTCTTTTCATCAAGTCTGTATATTAAAGTGGATGTATTGTACTGAACTTAACATGGAAATGGGACTTCGGTTGTTTCTGGGCTCTAACACCCTTGTTCTTCAGTGCTTTTCTACTTTCAGGACTGATATGTGCATTGTGCAAGTCACACTCATGGTTTCCAGCAATGCCCCAGCACAGGAAGCTGCGTTTAGAGACCCAGTTCCTTGTTATCCCTTAGGCAAAGGGGTCAAAGCATGGATACTTCTAAGGAGTAAAATAAACAATATTTAGTTTTTAGATTTATTACTTTGCCACTGTAGCTCAGCTTTCCATCCACTCAATGACTTGGGAAAAAAGTCATAGGCTCAGCATGGTGAATTTGGATGGCCTGGCTGTGGAGAGAACATTCTTGTCCCCACAGTGAGTGTCCTTTATCTTCTGAGGCTGTACCCACCCACCAGCAATGCAGCATAGCAGGGGCAGGTGTGTAGCTTGAAACCTCTGCAATCCCATCATCTACTTTCATTTTCAGATGAGGGACCATTTCTGAGCAAGACTTCTACCAAATGTTTCCACCGTGCTTCTGCTTTGCAGCTTCTTGAGGGCCCAGTAACTGGTTCAGGTCCTCATGCCCACATTTACAGGTTGTAGCCCACTTCACATGCCTCTTGGGCAGAGCTTCTCATTTTGTTGTTCTCCAGAGGGCACCTGTTTTGCATATACTGAAACAGTTCTGTCAACCAAGTCTGAGTGTGATATGAGGAGATAGCTGGGGGCTATTGCCCCCTGCAAAAACACTAATGTGAACACATCCTAAGCAAGATGTATTGCCTGACATGAGCTCCTACCTTGGATTTAGTCACACAAGACTTCCCTTCTCTGAAGGCCCCCTGAAGAGAGCTTCGTGAAGATAAATCAAAGTGTATCAGAGGTTGCTGAGCCTTATTTCTCCTCGTGCTGGTGTGAAGAACAGCACAAAACAAATTCATTGAAGTGGGGACAACTACAAACCTCTGGAAAGCACTGGAAGGTGGTAGGTGTTCAAAAGCCATTGTAAGCAATGGCATTTTTTCTGCTGACTTCAAAGCACATTTGACCAGGAACCTGAAGATGTGATAATATTTAAGAAATAAAGTTTAATTTGAGGCAAGCAAAGCATAAATGTGGTAGTTTTTCCCTTGTAAGGGCCCACAGTCTCTCAGCACTGGTCCTGTTGGAGGTTGAGAGATGGTCAAATGCCAGGAGCCATCCACCATGCCCAGCTGCCCAGTGGCTGATGTGAAGCAACAGAGAATAACAGTGACAGAGCACATATGATATGCTGGTCTGAGAAATAAAAAACAAATGGGATATGAATCATTAATAACAGCATTTTTATGAAAACTTTCTTTTTTCCCAAATTTGTCATTTTTTAAAAATGTCAAATGAATGGGTTATTTTTTTGTTTTAAGTCCTTTGTTAGTTTTTAATTCTAATGAAGTATGTGCCTCTCTCTGGAACTGTTTTGTGAGACTCTGCTGGGGACATTTTTTCATGACTAAGGGAGAATTTCTCCTGATTATTACCTCATTTTTACTATAAAATTTTAAATAGTAAAAATAATCTTTGTTGAAACTGGGGGTGGTAGAGCTCTTCCCTTTGAACACACTCATATCTCGCTCTGGTCTTGAGACCAGAATGAACTGGTCTCAGAAAAGCATGCAGTGTTGTATTGATCCCCATCAAATAACCTAGCTAACAAGCAGCTGAATTATGTTCTGCATGCTTGTAGGCTTCATGGAAGCCTCAATGGTGATTTTCAGACTCAGACTTGCACATTTTTGTGTGTGTTTGTGGTTTGGATTCCTTTTTTTTCCTTTTGTTTTACCGGCATCTTTTGTATTTCCTTGACTTTGTTTTTCAGAAAGTGGGAAACTTTGTATTAGCAGCCCTCACTGCTAATACAGGATATTCAGCCTACTTCTGGGCAGGCTTTACATGGGATGACATGTCTGAAAGCTATTTTAGATTAAGATCTAATTTAGATGGCAAAAAGTGTTCTGCAGCTCTGCTGCCTTGGGAGAGACACATATTTGCATTCACTGTCTGCCTCTGTATGTGTATCTCTATATGAAAAAAGAGAAATGCTGTGCACTGTACCGCATGGGATGCTGAACAGCTGTACTTCATTGAAGTTCTGCTAATCCTGTATATTAAGGTAACTTTTCATGGTAAGTACCACAGTGAAGCCAAAAAGTGTGTGCAAACAAAATGGTTAGTAATGAAATCTAAAAATCACTCTTCCAAAATGTCTAAAATAAGGGAGAGCTGTTATATGGCTTTCTCTCTGTGGGAGCACTCAGTGCTGCAAATGACTTGGTTGTTATCTCTGCTGAGACAAGCTGAGCTACCGTAAGCCAAAGACAGCACTCTGACCAAAGCACAGATGGAACAGCTGGTGTGAAAGGTGGTACCCGAAAAGAGATCTGCCCAGACAAATACCCTGGGCAAAGAGAGGACATTGCAACTTCATAAAGGAGATGACAATTAGGCCAATACTTATGGGCTACAGCTACCAAAATGACTGCAGTACCAAAAGGGGAAGCCAGCAAGACCAAGGCTCATCACTGTCTCCTCCGAAGTGCTGTTGCCCTTTCTTAAGAGAGAGGTGCTTCCTATACTGAGATGCTGCAGAATCCTGCCTGGAACAAGAAAACATATTGGGCTCAGGAGCCTTCCTTCACTGCCTCAGCTCCAAAGGGGAAAATGTAGTTTTGAGACCATCAGTGATAAAAAAACCTCCTATCCCTTCTGAACAGAGGAAGAACTTTCCTAATGTTAGGTTAATTACACTGCTGGAAAAAAAGGAATTTGCTTAAATGAAAGACAGAGAACATCCACAGGACAAGTGCAATGGAAACTCATGACAGGCACACATCAGTCTGTTTTTCTCCTGCTGTAAGACAGCTCATCTGTCAAAGGGGATAAAACTGAAAATGAAATTAGAAGGGTTAGTGCCACTTTTCCTTGCTCTGCCCTTTGTCAGTGCTGAAGAATCTTCATGGGTGGCAGAAAGGCTGCAGAGAGAGCTCTGGCACTGCATGCCTTGTGCCAGACACATAGGTGGCTGTGGAAGAGGTACCTATGTCTTGCCAACACTGGTGAGCAGATATTTAAGCTCCTTTATGTGGCCTTGCTTTCTGTGGTGGATCAAGCTAAATCTGTGGCTATTTTAATGACAAAACAGCTGAAGGATATGTATTGGTCATGGTTTTACCCTTCAGACATTGCAGTAATAATGATGTTCCTCCTGCAGAGAGTCTCTTGTCTTTTCCTTAACAACTCGGCCTGGGTATTACTTAGCAAAGAAGATGTTCTAGGTGCTGTTGTGTGTACATTAAGTGTATCAATCAACACATAAAAAGTCAGCCTGGATTTGGAGGATTCTGATACCTACCCCTCTTCCAGTGCCTTTCCAGCTGTTTTTAACCATGAAGGAAATTATTTCAATTCAAGGGACAATTTGTGCAATTGCTGAGCTTTTTCATTTGGTGCTGTAAATTGGGTCTTAGTATTTATTCACCTCTCGACACAATTAATCTCCTGACATCTGTAGAAATTTCTGAAACTTATCTTCTCATCTTTCCTGATTGCAACACTGCTTTTCCCCCAGCCTGTTGTTTATGGCAGCATTAACTTATCTTTTTTTTTATGTGTCTGTGACCAAGATAGTAGAGTCTCCTAATCTGCAGCAGATAAAATACTGTCCTTTTGTGATATAGTCTTTATTCCCCTCCCTCTGCCCCTGCCCTCATCCCCAGCCCTGCATCAGGAAAATCTGAAATGTTTGGGGAAGACATTATCAACCCTCCTAGTTCTATCTCTTGGAGGTGATAATTAGAAGACTTCAGACTTAAAACTTTCCTCTCACACTTCTGGATGAAAAACTATTAGAAGTTTTGTTCCATTTACTGAGATAGTGATCTGGCTAAAGAGGAAAAGAGAGACAGCAAGGAAAGATGGTGATGGAGAAAATTACAGACGCTCTGAAGAAGAGAAGGAAAAGTAACAAAAGCATCCAAAGAAGGAGTAAAGTTGAAAAACTTGAGGGAAAATTTAGAAAATACAGAGTAAAGAGGAATTTCTGACTAAAATCTAATGGATCATCTTGGTATCCCAGGACAGGGACACCAAACTCACACAGGGTTCTAGGTAGTTTTCATACCCTAGGCAGGAGTGGAGTTAAAAGGCTCTGACCTCACCTATAAAAGCTGCAAGAAGTGTCAGAAAAGCAATGAGTTACACATAAAAGTCAAAAGCGGGGGTAGAGGGCTCCACAAAGCCCACACTGTGCGACCCCATGGCTTCTGAAGAGTCCATGCTTCGAAGAGTTGCAGCTTCCATCCATGAGGAAAGGCAACAGCTGAGGCAGAGCAGTACAGAGAGAGAGCATGAGTGGGCTTCAACTGGGCACAGGCATTTGAGTTAGGCAGTTAGGCATTTTGGGATTCTTTATTCACCAAGTAGGGATTTTTGGTGGGGTTTTTTTGTAACTTTAAGGATTTCTGAAATAAGTCAAATGAATCCCTCCATGCAGGTACATGTTTCTCCCCATTGATTACAAAGGGAGCCAACAACGACCAGCTCTTATGTAGACTCCCTCCCCTTAAAACAGTGTATTCTCTGTATCTCTATAACAGGTACAGTGGAAGGTAACACGCTGAGAAGAATTTATGTACCCACATTAGAAATACATAGAGAAAGAATAAAGTTTGACTAAGATTATTTAGTTTCTTACAGGAGTTAAAGAATATTTTGAATGGCTAACAATAAGCATTTATATGGTCATAAATTTATGCGCTCATAGGTGACCATTTCACACAAACTGCAAGAGCTGAAGTTCAAGGATCTGACAAGCTCTGTGGGATTCCAGAAATCCATGATATCCACCTTGTATTTTGGAGTATACTGCCTTCCTGTTGAACTTCTCTGATGGGACATTCTTTCGGGACAAGCTTTTTTATATCAAAACACACAGCTGCGGGCTATCTTCCCAAAAATAGGAGAGCTCTGCTTGGGATCGTGTGATGGACAGTATTGCTGAAGCATAATGGAGTGAACCTCCTTAGCCTGTAATAGGAAGGATGGAGGCATTAGGCTAAAGCCAAGAAATGAGCTCTTTCAAGAGATACCTTGAGCTTCTTTGCTCATATGCATCTCCAGCAGTAGCTCAGCTGTGATTCTACACACCAGGTACACAGGGCCACAGGGCAGGAGTGTCGTTGACACCACTCTCCGAATGTGGAACATGAGGATCCAACAGCAAAAGGGCATGAAGTCAGATTTGTGATGTTCACTTTTTGAGTAGGAAAATTCCCAGGTCTGTTACCAATTCAGGACAGACTAAAGCAACTACAAATCCAAAC